>OV277698.1:15146833-15771833 GCA_922987775.1 Agonopterix subpropinquella | reverse complement strand
CAATTTATGGTGTGCTCAAGACAATCAAACTGAAACTTTCGCGACTTTTCTTTTTCGCCTGTCACACTGCTCTGTCACACCAGTGTGACAGGCAGTAATATTTTTTCTTGGCTGTCACACCGTTGGAGGGACGGTGTGACGGTCAAGAAATATTGTTACTAACCATCACACTAGTGTGACGGATAGGAAATCGTATTCTTAACCATCACACCACAGTTTACTATGGAACCAACATTGAAGTCGCGAAGAAAAATCTATGGAACAGCTGTTTTTTTCACGATTTTGATTTTGGCTCAATTGTTCAGAAGCGATAGTCTAAAGCGACCTGGCCCTGTACCCGCACTTTCGATGTTCGCTATATCGCCACTGTTTCGGTCCGCACTTCACTGGAATAGAGTTGACATTAGAATGAAAATGTTCACGCAGTTGCGAAGTTCGAATGTGCGAGTAGAGGCCCAGGGCTGCAATCGCGGTAAAAATTCGGTGATTGAACTGTTATTGGACTACCTACGAACCATAACTTTTGACACATTTGGTATTGCGCTAGTCTCGGTACAGCTCATGACAGCCGTTAGAGCCGTTTTGACAAAACACTCAGACGTTAAGGGCTGTCAGTTACATAGAGTTTAGCGCGATGTGGAATTCAGTACAGTTGAATATAAATTGGATTGCGATGTGATTAGAACTGTAATTGGATAAGCTTCGATGTTTTAACTTAGCGCAATCGGGCTCCTGTTCGATATGTAACGCATTTAAGTAATTTTACATCCTGTATGTATATTTGTCAATGTAGAGACATGCAAAGTTTACAAATAGAAGCATTTTACGTTACAGTGAACTGGGATCGAATAGGCTATTTGTGATATTATGATAGAGATGAGCAGGGCCGTCTTTAACCTATTTGGGGCCCTGGGCACTTTAGGATAATGGGGCCCCTATGATTATGATAATATGAATATTACAGAGGACTATTTTTTTAACAGCATGCAAAAGGAGTAAGTAAAATTATAGATTTAGACCTACAAGTTGTAGGTAGGCAGCCAAATTGTTGCCACTGTTTGTTAGGCCCCTTGTTAATTAGAATACCAAAAAGCTGTTATTTTCGGAAAATATCGGTTATTGGTTGGTGATCGAGCAGGAACTAAGGGGCCCCATCGATCGCGGGGCCCTGGGCACATGCCCAGAGTGCCCGGTGGAAAAAATGGGCCTGGAGTTGAGTATATAACGGTGTTGACAGAGTATCACCGAGCAATACCGAACGGAGTACCTTAATAAACAACTTTCTCAAAGTCACTTGAGAAAAGTCGCAGAGAAACTCAAGTTTCTGTACCCAACAACATATGCGTATACGTATATATAACATTCCTAGTAGATCGGTATGAAATAACTTCTAGTCAGCTCAAACGCGCCGCTCTGAACTTTCGCACTAATTAGCAATTCTGTTATCAAAAGTTGCTAAAGTAGTTGTTCAACTTTGTTGTAACGTACACTCGACGCGATGACGTGATACATGTAATCTATCAAAAGTAATTGAAAAATTTTCATGTAATTTTAGCGTATTAATATTAAAAGGTGACTTTTAGGTTCTAGGCACTCAACTTTTGTCATTAATTTTATTAGCAATGTCACGTAGGATTCCTTCTATTAGTATAAGAGATAAGTGTACTATTTGCAACCATAAGCAGCAAGGCTGATTCAGTGTTTATGGGGTATAGAGCATCTCTGTGATGGGGTTGACGTCGGTCTGCCTGCATATCGTCAGTCGGTTTAGGAGATACAGCCGTTCAAAGGCGAGTTATGGGTGCAAAAAACGGCCGATCAGCAGCAAGGCTGATCGTATGATACTATTGTAATATGCACTGAGGCTATGTGAACAGTACAAAAACTGACGTGGTTCATCAGTCGGTTTAGGAGATACAGCCGTTCAAAGGTCAGTTATGTGTGCAAAAAACGGCCGATCAGCAGCAAGGCTGATCATAGGATACTATTGTAATATGCACTGTAGCTAAGTGAACAGTACAAAAACTGACATGATCCGTCAGTCGGTTTAGTAGGTACAGCCGTTCAAAGTTTCAAAAATTAATGGTAATAAAAAAAATAATGATCTCCCGAAAGGATGATCATGGGATATTATTTTAATATGCACTGTATTTATGTGAACAGTAAAAAAACTGACATGATCCGTCACTCGGTTTAGTAGGTACAGCCGTTCAAAGTTGCAAAAATTAATGGTTACAAAAAAATAATGATCTCCCGAAAGGATGATTGTAGGATATTATTGTAATATGCACTGTAGTTATGTGAACAGTAAAAAAACTGACATGATCCGTCACTCGATTTAGTAGGTACAGCCGTTCAAAGTTGCAAAAATTTATGGTTACAAAAAAATAATGATCTCCCGAAAGGATGATTATAGGATATTATTGTAATACGCACTGTAGTTATGTGATCACGATAAAAACTGAGATAATCCGTCACTTGGTTTAGTAGGTACAGTCAGCAGCAATAAGTTGCATACACTTTTGTTCTACGCCGCAGTACTAAAGTGTAGTAACTTATTGCTGCTGACTGTACAGCCGTTCAAAGTTGAACAAATTAATGTTTATAAAGATGTTATGACTACCGGAAAGCCTGATTATATGAAAGTATTGTCATATATGCATTAGATATGTAGACACTGTTAAAACTGACATCATTGTCTAACAATTCACCGGTTATAAACGCTAAAATGAAAAAAAAAAACAACGGGTTGCACGCCGGGAGTGCCGGTAGAAGTGAAAAATTGAACACTAACGTTGTTCATTTTTGATATTTTGCAAAGGTTAGGGAATAATTTCGCGCAAATTGCTTTAATTATTAGTATGAAAGTATTTATGAGGTAAAATACAATATTATTTTATTTTCGCTACCGTACAAACATGACAATTTATGCCGCTTAAACGAAACAGCAGGAACAGGTATACATTTTCGGGTTAGGTGACAACTCGCCAGTAAAAAATTGCCACTCTTTAGAAATAGGAAGGGGACATGTCGCCTTCCACACAGGGCGAGTTGGGCGTTCAGAAAAAAGGTAGACCCACCCGGATTTGTGAAAAGGGCAAATTATGAAGGGGGAGGGGTAGGTAGGTTTGTAGGCATGTATGCAGGTAGCTAGGTTTGTAAGTATGTATGTTATGTAGGTAGGTATGTAGGTATGTATGCAGGAAGATATGTAGGTAGGTATGTAGGTATATAATGTAGGTAGGTATGTATGTAGGTAGCAGTGTGGGTGTGTGTAATCGTTAATTTAAGTAACGATTAAAAAGTTTACCATGTCATTCTAAATTAATCCAAGAATCCACCGAAAACCTGGGCTGGGTGGACAGGAAACACACCTCCACATACACCCCCCTCCCGCATACACTCATGAACGAACGCACATGTCTGAATCACGTGGTTGCTTTCTTTAACTTTTTAGTTACTAAATCGTTTGCTCCTAAATTCGATATAATGAAGGTACGCGTGGACTCCGAACATCCCAATCAATGATATCTAATGCATCTTGAACTTTTTTGTTTCTCAATCAACCGATTGCTTCCAAAATCTGAGGGTCCGCGTGGCGTGGACCCCGAACATGAATCCAATGTCAGATTTGAGAAAAGTGGCCGCCATCTTGAACTTTTTGTTTCTCGACCGAGTGCTTCCAAAATCGATGTCTGGGGGTTTTTGTGATCTTTTAACACGAATCTGACATCAGATTTGAGAAAAGTGGCCGCCATCTTGAATTTATTTTTTCTCAACCGCTTGCTTCCAAAATCAATATCTGAGGGTCCGCGTGGACTCCAAACACGAATCTGATGTCGGATTTGAGAAAAGTTGCCGCCAGAAGCAATCAGTCGAGAAACAAAAAAGTTCAAGAAAGCAACCACGTGATTCAGACATGTGCGTTTATGAATGTGTGCGGGTGGGGGGGTGGTGTATGGATATTCCGAGAGATAAGTGTACTTTTAGCAACCATCGCCAGCAAGGCTGATTCAGTATTCATAGGGTGTAGGGCATCTCTGTGATGAGGTTGAAGTATGTCTGCCCACAAGACGTCAGTCGGTTTAGTAGGTACAGCCGTTCAAAGGTTAGTTATGGGTGCAAAAAATGAACGATCAGTAGCAAGGCTGATCATATTATTAAATTATTGTAGTATGCACTCTAGCTATGTGAACAGTACAAAAACTGACGTGATTCGTCAGTCGGTTTAGTGGGTATAGCCGTTCAAATGTCAGTTATGGTTGCAAAAAAGGACGATCAGTAGCAAGGCTGATCATAATTTATATTATTGTAGTATGCACTCTAGCTATGTAAATAATATAAAACAGACATGAAAAAAAAATTTACCGCCATTAAGGCTGGTTATAAGACGGTATTGTTATATGCGCTGTAGATATGTAAATAACATTAAAACTGACATGAAACGTCAGTTCATTCAGTAACAACGTTCGAACTGACATGAAACGTCAGTTCGTTCAGTAACAACGTTCGTTTATAACCAGTAAAAAAACCGGCAAATTTTTTTAAGAAATCCGAACACTTCAGAGTAAGTATTTAATCTAAAAAGCCAACATTGAGAATGAAAATCAGCTGTTTCTCACTATTGACGTTAACTCCATACTGAAGGTTGTTCAGTTTGATGGTCTCAACCACCCCTTTAAAAATATTAGTAGGGTGTTTAGTTACACCCTGAATATGGAGAGGAAATTCTGTGTAAAACATTAAAGATGGTAGACCTATCGAAAGCCTTTGACTGCCTAAGACATGATGTGCTGATACATAAGCTAGAATACTATGGTTTTACAGATATAGAACTAAATCTTTTACGAACGTATCTCGAAAATAGAACACAAGTAGTTACTGTGAACAAACAGGACTCTTCGCTAGGATCAGTAGACATTGGAGTTCCTCAGGGATCCATCTTAGGACCAGTTTTGTTTCTTGTCTATATAAATGATCTTGCCAGCTCTGTACCTGAATGGGCTGTCATTAATCTATTTGCGGATGATACGCATATAGGGATTAAAGATAAATGTGAAATAAATCTGGATGGTAAAACGGAAGCAATTTTAAAAATACTAAGGGACTGGTTTGCGGCAAACGGTATAATTTTAAATGCAGATAAGAGCTTGGTTATGAAATACCAATCTAGAAAAGGATTTAGTAGAGAAATAGGTAGTATAAATGAGACAACATTCTTGGGTTACACTATAGATTATACTATAAGTCATAAAGCGCATATAGATAAAATGTGCAAGAAATTATCAAGCGCAAACTATGCCCTGTTCAAATTAAAACCTTTATTAGATAGGAAAACTTTATTAACAGTATACTACGCGTACACACACTCTATTTTAAACTATGCTATAACAGTATGGGGCAATGCATCTGAAATAAATAAAGTTTTTAAACATCAGAAGAGATCAATTAGGATCATAAATGGATTACACAGGCGCACATCCGTGAAACAATATTTTAAGAAATGTCAAATAATGACAGTTATATGCCTATACATATATAACAGTTTATTAGAGGTACAAACGGAGAAAGATGCCTATATAAAAAATATGGACATACATAAATACAATTTGAGAAATAAAGAGAAACTACAACATCCTAGGACGAGACTAGACAAAGTGATGAAACAGGGAAAATTTATAAAAATAAAAATTTATAACAATCTACCATTAGAAATAACCAAACTCTCCGTCCCTGAATTCAAAAACAAAATTAAAAAATTTCTGCATGATCACCCATTTTACGGTTTAAACGAGTACATGGACATGAATCTCACCGTAGACCTATTCTTAAATAATGATTAATGATAAGTGACAAACCTTGGGGCTATTTAATGTTGTGTGACGTGAAACAAATGATTTATTGTATGGTAGATAGAAATCAACTTATAGCATACTGACATTGAATTTGATATAATTATGTATATTGTTAATCGAAATTTCACAATCAATAGCTTATTTGTAATATTTTATTTGTTAATTTTTTTTTTCTTTTTGCATTATTGTGAATTTAAGTATTAATTATGATTATGTAAACTTGACGTACCTAGTGTAGCATTCTCTGTTACAAGGCCAATAAAATTCTGATTTCTGATTTCTGATTTCTGATAAAATTTACACTGTTTAGCTTTATTTCACTTCTTTAAAACAAAAATAAATAAATAAAACGCATTTTATTGCCACACAAAAATAAAAAATAGGTATCAAAAAAATTAACAGATTCATCCATAACACAGAAAAATTAAAAGTAAAGGAACCTTAAATCACCATGTATGATCATGTAGAGCGGATATTCGGATGTATAAAACAATGGCAAACGATGTTATACTATATAATAATAGTGTTTGTAAGTATGACTTGTAACACCTGTTATCAATAAATTATGTCTATGTCTATGTCTATGTCTAATTTTTCACTTTTCACAAGATTAATTTGTGTACAAGTCTTAATTTATTTATTGTGTGAAACAATCCCAGGATCGTTTTGAAGACCCGGGATGACTAAAATATTTGGCTATTGGAACTTGATCGTGGTCGTGGTGTTCAAATGAACAACTCGAACAATATTAACAACTTGAACCACATGAAAAACTCGGGCAACATAAACAGCTTTGACGATTTGGTCAACTTATACAATGTTGTCAGAGCTGTCCAAGTTGACCGAGTTGTTCATGTTGTCCGAGATGTTTTGTTGTCGAAAGTACTTAATTGGACAACATGAACAACTTGAACAAGCCAAATCATTTGACCAAGTTGTCCGAGTTGTCCAAGTCGACCGAGTTGTTCATGTTGTCCAAGTTATTAAACCTACTGTTGACTACCTACGAGGTATGCTCGGATCATATCTAACAACCAAAAAGGATAGACTAAGTTTTCACTCCAAAATTTCCTTCGGCACAGTCCTCGGTTGTGTTGTGCCCCTTGATTTTTTGAACGTAATCGTAACTCACCTCTCTCTGCTAGCAGTGATTAAGACTACGGTTTACGTTAGTATATGTTTATAATTATTCTTTGACTACGAGTTGTATGTTCCTTGATAACTACTGACGGACTGACATAATTAGCATGTCAGTTTAACAGTACTTACATAGCTACACCGCATAATCAGCCTTTTATTGGAGATCGTTATTCTTTTGCAACCATGAGCTTTGAACGACTGTATGTAATCTGATTGATGAATCATGTTCATTACAAGCACAACATAGCATAGTGCTTTTGACTATATTCCCCGAGGGGATAGTCAGAGATACAAATCAGGAAGATATCAAAGAGATAAAACTCCGAACATTCACTTTTCAATACTAGTACCTAACGAAACTCATAACCACTAAACTACTTCTAATAATTTTTAGCACAGCAAGTTTCTTTTTAACTAGCGGTAATAACTATTAAACTGACCGACATTATCATGTCAGTTTAAATAGTGTTAACATAGCTTCTGTGTATAGTAACTACAGTGCATATTACAATAATATCCTATGATCATCCTTTCGGGAGAAAATTATTTTTTATTGTAAAAATTAATTTTTGCAACTTTGAACGGCTGTACCTACTAAACCGACTGACGGATCATGTCAGTTTTTGTACTGTTCACATAACTACAGTGTATATTACAATAATATCCTATAGTCATCCTTTCGGGAGAGCATTATTATTTTATTAACCATTAATTTTTGCAACTTTGAACGGCTGTACCTACTAAACCGAGTGACGGATCATGACAGTTTTTTTACTGTTCACATAACTGCAGTGGATATTACAATAATATCCCATGATCATCCTTTCGGGAGATCATTATTTTTTTATTACCATTAATTTTTGAAACTTTGAACGGCTGTACCTACTAAACCGACTGACGGATCATGTCAGTTTTTGTACTGTTCACTTAGCTACAGTGCATATTATAATAGTATCCTATGATCAGCCTTGCTGCTGATCGGCCGTTTTTTGCACACATAACTGACCTTTGAACGGCTGTATCTCCTAAACCGACTGATGAACCAAGTCAGTTTTTGTACTGTTCACATAGCCTCAGTGCATATTACAATAGTATCATACGATCAGCCTTGCTGCTGATCGGCCGTTTTTTGCACCCATAACTCGCCTTTGAACGGCTGTATCTCCTAAACCGACTGACGATATGCAGGCAGACCGATGTCAACCCCATCACAGAGATGCTCTACACCCTATAGACACTGAATCAGCCTTGCTGCTTATGGTTGCAAAAAGTACACTTATCTCTCGTAATATATGCTTTGTTTCTATTGTCGATTTTTGATAAATTATTATTATATAAGGTATTCTCAATAATTTACATTATTATTGCAATTCAATCGGGTCGAGCCGCAGCGCAAAAATCCGCCCAAATCGCTTATACAGCAGGGTCCTTCTTAATATGCTGAAATTTTTTTAAAGGGATGATCAGACCGTTAAACTGAACAACTTTTTCTATGGGACCAACCTCGAGATCACGAAAAAAAAAGGTGTCTCATACAAAACTGCAAACCTACTCCAGTCAATTGTATGGGAGAGCTGATTTTTTTTTCGCGATTTTCACGTTGGTCCCATAGAGAACGTTGTTCAGTTTGATGGTCTAATGATCCCTTAAAAATATCAGCATATTAAGAAGGCTGAAGGACCCTGTATACAATTAACCAACGCATACTACGCTCGCAAGGGCGGAGCGGGTCGCATTTTTGCGCGGCGGATTTTCGTCTGCCCCGATGCGGCCCGTTGTAGTGTGCTATACAAAACCGTCAATGCGTTAGTTGCGACCCGGGCCGGTCTAGTGTGCAAAGTAGGTACGAATTTTCCGCTGCGATACGACCCGCCCTAATATGCGGACCTCAAAATTATATCAGATTTCGAAGTAAGTAAATCTTTTTGGTTTAAGAACAACCAATCTGTTTCAGTAATTTATTCATTCCTCTGAGGTAGTAACTGAAGCGTTAAAATATCTTTGAACAAGATACGTAACATTTAAAGTACCTTAAACTCCTTCCGTTTTCGAGGCAATATTTTGCTACGTTATGCATATTAGGTGTACTGTACTCTTAATTCTGAGAACGGCGCAAAAGTCACGACTCCGAAATAACGTTTGATTTTAATTAACTCCGTTCCGGCTTGAAATTGTTGTTAAAATAATATTTCGGAAAATTCCGGATGTTACGGTAAAAGGTGCGAGGCTTTAAGAGAATCATTTTATATTTATTAACCTAATTGCTTCAAAATTGAGCTTAAACGAAGTTACTTTATTCATAACTCGTTTTATGAAGTAATAAAAATCTGTTGTTTCTTTATTTTAGTTTTAATTTTATTTGCGAAGAAATCTTGCGGTGTTTTTAACGTGGTTATAAAGTTGGGGGACTCTTTTATCTCTGTCCGAGAGGCGGAAATGGAAAATGCCGAAATACCACAATTTAGAAAGTTCTTACGCCGGCGCCGTGCCGTAAAGGTAAGTTAGTGGTTTGTGGTTACCATATTCACCCCTTTCAGTTACGAGATACAGTTTTACCCAAAGGAGGAATAATATACTTCCTAACTAATAATAATAAATATCTTGAACAGTCACTCAGATTATCTAGTCCCATTCAAATTATCATAATCTAGATTGGACTTTTATTATTATGACTAGACAACGATACAATACGTATTAACATACAAATATTTGCTACTTACCTATGTACGGGATTGAACCCGCGACCTTTGATATAGCACAGGCAGGTCACTACCGACTGGGATAGTCGTATAATAAATGGGTACCTACTATGGATGTGAAAGTAAAGCAAGCAAACATTATATAATCAGCGGCACATCTAACCGCCCACCCTTCTCAAATGGCACTGTTAAATAACCGAAAATTCATATTATTTATATATTTTACCTTAAATAAAACATTTCACACTTGATTCGTGAAATATTTTATTTTCAAAAAGGCTCACTTAATTCAATATTGTATCAAGAATTCAATTACGTTTTGAATTGCATTTTGAAGAAATTGAGTAAATTTTATGTGGACGGTTAGATGTGCCGGTGAGTTGTAGTTTGCTTCTTTTACTTTCACGCTGTCCTTAGGACTGGCCTTGCGGTAGCATTTCCCCTCTGCCACGGTATAAGACAAATTGATCATGTGCATTTACACTCCATTTTATACCTTATCACTAATACAGCCTATATTTGCGAAACAATAATTTTGAACTTAGAGCGTTTGGGGTTCACACGAGACTACTTTTCATGATTTTTAACATTCAAAATTAGAATCTAAAGTTATGGGGAATAAAATTCAAAGTTGCGGATTTCATGTTACCTCGCCCCCCCCGCAAAAAGTGGCAGAAATGTTTGTTAGATAGAATGACACGCGTAACTAGTCCCTATACAGGGTGTAACAAAACACCCTAGTAATACTTAAGGTGGTGCTTCAGACCACCAAACTGAACAACTTTCACTACGGAGCCAACTTCGAAATCGCGATAAAAAATCTGCTGTCCCATACAAAACTGCAGTACCGACTCGACTAAAATGTATGGGGACAGCAGATTTTTTTTCACGTTTTCGAAGTTGTTCAGTTTGATGGTCTGAAGCACCTCCGTAAGTATTACTAGGGTTTTTTGTTACACCCTGTAAAAGTAGTCAAAGTGTGCAACCAATAGTCAAAACGATGTGTTCTATCCTGAAAACGTAAACTGTAGACAAAACATCAAATACAGAGTAACTATATTAAATTTCCATATAAAAAATCACAAGACAACGCAATTACTCTAACGTGCGAAAAAAGAACAAAAAAGGCGAAAAAGTCGCAGAACTCTTGAGGCGTCTAATTCAACAGATTCCGATGCAGTGACAAATGTTAGGTTTTTTCTCGTCCCCTGATCCGAGGCGAGACAAACGTTGGGGCTGCGAAATGAGAGATTTGGCATTTCGCAACCCCAAATGGTTTAGTAAAAAAATAAAAATGGTTTTGTTAGATAAAGATAAACTGTTGTTGTTATTGTTAGACAAGATGTCATGACTACGACGACGGCAGCTCCAAAAAAGACTGAGTTTTAAATTTGGTTCTTTTTTTAAACGATTTTATTCAACTTCGAAGCTGTTTAACTATCTTTCTTATATATAGGTAACTAACTAACAATGGATTCTTGTAATCTAATTTTTTTACTACACAAGTTGATGTAAAATAAAATCTGTCAGAATTGAAACATTTGGAAAATATTTATAATAATAGAACTATGCACAAAGTAATCGATACAAAATAAATTCTTGAAATTAGCTCTGGTGTAAAATTTGTACGTGGCGTATTCAGTGTTTTATTTTGGAACAGCCATAGTATGTTCGTAGATATGTCGTCATCCCAGTTCCATTCACGAGCCATAGAAAGTACAAGAAAATTATGTCCAATACTACTGTACTTAATACCCATAGCAACAGAATAAGAAAGAGTATCTAGTACGTGCTAGTACTACATATAGTACGAACACTCCATGAACACCCACCAATTTTAATCTCACCTCCTCTGGTAGGAAGCGTGGCGTAAAATTTAAGCAATAGCGTATGCCTATCTTGCTCGAACTCTCACAGTATATCAATGCTTACAAATGAAAATAAAACCGGTCAAGTGCAAGGGCTACTCGCGCACCGAAGGTTCGGTACGACACCACCACAGAACACAACATTATTAACTTAGAACTAGAAACTTTTTTTGTCCGGGACCTTTAGCGCAAGACCGACTCAAACTTGGCCGGTTTTTAGTATTTGTTGTTAGTCTGTAGTTTGCTCTATAATCACACTAAGTTTGATGCTTACATGTATTACCGTTTTTACGATAAACGTGAAGCGAAAACAATGATAAAAACTAGTTTCTTGTTGAGAACCCCCCTTAATTTTTAACTTTTTGACATTTTTATTATTTGTTAACAAATCCGCCGTAATAACGCAAAATCTGAGAAAACAACTTCAACTATATAGCTATTACGGTTCAAAAGTTACAGCCCTAAATAGGTAGGACAAGACGGACGGACGGACGGACGGACGGACGGACGGACGGACAACGTAGGCTTAGTAATAGGGTCCCATTTTCACCCTTTGGGTACGGAACCCTAAAAATTAAAAGAGCTTTAATTTTTTTCCATTTGTTTGAAATGACAGCTCTAAGTATCCAAGGTCCTATAGGTAGTCTCATTCTAATGCAAATAAGGAAACTATCAGTTGCAAACAAAAAAAGGTCGCTTTTTCCATGGCCCCAAAATCCAGGCCTCACAAAAACCGGCCCTGTGAGGGAAATTCAAATTGAATGACAATAAGATTGACGGGCCGCAGTCTGATAGCGGACCCATTTCATTTCGCTAAGGTTTTATGTACAGCTTAAGAGACATATTACGCTTTCCATGTTTTATGGACGGCGAGAGGATTGCATTCGCAAAAAGCCATTCGTTGCTCTGTCATTCTGTCGTGTGACAAAATGACTAAATGGCTGTTTTTGTTGAACCCGTGAACGGTTTGTGTGATAGTTTCGTTAGGGCACTTATGCAGATACGAGACCGATTTCAAAGTATTCAGAAACATAGCTACCACTTTTCTACGATTGCCATTTTAGCAGGGTTCATTCATGGGGTAGTTCATTCACGCTTGCAATTTTAGCAGGGTTCATTCTCGGTTCATTCACGCTTGCAATTTTAGTAGAGTTCATTCATGGTTCATTCAAATTAATCATGTTCACAGATTTCAGGATAAGTCTGCGGTCAGTCTTTACATCACAAGACCATTGCTAATTGTCAATAGCAGTAGATGTTATTCGAGTCGGCTATAAGGTGTCCCATATAGTTCTAAAATAAGAAGCAAACGGCATTGGATTTTGTTTTTATTGTACTATGGTTTTATATGTATATAAAACCATAGCTGTAGCTCTCTTAAGCTGTAGCTTAAGATACATATTATGCTTTCCATGTTTTATGGACGGTGAGAGGATTACGCAAAAAGCCATTCGTTGCTCTGTCATTCTGTCGTGTCAAAAAAATGACAAAATGGATGTTCTTGTTGAACCCGTAAACAGGTTGTTTGATAGTTCTGTTAGGGCGCTTATGCTGAATACGAGACCGATTTCAAAGTATTCAGAAACATAGCTACTCTATACTTTTCTACGCTTGCAATTTTAGCAGGGTTCATTCATGGTTCATTAACATTTAGCATGTTCAGGGTTCCAGGATACGTAAGAGGTCTGTCTTTCTCTCACAAGAACACTTCTAATGAGACTTTATAGCCGACTCGAATAACATCCACTCATGCCACTAAAGTAAAAACCTTTTGTATTCCATTCAAAACTGATGTCATCGTCTGAAAAATTAAATAATAATTATTACAAAAGCTAACCACCTAATTTGTTTTTATTGTTGGCTACTGTTTTTATTCTGTAAAATGACAATATAGATGTAATTATTGCAATTTGTTTTTTTCCTTGCACTTCAATGGGTATATACAGTCAGGTGTGTCTTAAAAATTACCACGCCAAACCGTAACAGTAGTGAGTGATAGATCGATAACTCGTTTATTTTATCAAAACAATACAAGACAAAAATTGACTTAAAAAGGTAGCAAGTTAACACTATGGAATCCCAATCCGTATAAGGAAGCCCGTAGGCCAGTCATTTTACGGAGTTTTGTTAGGCGGGGTAGGGAATAATTATTAATTGGACTTTTAAACTGTAACTGGCACTATTTAGTGACAAAAATACTATCCTAAACATAATTTAAAAAAATTGCTACGCAACATAGAAATCAAAATTGTGTGTTCCAGAAGGCTTTTAAATTAATAATATTAATACTAATGCACTCATTTGAAGTAGATTTAACAATATACATTATTTTTGATCAATAAAATAGGCATTAAAATTTTAAAAATGAGGTATTTATTAGAAAATACGAATGTATTTTTCAAAACCTTCCAAGTAGACAAAAATATTTACACCATGTTTGAAGTATGTATAATGGTAAAGCCTTAAATATGTGCAAAAAAAAAAATTATCATCAGGTTTTTTAGAACGAGATAATATCTATATTTTAAAATTGGAATTGTTGCTGACGTTATTTTTTTTAAATTTTGGTACATTCCTAAGCTCAAATTGGCTCTTCAATATTATAGCGAAAAAAAAAGGCAATTAGTAATTAGTCCCGGCTCAAACCGTAAAATGACTGGGCTACCGTGCAAAAGCGCAATAGGTAGGGGAGCTCCCACGATGAACCGTGGTATTTATTATGCAAGAATTTTTAATCTACTTATTTCATCGTCAAGTTCTGAAACGGTCTCTATTTATGAAATAAAAACGTCGACTCCTGGTTACTCTACTATAAGTACTACTACAGTTTTTTATAATCTGTAAGGCAACATTATAAAGTTTTTCAACTAGAAAGAGCGTCCCGGGGCGCGGCCATGTTTATGAAACTGTTTAATTCATGCCTCTGACAAGCGGCCCGGATAAAACTGTGTGATACGTTGGAAATTTTCCAAGATGTTACGTTCTAGCGGTTTGTAGTTATCTAGCGGTATGTTGGGTATCAAGACTGGACTAGATTACCGTGACAAGTTTGTTTTAGAGTTCTTTTTAGTCCCATCCAAAGACATCCTATACAAGGAGGACTTCGCCTCAGTGCGCTATTAACGGGACCGCTAAGTTATGCTGAATTATTGTACGTTACTGTTTTGTGATCGAATTCATTGGAAAGGACTGGAATGTCAGCGGCAGTGTATGACAGCTAAGCATAGCTGATGCATACACGTGACATTTAAGACATGTGCCATTTTTTGGTTCTGTTATTGTATGACGTGGTGAGTCCCATATAGAATGTCATTGGTCCCATCACACAGTTTCGTTACATCTCGTTAGTCTGATAATATACGGGTGTAAAATTAAATGCCTTACATACTTACGGGGGTGCTCAGACTATCAAACTGAACAACTTTACAATGGGACCAACATTGAAATCGCAAAAAAAAATCAAATGTTTCATAGAAAACGTCCATGTATCAACTACACTACACGGTGAAATTGATATCATTAGCCTACCCATCAAACTGACCAACTTTTACTATGGGAGCAAAAAAAAAATCTGCTGAACTGTTGCATACATTTGTGTCGCGTAGGCATTGCAGTTTAGTATGGAACAGCAGATTTTTTTGTTGCTCCGATCAGTTTGCTCACATAGTGAAAGTTGTTCAGTTTGATTTATAAAGGATGCTAATGATATCAATTTCACCCTGTATACAGTGTATACTGGACCCGAATGTAACAGCAATTTTTTTACGGTTTCGATATTGGTTCCCATAAGTAAGTTGTTCAGTTTGGTAGTGAAGCACCTTGTTAACGCCCCCTGTACTTATACAAATCGTAAAAAAAACTCATTTGGGTGAGGATGGATCCGTCCGTCCTATACGAAAGGCGAGGCTACTATCTACTAGACACTACCCCATACTATTAGCAGATAAAAGAAGGGGTGTTCATAGTCATACAAAGTTTCTAGTACGGTATGTTGACATTGCAGTAGTAAACTCGTATTTCACTGTTTAGTTAGAGGCTGGTTAAATGTAATGGTAGGTTTAGACGATGACAATTTCGCGGCGCTTATTTTTTAGCACGAAAAAAAAAAACACAGCACGCTTTCGTTTACACGCTGCTAATTTCCAGCGCCAATTTGTTCGCATGCCAATGGATTTGCTAGAAAAAACCGTGCTAACGATTAGCACGACACGTTTACACGAGTCTAAAAATTAGCGAGGGACGAGGGCGGAGGTCACTAGCGACGCGTACTTTTTCCTTGCTTTTTTCCGTACCGTAAAATAGTCGTGCGAAAAGTGTTTATACGGTACTTTTTTTGAGGCGCCGCAGAATTGGCGCCGCGAAATTGTCATCGTCTAAACCTACCATAAAATATACAGCTAGCTCTTCAATGAAACTGATGGATCGATTCAATTTTCACTTTCGCCGCTAAGCTGCAAAATTTACTCGAAGCGCTCATTCTTGGTGGATTACGAGAAAAAGTCGCCATCCATTTGTATCCAATTTAAAATCAAATTAGAAGTAAATACACTTTCTATTTCATCCAATCACGTGCGAGGGCAACGCTTAAGTTCGAAAGGAAAATTCCCCATTTCCCCAGTCGGGTGGGAGATTTACCCCAAATCGAATTCCACTCCCCATCCGGAATGGCCTTAATTTAACGGACGAATTTGTCTAATTCCAATTCTTATGCTGTGACAAATGTAGTGATTTTTATTCAACCTTCGTCTTTTTCAAGTTTGTAAAAAAGTTGCTTCCTTTTAAGTTTGTGAATAACCCTCCTGACGCAGTCGGGTAAAAAGACAAACACTTTGAAACATGCCGAACATAAAATATAATAGTTGATTAAGTTGATTCAAGCTTTCCAAAGTTCAAAACACAAAAGTTTTGTTATAAGCTTGCAATTTGTGAAATTCGTATCTCATTATGTAGAGGAAGAGGGGCGTTTGCCCCCAAACAGTACGAGTAGGAGGTACATACCTACCTACCTAGTGGGCAGTAGAGCGATCATGTGTTTTGGCGCAAAAAACAAACTTTGGCGGCAACGACTAATTAAAAGTTTTGATTTATGTTTGGAGCTTACTGCGTTTTATAATTAATGAAATTTGTGTTTATGAAACTGTTAGATAAATGAAAACGAAGTTTTGATTTACGTATTGAGATGTTGTTTTCCTATTCTTATTTTTCACTCAAAGTTTTCATTATTAGAAAGTAGGTAAAATGAAAATAATAAAACCGGTCAAGTGCGAGTCGGGCTACTCGCGCACCGAGGGTTCCGTACCACACCACCACTGAACACAACATAATTAACTTAGAAAAAAACTTATTTTGTCTCAAGACCAACTCACACTTGGCCGGTTTTCAGTATTAGTTGTTATTCTGTAGAGTTTGCTCTATAATCAAACTGAGTTTGACGCTTGTATATATTACCGTTTTTGCGATAGAGCGTGAAGAAAAAACGTTGATAAAAAGTAGTTTCTTGTTGAGAACCCCCCTTAAATTTAACTTTTTGACATTTTAATTATTTTTCAACAAATCCGCCATAATAACGCATAATCTGAGAAAATTTCAACTATCTAGCTATTACGTTACGGTTCAAAAGCTACAGCCCTAAATAGGTAGGACAGACGGACGGACGGACAACGTAGGCTTAGTATAGGGTCCCGAATAGTCCCGATTTCACCCTTTGGGTACGGAACCCTAAAAACCAACTTCCATACCGATCGGATTCAATTAAACTGGTTAAACAAAAACGAAAATAATAAACCGATGTGCTTCATCAGATCCTCACCAAAAAGGAAGAAACATGTGATCAAATCAGCGGTATTACCTTAAAAATTATTTATCAAAATCAGTTAACGGCATGATGATTACGTAAAAACGATTCGATTTCATTTTGAATTTTAATTTTTCTAGACTTGTGCTGTTGGCTGTACATTGTGAAGACGCTCGCTGCTACAACACAGTGATCATGAACATTTGCATAACATGCGAGATAGCCTAATTGACACGACTAAGGTACTGGCAACTTACATCTACTTTTCGGCTTTAGAATTATTTTCCATTGAATCTATCGACATCCGCTTTATTTTTTTTTGAGCCAAATCCGAAATCGCGAGAAAGAAATCGGCTGTTTCATACAAAACTGCAGTACCGACTCGACTCAAATGTATGGGACAGCTGTTTTTTTTTGTGACTTCGATGTTGGCTCCATAGTGAAAGTTTTTCAGTTTGATGGTCTAACCTAAAGCACCACAGAACACAATAATAATATACTATTACCTATTCTGTGGCACCACTTCGTGTATTACTAGGGTGTTTTGTTACACTCTGTAAAAGTGAGAGAGGATAGCAGGACACATTTATTATGATCATCATTATTCCATCCATCCTGTAGGCCTCGCATGCCACCCCCGACAAAACGACAAAAATCGAGATGTGCCTCCATCCTTATTATTTTACGTATGCTAAAAAGAGCACGCATGACGTTTTTCTCGTTTAAACGCTTTGTCGTGGGTGACATGCTAGCCGTGCTGATACGGCAAAAAGAAAAACAGTCGCAATGTTTCTAGCGAGATTACATGCGTGATGAAAATCCGATTGAATTTACTTGAGGTAAGGTATTAAAGAATGTATTTACCTGAGGTAAGATCGTTTAATCATACATTAAGTACGTATTTTGAATATAAGCAATACAGGGTGTAACAAAACACCCTAGTAACACTTAAGGGGGTGCTTCAGACCATCAATCTGAACAACTTTAACTATGTTGTATGAAAGAGCAGATTTTTTTTTCGCGTATGCGTTGTTGGCTCCATAGTGAAAGTTGTTCAGTTTGATGGTCTGAAGAACCTCCTTAAGTATTACTAGGGTGTTTTGTTACACCCTGTATAGAGTTACAGTAAACCAAATTGAAATATATACCACATTAGAACCTTGTCACACCTGTATTTAAACGTCCTATAAAGTTTCACTTAAAAACAGAAACAAAGCCAAGCAATGTTGAGACAGAGTTAGGTCATTTGTTGGCTTGAAAACTCTGACACCAGGGTTAGTCAGGTCAACCACTGCCGGCCCGGTAGCACAGTCGGTAGTGAATCTGCCTGCCGTGCCGAGGGTCGCGGGTTCGAATCCCGTAAGGGGCAAATATTTGTATGATGAATATGAATATTTGTACCCAAGTCATGGATGTTTGTATTTATATATGTATTCTATATCGTTGTCTAGTCATCATAATACAAGTCCAGGCTAGATTCTGGTACTTTAAGTGTGACTAGATAATTTGTGTGACATTGTACAAGATATTAAAAAAAAAAAACTACACTACTCTGATGACGGCTAGAACAAGAAGACTGAAAGAATTCTGCAAATAGTTTGCCTGTGACAAGGTAGCCCACATTTAAAATTTGTTGACTCTGAATATCTACTTAGGTATATAATAGCCAATTAAGAGGTTTCCGAGCGACCTTGACTCTTTCAGAGCCACCTCACCTCTACTAAACTACGTCATTTTAGTAGGTATACCTATTTTTGACTAGCCTGTCCTTCATTATGTCACAGTAGAGCCTTCTAATCTAAGGAAATCATATTCTAAAATCATAAGAATTCGCTTCAAATTTAACTATTATCTAATTAACTCATTAAATATTGGTCTTAAAAAAAATTAGCTATATAGCAATTTTAGATCTTAATATTGTCTACACAAAGGTGTACCTATGTCTCAAGTGAATATGACTTCAACTTTAAAAGTAGATGCACATAATACAGATTTTTCCAATATTTAGGCTTTCCTTTGAACACAGGTTTCATATGTATTTTATAAAAAAATAAGAAATATGATCTATAGCAAATAAAGCCAAGATGTTGAAGAATTTTGCTACACTTTTCAATTATTTGTATGTCTTTCAAATAACGAGAAGATAGCTTCTAAAAACCAGTAAAATATGGCCCGAGCTAGCGTTTACCGCAATTGCAAAAAATTCCGACTTATTTATGCTCACCATGTATTTTAACAAGATCTCGGACAGCCACCAAATATGAACCGCTGTAGAGCACTTCCCAATATTGAAATTTAATCGATAGTTGTGAAATTGAAATACATTATGGAAATACTCTATAATATTTCTGCGGAAATCCAGGTATAGTTAATTTAGGTTTAGTGCAAGTATTAATTTGAATGGAAATAGCCAGGTTATTGAAAGTACAACCTTTACCAACCAACGAAATATAATCTCAATTTAGTTTGGTTTGGTTTGATTTTGGTTTGGTTTTTTGATTGAATGTGGCTTAAAATGATAGCATATGCTCACGACTATATTCCCCGAGGGGGGTAGTCAGAGATATTCTGAAACTTCAGAACATCCACGTTTCACTAGTAGTACCGAAACTCTGTCCAGTGACGGGGAGTGAGCCCGTCGCCACTTGTAATGGACAGTAGGTACGATACATCGAAATTGAAGCATGCAGGTTTCCTCACGATGTTTTCCTTCACCGAAAAGCCAGTGGTGCTACAAATCGTACATAAATTCCGAAAAACTCATCGGTACGAGTCGGCCTGGACGGGGATCGACCCATCGCCTCCTGCACGGCAGGCAAGGTTACTCGCCACTGGACCACCACGGCTCAATTGATAAAATGATAACGATTAGAAAATCGGGAGTAAAACATACAAAAAGAAGAGATGCAGTTACCTGATATACCTACCTATAACTACAATGCGATTGACAAGGAACGATTTACTGACAAATAAAGGGGCCGAAAAGTTCTCGAGTGGCGACCGTGTACCGGAAAGCGCAGCGTGGGTAGGCCCCTCACACGGTGGACCGACGACCTGGTAAAGGCGGCGAGAAAACGTTGGATGAGGGCAGCGCAGGACCGGTCGTTATGGCGATCCTTCGGGGAGGCCTATGTCCAGAAGTGGACATCCATCGGCTGAGATGATGATGATGATAATAATGATAAATATTGGGGTTATTTCGAATACTGTGGTGAGTTGTTTGGATACTTTTGATCGTGGATTCGACGTCCATTAGTTGGTAATTATTATTATTTTGGTAGAGCTATTTACAAGCCGAGGCTTTATAAAACTCCGACCATTGTTGGTCTTTTGTGTTCGCCCCAAGCTCGCCCACATTTACACATACCTCCGAACTTATGGTATTTTCTTTTCGTTCTCGAGTATGCAGTTTTCTTCAAGATTTTTTCATTCACCACCGAGCCAATGATAATGAAAAATGCAACCGAACATAAATTCCGTAGAACGTAGTGGCACAGGCCAGGATTCGAAGTAATTACTTCGAACCAACCAACCAACCAACCAATCCTCTATACCCCACCATCCTGGAGTGCGATTTTTGAATCTCATTCGCTGAGTTCAGCAGTTGAAAATGTCAAAATTATTATGGAGGTATGCATCTTTCTACTGCTGATTTGACTTTCAAAAAACATACTCTAGGGGTGCGATTTTTGAAAGTCAAATCATACTAATTTTGACATTTTCAACTGCTGAACTCAGCGAATGACATTCAAAAATCGCACTCCTGGTCGTGACTGGATATTTCTCTTTCCGTCGAATGCCCGTCCAATATTCGCCCTACACAAAAGTATCTCATAAACCAGCGTTTTTTTAATATCATCATTCAAGTGTAAATCACCTAATACGGGTAGCACCGTTAACCCGGCATGTGTCCCCCAAAATAAAACGGTTCGCGACGACATCGCAATATTACAGCCAAATGCGATGTCATTCGTACTCGTACGACAATTTGGTGGCTTGGCCTAGCGATGTTTATATTGAGCTTGTGCCTTATATGAGCGAAAAAAATATAGACCTTGTTAATAAAGAAACAGGTTTTTAATTAAAAAACCGGTCAAGTGCGAGTCAGGCTACTCGCGCACCGAGGGTTCCGTACCACACCGCCAGACAACATATTAACAAAGAAAAAAAAATTGTTTTCTCTGGGACCTAAAGGTCCTCGGTCTCGCGCTAAAGCGCGAGACCGAGTCACACTTGGCCGGTTTTTATTATTTTTGTTATACTGTAGAGCTGGCATGTCAAACATGCGGCCCGCGGGCCACATGCGGCCCACACAACGCTTTCTTGCGGCCC
The DNA here is from genome assembly GCA_922987775.1 of Agonopterix subpropinquella. Taxonomy (NCBI): domain Eukaryota; kingdom Metazoa; phylum Arthropoda; class Insecta; order Lepidoptera; family Depressariidae; genus Agonopterix; species Agonopterix subpropinquella. The sequence continues at coordinate 15,750,145 of OV277698.1, read as the reverse complement.
GATCGATCCCCTGATTTAGATGCAGTTTAGAAGTTGATTTCTGCAGATTGGTATAATTACCCCAAGTTTTAATAAACAACTTGTAGTAAAACACATTCCTGGGAAGAGAATGATTTTTTTTTCTACTACATATTAGGTAAATAAACGATTAACAGTCCTTTTCAATGACCGATACAAATTTTGTAACTTCTTTGCGGCCCACTGATTCTACTATCATTATGCATGTGGCCCACCAATGACTTTGAGTTTGACATGCCTGCTGTAGAGTTTGCTCTATAATCACACTAAGTTTGACATTTGTATGTAAGGATTACAGTTTTTGTGATAGAGCGAGAAGAAAAAACGTTGATAAAAACTAGTTTCTTACATGAGCCCTTAATTTTTAAGTTTTTGAAATTTTTGTTATTTTCTAACAAATCCGCCTTAATAACACATATTTTGTGAAAATGTCAACTGTCTATCTATTACGGTTCAAAAATTACAGCCCTAAATATATAGGACGGACGGATAACGTAGGCTTAGTAATAGGGTTCCCGATGTCACATTTTGGGTACGGAACCCTATAATCGATAACAATTATTATGATGATGATGAGCAAGCGTTCTAACAAGACGAGCATGGTGGAATAGGATCCGGCTCACACGTTAATTGGTGATAATAATAAATGTCCTTCATTTTTCGCCATGTGAGAATTTCAAAACTTATTTCTAACTTCACGTGAAAGAATTCGCGAGAAAAGACCAGTCATAAGATGCACAATAACTTCTAATTATTTTTGAAAAACACGGCATCGCTTTTCAGTGGTCTGCACATTTTGGCGCGCGTTTTTCTTTCAAAATCAATGACAGCGCTGTACGAAATTCAATACAAAAATGGCAGACACACTGAGCCACAGCCACAGTATGCAGCATAAGAAAGAGTATCTATCTAGTGCCTACATACAATACGGATACCTACTCCCTGCCCTCCACCAATTGTATACTCAACCCGCTTGGTAAGAAAGTTTGAAAATTGGAATATTTCTGTCTCGCTCGCACTCACCCAATATCGCACATGCTTAGTGCTTACCTCTTCTTATCAAGTTTTTCCGCTATTATGACTGTGTCATAGGCACAGAATAGGTAATAGTATAATAGTTCTAGCATATGTATTGTCTATTCTATACAACGTGTTAATGAATTAGCGCAAAACCTCATACACCCCAACTGATTTATAACAAAATAATTAGATTGAAACAATAATTTCATTATTTTGATAGTTAAAATTTAAAGTTATTCGCATTTTAAGTTTTAAGGCAAAAATGATTTGTTATCATTTCAGCACTGAAAGAAAGCGCTAACGTACTCATGGATACATTTTTATAATCTTGTTTTGGTCGTAAGTATGGTGAGTGTGCCCGTGCGGCGGGTTGACATCGGATTCAGAAAATTTTAAATTTTTGCAAAAAAAATTATTAAATATTTTGCAAAAAATTCCCTATGTTGAAACCATAATAATGCAGACTAAATCACCTGATTGTCTAAAAAGAAAAATGATTCCGTGCTTCGGATGGCACGTTAAGCCGTTGGTCCCGACTACTATCTCTGGTGGTAGTAGTCGTTACATACAAACCACGTCAGAGGCCGTAAGGCGGTATGAAAAAACTCTGACACCAGGGCTCTGCCCACACGATAAGAAGAAGAAGACCATGATAATTCGACTCTGCTCTCGATTCTAAACAAACTACTTTCTAGTTTTGCGTTAATTCATTAACACGTTGCATAGCCGTGACTTGCTATTTCTATGGGTGTGACTGAGAGATAATGAGTGTGCATCTAAGAGCAAGGATCTGCTTTATTCTAAAGCAAAGAGACCGCATCAATTTACGATTGTAGTGAGTCTCTTTTGTCTTATGACGTACCTTTAATAGTAAAAGGAGACGGAACTATAGATCTTTGTTTATGCGGCTGTCCACTTTTCACTTGTCATTTTTGTGCTAGTGTGTGTGAAAAGGTACAGTAAACATTAGGGCAGATGTCACTTTGGTCTAATTGGTCTCTTTTGTCCATACTACTTGACACCACACACTCAAACACAAACGTGGACATTCTTGCAATGGTATGGCTCCCTCTATGCCTTTAGGATAAAGGAGATCCTTGCTCTTATGTCTTAGCTGTGCATACTTTGAATATTAAGTACAAAATTGGCCCCGATTCGGACTCTGCCACGACTTAACTTAACTAAATGTATTCCTGTCACTTTATAAAATAAGATTAAGAAAAGAGACAGAAAACCAACAGCTGACTTTAGTGCTGTCAAAGTGACGTAACGCGCCCAAAAACGCCTTAAATAAGATGGCGTACATTATGACGGCATCTTATTTTGGGCGTGTAACGTCACTTTGACAGCACTAAAGTCAGCTGTCGGTTTTCTGTCTCTTTTCTTAATCTTATTTTAGAAAGCGACAGGAATAAATTTAGTTAAGTCGTGGCAGAGTCCGAATCGGGGCCAATGTTTACATTAGCTCAAAAACAATTCCGAATACAAAATTAGAAATGACAATCGCATCCTGCACGAACCAGTTCAATCAGGAATCGGATGCGTTCAGCAAATTCACTGGGCGCCCATTTAGCTAACCATCGGAATATGGACGCAAATGACCCGCAACGGTTCATTATCGCCCGAATCGGAAATTAATTCTCACTGGGATTCCGTCCGATGTTAGTTAGACTGTTTTACATCGGGTTTGATTGCGACTGAGGATAGTTCATGCGAATTCGTAGCTCGGACTGTCTGAATTTTATGTAAATTGTTACGATTGAAAGTTTGAAGTCATTTACCGTGTGATATCTAAATAAAAAACAGGTCAAGTGCGAGTCGGGCTACTCGCGCATCGAGGGTTTCGTACCACACCATCACACAACATATTAACTTAGAAATAAGTTTTGTTTTCTCCGGGACCTTTAGTGCGAGACTGACTCACACTTGGCCAGTTTTTAGGGTTCCGTACCCAAAGGGTGAAAACGGGACCATATTACTAAGCCTACGTTGTCCGTCCGTCCGTCCGTCCGTCCGTCCGTCCATATGTCCGTCCGTATGTCCGTCCGTCTGTCCTACCTATTTAGGGCTGTATCTTTTGAACCGTAATAGCTAGATAGTTGAAATTTTCTCAGATTATGCGTTATTACGACGGATTTGTTAACAAATAATAAAAATGTCAAAAATTTATAAAATAAGGGGGTTTTCAACAAGAAACTAGTTTTTAACCACGTTTTTTCTTCACGCTATATCGTAAAAACTGTATAACATATGCATTATAGAGCGAACTCTACAGAATAACAACAAATACTAAAAACCGGCCAAGTTTGAGTTGGTCTTGTGCTAAAGGTGCCGGACAAAAAAGTTTTTTTTTTCAAGTTAATAATGTTGTGTTCTGTGGTGGTGTGGTACGGAACCCTCGGTGCGCGAGTAGCCCGGCTCGCACCTGGCCAGTTTTTATTATTTGATTTTGTTATGCTGTAGAGTTTTTTCTATAATCACATGAAGTTTGACGCTTGTACGTATTACCGTTTTTACGATAGAGCGAGAAGAAAAAACGTTGATAAAAACTAGTTTCTTGTATGAGGAGCCCTAAATAGGTAACACAGACGGACACCGTCCCATACAACCATAGTAATGTTACTATATTGTGTAGCACAATGTAGTAACATTACTACACGTCGCGTCGACCGAACTGATAACAAATGGTTGTATGGTAGGCTTAGCAATAGGGTCCCGTTTTCACCCTTTGGGTACGGAACCCTAAAAAAGGAAGGCGGAATGAGCTCATGTAGCTCCTGGGCACAATCACCGAAATATAATCTGTAGAAGACCGACAAACAGTCTACTTGGCGGCGTTGGGCTAGGCTATGAAGGTAAATTTATTGCATAATTAGGTAGGTAAATATGTGCGATGATACTAATTATTTTCGTGCTGTTATGAAAGCTAGTGACAATGTACATGTTACAATGTTCAAGTTACAATGTAAACAACGCGTTGGACGTAACCTATCATTGTGTATTCGAAAACAGGGAGTTTCCAATTTTCCATGGATGCCTATTTGAAACATTCGTATGGGGTTCGTATTGAAAGTGTCTGCTAGGGCATGCTCGTTGTACGAATGGATGTTTAACAATAGCCTGTTTTGTAACTTTCAAAAATACTTGTTTATTACATTTATTGCACACAAAACTGAAACAGTTAATTCCTAGTGAAATATATATCTCGTGGTTCAGTTAAGTTTTGTTTACTAACTAAGATGCTAGTTGTGGAAATTACCATTACCTACTATTATCAGGATGTCATAAAAACCATAATGATATTTAAAGCGGTTTTGAAGAACATCGAACTGAACAAATTTCACTACAGGGTGAAATTAATAACATTAGCATCCTTTTAAACTAAGAATCTACCCATCAACTTTCACTATTGGAGCAAACAGATCGGAGCAACAAAAAAATCTGCTGTTGCATACATTTGAGTCGAGTAGGGATTGCAGTTTAGTATGGGACAGCTGATTTTTTAGTTGCTCCGATCGGTTTGCTCCCATAGTAAAAGTTGTTCAGTTTGATGGGTAGACTCTTAGTTTAAAAGGATGCTAATGATATCAATTTCACCCTGTATAGAGACAACATCAAGAACACAATTTAAAAGTCTGTTGTTTCATACAAAGTTGCAGTCCTAACTCAACTTAAATTTATGGAACAGCCTACCGAAGGAATAGCTGATAAAAAGAAAGGACTTTGTCTCCAAAGTTGAATTTATTCATTTTGATGGCCTAAACTACCCTGTTACATATTACTAGGGTTGTTACACCCACCCTGTATAGCCCATGAAAGAGCAAATCGGTAAACCCCCTGAAAAAATAAACACAACCCAAGTTCATAGACAATGTAAACCATTTCGCTCTTAAAACTAAAACAACATCTTCCATAATGGCTTTATTAAATTATGCAAAAAGAGTCTTAAAGACGGTAGTTTTAAGCCATAATGCGAGTGCACACAAGCTTTTGCGCTTCGTAAATATAGCCGGATAATGCAACTTGTATTAATTATTCAAAGAGCATTGAGCAAGTAGGGTTGACGATTTATAGTTATTGAAATCTGACTTTTGTTAAGTGAAAAGAGTGGTCATTGCGGGTAATTTGTTTGGTAATTATAAGCGCACACATTTTTATTTCTATAAAACTATTATTTAATTTATGCATGGTGTTACGAAACAAAATAACGAACAGTATAAGACTGTTTCTTCAAAATGGAAAACTAAACAACGTTTTATATTTTTAAAACTTTCCAGGGTGTAACGAAATACCCTAGTAATAATTAAGGGGGTGCTTCAGACCATCATATTAAAATAAAGATTTAATGTATAAAATTCAAATAACAGTGTAGATACGTTCTTTCTGCAGTGAATATAACAATGATGATGATGATGTCCTCCTTGACGTATCCGTCAACGGCGACACCCTGGGCTTCACCTAGTAGAGTGGGCTCGGATGTGACTAGCGAACCCAAATTTCGACCTAAAGGTCCGATCGCACGTAAAACAGTAAACAGTTCTCCGCTGTCATTATAGGTGTAGTTATAGCTTGGCTTTGGCCGCGTCTTCCTAATTTGGCGCTTAGTGTCAAGATCTGCTAGACGCATTTCATCGAACTCCTCAGTTCGCTTCTTTACAGTGGAGCGCCATTCATATAACAATATATACAGGGTGGCCGGGGAGTTGACGTTCAAACGTAAAATTTAGGTCCGGTATGTCGTGGGGTATCCGAATCACCCCCATGTATGTTCCGCGATTTTTTATAGTTTTCGAGTTATGATGATTTTTCCGATTTTTTGAGGAAACTCGACATGACCGGCTTAAACAACTTCTAAAAAAAAAGTGCAAGACTTTTTAGAGATTCTTTTTTTGCAACTTAATCTTCATGAATTGTGCCTTTATTCATAACATCATCAGCATCGTAACTTTGATAAAAGTTATGAAAATATTGGTCTAAAGTTAAAAATTTGCGATCCGTGAATTATGACTTAATTTACAACTTTAAATAAAAAAATCTAAACAGGTGACCTTATGATTTTTTAGTCAATCTCAAAGATGCGCCCAACTCTCAGCTTTCATAATCATAAATAAAAAGTAGTACTTAAGAGGGCTAATTTGGCTAGAATTGATCTTCAAAGACAACAAGGCAGAAAATTCTTAAATTTAAAAATATTTTTTTTTGCCATAACTACCACGCCTAAGGCTAAATAATGATTAAAGAATGCTGGAAACCTATCGTGTTGGTGGAATAAGGAAAGTTTTAAGCAAAAAGTAGATAACCTAACCTAACATAAACTAACCTAACCTAGGAGGAGGGAGCCGACAGCCGGGTGCTACCACTGCGTCGGCTGTCTCGACGAGACGGCGCAGCACGTGCTGCAGGAGTGCCCTGCGTGGGCAGGAGAGCGCAGTGAGCACTCCCAGGTAGTTTCAGACCTCTCGCTGCCGGCCATGGTTCGCGCTATGGTCGACAGTGAGGCGTCTTGGCGCGCGGTTCTCTCCTTCTGTGAGGCAGTAATGCTCCAGAAGGAGACGCCGGAGAGGGAGAGGGAGTCGACTTCTGAACTCCCGATCCGCCAAAGACGCACGGGGCGCAGACGGGCTGCGTTTGCTCGCGGTCTGCCTCCCCCGTAATATTTGAGTCTCTGTCATGTCATAGGGACTCGAGGTGGTTGTTTGCGTGTTTCCACGCACCACCTAAAGGCCTGTAGGCTTGTCAAGGCCAACAGAGATGAGACCTGGTAAGGTCGGTCGCTGCGCCGTAGAGTGTGGAAGATTCCTCACGGGCCCTCAGGCTCTACGCCAATATGCGATGAGGTGGAACACGGTGGGGTTTTAGCCGGTAAGAGTCCGGCATAACCCGTCGCCTTTTCGGTTTCCAGCATTCTTTAATCATTATTTAGCCTTAGGCGTGGTAATTATGCAAAAAAAAAAAAAAAAAAAAGTTTAAGAATTTTCCGCCTTGTTGTCTTTGAAGATCAATTCTATCCAAATTAGCCCTCTTAAGTACTACTTTTTATTTATGATTATGAAAGCTGAGAGTTGGGTGCATTTTTGGGATTGGCTAAAAAATCATAAGATCACCTGTTTAGAGTTTTAATTTTAAGTTGAAAATTTAGTCATAATTCAAGGATCGCAAATTTTTAACTTTAGACCAATATTTTCATAACTTTTATCAAAGTTAAGATGCTGATGATGTTATGAATAAAGGCACAATTCATGAAGATTAAGTTACAAAAAAAGAATCTCTAAAAAGTCTTACACTTTTTTTTTAAAAGTTGTTTAAGCCGGTCATGTCGAGTTTCCTCAAAAAATCGGAAAAATCATCATAACTCGAAAACTATAAAAAATCGCGGAACATACATGGGGGTGATTCGGATACCCCACAACATACCGGACCTAAATTTTACGTTTGAATGTCAACTCCACTCCCGGCCACCCTGTATAACGATAGAAAAGAGGACCAAAGTAAGTTCGATTTCAGATTTATAACCAGTTTTTCAAGAATCACCATACACCATATCTTCTGAATATACCATCATTTGAAAGGTAATTAATTATAGAAGCGATTTTACAAGATGGTTTTTACCCCTTCTTCTTATCGTGTGGGCAGAGCCCTGGTGTCAGAGTTTTTTCAGACCGCCTTTCGGCCTCTGACGTGGTTTTTATGTAACGACTACTACCACTAGAGATAGTAGCCGGGACCAACGGCTTAACGTGCCATCCGAAGCACGGAATCACTTTTCTTTTCAGATAATCAGGTGATTCAGCCTGCAATGTCCTAACCAACTGGGGAAAAACGCACAAAGTGACATATCACTAGGTGTCCCCCGTGGGAATCGAACCCACGACCTCCGTATCGAGAGCCAATGCTCTTAACCATTAGACCACGGAGGCAGTTTTTACCCCAAAAACCCAAGAGAAAAGATATTGATCAAAAATACATTTTTTTGCGATCTTGCTTTCAATTGAAGCGGGATGGCTAATTGAAAATGTTTGCTTGTAAGAAAGAGACGCTTGCACTAGGGATACCTGGCCTTAAGTCAAATTATAAGCTATCAAATAAAAAAGTTTCATCCAAATCGAAATAAAACAAACAAACAGACACAAATTGTAAAAAAAGGTTGATTTGGAGTCAGGGACACCTAAAAACCATATCGTAATTTTTGTCTTATAAATATCTTCAATGTACACACGGCGACACATCAAGTTACCCAAAACCAAAATAAGCTGGCCGCGCGACCTTATACTTTGCTATGCCGGCCGTCGCGCGGCCAGCATATTTTGGTTTTGGGTAGCTTGATGTGTCGCCGTTTGTACCTATAGACACACTTCTGTTACAGTTTTATAATCATCAACAGCCTATAAACGTCCCACTGCAGGGCACAGGCCTACCCTCAAGGAGGGTGTATGGGCATTGGTCCACCACGCATGCCGAATGCGGGTTGGTAGACTTCACAGACACATCAGAATTTCTTCTTCAGTGTATGCAGGTTTCCTCACGATGTTTTCCTTCACCGTTTGAGAGCAGTCGGTTTTACGTACATAAGTTAGAAAAACTCATTGGTACATGGCATGTTGTCCGTGCGGATTCGAACCCGGACCCCCATAATTGGGAGTCCATTTTTCTCCGCAACGCGTCACCGACGCACTCAGTTTTATAATAGTTAATATTATTACGAATAAAATTTTCTCAATCAAACTGGTGTAATGGAACAATTTTTTTTATTCACGGAAAAAATGTGCCAGCCCTGGTAAACACCGAAAGAGACTGAGCAAAAAATAAATTAAATGTCTCAGTTTATAGTTAAACGCGTGGGAATCCTGAAACGCTGAAGGGTTATAACGCCGGTGGAAAATGTTTCAAGCGAAGCATACTTTTATATTTTTAATTAAGATGCTTTCGAGGACTATCCGGGGCAACGAAATTCAGCTTCAGTTCAGGTAAACCTTTAGTTTTAACCAGCTTAAATAAAGCTTTGAACCTTTAATTTATGGATAAAATTACAAAGTCAAAGGAGGTCAAGTGCGAGAATACCGTGCAGAGAGGGTTCAGTATATAACTAGTAAGGAATGCAACTCGTTGACCTCTTAACTCAATATGTCAGGAGATACTGTTTTCCTTGGGTAGTTGGTACATCCAGAGTAATAAATAAATAATAAAATATATCTTGGACATTGTCACACAGATTATCTAGTCCCAAAGTACAAGAATCTGGCCTGGACTTGTATTATGATGACTACAGATATATAATCTACAGGTTGAAATTGATATCATTAGCATCCTTTTAAACTAAGAGTCTACCCATCAAACTGAACAACTTTTACTATGGGAGCAAACCAATGGAAGCAAAAACATAAAACCGGTCAAGTGCGAGTCGGGCTACTCACGCACCGAGGGTTACGTACCACATCACCACAGAGCACATCATTATAAACTTAGAAAAAAAAAACTCTTTTTGTCCGGGACCTTTAGCGCGAGACCGACTCGTACTTGGCCGGTTTTTAGTATTATTTGTTATTCTGTAGAGTTTGTTCTATAATCACACTAAGTTTGACGCTTGTATGTATTGCCGTTTTTACGATAGACCGTGAATTAGTTTCTTGTGAGAACCCTCTTTAATTTTTAACTTTTTGTCATTTTTATTTATTATTTGTTAACAAATCCGCCGTAATAACGCATAATCTGAGAAAATTTCAACTATCTAGCTATTACGGTTCAAAAGTTACAGCCCTAAATAGGTAGGACAGACGGACGGACGGACGGACGGCCAACGTAGGCTTAGTAATAGGGTCCCGTTTTCACCCTTTGGGTACGGAACCCTAAAAATGCTGCTTCACCATACTAAACTGCAATTTTTACTCGACTCAACTGTATGAAACGGCAGTTTTTTTTTAAATTATTTGAGTAACATTGCTGTATTTTTATTTTAAAAAGATATCAAATGAAGTCCTTTTTCTACCATAACAAAATCAAATTATCTAGTATCTTAATTTGACACGTACCAAAATAGCTTTATAAATCCAGCACGTCTAGCATGATTTCTCTACTTGCGCGCGACTCGGCTTTCTTCCATACCACAAGTCGCGGCAAGCGCGGCTTTCGCTCTCCGAAAAGCGCGGGAACAGGTTATTTTGTATGCAGAGAAGGCGCGTCGGGCGCGTGTAGAGAAATCATACTACACGTGCAGCATGTTTAGAAAGCCTAGTCGCGCACAAGTAGAGAAATCATGCTAGAGGGTCTGGGAATAATCTAGAGAGAAAGTTAGAATTCGAGTTAACGTTCAAATATCGAATCTTTGTACAACATGTCCGGTTCCTAGTAGGTACACTCAAAATTGAGTTGAATATACCTAATTCATTTTTAGGGTTCCGTAGTCAAACAAGAAACCCTTTTAATTTCGACCATTCTGTCTATCTGTATGTCTGTAGGTATGACCCGCGAATTTTTTCGACCGTTCCCGTAGAACGAAAAGATTACTTTTTTTAAATGGTAGTAGATTTTTCCAATAAATATTGTGTTTGTTTTGTTGTTGTTTGTATTTTATTGTTAGGTGTCGTTAGATTCTTTATTCTTCTAGGTCTTGTATTATAATGAAAAAATTCACCCTCTACATCTACATGGCGTTAAAAAACGATATCAAAACGCATTATCGTTTAGTTTCGTGCTTTCTTTAAGTAATTTAGACTATCTCATATCTGATTAACTGGCGGACGTCCGAATTCTTCTTATCGTGTGGGCAGGCCCTGGTGTTAGAGTTTTTTCAGACCGCCTTACTGCCTCTGACGTGGTTTTTATGTAACGACTACTACCACCAGAGATAGTAGCCGGGACCAACGGCTTAACGTGCCATCCGAAGCACGGAATCATTTTTCTTTTCGGACAATCAGGTGATTCAGCCTGCAATGTCCTAACTGGGGAAATACGCACAAAGTGACATATCACTTGGTGTCCCCCGTGGGAATCGAACCCACGACCTCCGTATCGAGAGCCAACGCTCTTAACCATTAGACCACGGAGGCAGTGACGTCCGAATCAATCACTAATTATAAAATGGTTCCGAAACCCTACCATGGCCGAGCCCAACACGCTCTTGGCCGGCTTTTTTTATTTCTCGCAATGCAAACACTTGGGCTATATTGCCGTTTTATATGAAAAACACGACGTATAAACGTCCGGGCCCGTTAGGTTATTACTTCCGTTTTAGCGCGTCGGCACGCCGGCTTCCAAATAAAAATGTATAAAATTCCGCGTGTATTGTTTAATACGGCCCATATATTTCTTGTAACTATTGTCTGCTGTGTTTCGCTGTAGGTAATTTTTGTTTTAATTTTTTTTCGGATGAATGCACGGTTTGTTTGAGAAAATTTAAATAATTCGAAATGTAACATTTTTCTGAATACGAATTTTTTGGAACTTTATGCTGTTATTCGTATTCAAATTGTAATCCGTCAACATTAATTAATTTCTCTCCTGCCTGCGGCATTTTAATTATGAGAAATACCATGAATACAGGGTTACTTCGGAGACAGTGCGCATTTTTCTTCCATGCAATCAGAACTTGGAAAAAAAAATTAAAAAAAAAAAAAAACCAAAAGTAAAAAAAAAAATAGGAGGAGATGAGCTCACAAATGTAACATCCTTTCATGCATCCATCACATCGTCGAAGTCTTTATACAACGTGTTAATGAATTAACGCAAAACTAGAAAGTAGTTTGTTTAGAATCGAGAGCAGAATCGAATTATCATAGTTTCAACATAGGTAATTTTTTTCAAAATATTAAATAACTTTTTTGCAAAATTTAAAATTTTCTGAATCCGATGTCAACCCACCGCACGGGCACACTCACCCTACTTACTACCAAAACAAGATTAATAAAATGTATCCATGGGAACGTTAGCGGTTTCATTCATTGCTGAAATGATAATAAATCATATTTGCCTCAAAACTTAAAATGCGAATAACTTTAAATTTTAACTATCAAAATACTGAAATTATTGTTGCAATCTAATTATTTTGTTATAAATCAGTTGGGGTGTATGAGGTTTTGCGCTAATTCATTAACACGTTGTATAAGTTTGACACATAACCTTAGCGAATATCGAATTGACAGCTCGCCGATGTTTCAACGACGAATTTAAGGTTGTGACGAGGTTTGTGCTTAGAGAATTGCATTGCTGAACTCTAAATTAATGACACAAACTAATTCTCAAAAAGCCATGGTGATAACTTTATTAAGATACGTCTGGTACTTCAATAAAACCGGTCAAGTGCGAGTCGGAATACTCGTGCACCGAGGGATCCGTACCACACCACCACAGAACACAACATTATTAACTTAGAAATTATTTTTTTGTACGGGCCCTTTAGCGCAAAACCGACTCAAACTTTGCCGGTTTTTAGTATTTGTTGTTATTCTGTAGAGTTTGCTCTATAATCACACTAAGTTTGACGCTTGTATGTATTACCGTTTTTACGATAGAGCGCGAAAAACGTTGATATAAACTAGTTTCTTGTTGAGAACCCCCCTTAATTTTTATATTTTTGTCATTTTTATTATTTGTTAACAAATCCGCCGTAATAACGCATAATCTGTGAAAATTTCAACTATCTAGCTATCACGGTTCAAAAGTTACAGCCCTAAATAGGTAGGACAGACGGACGGACGGACGGACGGACGGTCAACGTAGGCTTAGTAATAGGGTCTCGTTTTCACCTTTTTGGTACGGAACCCTAATAAAAAGCAACACACAATACAATTAATCAACAAAATAGTGGCATTGATACGAAGTCCTAGCAAAGCGAAAATACAAAAGCACAAACAGTTTACTAGGTCAGAGAAAGTGGGCAGAAAGGAAGAGCTAAAAGAAATATCTTTATTAAAAAGCTTTGTTTTGTAATTAGGAGGGCGTTGTGCTCGGGCGAATCATTAGCGTAATAGCGTTAATGGGCAGGAGGACGCTCTAGTGGAGGGGAAAGTCGATATTTCAGTATCGATATTTTGGAGAAAACATTTAATGAATGTGTACAGATACAGAAAATAGATGCATTACTTTAAGGGGTGATTGTACCCATGGTACTGAACAACTTTCCCTAAGAAACCTATAGAAAATTCTCAGAAACATCTTTGCACTTTCCATACTAAATACAATCAGCTGATCGAACGTTTGTATGAAAAGTCGAAAATAAAATTAGCGAATTCCTGATCCATTCTAATGGAAAGTTGTTTAGTACACCATGGGTTCAATCACGCCTCAAAGAAATGCAACGGTTTACCCTAATATCCTTTATAGTCTACGTGTGTACTGAATGAATGTAGGTAAGGGGAACGCATTCGTACTTCACTTCTCATTAGGAAGAACTTCCATGAGTTGACTCTGTAGTTGACTACAGTAATTTCGTCACATTTTTGTATCAAACATCGTACAGCACTTCTATTGGTTTCCTATTTTGAGAACCAATTTGTATTATCACAAAATTATCTCTAACATATAATTTTTTTTTAAAGTATAATATCTATATTTTTTCACTGTACTTATACAAACTGTTTTTAAAATAAAGCATTATTGCTTATTTATCTCAATCATGAAATAATTGGTTTTTCAGTTTAATGTCTCATTATCGATAACAAGCTTCCAACTGAAAGTAACAACCTCGATGAAAAAGTGCTGAGACTTGAGGAAAATGTTCGTCGTAGAAAAAGGAACGTGATAATTCTTAGTGATGAATATTAAATTATTACTTTGGTTTTAAGCCATGTAGTCACTAGGCAAAAATAGGCGCAAAACATGTTTTTCTACATTGTATTCCAAAATGTTCTTCAAAATTATTTTGTATCCCAACATTATTATTCAACACTAGCGACCCGCCCCGGCTTCGCACGGGTGCAATCATGAACCAGATTCAAAGAGGACTTCGCAAAAGCAATGGAGCAGCGTGATGCCAATGTAGCTCTGACGTCACGAGGGGGCGGGGCCTACTCGATCAGTCGGCTGCCGTCGGTTGCGAATGGCGCACGAGTCGGTTCCGGGCACGTTCTGTTCGATACTATTCGTTTTTTCGTTGAATCCGTGACATTAGTCTTTCAAAGATGAAGTGTTGCATATCTACTTGTAAAAGTTACTCGGAGTAGCACCGTAATGCCACTGATTCGATTTCATTGCACAGGTAAGTATTTTTTTGGTAATTTTTTGTCGTTTTATGTTCAGAAACTTCTAGAATAACTGCACATTTCCATCTTCCACTATCCGACAATAGATGGCGACACTTGATTTTTCTAAAAACATTGAAGTTCCTCCTATTTATATTCAAATTCCTATTTGTCAATGTTTAATTTGATGTTTCTTAACTAAATTAATCTTTATTAAGTTTATAGCTCACGTGTTTCGTGTAAAAATAATTTCAATGATTCGTTAGAACGCCATCTATCGCTGAGTAGTTTAACCAACATTATTGACCGAAACTGGGTTACTCTCACTTCGGCACAGTCTCTTGCAGTACAATCGTATTAATTAAATAAATACTTTACTAAATGTTTCTGCTCGTCACGATATACTTTGTGGTACATTTTGAGAAAATACTTATTCTACCATGATACTTTTTAATAAGAAAATCTTGGAATTTCAACATGGTCTGATCAGACATCATATTTTTGTACCAGTTTTAAAATTGTATAGTACCCGTCAATATAGACAGCTTCTACTATGTTGGGACTAACTCTGAGAACGCGAGAGATGTGTATTTTTTATTACTGCTACGCTTCCGAGTCGGGATGGTTGAAACGAGACTAACCCAACTCGGGTTACCCGAGATACACCAGGGCCGTACTCGTAAAGACGGTTCCGATACGAATCTCCTATTTCAAATTTTATTCGATATTAATTCTCATGTTTTTACAGATTTCCGTCTGATGCAACATTAAAACAAAAATGGATAGATCTAATAAATGAAAAAGATTTTAATGCAAATCGAAACAAAAGAATTTGTTCTCTGCATTCAATCACGAGGATATAATTAAAACCAATAAGGGATATAAAATATTGCGAAACGGAGCAATACCATGTTTAAGGCTAAATCTACCGGTTCGTATTATTATTATTATTTGTGGTTCCGGTTCGTAAATACTTTTATATATTATATTAAATCTCGATTCTTAACAAACTTATTTCTAGTTTAGCGTTAATTCATTAACACGTTGTATAATAATAGGTGTTTTAGGTAAATATACATCCGATTATCCAATCCCTAATAATCACCAACATCTGAGTACGTCCCTGTCACGTCTCTGTAGTGTAGCCTAGAGAGACAACTACGGGGAGTAGCGGAAGTAGCGACTAACGCAGATGGAGCACATTTCGCTATACTTCGCTAGATGGCGCAAATAGGCTCCGCCCACAGAGCCCCCTCACCCCCGCGCGGTGTCACGCTACGCTTGCCTATTGAAATGAATAGTGGTCCGTGGGTGCAATGCTGATACTAAAAATATATACATATAAACCTTCCTCTTGAATCACTCTATCTATATAAAAAAAACGCATCAAAATCCGTTGCGTAGTTTTAAAGATCTAAGCATACATAGGGACAGAAAGAGGGAAGCGACTTTGTTTTATACTATGTTGATAGTGATGAGTATTCTGTGGGGATACCCACAAATCCACATCTACATTTACTTTTACCGACAAATAGGGAGCCGACAATTTGTATACCTATAACACGGTTCAAATTCCCTAATAAATCAGCACACACTTAGACTCAAAACCTTTCACTATTCTGCCCTAACCACAACTGCAACCACCTCTCTCCGCGAGAGATCTCCAAGTATCCCAAATTGTTGTTCAACCTGAATCTCGACATGTTCTTCAATTTTTTTATGCGACGCGAAACTTTGGTTTAGCAACGTTTTCTGTCCATACAATCGTTTTGTAAACACTACTATTTTTTAATTACTAGTGTCAAGGGTGTATTCAGATAATGAAATTTAACTTTTTCTTACAGAATATGGGTTCAAAAACAAAACAAAATTTACACACTTATACACAAGTTTGGATCAGCCGATAAATTTTTTATGAAGTCACGGAATTTTCTCGTTTTTTGACCCTTCAGGGCAAATTTTATTATCTGAATAAACCCTTGACATTCTTCTAGTAGGTAAAAATATGGCTGTATGCAAGAAGTAAGAAGAAGTGAAGGCAAGAAGTAACTTATCCATTATTTATGAATGCCTAACTCAATCAACGTTGCATTAAATTTAAATTGAATCTCTACTTCGTGACACTAACTTCGCTGAAGTTGCAAACTATTGGTAACTTTTATAAACAATTTAAATTAGTCTCGCTCTCACCCTTCTAACTTACACGTTTTGCATTAAAAACAATTCACGAGGCGCTTTAATTGATTTACTGGGAAATTTTAATTAATTTATACAGAAAAAAATTGTTTCCCTGGTTTGAAATTTAACCAGTCATTTTCCGAAGAAATAAATAAAGGGAAGATTTAAGTTAAAGTCATTTTTAGGGTTCCGTACCCAAAGTGTGAAAACGGGACCCTATTACTAAGCCTACGTTGTCCGTCCGTCCGTCCGTCCGTCTGTCCGTCTGTCCGTCTGTCCGTCCGTCCGTCCGTCTGTCCGTCCGTCCGTCCGTCTGTCCGTCCGTCCGTCCTTCTGTCCTACCTATTTAGGGCTGTAACTTTTGAACTGTAATAGCTAGATAGTTGAAATTTTCTCAGATTATGCGGTATTGCGGCGGTATGCGGTATTATATATAAAAATGTCAAAAAGTTAAAAATTAAGGGGGGTTCTCGACAAGAAACTAGTTTTTATCAACGTTTTTTCTTCACGCTCTATCGTCAAAACGATAATACATACAAGCGTCAAACTTGTAGATTGTAGAGTGTGATTATACAGGGTCCTTCTTAATATGCTGACACTTTTTTAATGGGATAATCAGCCCATCAAACTGAACAACTATCTCTATGGTACCAACATTGAAATCGCGAAACAAAATTCTGCTGCCCCATACAAAACTGCAAACCAACTCGAGCCAAATGTATGAGACAGCTGATTTTTATTTCTCGATTTCAATGTTGGTTCCATAGAGAAAGTTGTACAGTTTGATGGTCTGATCACCCCCTTAAAAAACTGTCAGCATATTAAGAATTCAGCATATTAAAAACCGACCAAGTGTGAGTCGGTCTCGCGCTAAAGGTCCCGGACAAAAAAAGATTTTTTTTCTAAGTTAATAATGTTGTGTTCTGTGGTTGTGTGGCACGGAACCCTCGGTGCGCGAGTAGCCCGACTCGCACTTGACCGGTTTTATTATCCTAAGATATTATTTCATACATAATTATAATGCATTCGAAATACGTATTTCGTACACATGATGTACGTATTTCACGCACAAGTGTGCGTTAGAATGTTAGCAGGTAGTGATGGTATAATCATTCATTTCCGATTGGGGTAGACACAATTAATGGATGCGACCAGGTGCGAAACCTGGCACACCTCATTTGCTACTTAAATCTAAACTATTATAAAACTGTAACAGAAGTGTGTCTGTACATTGATGATATTTAACAAAAAAAAAGTTACGATATGGTTTTTAGGTGTCCCTAATTCCAAATCACCAATTTTTGGATTTTTTGTCTGTCTGTTTGTTTGTTTGGGTGTTTGTTTGTTCGAGTATCACGCAAAAACTACTGAACCGATTTTGATGAAACTTTTTTTGTTTAATAGCTTATCATCTGACTTAAAATCCGGTATATAATTTATGCGGACGAAGTCGCGGGTAAAAGCTCGTATTTTATAAATCTCTTCATACATGCTCGTTGGTTTCGGGTACATTTTATTTTATCGTCATTAGCCTATACACTATACAGGGTCCTTCTTTAATATGCTGACACTTTTTTAAGGGGATGATCAGACCATTAAACTGAACTAGGTACTTTCTCTATGGGACCAACATCGAAATCGCGAAAAAAATATTAGCTGTCCTATACATTTGGCTCAAGTAAGGTTGCAGTTTTGTATAGAACTGCAACCATGAGACGCCGAGGTTCTAAATCTGCACTAGTGAAATGTTATTAATGAGTTGTTCTAACATATTTTTCTCAAACATGCTTGGAAATGTGAGCATTATTTTGACAACCTTCTTCGAGATAAATCGAAATTGCTGTACTGGCCAAATACATGCGCGCAGCGGCCGGCAATGTTTGTATGAAAATCCATATCTGTCGTGTTTAGCGGCCAAATAAATTACATAGAAAACTCATATCTGTCGTGTAATTTAAAAATGGAACGATCTTTTTCTCCGAAACATGGCGACCGAGGAGGTAACTCAGCAAAGGTTTTATTTAAATTTCGAACTGGCTTGCAAATAGAAAGCTTTTTATTGAAAAAAAAAAAAAAAAAATTGTTGTTCGTTGTTCGTCATTGATTTTGAAAAGAGTTTTATTTCTGCGAATTATTTGAGAACATTTACTGTTTTAATTTCCGCGCATTGTTTGAGAAAAGTACTATACAAGCCTTGGCCACAACTAGGCATTGATGGACTTACGTATGTGTGCCTCGGCTTCGCCTCGGCCCACATTTACACGTTCGTCCATCAATGCCTCTGTTGCTGGCCGCTGCAGTAATGTACTATTATGTACGTAATACTGACTGCTCTCGAACGGTAAAGGAATCCTTCATACGCTGAAAATAAATTCTGATGTGTATGGGAGGCTACCAAACCAATCAGCATTGAGCGCGCGTCAAGAGCTTTGCGAGCTGTCCAACCTCTTATCCATTAGCATGGAGGTTGTCGCTCATTCTCAGCTCATTAACTTATTGTTAGTTTGCCAACTTTTAAGGACTCATTTTTAAAGCTAAAAATGTCTGAGCTAGACTTTAAGTTAGTGATTACATTTTACTTTTATAGTCTAGCTTTTGACCTTGACTAAATAAAGTTCAAGAAACTTTCAATTGCTCCCATTGAGAGATTGTCAATTATTGAAACTAAGTAAAGTTAGATACAGTAATCAAGATGTTTTGTGGGTTTGTGTATTTGTTGAGAGGAATGACTTTATGAAACTTTGTACCTATATTTACAGTACTTATTATATATTTATGGTGGCTTAGGAGATACGGTTTGAATGTACGGACTGAGGAGGTTTCAGCCACTCTTTTGAATTCTTGGAAATTATTTGAACATTTTGCTCTTGTTTATTTTCTTTGATAATTTGACTACTGATTTAGCTGGAGGATAGAAAATCGGTCGATATACACCACAACACTACCATGTTTAATACCTGCAGTCAGGGTTTTGTGCACTTGAACATATATTTAGCATTAATAAAAACAAAAATAAGCACCCTAGAAGATCCCATAGATTATTTTGCCCAAATTTTCCAAGTACAAAGCTTGCTATGCTACTAAAGTTTGACACGTTACAATATTTTACTAGTAAACAACCAAACATTCCAAGAATCCAGCCTCTATTGTTCACAGCACTAATATGCTTCCAATAGACAAATAAGTCAACGCATTCCGCCTGCTAGCGCATACCTAGCACGAACAAACAGACTTCACAACACTGCCTACAGCAACTAAACATTACCTTTGCTCACTCGACCGGAATATTCAGCGTTGGCAAACAGGGATGGCATAGAACCAGTAGCAAATATTTGAGTGATTGCATGCACACACGAGAGTTTGCTGAACCAGCCTTTATGTCGGTTTATTCGCGATATGGGAATTTGCCAAAACCGTCAGTAAGGGTCGAGTTCCATTGGTGCGGTGGAGCGGACGTAAGTTGAGTTAGCCGCGTCCAAGAATGTCTAAAGAGAGTCCGCTCAGATATGAATTTGGATGTCGATTTCACGTTTCATATTAAGGCTGGCTTATCGCAAGAAGTCATTAACTACTTACTATTTTGTAAAACCCGAGAAAGCAAATAATAATAAGCTACAAAGTTTCATAAATTCTGTAGTGTTATGGACTTTATAACATAAAGGCGTAATTTGAAGTACTATCTAGATAACGATCTTTGCTTATAATAGTACTCGTCGCGGTGAACTCGGTAGTATGGTCAGCTTACAGCTGTACTTAGTGACTTTTTGATGTTAATGACTTCTTGCGATAAGCCGACGATTTATACAACGTGTTAATGAATTAACGCAAAACTAGAAAGTAGTTTGTTTAGAATCGTGAGCAGGATCAAATTATCATGGTTTCAACATAGGTAATTTTTTTCAAAATATTAAATAATTTTTTCGCAAAATTTAAAAATTTCTGAACCCGATGTCAACCCACCGCACGGGGACACTCACCCTACTTACTACCAAAACAAGATTATAAAAATGTATCCATGAGTACGTTAGCGCTTTCTTTCAGTGCTGAAAAGATAACAAATCATTTTTGCCTCAAAACTTAAAATGCGAATAACTTTTAATTTTAATTATAAAAATAATGAAATTATTGTTTCAATCTAATTATTTTGTTATAAATCAGTTGGGGTGTATGAGGTTTTGCGCTAATTTATTAACACGTTGTATAGGGTCCAACTTGATATGCTGACGGTTTTTTAAGAAGATGATTAGACTATCAAACTGAACAATTGTCTCGATAGAACCAACATCAAAATTGCAAAAAAAAAACAGCTGTCTCATGCATTTGGGTTGAGCAGGATTGCAGGAACAGCTGTTTTTTTTCGGCGGATTCGATGTTGGTCCCATTGAGAAAGTTGTTCAGTTTGATCGTTTGATCATTCCCTTAAAAACCGTCAGCATGTTAAGAAGGACCCTATAAGTATATCTAAGTATAGGTTTTACAAATATGTTTCACAATTTTACACTATGTAATGCAATATTGTATTTTAATTGTACTTTGTACATTTTGTTTTGTGTAAAAGATGTGTTTTGTAGAGTTTCTTGCCGCATCTTCTCTCAACGGAACACCTTCCGACGCGGTGGTAGAGTCAAAAAATTACGTCAAAAAGCTATCTATGTGATATTATTTTGAATAAAAATTTTTGGATTTCGAGTTGTTTTCACAGCGATTTAGAGGGAGATGTAGGTATATGTCACACTAAGATTAAAAGGGTTGGGTCGAAAAACTATGAACCGGGTAAGCATTGTTTCGAGCTTTGACTAAGTCGTTCGATTCGAATCTTTCGAATTTGCTCGAGTAGGTACAAAATATGTTTACTAGGTTCAATGGTTCGACTAGACCAAGGTATCCAGAATTTAATCACAGCTTTAAATATAGTTAAGTTCATTTAATTTAAATGTAACAAAAAATATACAGGAACATAGATTACCTACTTTTATAACTATCTTAGACATCGTCACACAAATTATCTTGTCTTATTTAAAGTTGCAGAATCTAGTCCAGACCTGTATTATGATGAGCAGAAAAGGATATAAAATATACGTATATTGAAGATGGGAGTTGGCGCATAAGGAAAAATAGGGAAATGGAGGACCTAGTTTCCACTCCCAACATACTAGGAGAGATAAAATCTGCTCGACTACGCTGGCTCGGGCACATAAAACAGATGGGGGAAGATCGTGCGGTGAAGAGAGCGTATCTGGGGCAACCCTCTGGGCGTCGCCCGGTGGGCAGGCCCAGGTATCGCTGGATAGACCAGATTACCAAGGATCTCGAGGAGCTGAGGGTGCCCAACTGGACTGAGATGGCACATAAAAGAGATGAATGGCGTGCTTTGTTGTCGGAGGCCAAGACCCACTTCGGGTCCCTGAGCCAGCATAGTAACTAAGTAAGTAATATTGAAGATAAACATCCATGACTTGAGTGCAAAAACTAATATATGCCTTTTGCCGGACCCGTGACCTTCGACACATCAGGCAGTTTCACTACCGACTAATTTATCGACCCGGTCGTCAATTATTAAAATAAGAATGACGACTCCTTCATTAATCTCTTGCATGATTGTCCTTGTATTGCTAACTACCTTAGCAAAGTAAACAAAAGACGCCCAAAGGTAATCCACAAACGCTGTTTACCGATATTCGCTTTGCTTCATCCGTCTCCTCCCCCAGTACATCGCCAGCTTTATTGACGTATGCACACTAGTTTGACTGCAGGCAATCTATGTTATTGACTTAATGCAATGCGAGGACAAAGTTCTATTTGTCTATTAGTTTTAGTCTGCTCTTAGTAGAAACGAAATTGACTACGTGCGAATTGTTTTTGGAGACTATATAAAACGTGAGCGTTTTCCCCCCGAGAAAGTTTAATTTCGTAATAGATTTAAAAGCAGAAGTAGATTGCATATTGATCATAGTCTAAATAAAAACCGGTCAAGTGCGAGTCGGGCTGCTCGCGCACCGAGGGTTCCGTACCACACCACCACAGAACACATTATTAACACACATTTTTAACTTAGAAAAAAAACTTTTTTTGTCCGGGACCTTTGGCGCGAGACCGACTCCCACTTGGCCGGTTTTTAGTATTTGTTGTTATTCTGTAGAGTTTACTCTATAATCATACTAAGTTTGACGCTTGTATGTATTATCGTTTTTTCGATAGAGCGTGAAGAAAAAACGTTGATAAAAACTAGTTTCTTGTTGAGAACCCCCCTTAATTTTTAACTTTTTGGCATTTTTATTATTTGTTAAGAAATCCGCCATAATAACGCATAATCTGAGAAAATTTCAACTACCTAGCTATTACGGTTCAAAAGTTACAGCCCTAAATAGGTAGGACAGACGAACGGACAGACGGACAGACGGACAGACGGACGGACGGACGGACAACGTAGGCTTAGTAATAGGGTCCCGTTTTCACCCTTTGGGTACGGAACCCTAAAAATGGCCGCTAAACATGGTAAAAGGGTATGATGACGTAGGCTTGTGTCAGTCACGTGGTCAGTCACGTGATGGGAAGAGAATACCAGGCGCAGTATATTATTGTACCATGATATTGATGAAGAACTACATAGAAAATGATGCAGATTAAACTTATAGCCTGTATTGTGATCTTTTAATTATGTTTCAAATTCGAAATGCTTTTTGCTGCACGGTCTTCCACCTTCAAAGATAGATACCGTGGCAAATTGCAGTGTAAGTCGGTTGCGGCAAATATTTGAATTGTAGAGTGGGATTGGTTTGCTTTCTACGTATTCAGATGCACTGTTTACATCTAGAAATAAAAATTCTACGAAGCGAAACTGTGTAACTCGTTTGGGTTGGGATCTTGGTTTGCTTTTTATTTGAAATGTATCTATCGGTAATAAAATGATGAATCAGTAAAAATATGTAAGGTCTATTTTAAAAATGAGCCGTGTACAACAACAATAAAGATTAATTTCACATATTATACAATAATGAGCTCTAAAAAAGTTAGCTTAAACTATTTTAAGAGGATGATCAGACCTTTAAGGCTAAGGCCAATGAAATTTTTCAAAAACAATCTAGTAACTAATTTCTATGTCGGTATGAAGTCAGATTTTCGATAAAATTTTTATTTTTAAAGTGACAGTGCCACAAATATTTCCATACAAATCTTAAATTAATCCTAGCATTGAAACTGTATATTTTAACGAAAATCAGACTTCATACTGACATAGAGATTAGTTACTAGATTGTTTTCGAAAAATTTCATTGACTTTAATTAGATAGTATTGAAAATATCACCATACTACGTTTGTATGGAGCGCGCCAACGGTAGAATAGCCTTAAAGGGCTGCCGATTCCGGGGAATTTCCCCGATTTTCGGGGAATGAGGGGTGCGTGCGGGGAGAGCGCGGGGAATGATTCAAATCGGGGAATTTCGGGGAATCGCCTATTTGTAATAAATTTCGAACAAAGGATGTCTAAAGAAGAGAAATTGCTAAAACAAACAAACAAACAAACAAATATACTTTATTTTACACCAAGACATAAAGAGTAAAAGCCTAAAATTAGAACCAAATCGGACTATCCTTAGTCCGATAATGTGGGAGAAATATAAATCTAAACTATTATAAAACTGTAACAGAAGTGTGTCTGTACATTGAAGATATTTACAAAAAAAAGATTACGATATGATTTTTAGATGTCCCTGATTCCAAATCACCAATTTTTGGATTTTTTGTCTGTCTGTTTGTTTGTTTGTTTGTTTGTTTGTTTGTTCGTTTGTTTGTTTGTTTGTTTGTTTGTTTGTTTGTTTGTTTGGGTGTATGTTTGTTCGAGTATCACGCAAAAACTACTGAACCGATTATGATGAAACTTTTTTTGTTTGATAGCTTATCATCAGACTTAAAATCTGGTGTATAATTTATGCGGACGAAGTCGCGGGTAAAAGCTCGTATTAAATAAAACTCATTGTACTCTAAATACTTAAGTAGATTTTTTGATAAAAATTAGAAGACAAAGAAGTTGATAAGCTAATTTTTGAAACATTTAACTACATTTTGCATGAAAAAATGCATATTACAGCATTATTATGCATTATTATTGCATTATTATGTTCTTGCATATTACAGTGTCGGGGAATTTTCGGGGAATGCATGATTGGAAATCGGGGAAATTCGGGGAATTGAGCCTACTTAAGCGGGGAATCAAGAAATTTACATTGGCAGCACTGCCTTAAACTGAAAAATTCATTATCTATGGGACCAACATCGAAATCGCGAAAAAAAATCCACTGTCCCACACATTCGGGTCAAGTTAAATTTACAGTTTTATAAGGGACTGCTGCGAATTTTGTTACCTTATTATGACAATACCTAGCCTACCTAATTACATGAGCTCCATTGCTCCATCGTGTCCGTGAATGGGACGTCTGATTCACTGTTTCCTCCGACACTTCCGCTCACCTTCGCGTGATTTTGTTTCGTAATTCTTCTTTCATTCATTCTTTCTACATGACCGAACCATCTATGAATATCTCTCTCAATTCTACCTCACAACACTTCAACTTACGTCAATCAAATTACACAAAATTGTGTAATCAATCACAATCCTTCAACTTACGTCAATTACACTGTTCTTGATTCCCTCAACCAGGTAATACTACACATACTTCGTAAGGAGCGCAATTCAATTGAATTCACTTGAATTTCCTTTTATTCCATACCCAACATTCACTCCCATTTAATATGAAACTAATCGATATAATGTTGTCCATTGAGCCGCAATGATCTGTGAAGCTTTCTGAGGGTTTATATCCGATTAATGTCAAAATGAGTTTAAATACGACTACAAAATTACAAAATGAATATTTGAGTTTCAATATCCGAATGAACAGGATTCTATTTCAATTCGTTTACAGCAAAGTTTTACTGGTTTAAATCTGTAAATCGAAAGCATAATTATCAATGAGTTTTATTTGCCGTCGTTGTGAATGGTGAACGTTTTGTTTAAATATCTACATAACAGTGTATTACAAAAATAAAGAAAGAAGTCCTTTAGTAAAACATTCTATAACGTCTCAAAACCTAGATAATCATTCTCGAATTTATGACCGAATATCTCAAACCGATCGATCGATAAAAAAATCATATCGTTCACATTACCAAGTACACACGGCGACACATCAAGCTACCCAAAACCAAAATAAGCTGGCCGCGCGTCGGCATAGTAATGTATAACGTCGCGCGGCCAGCTTATTTTGGTTTTGGGTAACTTGATGTGTCGCCGTGTGTACATTTTAGTACTTTGGTTAAATCTTCTATATACAAAAATGCAAAGTATATTTATATATTTTATATACAGTATGTAAACTAACTAAAGACAAGACCATCATTTTCTTTTTCTACCGCGAATTTTTTTTTGTGTGGACAGTAGATTTTGTTTTGGACAGTCGATTTTTTTTTGCGATTTCGTACTCGGTCCCATGGAGAAAGTTGTTCAGTTTGATGGTCTAATCATCCTCCGTTAGCTCGACCCAAATGTATGGAAGAGCTGATTTTTTTTCGCGATTTCGATGTTGGTCCCACGCAGAAAGTTGTTCAGTTTGATGGTCTGATCATCCCCTTAAAAGGTTTGCCTTTAGTTAGTTCACATACTGTATTACTTGGAAGAGTCAAAAAAATTACGTCTAAAGATATCTGTGAAATTTTTTGGATGTCATATTGTTGAGTTTGAGTTTGAGTTTGGTTTGTTTTCATGCTTTCTATCGATCGATTTAGTTCAGATCGGAAGAAATCTTCTTAAAGGTGGATACTTCTGTCCAATGATCTTCATAATTAATAAGTTGAAATAAATTATTTGCACAAAGCAATTCTTGTATTTTTTATTTATTGTGTGTGACATACCTGAGGCCATATCCCTCGTGCCCAGCACAGAGGCAATCTGCGGCCGTTCTTCGTTGATGACGAGCTCGGCGTGCTCGTTGTACACGGAGTGCACCGAAGAGATGCAGGTAAGGCGCAGCTGGCCCCGCTCGAAGCTGTCTGGTCTGACCATGAACGAGAGTTGACTTATTGAAGCAACCTGGTAAGGAGATTTGGAAACGGTTTTAAAAATAAGACTAGGGTGCAAGTAAGCCTAGGGAGATAAATAGGCCAATGAAACGTGACCACGAACTTATCTGATCTGAGCAGAAGTAAAATCAGCTGAATGCCAATAAATTGTCGGCACAAAATATCCTGCATACCTGACTGCTTTTCTTTGAAGATTAGCAGTAGCCGCCGCAAATCTACAAGGAATCCCATCATCATAATAGGGTTCTTCTTTATAATGCTGACGGTTTTTTTAAAGGAATGATAAGACCATCAAACTAAACTACTTTGGGTGGGAAAACAAACTACTCAGTTGAAACAGTTGAAACTGAACTAATCAGTTTTCAGTGCAATTGCAGAGTGCAGTTGCGACTGGCCTTAAAATCCAGTTAGGTAATTTAAGATCAAGATAATCAAGTAGAGTTTTTGGTTATGACTACGCTACGTCATCTCCAGTTGGTTATTACGAAAATTTAAACGTCTTGCAAACTGATTATAGGTAGGTAGTATATTATGGGTGGGTATCATAAAAATATGATTGTCATCGCTATAAACAAGTAAAGTACATTAAAATTGTTCATTTTTTATTATACAGGGTGTTAGGGTAAACAGTTGCATTAATTTAAGGGGTGATTTTACCCATGATACTGAACAACTTTCCCTAAGAAACCTACAGGTAATTATCAATTTTTTACAAACGTTCGGTCACCTGATTGCATGTAGTATGGAAAGTCCAAAAACAATTTGCGAATTTCGTATATGTTTCATTCAAAGTTGCTAAGTATCATGGGTAGAATCACCCCTTAAAGTAATACAACTGTTTATACTAACGGCCTGTATAAGTTTATGTTACCTTATTCGATGTTTCAGTAGTTGGTAAAGGATCTCCAACATCTTCGTCTAAGTCATCGTGCCTTGGAGTTGGTAATACCACTGTATCTTGACTTGATAGCAGTTCTCCTTCCTAGAAAGAAAGTTCACTCTGTAACTACCCTACATTTATAAAAAAATATATACTATGATTAAAACATTGTCTGTTTATATTTTAGTTTGTTCCAGTTTTGCTCTCTCATATGGCTAATGGTTGCATAAAATTTCATATCTTTGAAAATATAGGTCGTATAAAATCTTAATAACTATTATAAAACTGTAATAGAAGTGTGTCTGTGCATTGCCTAAAGATATTTAAAAAAAAATTACTATATGGTTTTTAGGTGTCCCTGATTCCAAATCACCAATTTTTGGATTACTTTTCCTTCTATATTTCTGTTTGTTTGTTCGAGCATAACGCAAAAACTACTGAATCGATTTTGATGAAACATTTTTTTCTAAAGCTTATAATATGACTTAAAATCTGGTATATATAATTTGTGCCGTCAAAGTCGCGGGTAAAAGCTCGTTATGTATAATCAATAGCAAGCAAGAATATACGGTCAAGTACCTACAAAGTACCGTCAAAGTAAAAAAAAATTAAAGATTCCACCCGTATTAAGTTTTTTCCTGTAACAGCATGTGCTTTCAAGCAGCTTAAAAAAGCTGTTAACCTAAATAACATGTTCGCAACATCGTAATGAATCGAAGCTCAAATGTGAACCGTAAGCGCCATATCATTAATCTACGTCGCGAACCAATTATGGAACAGTACCCATTATTGTTCTAAGGCAATCTTAATGGAAATCGAGAGGTTATTGTTAATGGAGCGGCGTCACTATTTGGAAACTAGTGAAATCCTTTGAGATTAAATTCAATTTGGGAAAATCTCTTTCTAGCGAAGTTAAAAAACGGTCCACCATTATTTCCATACAAATGATCAGAATGATCTGCAGTATATTCAGGGTGTATGTGACAGCCTAGAAAATACTGAAACGGTGAACTCAGACCATCAAACTGAACAACTTTAACTCGAAAAAAAATCAGCTGTCCTATACATTTTAGTCGGGTAGGTACAGCAGTTTTGTACGGGACAGCTGATTTATTTTCGCGTTTCCTAGGTAGGGTCCATAGTGAAGGTTGTTCAGTCTGACTGTCAGTTCGCGGTTTCAGTATTTGCTAGGCTGTCACTTACACCCTGTATATTTCTCTGTAACCGTTCGCAGCAAAAACCTATCCTATCCAACCAAACCAAAACCATTCATTATAGATTTGTGTATCTATGTATTTATCCATTTCGTTATCTAGTCATCATTACAATAATCCTTGGCTATATTCTGGTAGGTATCTACTCGCTCTTCAATTGGCACTAGATATTCTGTGTGACTTGGATTGATTTGGACATTACCAACTACATTTCTGATAGGTTTAGATTTCGATGTTGGATTATCCCCAGAATTTGTATTAACAGATTTAGTATCATACTTCTATAACTAAGTTTCTTGCACAATCTCAGATTTTACACGGCATTTTTATAACCACAAATGAATCTGGTTAATTTTTTTTTAAATAATTTGAATTATCTTACTCTTATACCTATAAAATTTTGGGCACTAACCTGCACAGTATCAACGAAAGGCCCAAATGCCTTCCATGGACTAAATATGATGTTAGTGTTCTCCTCAACAGGGGCAGGCGTACGCCCAGGATGTGGCATAAATTGGGGCATTTGGGGCACGTGAGGGGCATCGATGGACACCGCTGGGCTCGGCAGAATACGCTGCTGGATAATTGGCTTGCCTTGGATCTGTTGACAAAACAAAAACATTTAGTTATTCTGTAAACTCTTATCAAATTCTAGTTGCCAAAAGAAATCCTCTCCGGGTGAAATACTGAACAATCAACAAGATAAAGGGTAGGTTAAGAGCCTATGTCGAAAAATAATTATAGCGAAACGGACGTGTGATAGCTTATATTACTGCCAGCTGCGAGAGAAAGAGATGGGGCGGCGCGCGTGCCTGGAACGAATCAAGCGAAAAAACAAACTTTATTTAATTGTGATTGTACTATTTATGTTAGTTCAATTCTGCTCTAATCAAAATTTAGATAATAGCAATCTCTTTTTTTAAAATCACGTCTGATGTTTCTATTATTCACCGTTTAGCAGTTACAAGCGTTTATAGACAAAAACGGAGGCTACTTTGGCTTGTTTTTCTATCGAGAAAATTTGTCTTAATCGTGTTTTGGCTCTAATCAAAACTTCAATTATATGTTCAATTTACACATATCCGCAAATCATACTCCTACTGTTAGTACTTCATGATATATGGAGCTTTGAAGAATCCTATTTTTTTTACATAGCCCCTTAACCTAGTTGAGTGCTCGTGCAGTTTTTTTTGACAAACTCACAACTAGAATAGTTACAAAAATATTGTCTAAGAGATAGTTTCCTATATTTTAGTTGTGATTTAGTTCATTATCAATTTATGAATTAAAACTGCTTGAGCATGTTACTGCTAGGTCTGGTTGGTAAATCTCTTCACCACGATATTATTCATGCCATCTACTCGAAAGAAGAAGAAGAAAGCCATGACTCTTTCTTATACTGTGGCTATGTAACAGGTAATTTGGTGAGCTTTTATAGTCATGACTAGCTTTGTTAGCTTGCCATAGTCCTTATTTCTGCTCCTTTTTATCTTCTTTGGTTAAAATTTACTGATTTTATTTTTCTATGTACAAAAATAATAGCCCAATTTTCGGCGTAGTTTTCGTGTAGAGTTCCAGTACAAGATAAAATAAATTTATATCATAAAAAATTCGAGATCACGAACGTAGCATAGCTGAGAACGAGAAATCGAAGTGCTGTTGGTAAATGTTATTGGATATTTTAATATTTTCTTACAAGTAAGGTAAAATTTTAATATCAGAAATGGATTCGTTATAATTTATGCATGGTGTTTATACAGGGTGTATAATAAAATGGGACAGCTACTTAAAGGGGTGCTTCAGACCATCAAACTGAACAACTTTCTCTATGGGTCCAATATCGAAATCGCGAAAAAAAAATCTGCTGTCCCATACATTTCAGTCGAGTTATGTTTGCAGTTTTGTATGGGAGAGCGGATTTTTTTTTCGCGATTTCGATATTGGTCCCATAAAGAAAGTTGTTCAGTTTGATGGTCTGAAGCACCCCTTTAAGTAGCTGTCCCATTTTATTGTACACCCTGTATAAGAAGCTTCAGCCTGCTGCGTCGATCAATAAGTAAGGAAAGGACTTTGGCTATATACTAGCTGTGTTGTACCTATGGAATAAACAACATTATTATTATCTTAGCTATGGAATATATTTTGCAAGACATTTTTACGCTTTTAAAATTATGATGTCATTGTTATTTGTATGTTTTTGTATCTCTTGTATTATTTTACTGCTTATGTTTTGTTGTAAATAAATGTTATTTGCTTACCGAAATACACAAAAAACAACAATATTCACGAACAAGAAGAGTATAAAAAGGGGCCTTATCACTTAAATTAATAAGGAAAGAATCGAGGAATAGTTTATTATTTATATGCTATTTAATATTCTATAAGAATAACTTTATGATTCTAATGGATTATAACTGTA
Source organism: Agonopterix subpropinquella (assembly GCA_922987775.1). NCBI lineage: Eukaryota > Metazoa > Arthropoda > Insecta > Lepidoptera > Depressariidae > Agonopterix > Agonopterix subpropinquella. The sequence goes on along the minus strand of OV277698.1, from coordinate 15,719,169 downwards.
ATCTAAGGATTATTATCTCCTTAATACTCAATATTGTACTGCTTTTCATAATTCATTACGAGCTAAGAGATCATAATGGACACTGTATTAATATTGTATATTGTAAATAACCGTTGTTATTTACGACAAATGACAAGCCACCTCGAAATACGTGAATTATGATTTCATTCACTATCTCCGTTTAACAGTGAATATCAAAATACAAAAGGTTGTCAACCCAAATTTCAAATGGTGCCCTCGCAATCAATTTACGTCACTGTCTCCCAGAGGACCTAGCCTAGTTTATGGAGTAAAATAAACTAAATGAATCAATTTTACGACTATAACCACTAGGGAGTACCTTGTCAGAGCTAACAAATGTCAAACACTGAATGTTACTGCTTTTGGGAATAGTGGGTATACAAGTAGTATTTTGACCGTTAATGTTTAATTTAGTTTTATTGTTTTATGGAAATGAGATAAAATTTTAATTGTCCTTTCTTTTGATTAAATAAAAGTTGTAGAACAAAACATGATGTATTGAAGAGTCTGTTTGTCGGCGGTTAAGAAACGGTATCTACCTTTCATTTTGCCATGTAGCTCTACAATCTTGTATTAGCTTAGCGAACTATAAACAAGTATTAGCTAAAAAAAATGCCTCCGTGGTCTAATGGTTAAGAGCATTGGCTCTCGATACGGATGTCGTGGGTTCGATTCCCACGGGGGACACCTAGTGATATGTCACTTTGTGCGTTTTTCCCCAGTTGGTTAGGACATTGCAGGCTGAATCACCTGATTATCAGAAAAGAAAAATGATTCCGTGCTTCGGATGGCACGTTAAGCCGTTGGCCCCGGCTACCCGACTATCTCTGATGGTAGTAGTCGTTACATAAAAACCACGTCAGAGGCCGTAAGGCGGTCTGAAAAAACTCTGAGCTCTGCCCACACGATAAGAATAAGAAGAAGCTAAAAAATGTATTTTTGTATAAGTACAGGGTGTAAACGTAAATGAAAAATAACATCTGCTGTTTCATACATTTTGGTCGGGTAGCTATTGACATTTTCTGTGGAACAATAGATTTATTCACAATTTCTATGGCTACATAGTGAAAGTTGTTCAGTTTGTTTGATAGTCTGAAGCACCCTGTATAAAACAATCCTTGAGATTACGATCCCAGAAACTCACACGACATTGACAGAAAAGCATTAAGATCAGGAGTGCTATTTTTGAAACTCATTCTTTGAACTCAGCAGTTGATTATGTCAATATTACTATGGAGATAAGCATCTTTCGAGTGCTGATTTGACTTTCAAAAATCATTCTTCAGGAGTGCGATTTTTGAAAGTCAAATCAGCAGTAGAAAGATCCATCTCCATAGTAATTTTGTCATTTTCAACTGCTGAGTACAAAGTTTGAGTTTGAGTTGAGTTACAAAAATCGCACTGTAGGAGTACGATTTTTGAAACTTATTCTTTGAACTCAGCAGTTGAAAATGTATGGAGATACGCATCTTTCTACTGATGACTTGACTTTCAAAAATCGCACTCCTGGAGTATGATTTGATAGATTATAGATCTCCATATTAATTTTGACATTCACAACTGCAGAGTTCAACGAATGAGTTTCAAAAATCACACTCCAGTTATTAAATATTTATGATCTGTTATATTTCTGGCACTATTTACCTCATTGTTATCTAAGAATATTGTATACTAACTCAAATTCAATAAAATAAATAATAATCGAAGGCGATAAGTTTGAAAATAAAACCCTTTCTTTATCCTTCAAAATTTAATGCTCTACAATAATATCCGAAACATACAGCAAATAAAAACTAATAGAAACAAGTGGCTTTCAATAGAAAAACAGAAGCAAATAGTAATAGAAATGAAAACGCTACAAAATTCTATTAAGGCCAAAGTCCCTTAGGGACTGAAGGCCCAGTCGATCCAATAACGACCCAAATTGCACATGAAGAGTAAGTAAGCAGTCCGTTGAGTAATAATTATACTATGAACGGTAGTAATTGGGATGAGAATTTCTTTTACATTGAATTTTTAGAGTTCCGTACCGAAAGGGTGAAAACGGGACCCTATTACTAAGCCTTCGTTGTCCGTCCATCCGTCTGTCTGTCTTACCTATTTAGGGCTGTATCTTTTTGAACCGTAATAGCTAGATAGTTGAAATTTTCACAGAATGTTCGTTATTACGAGGAATTAACTAACAAATAATAAAAATGTCAAAAAATTAAAAATAACAGGGGTACAGGAAACTGATTTTTATCAACGTTTTTCTTATCGCTAATTTTTTTTTTCAATTTATTTAATAAACACAAATAAAAAGTTACAAATGTTTTGAACACGTACCTCATAAACCTTAAAAGGTTTGTCTGAAGTACGCTTTGTCGCTGATCTACAGCACATGCACTTGCATGCATTGAAGATATTTACAAAAAAAAATTACGACATGGTTTTTACCTGTCCCTGATTCCAAATCACCAATTTTTGGATTTTTTGTCTGTCTGTTTGTTTGTTTATTTGTTTGTTTGTTTGGGTGTTTGTTTGTTCGAGTATCACGCAAAAACTACTGAACCGATTTTGATGAAACTTTTTTTGTTTGATAGCCTATCATCTGTCTTAAAATCTGGTATATAATTTATGCGGACAAAGTCGCGGGTATAAGCTCGTAATTATATATACTTCTAGCTAACTACACTGGTATAACAAGTAATAATAAAAATCGGCCAAGTGTGAGTCCTGAGTCGGTCTCATGCTAAAGGTCCCGGAGGAAAAAACATTTTTTGTAAGTTACTATGACTGTGTGTGTGTGTATTGTGTGGTGGTGTGGTACGGAACCCTCGGTGCGCGAGTAGCCCGATTCGCATTTGACCGGTTTTTTTGCCACTACTGACTAAGAGATTAATAGTTTCAGAATGCGTTTATGTGGACGAAAGGCTAGTATAGCAACCTCTCACCATTTGACACGTCATTCCATTCTAAAACAGAAATTGCTAAAGCTGAGCATTGCTACAAGGCTACAACTACATTCTTACAAGAAGTTGATATAGTTTTATTGTACTCTTATTATATTCCGTGGTTGTAGTAATGTTTCTGACCAGCCCAAAAGGGATTTTGATCGTGAGTTTATGTATGTATGTATGTGCATGTGTACATATAAAAGTATTGTATAAAAATAGCTTTTGGTTTGTGGATAAAGATAGATGGGACATTTATTTTAGGTTTTCTTGATATATATATTTTTTAAAAAGGCCTCTAAATGACGTAAACCCTCTTAAGAATAAGAATAATTTCATTTTCAAAATTCATAATGCATATCTGTTGAAAAATAATTAAAACAAAATTTCTACCATTTAAAAACAAGCCGAGATTCCGTGAATTTATTTTGGCGAATTCAGGCGTTATTTTAATTAATGTAAACATAATTGCTACGGTTATTTAAACGGAGCCGTTTTATAAATTCACTTTAATCAAAAACGATTCCATGCAGCCCTTCAGCCGGTGATCTCGGGAGTTTGAAAAACATTTTCCCAGTAGATCGGACGTTAGAATTAGTCGCCGACAGAGGAGAGTCCTCGATGATTGAGTGTTGTCATCACTCACCGTAGATAGGCATTCAGCTGGAAGCGTAGGACGGGTTGTTATCGATATCGATGAAATGGAATTTTGAAATACGGTCTATGTAGCAGATAGTATGATTATTGATTTGTTCTCAGCGAATCCGTCATTGATAAATGATAATTGTTACTTTCAGTGCTAGCATTAAAAGTGACGTTTTTACCTGTACGAGAGAGACCTTAATAAAGCTACATAGTTGTGCTGTCAGGCTATTCGAATATATGGCCAATAAAATATAGTAACACAATAGTCGAACAATTGACACGAAAAGGAGAAGTAAGATTATTTATAAAAAAATCTAAATATGACTTTACTACCGCAGTAGTTTCAGAATATCTCTAACTACCCCCTCGGGGAAAATAGTCATGAGCATATGCATGCATGCTATGCTACCGCAGTAGTTGTGTTTTTTAATTTATTTCATAGGTAAATAAGTGTAAAATTAAAGCTATAGTTGTCGCTATAGTGTAATTTAAGCTTGTAGCTATAGTGTAATTTAAGTTATGTCAGAATCAATCTTGATCAATTTTATGTAAATTCTTTTATTTAAGCTGTGTTGATCCTATCCTTTTGAAAATCTTAATTACACAGATTGTACAATAAAAACATTGTATAATATTCAGGGTTTATAAAAAATCCTAATCAGATTCTACTCTAATGACTTCAATAGAAAAACAATGTGTGTTCAAAGAGTTTCCGATTGAGCGGAGAGTTGAGTCTGAAGAGTTATTTATTCAGTATGACACTTTATTCTCGCTAAATATCGCCTTTCAATTCAAGTAAATCTAAGGAGCGAACAATCTTATAAACGTTTTCAACAAGTGACTACTAAAGTATAGATGTCCAGTCCGCAACAAGTATTCGACAATTTATTGGAGTGCAATAAAATAATTTTATTGATATCGATACATTTTCTACAGCACTAAACTGTAAACGAGCTAGACTGTCGGGTTTATTATGAACGGTTCTGTCATTGGATACCTATTAAGAGACATTCTGTCATAAATTTTAGTTGTTATCCGCCGTCAACGTATTGGAGAATTCGGTTTCATAGGTAGGGTTAAGAATACAACTTTGGGGTACCTATCTTTTATTATTAATTTTACTTTATTGCACTGAGGAGCATTTTAGAAAAATTATTGTTCTTGAATCTTTTAATAAAGACGGAAATAAAGCGATTTTAAATTATATGTGTAATGACGACAGATAGCATAAATGGAAACCGGTCAAGTATGAGTCGGGCTACTCGCGTACCGAGGGTTTTGTACCACACCCCACAGACCACAGACCACAACATTATTAACTTTTTTTGTCCGGGACCTTTAGCGTGAGACCAACTCACACTTGGCCGGTTTTTTGTATTTTTTGTTATTTTGTAGAGTTTTTTCTATAATCACACTAAGTTTGGCGTTTGTATGTATTACCGTTTTTACGATAGAGCGTGAAGAAAAAACGTTGATAAAAACTAGTTTCTTGTTGAAAACCACCCTTAATTTTTAACTTTTTTACATTTTTGTTATTTGTCAACAAATCCGCCGTAATAATACACAATGTGAGAAAATTTCAACTAACTAGCTATAACGTTTCAAAAGTTACAGCCCTAAATAGGTAGGACAGACGGACGGACGGACGGACGGACAACGTAGGCTTAGTAATAGGGTCCCGTTTTCACCCTTTGGGTACGGAACCCTAAAAACGTATCGAAACGAATAATACTACCTCGTCGATTTTCAACAAAAGACTATTATTTAAGTAGGTACTTGTTTTTTTTTTAAATACCTATATTCTACTCAATATCCAACCTTCTCTTCTAATCTTCCAAAAAGTCTGGCCTCTAGGGAGGCATCCACATCATCACTACAACTTCTCTTGGGTCTTGCCTCAATGGGAAGCATCCATCTTTTGAAATCCATTCTGTAGCTAATCTTGGTCCGCCTCTCCGGATGCATGCAGCAGATATTGCCGAGTACCCCTACTATTACAAGAGTTCTTTTAAAATAAAAACTCGCTAAAGAAGATTGGCAGATTTGGACCCAGCCATTTTTACGAAAACTAAAAGCCATTCAGGACTGCGGTCATAATTATTTTAAACAGAAAAAATAAGGCATTTTTAAAAAAATACTTCCACAGCTTCAGAAGTCCGGATTCAAAAGTAGAAATTACTAGTAAAATCGACAAATCGTCCAAAAAGCTACTGCTTTGCAAACTGCAAAACTCAACCACGACAGCTATTTTCATCTAATATTATCACTGAGGTATTTATTGTTGGTCGTTACGGAACGTATTTGGCTTGGTTGAACTGATAGTGTGTGTGATTTCGTTTTCTTCCATTATCATAATATGGTACGGTTATCGTGAATTTTCATTAAAATAAACACAATGAATGCGTAGAAGATTGAGTGGACGACCTGATAAGAAAGATTATGAGTTTCATACACTTGATACAAAAGGTATCATAAGGAGGAATACCTTTCCCCCAACTTCTACAGATTACAACCAATTTGTATTTTTGTTAGTTATGTATCACTCTACACGTATTACTAAGTTTCATTCATGTATGGGACCTCTATGTTTGGGTCTCAAATTATATGGCCTTCCGCCAAACTTCTTTCGTACCCGTCTGGTAATTTTACACTTGCTGCGCTCCACTCTTTGGAAATATTGTGACTGGATTTCTGATGTTCAGACAAAGACCAAGTTTGAGCACTGTTTGTTAGGATGGGCAAGGTAGACATGTCGACGAGGTTTCGTTTTACTGTCAAAGGAAGCAAAGGAACCTTGTTCATGAGTCAGTACCTCTTTGATGCGCTTTCAATCCATCTTTTGACTTCTTTTCCTTGTCTGTTAATGAAAAAGACAAATGTTCGACTGATTTACTTCACTTTAAAACTAATTATAAGTTAGGTATAATAAATAACGAAAAGCAAAGCTTTCAATTTTGTTAGTAAATTCTGTAGCGTTTGATACTCGAGATTGCAGATTTAATATAGGTAAGTAGGTATTGGAAAAATACGATAGCTACGCCTTTATAATGAACGAGCTTTTACCCGCGACTTCGTCCGCATAAATTATATACCAGATTTTAAGTCAGATGATAAGCTATCAAACAAAAAAAGTTTCATCAAAATCGGTTCAGTAGTTTTTGCGTGATACTCGAACAAACAAACACCCAAACAAACAAACAAACAAACAAACAGACAGACAAAAAATCCAAAAATTGGTGATTTGGAATCAGGGACATCTAAAAATCATATCGTAATCTTTTTTTTTGTAAATATCTTCAATGTACAGACACACTTCTGTTACAGTTTTATAATAGTCTAGATAAGCAAGATATCAATTACCACTCAAGTAGGTAGTTACTCATAGATTATCGGTGACAATGAAGCTTTTTAATTAATTGAAAGGTAGGTAGTAATAATAATGAAAGCTTAATCGTCGATTCATTACACAAATTATTTATCAATTTTCATTGCGAAATCCAGTTGGGAACTGGAAAATAATATGAAACACAATAAATAAAATATTGTAAAAGCAACGTTCCACTTAACACCTTCGGTATGTCCCGCACGTACGTAACAAAACACTCTGCAGCTTTTTATCGTAACTGCTGCTGACAGATATGTCGGCGCGGGGATGCGCGGGGTGGTGTGGGGTGATGCGGGCGGGGCGGTGCGAGCGGATGCGTGCTGTAACACGCGGCTGTCGCGTTGACACGATGTCAGTTGTCACGATGCGAATAATGTTACCGAATGTTAAAGTTTTATTGCTAACTAACCAATTGTTCGGTTGATGCACATGGTTTGGCATTGGCAGATATTATTTGTTTTTTTTTTCAGCACAAAATATTTACGTTTTTCAGGGTGAATTAAGATAACATTTGGATCTTTCTGTTATTTCATGAATGCATTTTGCATGCATGGTCAGACATGGTGTAAAAACTACTGACTCTGTTCAGACGGAGTTTGAGAAAAGTAAATGTTTCAACTCAGGGTACTGGGTTCGATAATAATTTATATCAGTGATATACAGGATGTAGAATTAAATGCGTTACATGTCGACGTTTTTATATGAGTTTAACACATGACATAACCTTAGCGAATATCGAATTGACAGCTCACCGATGCAGCGTACTATTTAAAATCTCCCACTGTAACACCATCTACTAATGTAAAAATGTATTCACAAATTAATAAATGAAATGAAATGAAATAAAATGATGTTTCTACGTCAAAAAGGTTGTGTCGATGTTTAAGCTTAGAGAATTGCATTGCAGTTCATTTGGTTCATTAAGTGATCAATTATGATACCGATGAGTCGCCTAGCGCCTCTGATCTCCCAAATGATTAAAGTGGAAGAACCCTTTTATTTACACCTAAAATATGCTCAATTTATAATACTATACAACTCAAATCCATCAAGTATTAACAAGGACTATTCAGATTGATTGATATACAGGATGTAGACATAAATGCGTAACATAAGTACTTAAGAGGGTGCTTCAGACCGTAAACAACTTTTACTATGGGACATACATTGAAATTGCAATAAAAAGCTGATATAGCCATAGAAAATGTCAATAGCTTCCTGACAAAGATGTATGAAACAGCAGATTTATTTTGCGATTTCAATGAAGTCAGTTCCGGCTCTAAAATGACCCCACGTTGATGCCACGTTGTAAATGTATAATGTACAACGTGGCATCGATATAGCTCGATTCTAGATATCATTGTCAATAGTTATCATTTTACAAATCCGAGCTAGATTCTGGTACTTTAAGGGTTGAACCTCATCTGGCAGTACAGCATCGCCTTTTTCTATCGCTCCGTCCTTTTCTGTCACTCAGGAACGTCATTTGCTAGAGCAAATAAGGTAGACGGAACGCGACAGCACACTGCAGCAACGCCGCGCGCGATCGCGTTCCGTCTATCTTATTTGCTCTAGCAGATGACGTTCCTGAGTGACAGAAAAGGATGGAGCGATAGAAAAAGGCGATGCGGTGCTGCCAGATGAGGTTCAACACTAAATGGGACAATAAAATATAGAAACGCAATAGTAGAACAAGAATTGGACTAGAGAAAATCTGTGTGACGATTTTCAAGACATAATTGAAAAAAAAAAAAGAATTAGCTCTCTCAATCAAATGTTATGGTTTATTAGGTACGTGTTTTAGAAGTGCGAAGTCGCTGGCACCACTAGGTATTTAATAATAATAGTAATTAGTCTGAGTTTAATTACAAAGCTAAGTAAACAGGGACTGTGTAATAAAACAACTATCAAACGTCACAAAAATAGAGGGAAAGGTTGATGACATCAGAAGGGCAGAGTGAAATAGAATTAGCAACACAAAGAGGCGACCGCCGGACGTGGCGGGAATAAATTTTGTCATACATGACTTTTGTGCTTCCATTTTAGTTATTTTTCGTAGTCTAACGATGAATATTACAATTTTATTGCCGGTGCCTGAATTTTATTTAACTTGTTTATTGGAGTCACGTTGCAAGTTTGGCTATGAGCGGTTGTGTCTTACGGGCTGTGTTAGCGCGTTACGCATTTGAGCTTGCCACGAGATTGGGATAGATCCATGGATATTAAGACTATGGATCCATAACCTCCAAACAAGCGTGGAAACAAGAAAATTGACAATGCCGGTCGGCAATGTTTGACCTTCTTTCGTTTGTCTCCATTGTCGATGTTTCGTCCATTTTAAATAAAAACTCTTTTTTATTTCGTTGGATTAGAAAGGAACAAACCTAATGTTGGAAACAACGACGGTTCAATATGGTTTTGATGCTCTTTTGGTTCGGACAATTTTGAGCGTGGATTCTACGTCCAGTAGTTGGTAAGTCAATGGCTGTCCCATACTAAAGTGCAACAACACCTACTCGCTCAAATGTATGCAACAGCTGTTTTTTTTTTGCACCGATCGGTTTGTTCCCATAGTAAAAGTTGTTCAGTTTGATGGGTAGTATGTGGTTTAAAAATTACTGATAGATTTCCTTACACGCAACCAATTTATAAAAAATATTAATTTTTAGTAAAGAGTGGTTTATTTGCATATCAGAACAGTATGAAAATATTGGTTCAATTTATTAACTCGTAGTATTTAAGGATTTCGCATACTAAAAACGTTGTCAAAATAATAAAAGCATAATCAAAATAATTAACTTCCTTTCATACGTCTTTCATTTCCAACTCTGTAAACAAACATTACACATATCGAATCTGTAATTTTACAATATGGCGTGAACTGAATGAGAAAATGATGGTAGAAAATGAAATCCTGTAAATGGAATACAAATGAGTTTAAAATAGATATTTTTTAATATAAAAGGGACGGTTTCATAACGTCTGTGGACTCTTCAGTGGTGGAATGAAAAAGAGTTATTGCTCAAGCTACTCTTTTAGGTTCGCCACATACATGCGGAATTGCGATCCGGAATTCCGAATCAGGATTGTAATTTTGTACATGATTTGACACCTGCGCAATTCCGATCACAATTATGGAGGGGGAAAATCAATGCGAAATCGTAATTCCGGATTCGGAATTCCGGATCGAAATTCCGTATGTATGTGGCGGACCTAAAAATATGCTTCCGGAATGTCCTTGACCAGTGAAAGGTGCTAACTTATAACTATTATTAGTTATTATTCTCCTAGTTTTTTAACTTATTCTTAGTTCGAATGAATTTTGTGTTTTAGGAAGTCAGTGGTAAACAGATAGAGATAGGTAACTCTTTTTAACCGACTTCAAAAAAAGGAGGAGTCTCTATGTTCGGCTGTATGTATTTTTTTTAATGTATGTTCACCGATATTTTCGTCAATTGTGAACCAATTTAAAAAAAAAATTGTTTTTGTTTGATAGGGTTTACTCCCGAGGTGGTCCCATTTTAATTTTGTGAAGATCTGATGACGCGCTTCGGACCTATACAATAGAACTGCTCAAAAGTTGACAGCAAATCGTGTGCGATTGAACCATTTGCTTCGTTTTAATGTACGTACCCTTTACGTATATAACTGATATCGGTGTCGAACTAACATATTTAATCACTGAAAGTTATGTAATAAAATTTTTTTTTTCAAAAAAATAAAAACCGACTTAGAAAGTAAAAAAGTAAGAAATGATATTTATGACTTTTACGTTCGAATCTATAAGAAAATTAATTTGTTTTATTGGAGGCGGTGTCACGCATAGAGAATTCACACGCTCCCCCTGTCAAGCCAAGCCAAAATATTACTGCAAGCCTAGTCGCGAATCATACAGCCTTGACAGCGAATTCGATAGAACAAACTAATTTTCTTATAGATTTGAACGTAAAAGTCATAGGCTGAAATATTATTTCTTACTTTTTTACTTTTGAAGTCTGTTTTTATTTTTTTGTAAAAAAAATTTATGATTTATACTTAGGATTTACATTAATTTACGCAAGTAATTATTAAACTCATTTTTGATTATTACAATAAAGATATAAATAATTATACCTACTAGGTGATTTTTTAACACTATCCAAAAATTCAGAACATCAAACAACATCTTTTATACTATGCGAGCCAACCTGAAGTTGTAAAAAATATATGCTGTTTCATACATTTGAGTCGAGTAGGCATTGCAGTTTGGTATGGAAGAGCTGATTTTTTGTTTGCGGTTTCACGTTTGTTTAAATAGTAAAATTTGTTTAGTTTGATAGTCTAAATCACCCCAGAAAATTTGGAAAGTGTTTACAGAATCATCTAGTAATTATACTTATTATACAGGGTGTTAGGGTAAACAGTTAGTTTCATTACTTTAGGGGGTGATTGTACCCACTATATTGAACACCTTTTCCTAAGTATCCTAAAGGAAATTCGCAAAATTACAAATAAAATTTCAAAGTTTACTCAATTTCATGAAGTACAATTAAATTATTAGTCTATTAATAGTGCTTTCTTGGGATCATTACAATGTATGTGCCTGTGAGCGTTATATTTATTTATTTATTTATTTATTCTTTTTTTTTTTTTTTATGTGTGATAGGTAAGCATTTGACCCCAATCTCACCTGATGTTGAGTGATGATGAGGCCGAAGATGTAGCATGCTTACCTAGAAAGATGCCTATTCACTCTCGCCTTGAAGAGGCCCAGGTTGTATTGCTCAGGGAACAGGTCCGCAGGCAGGGCATTCCACTCCTTAGCCTTATAAAAGAATTATAAAAGAAGAAGCAAACTTCTTCGTGCGAATTGCTGGTAGGTCAACGACATAGGGGTGGAAACCCAGCCTGCGTCTCGTCCCCCGCAGATGAAAGGGAGACGGTGGTATCAGATCGTGTAATTCAGTCGCACACTCTCCGAAATGTATCCTATAAAAAACAGACAGTCTATTTTCATTTTAAAATTAATGTATGTTCCCTATCTAATATTATCGTAACATTTATAATAAATTAAATTTCTTTTCATGTTAAGAACTTTAAGAATTTCCAAACTAAATTCGGTTTGTAACAAGAGAAACAGAACATTTCTTTAATAGAACAATTTGTCGGTACAAGTAAAACAAAGCGAAAAGTGTACCGTTTACAACTTGAAACTTTTATTTGAAAACAAACTTACTGAAAAGGTGCCGTTTTAAGATAACAAAGTTAACGATTTTGCCTTAGTTTCTAGACCTCAGTTTAGTATTTTCTTGAACATGCCACTTTTACGGCAAAAGCGTAGATACACTCTTGAATTTAAATAAATCTAAATCTTGCTACATTTACGGCAAAAGCGTACACTCTTGAAATCTTGAATTTAAATAAATCTAAGCTAACTAAGCAAAATCCAATATGGTGTTTTCCAAGACTACTAAAACGAAAAATCTGTAGATGGCAATATTAAAAGTTTTGTAAACAAAAATAAATGGAAAATAAAAAAAAAGAGAGGCACAATCGAATTTAGGCCGTAAAAAATATATTAAAAAAGACTATCACATTGACTCACAATATACTATATACAATGAGCTATTTGCTATGCTTTGCTATGATGCTATTTGCTTACAATACTAAGCAAAAAATTCTTGGTCAATGCACAATACCTATTTCCGTTAAAGAAATATTAAGCTTTAATGAATCCCTAAATCGAAAAATGGATTTCACACACCCATAACATTTTTTAATTGCCTATCCAACGACACCTCACACCATGGGGTAGACGAGAACAAAAAATTCCATTCCCACTTCGCGAGGCGTAGCTAGGCGAGGTACACTAAAAAATATATTTTTCATGATTTTATTTTACCACTTTGTCGGCTTAAGCGTCTCTGAGCTAAGCCGCGGACAGACGGACAGACGAACGGACATGGCGAAACTATAAGGGTTCCTTGTTGACTTCGGAACCCTAAAAATTGGCAAAATGTTTGATGACAATAACTGTTGCTAAGCGAGGTTCTACTTTACCATAGTTACGACCTTTTGCTACACGGGCGGACCGATACAACAAAATCATAGGTTTTTGAAAAAAACGCACTGCCAAGCTTTATCACTTGTATGTAAAAATGCATACATTTGAGTCGAGTAGGCATTACAGTTTAGTATAAGACAGCTGATTTTTAGTTGCTCCGATCGGTTTGCTCCTATAGTAAAATTTGTTCAGTTTGATGGGTAGAGTCTTATATAGTTTAAAAGGATGCTAATGATATCAATTTCACCCTGTATATGCGAGAAACAAAAACTGGAACTAAAAATGTATATCACAAAAACCCTTTTCAGTTAGTTTGTTTCTTAATTAACTAACCTAACCCAAGCGAATTAAAAGTCAAACAATTTCACAGGAGACAAATACAGCGTAGAAACTACCCCTAAATTACCTTAAGTGTTGTAGGTAAGTACATAAACGCTAGCTGACAGACCGTAAACCTGTACCTAACATGTAGACAGCTCTAAGCAAAGCTGCAAGGTGAACGCCCCAAACGTAATGGGCTTAGTGAGTAAACCTTTGATCCCCTCACAAAATCTCGCATTTAATTACCCCTGACACTATGTTGCTCTAGTATCATGCGAATGTTATTAGTTATGAATTATTTCTTTAGGAGTGTGAGGGTATGAGTTTGCAGAAATTTAAACTGACTTTTCGGTGCAGGAAATCATCGTGCAATTCTGTGTTAGGGCAAAAGTACTGTTTTTGGCCACCTTAGCACCGTTTTTGGCCAGTGGACATTTGAATTAATTTATAAAAAATCACAATGTTAACCATATCTTTATTGAATTTTCAAAGATTCATACTAAAATAAATCGAGTTTGAAACGAGTATTAATATAATTCATTTGTATCGTTTGTTTAAACAATAAATGGCCAAAAACGGTAGAGTGGCCAAACGGTACTTCTGCCCTACCTGTCTATTACTGTAAATATTTTATCGTCGATACATTTAAAAAAATACCTATTACTGCCCATATATTTAAATACAGAGTATAAGGGACATCCCTCCGCAAACTAAAACGGTGAACTCAGACCATAAACTTTTACTATGGAGCCTACCTCAGGAAACGCGAAAAAAAACCAGCTGCCATCTCATACAAAACTGCCGTAAATGCCCGACTTAAATGTATGGGGCTAAATGTAGGCTCCGTAGTGAAAGTTGTTTAGTTTGATGGTCTGAGTTCAGTTTGCGGAGGACTGTCTCTTACACCCTGTATTATAAACTTACGGTATTGGTAAACTAGAGTTTGTCGTCAATCTATCGAAAAAAAATAGTCTCATAATACAGGGAGTCAGTGTGGACAGTTGCATTTACTTTAAGGGTATATTCTCAAAAACCCCATCTTTCAGGAACATTGTTTTCAGTGATATGCTATTGCAAATCCAGTGTATTATATTGATAATAAAAGATCTGCCTTTACTTAAAAATAAAATGAATCTTTTTTTTGTACATTTCATATAATTTATTTTAGTAATCGCGTAAAATCCGGACACTGTTTGTCGAAAAATTGGGTTACTTTAGGAACATTTTTAGAAGATTATGTTACACGGTTAAATTTACAGCTTACGTAAAATGAAAGATAATATAAATATAAAAAAATGAATGAATCGATTTCATGAAATACGATTAGAAAAGACACAAAATTTTTAAAATATTTTAGTAAAAATGAAACAGTCTGATTACCATACAAAATGGCGAACAAATTCAATCTTTGACATCTTTTGACAACTGCTAACCTCTACTTGTTTCTTATTTTTTCCATAGTACGGCAAGTGATGACGTCACAAACGAAAATATACCCTTAAAGGGTGATTGTACTCATGATACAGAATAACTTTTGTCAAGGAACCTAACGGAAATTCTACAAAAAATAACACACATCTCGTTTCTTCCACGACTTTCGGGTAGATACATTGAAAATATATCTGCCAAATGAACTGAATTACATTTTTTCTCCGCGTCACAAAGCTACAACTTCTGATTAACAAAGACCTCCAATATTTTTTTGGAATATAACCCAAATTATATCTCTAGCCAGAGCGATGTCGCACTTTTGCTGAAAAGCGCCTAAACCGAAGTGACAAAAAAATACATTTTTAATGTTAAAATCAGCTTATTGCATTTAGTATGGCAAGTCAAAATTTTGGTAATTTCGTATAGTTTTCTCAGGGAAAGTTGCTCAGTATAATGAGAACAATAACCCTTAATATCTCTATTTCTGTTTAATACATTCCCCATAAAACAAAACCTTCAACGAACTGTACACCATAATTGCATTCGAATAGAGAGCATTATCGTTAATCGCGGAGCCAGCTCATTTATCAAGTGAGCGACGCCGACGCCGACGTCGCGTCATGACGTTACACGCGCGTCACTCCACGCCAAGTCTACGTCATGGGCACGGAGATGTACAACTAATTGATAATTATTATACTGCAGATTATGGGAGCTACGATTAAAAACCTTTGAATTTATCGTAGTTTTAACCATAATTGCATTTTAGGGTCTTCAACAAACAAACAGTTGGTTAATAATTAGAATTATTCTATTTGAATTGAGTTCACCATACTTTTTGATGTTATAATTATAATAATGGTTAGATTTTATACTTTTTTTGTTTTGGCGCGTTAGGAGAAAAAGATCTGAGTGTATTTTCAGCAGGCGACAGAAGTTCCGCATGCCGATGTAACATCCCTACAGTTATTATTAATAAAAGTGTATGTAAAAGTGTGTGAGTATGCGTGCGTAAGAACACAAACGCTTTGTTTTAGTTTTAGTTAACCTTTGAATTTATCGTCATTTTCCTTGTTAAAGTGCTGCTAAACGCCAATAAGATTTTTCAGCAAACAAAAGTATTTATAATTCATCAGAGCATCCGGCACTGACATGCCTTCCAGAAAAAGATCGAGATGTGCCTCTGTCTTTATACTTGTAACTATACTTTATACCAATTTCAACTTTCTAGTTAAAAGTCGTTTTGTCGTGCGTCCATAATAGACGAATTCGTGACCATATTTCTGAAAATTTTGATGTGTCCGAAAAACACGTTAACATTTTCTGGCAAAAAAATATTCCAAAGGCACTCTTTGAAATTCGCTTGCACAAAAATGTTCTAACGCTGACATTTTTTTCTTTTATTCTTTTAGAATCTTAATTTACGTTCTGTAAACATACTCGTAGTCGTATATAAATCCAATTACGACTTCAATATAAGAGCGTATTGCATTAACCCTATGCGAATTAAAGTAATTAGTTTCTTTGACTTTGACCAGAATGTGACTTTGAAACCGATCTGTTTCAACAGGATTCGATCTAATATAGGATTGGATTTTCTATGAAAAACTGCGCTATTTTTAAGATTAACTGGTGGTATACAGGGTAGATAGATGCAATACTTTAATGGCGATTGAACTCATGATATTGAACAAAGTTCCAGTGGAATATAAGGGAAATTCGCAACAACAAAAATTCAGGTTTTCATACAAACTTACGATCAGCTGATTGCATAATTATTACAATGAAACCCACAAAAATTTTTATGATTATACGTAAAATTTTTACAATATCATGCTTACAATCATCTTTAAAATAAATCAAATTTTTCAACCTAAAACCCTGTACACCAGTTAATTTGAAAAAGTATAAGATTAAAAATCGTAGTGGGTAGAAGTGAGGCTACAAGCAATAGTTTTTTCGTGAATTCGATGATTTCATAAATTCAAGTAAATAAAATACTGTCTGCATCTTTTAAAATACTTAAAAAATTATTATTTCGTTAAAATCCATCGATTAGTTTCGAGCGGCGACCGCGCGGCTATAAAGTTTAGACACACATGCACAAGCTAATAACTATGACGGGATAGTATTGAAAATGGGTCAAGCGCATGTTTTTGTGCAGTCTTTGGATGGACCTTTACAATCATATAAATAAATATTACTTATGTAACTTCATCATCATTCTCTTGCCCATTTCCCATTATTTGGGGTCGGCGCAATATGTCATCCTCTTCCATTCATCTCTCTTAGCCGTCGTCTCAACACTCACCCCTTTTTTACACATATCATCCTTCACACAATCCATCCATCTTTTCTTCGGCCTGCCTCTCCTACCACAGCCATCCACATTCATACTTAACACTCGTCTCGTAACATGACACTCATCCCTCCGCATTACATGCCCATACCACGATAATCTATTTAGATAATACCCTGCAATTTTTCCGTCATAGGTACTTACATAGTTTCAAACTTCCTCTAATATACTCATTCCTAATCTTGTCCATTCTAGTTACACCACACATCCATCTCAACATTCGCATCTCAGCTGCATGCAGTCTTTTCTCATCCGTCCCTTTTGTGGCCCAACATTCTGATCCATACATAACGACAGGTCTTATTATGCTCTTATATATTTTTCCCTTCAATATTACTTCTGTAACTTATAAACTTTAATAGCAAGAAGTTTTCAAAAGTACATGTTTTTCCAGACGCAATTTTTCTGGCATGACCCCCGTACTAAACGTAAGACGTTTATCGTATTCATGTCAAAACTATAAGAATAGAAATAAAATATTCAAATAGAAAAATATCTGATCCTGGATATGTCAACGCAACATTTTCTAATGCGTCGATAACAAAGTTACCTATTGGTAGCTACCCTATTTTGAGTACGCATTTTTTAAATAATAACTGGCCAAGTGCGTGTCGGACCACGCGCAGGGTAGGGTTCCGTAGTGGCTCGTTACAATATAATATGGACTTAGAAAGGGGCTTTTTGTTTTATACTACGGTTTAACGGCTAATAAAGTCTAAAAATTACATTTTATTATTTGGTCGACTATTACCTACTCGTAAACTTGTAAAGCTTACTTTTTCACATCTCCAACTACAGCCGTTTAGCTGGGAGAGGGGGGGGACACTTGACTCTAACAACAATTTTCGCTTTAAAGCTTAATATTTCGCTAACGGATCCCTAAATCGAAAAATGGTTTTACCAAACCCACAATATTTTTAAAAGACCTATTCAACAATACCCCACAACATAGGATAGAGGAGAAAAAAAAATCCATCCCCACTTCACGTGTATCTTAAAAAAAAAAAATCAAGATTTTATTTTACCACTTTGTCGGCGTGATGAATATCTATCCATATGCCAAATAACAGTTTTCTAGGAGCTAAGCCGCGGACAGACGGACAGACAGACGGACGGACAGACGGACGGACAGACGGACGGACATGGCGAAACTATAAGGGTTCCTTTTTGACTTCAGAACCCTAAAAATTGTGAACTCATGTTCGTTTAGTACAAAACATTAATCAGAAGGGCTATATCTTAGTAGATTATAATTATTGTCACCGTCTTCATGGTTAATTACATTCTAATCTCCACCTGAAAACGATATGAAGCCAGAAAATGCTTTCAAACTTACGCTCAGTAATTATAAATCACACATCAGTTGCCATGATCGCTTCTGTTAATTACTAGGGGAGTAAAACGTGTTCCTGGATGATTGCCGGGATTAACGCATTATCCCCGGCTAGCATGACGTCACACATAATCTTTGATGTCATATTACGTTGAGGCGTAAGATTGGATTGCACCTGGGGATGTCACGACTCTTTTATTAGAGGAAATTGTTATAAGATAGTAGTCCGAGATCCGACCGTAAAATTATGCACCTATTTCAAAGGCGAACGAAATGTGACTCTAGTGTATGTTTACACAGGGGTCAATTCAACGCCGCCAAGTTGCCTAGAAAAATCTTGCCGCAAGTACCTTTTCCATTATGATTTTTGGTATAACTTTTTCCACCCGTCTGTTAAGGAAATAAATAAAGTGCCATCGGAAGGAGACTGATCTAAAGTACTGGAAAAATTAGGGTTGCCACCTCTCAATCTGCCGAAACTATAGGATTGCCAGGTTCAAAGAAGTCATTTTTGAAGCTGGCAACTCTATAGTTGTAGCAAACTGAGAGTTGGCAACCCTAGTTTTTCCAGTACTTTAAATCAGACTCCTTCCGATGACACCTCATTTACTTCCCTAACAGACAGGTGGAAAAAGTTATACCAAAAATCATAATGGAAAAGGTACAGCCCGACCAGAAAGAGTAGAAATTAAATGAGGGCGCCACTGTCGCTTTACACGGCAACACTACACTACGACCTAAACTATTTTGATACTTGCTGTATTTACTCCGAAAGTTTATGCAAAACGTTATCTATGTTTAGCTAAATTTGGCTCTGACAGCAGCTAAATTTTACACCCAAATATAAATTTTAAATTTCGGCAACTACATGGCTAGCATGGCAGCGTGATATAACGCTATCACACCTTCGCACTCTTTCTATTTGCGCGGGAACGAACGAGATAAAAGGCATGATATAGCCATATCACGTGTAACATGCTACGCCTCCTGTATTCTAGTTCTAGAAGAAAATAATGAAAACGCATATTACTTTATATTGTACTTTCAAATTATTTGTTTATGAATACGATGAAATATTTTCATATTTTCGTAGATCCGATATGGCATAGCAGTTTTTTTATCGATGCATTCCGGGCAGATAATTTTTGCGGTTTAAACGTTTTCCTGAAAACGATAAAAAAGTAGGTAATCGATAAAATATTAACTAGTCGCAGTGAAGATAAACTAACCAAACTAAAAATATCACATGCAAGAATGACATGCAAGGATCAAAATTATGCGGTCTACGCATACAATAACGTCAGTTTTATCAACAAACGATCATAACCCCAAACGAACCAAACTCGAAAGAAAATGCCCTAAATGATTATTTTTCAGATGATAACTGACGATAATTGATATAATTACGCTGATAACTATTGTTAAAAAGCAACAGGAGAGTAAATAAATACCTACCATATCAGCAGATCGCTTGTAAACAACATCCAATCTATTCCAATTTTCCCCGCTTGATATACCTCCAAACATAACAGAAAATAACGTAGTAAATTACTAAACTTGCACCACTTTTTGTTACTTTATCCATTAGTAATAATAATTATGACAAATTCAAATATTTTACGGTAAATTTTTATTTTTTGAAATGCACAAAACTGCATTTGAAATTTTGGTGATTGACAGTTTGACGTTTTCCATAATGTTGTCATGATAATGAAAAAGTTTAGTTCCGATTTATTGAAGACCGATTTTTTCTAGACTTTACGGTCGTACTGTACTTGCGGCAAGATTTTTCTAGGCAACTTGGCGGCATTAATAGTACATTACTGCAGCGGCCAGCAACAGAGGCATTGATGGACGAACGTGTAAATGTGGGCCGAGGCGAAGCCGAGGCACACATACGTAAGTCCATCAATGCCTAGTTGTGGCCAAGGCTTGTATAGTACTTTTCTCAAATAATGCGCGGAAATGAAAACAGTAAATTTTCTCAAATAATTCGCGGAAATTAAAACTCTTTTCAAAATCAATGACGAACAACGAACAACAATTTGTTTTTTTTTTCAATAAACAGCTTTCTATTTGCAAGTTAGTTCGAAATTTAAATAAAACCTTTTTTGAGTTACCTCCTTGGTCGCCATGTTTAGGAGAAAAAGATCGTTCCATTTTTAAATTACACGACAGATATGAGTTTACTATGTAATTTATTTGGCCGCAAAACACGACAGATATGGATTTTCATACAAACATTGCCGGCCGCTGCGCGCATGTAGTTGGCCAGTACAGCAATTTCGATTTATCTCGAAGAAGGTTGTCAAAATAATGCTTACATTTCCAAGCATGTTTGAGAAAATTATTATTAACCCCTGTGTAAACATACACTAGAGTCACATTTCGTTCGCCTATGAAATAGGTGCATAATTTTACGGTTGGATCTCGGTCTAAAGTCTTTGACGATTTTCTTTTGTTTGTTTCTGGCCGATTAATATAGGTTTGTAATCTAATAGTTGATATGAAGTCCGTCTTGACCAGCAATCATTTCAAAGGTGCATAGCTTTTGGTCATTTGATTTTATTCACTGTGAACTATTATTAGTTAACTGTGAAAAACACCGAAAACAGAAAACACAGAAAACATTACCAGATTAGACAAAATATAGGAACGATGTTAATTGCCAGCTAATATTTTTGTATAGTTCAACGTCGAACAAAATCTTCTGAGTGTAATTAAACCGAAACAAATTCAATGCAAGAATATGTTTATAATTAAGCTAAAATGCGATCACTACGTTAAAGTACATTAACATAATACATAAACTTTTACAGAAAAAATATTAGATACGATATTTTGAATTAGGTACTGTATTCAATGGATTCATAAGCTGAATAAGACGCCTATAAGTGGATCCTAAGCTGGGGCAAGCTAGGCTCCTTCTAGTTTTTTTAATGGTCCCCTCCTCCTTGACCAATGACCAGTGATCCAAAATTATACAGCATGTTACCTAGGTAAAAGTCTCTATAACTCACATCTCGACCGTTGAGCAACCACGGTAGGTTCAAAGTAAAACAAGTACTCACATCTCGACCTTTGAGCAACCACGTTATATTTAAAGTAAAACAAGTACTCACATCTCGACCTTTGAGCAACCACGTTAGGTTCAAAGTAAAACAAGTACTCACAATCATCTCGACCGTTGAGCAACCACGTTAGTTTCAAAGTAAAACAAGTACTCACATCTCGACCTTTGAGCAACCACGTTAGGTTCAAAGTAAAACAAGTACTCACATCTCGACCTTTGAGCAACCACGTTAGGTTCAAAGTAAAACAAGTACTGACATCTCGACCTTTGAGCAACCATGTTAGGTTCAAAGTAAAACAAGTACTGACATCTCGACCGTTGTTAGGTTCAAAGTACAACAAGTAGTACTCACATCTCGACCGTTGAGCAACCACGTTAGGTTTGCCGGCGGATCTGCGGGTGGTGACGTACACTGCGCCCGCAAGGAGTCTCCTGATGCGTACCAACCCTTCTCAGCCTTTATCGTCGGCTTCTCTGATGGTAATTCTGTGGACAAAGGAGAACCTAATTTTAATATCAATAAGTTGTAAAGTCGTGATGCGTTCTGTAACTTAATACGCCCTGGGGCATCAATAAATGTATTATGGCATGGCCTGACTTTTCCCCAACGCGCGTTCACCAGAGGATTTACATGAGATAGGGTGCAAGGAAAGAGCCTATCCCTGAGTGACGAAACCTGAGTTCGTCTGGTGCACCCCGGACAAACATGAGTGATTGCCATACGATATAGCCCATGCTGACACGAAAGAAGAAGAAGAAGAAGAAGAAAAAGAAGAAGAAGAAGATGATGATGAGATAGTAAGACATGTTAAAGCTGATGATGATGTTTTCCTATACAAAGCTATTATAAAACTGTAATAGAAGTGTGATTGATTACGATATGGTTTTTAGGTGTCCCTGTCTCCAAATTTCTTTTTTAGGGTTCCGTACCTCAAAAGGAAAAAACGGAACCCTTATAAGATCACTTTGTTGTCCGTCTGTCTGTCTGTCTGTCAAGACCCTTTTTCTCTGGAACGGGTGAAGTTATCAAGTTGAAATTAATAGTAAATACTAAGGTCTGCGGTCCCGTAGTGGTATAAAAAATTCAAGCATCTAAGTCAACTTAATCAAATGATACGGCCATTTGTTATCCAGTTTTCATACTAAACGCCCGCAATCAAAAACCTATAGGGTACTTCCCGTTGACATAGAATCATGAAATTTGGCAAGAAGCAAGGTCTCAAAGCACAAATAAGGGAAAAATTCCGAAAATAGTTAATTTGTAGTTATATCACATAAAAAAAACATAAAAACATATTTTTTCGGTTACAAACTTACATTTTCAGTTGGAACATCAACCGTGGTATAGACCCTGAGCGCAATAATCTCCTTTATGAATAAAGGAGATTATTGCTATTAGCAGGCTCTTAGTATAGACCGATGAATGGGAGAAAAACTTTTCCACCGCAAAGTTAAGTTTGTATTTCAACCCAAACTCCGAAAGCTTTATCCAATCTTCTTTGTGTTGACCTTACCTACAAATACTTCGTGGTTACCATTCATAGCCAACCTAGAGTCATCATGTCAAATTATAATGTAGTGATGTGCTGTATTTAATATCTACCGATGTCGATAATTAGGTATTGAAATAATTATTTAGAATATTTTGTCTGTCTGTTTGTTTGTTCGAGCATCACGCAAAAACAACTAAACAAATTATCTCTTGAACTTTTTTTTTTGCCTATGATTTGACTTAAAATCCTATATAATTTGTGCGGACGAAGTGGCGGGTAAACTCTAGTAATTAATAAACAAGTTTTGTTAAGATTTTGGGAAATGCACTTTAATAAATAATTGTAGGTAAAGATATTATCTATAGTAACGAACTAAAGGGGGGACCCACGCTCGGGAGCCTATCTGGTGTAGAGAATTTGGTCCAGAGGGGCAACGCGGCCAGCATCTTTGGGTCCTTTGAGTCAGGGTCACGCAGGGCAGTGCCTTTAGATTAAGTTAGTGATAGTCTGACGAAGCTTGCATGCGGATTTTATCTTGTGTGCTGCGATTGACGAAGCTTGTAGCGGATATAGAATTATGTGTGATTAATATTTGACGAAGCCTGCGTTGCGGATTGGATTATTTTTGATATATTGTGCTTTTAATTGGAATAAATATTACATTTTCTATAGTCTAGTTTCACATAATTATTTTGATACAATTGGATTCCGTACGACCAAATTCAGTATCAGTAAATATTGCCCTATACATACAGTATAGCCTGATGCTTAATTGGAAGGCTATTGCAAAGCCAACGTGACAGCATCACACAAAATGCAATGCTACAATGTGCTCTAAATAATAGGAGAATAATAATAGAACTGTAATAACAATACATCGAAATACGTACTTTAACTATTACTGTATACAATAAATATAAGTACATAATTTATTTAAAAAACCTTGTTTGTTTGTTACAAAAAGTAAAATATCTCACTTTACTGCAAACAGATTGTTTTAAAATCACTCTTTGCTATAAATGTAGCGCACTTACGTCATAATGTAAATAAAATAAAGAACCTACTTAATTTTCGTGAACCTGTTTTAGGGTTCCATACCCAAAGGGTGCCGACGAGACTACCACTATTACTACGAGTAAATCTACGCTCTCCGTCCGTCCATCGGTCTATTCTAGTTAGAATGACAATGAACAAATCACATTTTTTTTACGATGGAACAAATAAATAAAAAACACGTTTCTTGTATGGTACTCCTTAATTTGTTAGCAAATCCAGAATAATAACACAAATTGTGTAAAAATGTCAACTCTCTTCTCTATCTATTGGGGTTCAAAAGATACAGCCCTTTGGAAATCCAAAAAAAGTGTCAAACTGTCATTGTATAGCATACTCTAAATAGTCTAAATCTAAAGTAAAACAACACATAATAAAAACCTTTGGTAAATATGGTGGCACGGAACCCTACGAGCGAAAGTCTGAGTCGCACTTCGCTGGTTTTTTAACAATTGAAATACTTATTAATAGTTACTGTCGAGCTTTTACCTTTGTTTGAAGTCCTATTACTTTAAGGATCGTATTATCTAAGGTTTTCCCCAGAGATATTATCCCTTATAATTGGATAGAAACATTAGGGTATGTTGATTTAATTTTCATTTAGGGTCATTCCAGACAGCAACTGAATCTATTAAAAAGTAGACTAAGAGGCAGCTATTTTGAAATAAAAGTAAATCTTTGGATTCCAACTATCCCCTTCCCCAGATAAACCCATACAGGTTTTCGTGGGACGGGTTTTTGTCCTTGTTGTGTTGTGTAAATTTCTTTATTCAATCAAAATAAAAAAAATTAAAACTGAATTCTAAGTTGAATAATAAATAATAATCTAAAGTCGTTACAAAAAAAAACACTAGAGAACATTTCCACTGTGACTTTTCAAAATCCGTCGCTTAAGAATCTTTTTTTTTTGTTGATAATTAGGTCTAAATGCTTTTTGATGTATGATAGATACTGTAGTAGATACTACAGATGAGTTCATGAAAAATCATTAGACTAGTTTTTACTTCTTTAAATTGTATGATAATACGTATCGGTAAAATAATACACAGAAATTGCTATTCATGAAACAAATCAAGACTTTATGTACTAAGTTTTTACCTCTTTATGAATACAATGACTCTGGATTTCCAGACTGAATAGTTCTAGGGTTCAGATACTACCTAAAAAACATTAAAATTTTACGACGCTCACTCTTTGTCTATTTTAAAAATAATGTTCTTAAACTAACTCAAGTAAATAAGTAGCTGTTAAAGCGCTGGAGTTTCAGTAAAATTGCTCTCATTCCATTACAGTGTCGAGTGAATTGTATAATGGCTTGAAACTACGTCACGATTTGATGAATTTCATATAATCAGCATTTTTGGTATTACCTTAATTTTTGGTATTTTAAACGATTATCTGATGGTCAGCAGCAATGACCAGTGGCTCACGTCTTTGGAAGGGTGATCGTTTCAGAGGTATTACATTTCAATCTTTTTACTGGTCGATAATCGGTCGATACACAGCATGCGGGGATTCCCCGCCGGCGCCGGCAAAATGTTGTTTGTCATTTCCTTATCACGGGACACAAGTTCCCCGGACCTTTGGAAGGCGTGCGTGGAGCCGAAGTCAATACATAAACACCCATTAGACAAATTGTTCTATATTATATTGTGACACCTTATTGCTTTACCAACTAGCATCAATCCCATTCACTAAAACGCCTAATCCCTAACGTTTTTCATAATAATATCGTTTTTTAGGTACAATAAACAGTGGCGTAGCGGGTGTTTCTGCCGCCCGGGACAAACACCTATTTTGCCGCCCCCTTATCTTTATAAAAATACCTGCAAAAAAGTAACGGAGCGAACGAAGTGAGCTCGAATTTTTTTTGCATATCTATTCGGGTTGTGGTCACACATCTTTCGGTTTATCCATGTAAAAATTTAAACATAAAGCGAGTAAAGCGTACTTTTTCTCCTCAATACGAATCTGTCAAAGCTAGAGCTTTTTACGTACAAAACATGTGCAAAGTAACCTAAATAAAAGCTAGTCGAGTGACGTAGGCTTGACATATTTAACACGTCTTAGCTGTGGTCGGGCCTCTTTAGGTGTAGATACAGTAATTAAAATAGAAACTTATTAGAGTGAGCGAAGCGAGCACGACTTTTCTCTGCTCTACGAAGTGGTTAAATATAAAGAATTTAAGAATCCCTGAATACACTATTACAGTATAAGACAGTAATCCATCTTCATACAGTGGTACAATACGCGGATTGTATGTTTACTCGCCAGTACGTACGCCTCGTAGCACGCACACACTGACAATATCTCCGCGTGCCACGAATGCGCCAGACGGGGCTACGCGGAGATATTATCTCCGCGTAGCCCCGTCTGGCGCATTCTCAGTGTGTGCGTGTTACGAGGCATACGTACTGGCGAGTACACATACAATCCGCGTATTGTACCACTGTATGAAGATGGATTACTGTCTTATACTTACACTGTAGAAGTGCATCCAAAACATATGGCATATTATTATTAAGTATCTCAGCAGATACATATTTAACGGGCCGTAGCCCCCTTTTTGCGTCATGTCACAGGTTCAACATGTTTAAGTTGGAGATCTAGACACCTTTATAATGGGATGCCTACGAATAAGAATGTATGGGATGCAACAATCGTGAACAAACCATTATTATTATTATTAATCCATAAGTGTATACTTGTGAGATAATATTTCGGATAGGCCTATGTCTAGCAGTGGACATCCGTCGGCTTAGATGATGATGATATTCGTATACTTGTTGCATATTTCAATACACAGTTATCTATTTGTATAGTTCAAGGCTTTGCCAAGTGAATTCTTGTTTTCGAAGTCACTCGAACAATACGAAGGTGTAATTATGTAAATCCATCCGACAAAGCAAATTGGTACAGACGATTCGTATAGAAGCGATGTTAATTTCCATTCATCTTGCTCGTGTCGCTTGTCTCAATTGTGTTTCCTAGCAGGTATAATATTGGTCTAAGGACCTGTAGGTATAATTATAATTTGTAAGGATATTATAGCTACAATAATATGTCATTTGAGTCAATTTCTGGAATTTGGCCAATGGTATACGAGCAAGTCGAGTAAAGATTATGTATTGTGTAGAATTCTATATCCAGATTAACTGCCCTAGTCTAAGCTGCTTACAAATTTCCTAAAAAGTTGGCATAAGTACAAGGTAAATGCTCAAGACTATTTTCCTGAGAGGGTTAGAGATATACCTAATACCTGCTAGATATTTAATTTCATTGCGTTATGTACACAGAAAGGTGTTGTAAAATAAAAACTATAAGATCACTAATACCCCGATAGCTCAGTTGGTAGTCAACCTGCCTGCTGATCCAAGGGTCGCAGGCTCGAATCCCGTAAGGGGCCAACATTTGTATGATGAACATGAATATGGAATATTTTTACTAGAGTCATTGATGTTTGTACCATTTATAATTATGTATTCTATATCGCAGTCTAATCATCATTTCACAGGTATTGGCCCGGGCTAAATAATTTGTGTGACAATGTCCAATATACAGGGTGTAAGTGACAGCCTAGCAAATACTGAAACGATGAACTCAGACCATTAAACTGAACAACTTTCACTATGGAGCATACACCAGGAAGCGCGAAAAAAAAAACAGCTGGCCCATACAAAACTGTTGTACCTGCCCGACTAAAATGTATGGGACAACTGATTTTTTTTCGCGTTTCCTGAGGTAGGCTCCATAGTGAAAGTTGTTCATTTCTATGGTCT
This sequence comes from Agonopterix subpropinquella, assembly GCA_922987775.1. Taxonomy (NCBI): domain Eukaryota; kingdom Metazoa; phylum Arthropoda; class Insecta; order Lepidoptera; family Depressariidae; genus Agonopterix; species Agonopterix subpropinquella. Next base: position 15,691,300 of record OV277698.1, on the reverse strand, counting down.
GAGTTCACCGTTTCAGTATATTCTAGGCTGTGACTTACACCCTGTATTTATTTATTTATTATTTATAATCAAAGCCAATTTTGGACTACAGATATTGCATGTTTACAAAAATAATGCTCTAAACACACAGCACGGGCGCGTTTATCTTGTCCTCTCCCATACACGTCTGTTGGAAGAAGAAACCACTACGATCAGATTTGAGTTAGTATTCAGCGACCCCAACTAGTATCCACATGATGTTGGCATCAGTGGCCCACTAGGCCCGTGGTGGTAGGCCCTACCATGAGTTTACACTGTAGTAAACTACAGTAAAACTTCTGTAGTAAACTACAGTTTTTCTATTGAATTTCGTACAGCGCTCCTAGTGGTTACGTTGAGAACTAATTCTGTCATACAAAATTGGCGCCCCAACTACAGCACAGTAAAAACTCATGGTATGATGTGTTGACGATGCCTTGGGGATTATTAGTAACCTTTTACGACATCCGAACGTTTTGGTGTTGTTCGAGGTCGGACACTCAATAATCATAAATATAGCATAGCATAGCATGAACAGAATATACACATTTCATAATCAGTGACAAAACTCTGTACATTGTGATAGGTAATATAATCTTACACCACATTTCATCGACAACAAACGAATCATTCAAGAATCTACAGGGTGAAATATCATTAGTAGCATCCTTTTAAACAAAGAGTATGTAGGTACCCATTAAACTGAACAACTTTTACTATTAGCAATCCGATTGGAGCAAAAAAAAAAATGGAACTGCTGGAATGCAGTTTAGTATATGTTTAATATATTTTTTGCTACGATCGGTTTGCTCCCTTAGTAAAGTATTATGGGTCTGTTATGGGTAGACTCTTAGTTTAAAAGGAAGCTAATGTAATGATATCAATTTCACCCTGTATTTGTTACAAATGGACTGACAGACAACGCACCGCTCAGCCTAAACCACTGAAGGTAGAAAAATAATTACATATTCCGCAGAAAATGTATGGCTGCAAGAAAAGATTTTTCGAAATTCAATCCTTAAGAGGGCTATCGCAGTTCAGTGGCGCCCTCATCACATTAAAAAAGATTTCTCTATAAAGAAAGCCTAAATTAAAAAAGTAATCAACACGAACACTACAAAAGCCTTCAAGCTATTTTCATAGAATACTTTTGTATATTTTTTAAAGGTCGAAACATACAAATTTTGAAAAAAGAAAAAAAAACGGCCGCTTTTGTTTTTATTCGCAATTGTCTAAAAGTGGAATGTTTAGAACCTATGAAAGTATTGTATAACAATGGCTTGAAGGCTTTAGTAGTGTTCGTGTTGATTGCTTTTTTAATTTAGGCTTTCTTTATTGAGAAATCTTTTTTAATGTGATGAGGGCGCCACTGGTCTGCGATAGCCCTCTTAAATGGGTGCCACGGGGTGCAAAAGTTTTATGAAATCCATGCGAACGAAGCTGCGGGCAAAAGCCTTTTATTATAAAATTGCCTATGATTGCATAGCAGGATAAAATAAATGTAGGTATAAATAAAGTAGCTACTACTCAATAACTGTAGATACTAAAGTCACGTTCGACCCGGTTCTTAGATGATTGCTTATGGCGTATAACGAGGCAATCCGACCTCCTAGGGAGGGCTCGCAAAAAACAACCTTCTGATGTTTATATAAAAAAACAAAGGTAAAAAGGAAATGACGAAACTGTATTTGAACATGAAAAAGGGATTTTGGAAGGAAACGGGTCGGAGTTTAGGAGATGCCTTTGAAGTCTTACGATTCAAATTTGATTTTTGAGAATGCTTTACACCTTGAAGCCTCGCGGACCCCGCTTTACATTGCGTTTTGCAGGTTTGTTGGTATTCAACTAAGTATTCAATTAAAATTTTATGAAGTTTCCACTCTGCGTTGGTTTATTTAAATGTCAATTAATTGGATTGAACTAATAACCCAGTAAAATTAGATAAAACAGAAGAAATAATTTCCGGAGTTTTGGAACTTTTTTTAAACGTTCCTTTGGTACGTAATATTGAAGAAAAAAAAAAGTCCTGGTGAGGGGAGGGTGAGCTCCAGGAAGGGGGGGGGGGGGGAATTCTAAAGGTGACTTTTTTCAGTTTTTCGCTTATTTCTCGAAATGAAAGTCGTATCGAAGTATTTTGTACGGACAAATTAAATCTCACAAAATTTCCTACAAAACAAGTGGTATGCATTTTTGTCATACGGCCTTAACCTTTGAGGGCTACGGGGCCGAGAAAGTAACAGCATTTCAAAAATTTTGAAATTTGTATGGCGACCCTCATGAAAGTTGAAGATAAAAACAAAATGATTTCATATTCTTAATCAGCAGCCCCGTAAACCCCCAGATACAAATTTTCAGTTGGTTCGGGGCACCCTTAAAAGCTGCATTGGCGTTTGAAATGTCCATGGTAGCGATCTTGGATATCGCAATTTTGGTTTTTTTTTCACCGCCAACCAAATTTGACCAGGGTCCTCTATGACATTTGTTCGAGGTCCATAACCCTATCTGTTGTAGTTTCCGCGGGCCGTTGACCTCATCCATCAGGAGTCGACCTTCCGAGGAGACCCGTCCTCGAGCTCACCCCCCCCCATCCCCAGGACCTTTTTTTTTCTTCAATATTACGTACCAAAGGAACGTGTAAAAAAAGTTTCAAAACTCCGGAAATTACTTCTCCTGAATGGTATATTTCAGCTTAATTTTACTGGGTTATAAGGGATTCAATGTCATTTGCAGATTTTAAGTTGAAGGTGTTCTTTCATTTCTTTCATTCAGTGACGGATTCAATAGAAGTTTGTTACAAAATCAGAGTAAAAGTCTACTTGGTCTATATAATATACTACCTAAGGGTACTGTCAGACAGAAACAACGCAGAACGCTTGAACGCGTGACCGCTCTATGTGTGACAGTACCCTTAGGGTGCCTATCCATTGAAGCTGTGCGAGCTGTGCGAGCTGTGTAGCTGTGTTTTTTTAAACAATCAGGAGCTCGGGCAAGATCGGCCGCGCCTCGCTCGAGCTCCTGATTGGTTAAAAAAACACAGCTACACAGCTCGCACTGCTCGCACAGTTTCAATGGACAGGCTGCCTTATACTGTTTTGCTACCTACAGCTATACTTAACTTAACTTGTCAAACTTGAGTGACGGTGCACTGATAGTACCGTACTATCAGTGCACCGTCACTCAAGTTTGACAGCTGCGATAATTACCTTTGACAGCCTGCATCTTCTAAGCAATTTATGCTTCTAAGATGCAGGCTCTCGCTCATATTGACATAAGGTGCATTTTAGTTTTCGTTCTAAGATGAGAAGCGCAAAGTTCGAAATTAGAAAAAGCGTGAGAAATCGGGTTGAGTGCAGTATCTATTACGGTAGTAACTATTAAATAATCTGTGGTACTATACTTAAACTAGGTGATATTTAAGCACTTTCCAAATTTTCAGGGCTGGTTCACACTTTCAAACTGAACAACTTTTATCATAGGAATAAACCTGAAATGCTAAAAACAAAATCAGCTGTTTCATACATTTAAGTCGATTAGGCATTGCAGTTTAGTACGGAACAGCTTGCACACTTGCTCATAATAGTAAAAGTTGTTCAGTTTCATGGTCTGACCCACACCTGATAATTTTTTAAAAGTAATAAAAATTACAGAGTAAAATGAATACTTAGTTGGATACTCGATCTGAAATTTTATTATAATAAGGGAGTGGATAGTTTTTGTTTATAATTGTGACGCGAAAACGAAAATTCCTAAAAAAAGTACCTACTGGCAAAGATCAAAACATTCAACGTTCATTCATTTTTCAACAAACATTAAAGTTTCGTTTGTGAGATTTTTTGTACCTATTAATTATGCAAAGTTTTTGAGGCAACGTTAGCAACCTCTCTTACCTTTAGCATTGAAAAGAAGCTTTGAGCTACTAAGAGCCTACACACCATAACTCGATTGCGAGAGCGTAATTTTTATTCAGATACGATAAACTCCTCTACTAACTATGTTATCTTGCTTCAATACAGACGTTTGTCCAACAAAAAATGTAGCCTCCTGGCTTCAACGAACCGTCAAAGTAAACACTCAGTGCAAAGCGTACTAACGAGCTATCTCGAGGCAAAACTCATAGCAAATATTATTTCGGTGCGAACTGAAGGTAAATTGAAAAGAAGAAAATGGTACGGGCCATGTTTAAGTTTCAGATGTGAACTGTTTTGTGTATGTTTTGAAGAGGCAAATGTGTCATGTTGAAACAATAAGTTAACCGTCAAACTCGGGAATGCTGCCAGTGTGATGGGTTCCTTTGAGCCAGGTGCGTTCCTGAGGTTAGTTTTTGTTTTATTATTGACGAAGCGTATGGTGGATTTTAGTTTGGTAAGTTGACGAAGGATGTTGCGGATCTCTATCTGTTTATTTAAGGTTTTGATGAAGCATGTTGCTGATTACTGGCTGTTGTGTTATTATTGACGAAGCATGTGCTGACTGCTTGTTTTGTCTAGACATTAAAGAATTATTGTTATTATCAATAAATCAACTTCTTTATATAGTTTTTGTTAGCCGTCTACATGATTTGATGTCTCGGTGTACTGGGATCCCGAGATACCAGGATCTCTGGATCATGATTAGTGAAAACAACAAACTGTGAAGACTTTTGTTGCTCACTTGAAAGGAGAGAGAGACCAATTTGTAATAATAATCGACAAATCAGCAGTAATGTTGACTAAACGTGATCGTAATATTTTTTCCTCTTAAGGCGCCATAGGCTCAATTTGCCTTGCTTGTCAGAATCTAGTCAGAATCACGCTATTTATTGGTTTGTTTTACACATATTTGCACCGCTTTAATAAAAGCGTAGGCACCCTAATAAGGGCCGTATCGCCACCATAATTATAGTTTCGTCATAGCCTACGCCCAAAAATCGTGGTGGTGCACTTGCGACTTTGTTGGGGGCAATAAGGTGCGACATTGCCTACGCTCAAAAATGCCTTAAGACTGTGATAGGTCTTTATGAAGCGACGGCACTAGAGCTGCGAATAATCCCCACTTGACATTTAATTTCCTCTTGAAACATAAATAGCCTTTTACCTCTACCTGTTCTAGTTAAGCCTTTTATTAATTGCAGCCTCAAAAGATGTTTTGTAGTTTTATTAAAGTTTGAATAGGTATCAGCATATAATCGTCCACTAGAGCTGCTGAACATTCTCAAGACGATAAATCTGAATCTACGAATGTACCAATTTTGAATCAGAAATTAAATAATTAAATAGATTATGTTCAAAATTTCGGGTTTATTTGCTATGAAGCATATTTCATATTTTTCTATAAAATACATTATGAAACCGTAAAAGCACAAGCAAAAAAACTAAAACTAATCTAAACTTAAACCATACTAAACATTCTAAAAACTTACCCTAAACTTAAATCATACTAAACATTCTAAACTAAAAATTTTACGAATTCTACTTAATTGAAAAGCCCGCCCAGGTCATACCTAGCCCGAAGATGCCCATAATGCTGGCCGCATTTCCTCGTTGAATCGCTAATGATATGCGTTGGGCCAGGTATGGCCCAGCACGAGGACCGAAGATTAATAGATAAATAGATTAATTATAAATAACAATTCCTTTGGAATCCCAAGATCAAAATATTTTCACGTATCCTCCGACATTTGGTAAAACATTTTAACTGGGTCCTTTTTTCAATCGATATCTAACCCTTTTAGTAAACAATACCCAAACAGAAGACAATTATGTATTAAACCGGAAAACAGGAAAAAAACAATCCAAAACAAAACGGGTATTATGGGCCACCTTACGCAAAACCTTTAAGGTTCTACAAGAGTCTTTCGAAACAAATTCGGGGGGATAAGGGGCTTAAGATGAATATATTATGGTGGAGATCTGTAACTGGTTAGCTGTTGTAGAGGCAGGGACGGAGCGGAGGAGGTGTGGATGTTAGAGGCTGAAGCGAGAGCGAAACTTGTAGTTATTTAAGGAAACATTATCTGGATTTAGTTCATATATTTATGTTATTTCTTAATGCGTGCGTGTGTTAATGATAAAAAAGATTTACAAGAAATGGTTTCAATCATATTTGTGTTCCTTCCAGTCAGTAGTTTCTTTTTGAAAATATAAAGGCAGTTAACGAATGCATGCAAGCATAGCATAATTATGCTCACGACTATATTCCCCGAGGTAGTCAGAGATATTCTGAAACCCTAAAACATCCACGTTTCACTAGTAGTACCGAAATTCTATCCAGCGTGACAGTGACACTATAGCCAGTCGCCACTAAACAAAACAATGGTCAATGGGTACAATAGATGTCTCGAATTTGAAGCACGAATGAAAACCCTTTTAGAGAAAGAGGAAGCATTTCAATATATCGATTATGGAACTATGAAGCAATAAAATAGGTACAATTATATCTATTATAATAAATGCATTAATAAGTTGTCTCTTAGAAAGAAGTGGTATAGACAAAGAAGATAAATGTGTATCATCATCCAAGTGAAACATACATAATTATTCTTTTTCTGTCGAGTTTTCTTTTTATCTCTCATTTTATATTTTTCTAGTGTGGTGTTGACCGGACCTGAGGTCCGATCAGACGAGAAAAATCCACCTGGATCATACCTGGATGTTATCTTTCCCCCGGCTGACTTAAGTTAAAACTTGGGTATATTTAAAGACCTTCAAATCACATAATATAATGACACTCTACAGAGTGTAAAATTAAATGCGTTACATGTCAAAGGGGGTGCTTCAGACCATCAAACTGAATAACTTTGACTATGGAGCCAACATCGAATTCGCGAAAAAAATATCAGCTGTTCGATAGAAAACGTCAATTACTCGACCCAATTGTTTTTGTATGGGACAGCTGATTTTTTTTCGCAATTTTGACGTTGGCTCCATAGTAAAAGTTATTCATTTTGATGGTCTGATGTACCCAATATTGTAACACATTCAATTTTAAGATATACAATGATAATTTTGGCCAAAAAAACGCACAATCTGATTTCGATCCACAAATCGCTTTCTCTCTCATTTTGCACCAACGTTAGTGGCTTGAAATTCAAATATCGTGGTGGCCGTGCGGCCTCAACCAGACCTTCTATTAGCTTTGATATGCGCCTCGTATATTTTAAGTGACGCCAGACCCCGAGCGAATATTTTAAGTACCACTTGCTTATTTCATTTGCGGACTTGTTTAAATTACCAAAAATATGTTCTTACGAAAAATTTTGTGTTGTTTCAAATAATATTATGGGCTTGTGGAGAAATATGGTAAAGCTTTTCGTTTTTTTCCAAAATTTTGAGGTTCGTAGAGAAAAAATCTGCATTAGGCACTAAGAGATAACATAATTTAGAACCTGTTATTGGCATGTTTTAAAATCAAGATATAGAAGAATGTATAACTAATTGCTGTCGGCTTTACAATAAAATTGAGTGGACCAGTAGAGGTTCTGGAGGCAGCTTTTAGCTTTTAATGATTGTAGAAATAGCAAGAAACAAAATAAAAGACCAATACAAGTAAAATTAACCATTATGGACAAGTGATAGGTAAATATATTCGTTTGTGTAAATATTTAGACGATGTTGAGAGAAAAAATACAGCCAACAGCTACAAATCAAATTGTTCTCAATAAGAACAAGCTGAGCTGCTGATTAGATTAGCTGAGTATTTTTGGTCCCACAACGATTATTTGCTTTATCTAATGAGTAGAAACAAAAACATTTTAGCTGGCCGTAATATTCAATACTAGTGACCCGCATCAGCATCCCAGGGTGGTCTCTATAATACTACAAATACCTAAATATCTTCCGGAAAAAATATATAAATGAAAACCGTATCAAAATCCGTTGCGTGGTTATTAAAAGAAGTTAGCGGAGAAACAGAAATGATAAGGACAGGACTTTGTTTTATACAAAGTTTTATACTATTTTTGATCGAAGCTATTTAGAGATAGCATCTCAAAAGATGAAGGTACTCGTACAAGGGAAAGATGCCAATCACATTTATATAGATAAATATATATATATAGGTATTCTCTAAAATGTTTCACTTTGATGTCATTTCTCTCATTCATCTCAAACCGCACTGTATTTCCATTTCATTGAAGATAACAATCAGACCCAAACGGCCACAAATACCACGACCGATTTGAGATGAAGCGTCTGTGGTTAACCATCGATTGAGCCTTATCCACATTAATTTGGTCACCACATGTAGGTACATTCGGTTTATATCACAATGAAATGTGTGGAGAGCAAAGATAACTGTTTACGATTCCTTGTTTTTCACTAGAACTAGTAATTTGATTTTAAACTAGTGTTTCCACAACTATACTCCATTTTTATTAAAGACGAAAAAAAGAAGATCACAGAAGCAGGGCTACGAAACCTTTTCAGACCGTGATCATTTTATAAAAAATTCGAAACACTTATGTCAGTGTTTGATGACTGATGAATATAATAATTAGGGATAGCGAGTGAAACAGCCAATAGTCTGTAGCGCACTGGCATTTATTAGAACTAAAACGCTGTCACCGGGTATACTCACATACTGAGGCACATTTTAGTTCACACTATCGGAGTTGATGGGAAAATAAGAAAACGTCTGTTATGTATGTGCTCACTAGTAGCATAGCGAGGGGGGGCAAATTCCCCGAGCACCGAGTGGCACTTTACCAGAGGTGGCAAAAATATTAATTGATTGAGCTCTGACTGAACCACAGGGTGTTAGGGTAAACAGTTGCATTACTTTAAGGTGTGATTGTACCCATGACACTGAAATACGTTTCTGAAGAAACCTATAGGAAATCCGCAAAATTCAGTCACCTGATCTAACGTTTGTATGAAAATTTCAACTTTTCATACAAAGTGGAAGATACAGAGTGGAATGCCCTGCCTGCGGACCTGTTCCCTGAGCAATACAACCTGGGCCTCTTCAAGGCGAGAGTGAATAGGCATCTTTCTAGGTAAGCATGCTACATCTTCGGCCTCATCATTACTCAACATCAGGTGAGATTGGAGTCAAATGCTTACCTATCACACATAAAAAAAAAAAAAAAAAAAAAAAATCTGAAGTCAAAAATTCAAAAAAGCGGCCGCCATCTTGAACTGTTTTGGTTTTTTAACCGATTGCTTCCAAAATCGATATCTGGGGGTTTCTGCCATCTCCAAACACGAATCTGAAGTCAAAAATTCAAAAAAGCGGCCGCCTTCTTGAACTTTTTTGTTTTTCAACCGATTGCTTCCAAAATCGATATCTGGGGTTTTCTGCCATCTTCAACCACGAATCTGAAGTCAAAAATTAAAAAAAACGGCCTCCATCTTGAACTTTTTTGCTTTACAACCGATTGCTTCCAAGATCGATATCTGGGGGTTTCTGCGATCTCCGAACATGAATCTAAAGTCAAAAATTTAGAAAAGTGGCCGCCGTCTGGTACTTTTCCGGAGATTCCGGAGTGAGATATCTATTTTGGAAGCAGTCAGTTAAAAAAAAATTAAATTCAAGATGATATTATTTGTTTTTTAACCTTATTTGTTTTCCTTTCAATTTTCTGATTTCTGATATCAGATTCATGCTAATAGATCGCAGGAACCCCCAGATATCGATCTTGGAAGCAATCGGTTGCAAAGCAAAAAAGTTCAAGAAGGCGGGCACTTTTCTGAATGTTGACTTCGGACCCGTGTTTGGTGACCACAGAAACCCCTACATATCGGTTTTAGAAGTAATCAATTAAAAAACAAAAAAGTTGAAGATGGCGCCACTTTTCTGAATTTCTGACTTTAGATTCGTGTTTGGAGATAGCCGAAACCCCCAGATATCGATTTTGGAAGTATTAGATTGAAAAACAAAAAGTTCAAGATGGCGGCCACTTTTTTTAATTTTTGACTTCATAGTCATGTTTGGAGATGGCAAAAACCCCCAGATATCTATTTTTGAACCAATCGGTTGGAAAGAAAAAAGTTCAAGATGGCGGCCTTTTTTCCGAATTTCTGACTTTAGATTCATGTTCAGAGATAGCAGAAACCCCCAGATATCGATTTTGGAACCAATCGGTTGAAAAACTAAAAAATTCAAGATGGCGGCCAATTTTCAGAATTTCTGACTTTAGATTCGTGTTCGGAGATCGCAGAAACCCCCAGATATCGATTTTGGAAGTAATAGATTGAAAAACAAAAAAGCTCAATATGGCCGCCACTTTTTTTAATTTTTGACTTCATAGTCGTGTTTGTAGATGGCAAAAACCCCCAGATATCGATTTCGGGAGCAATCGGTTGAAAAACAAAAAAGTTCAAGATGGCGGCCACTTTTCTGAATTTCTGACTTTAGATTCGTGTTCAAAGATCGGAGAAACCATACATTTTCCTAATAGGTATATTTAAATTTGCGATTGGTCAGAAACTACATTATTTATTTTCCGTTTGCAGCAATTAGTTTACAATGTTTCGCAATTTTAATCGAAAATGCAGAGCTTCAGGTCATTTTATGGTTTATCTGCTGGCAACATTACGCACGTCACTGCATCACCCGTGTGCCATACCATGCGACGTCGCCGCGGTGACGGCTGCTGAATTGACGCAGTGGCAATGCGTCATCGTGTATGCTCCTACGTGCGGTTTCATACAACTCCTTGCTTCACAAATGACGGGCTGCCGTATGACGCTCCGTCTTGCGTCCAGCGTGTGTGAATAAAAACCTATTAGTCTTCTGTAGTCTGTCGCCTAATTGTCATCATTATCTCGTGACGATTATATCCACAGAACATTATAAGAGAAGTTAGAAGTGCAAATTAGGCATGGAACGCGTGCCACACGGTTATGCAATGATTTGCATAAGGTGCGCGGCGTGGGGCGAGCGAGAGGGCATAAGTAGTTGTAGCAGCGTGAGTGGGAAGATACGTGGTGATAGTCGTCTCCTAAGCAAAAGCGCTACTTTGCATTTCTAAACCCCCTTATAATGTTCTTTGCTCTTTGATTATATCAATGTTTTGGTAAATAATTTTTTTTACAAGAAAGTAAAATAAAAACCGACTTCAAAAGCAAAAAATAAAACAAATTAATTTCCTTATAGAACGTGTTAATGAATAAGCGCAAAACCTCATACACCCCAACTGATTTATAACAAAATAATTAGATTGCAACAATAATTTCATTATTTTGATAGTTAAAATTTAAAGTTATTAGCATTTTAAGTTTCGAGGCAAAAATGATTTGTTATCATTTCAGCACTGAAAGAAAGCGCAACATACTCATGGATACATTTTTATAATCTTGTTTTGGTAGTAAGTAGGGTGAGAGTGCCCGCACGGTGGGTTGTCATCGGGTTCAGTAAATTTTTAATTTTGCAAAAAAAAATATTTAATATTTTGAAAAAAATTACATATGTTGAAACCATGATAATTCGATTCTGCTCTCGATTCTAAACAAACTACTTTCTAGTTTTGCGTTAATTCATTAACACGTTGTAGATTTGAACGTAAAAGTCATAGGCTGAAATATTATTTCTTACTTTTTTACTTTTGAAGTCGGTTTTTACTTTTTTTGTAAAAAAAATGTTATTTCATAACTTTCAGTGATTAAATATGTTAGTTCGATTCAGATATCAGTTATATACGCAAAGGGTACATTGAAACAAGGCAAATGGTTCAATCGCAGACGATTTGCTGTCAAATTTCGAGGAGTTCTATTGTGTAGCTCCGAAGCGCGTCATCAGATCTTCACAAAATTAAAATGGGACCACCTCGGGAGTATACCCTTTCAAACAAAAAAGAATTTTTTAAATTGGTTCACAATTGACGAAAATATCGGTGAACATACATAAAAAAAAACATACAGCCGAACCTATTACCTCCTCCTTTTTTTGAAGTCGGTTAAAAAAATGGGACCACCTCGGGAATATACCCTTACAAACAAAAAAAGAATTTTTTAAATTGGTTCACAATTGACGAAAATATCGGTGAACATACATAAAAAAAAAATACATACAGCCGAACATAGAACCTCCTCTTTTTTTTGAAGTCGGTTAAAAAAATTGCCGCAGTAATAAACTAATGCTTGCCAAACGTATTTTCCTAGATTTCCAAGCTTAGAGACAAATTTATTCATACATTAATAATACGATGACGATCGTAACGATTTAAATGAAGTCGTAATAATTTTAGTACAATTTTTTAGAATTTTTAAAGATGTTTTTTTCGAATTGTCAATATGGCTACTACTAGCGCCACCTGACGGATTTTTTTCATAACAGTCTTTAAAAAAGCTTCATTGAAACAAAGGCGAACCACATGTGCGCACCACTGCTTCTTTAGGTCTTTCAACATCGCCATTTTGTTGTTTGATACAATATTCATAATTTCTTTAAAGTGTGTACTATAAAGAATCTTTTTTACCTTCTTTTCGCCCCTATCTGGAATGGAGTATAGTACGCACGGATTCTCATCATCGTAGCGAGATAAATTTTAATACGAGATTCGTAGTCTAAACATACGCTTACAAAAACATGTTTTATCATGGTCCAGTAGTTTCCGCGTGATGCGTGAACAAAAAGAAATAAACAGACACAAAAAATTTTAAATGTGTGGTTTGGTGTCAGTATACCAGACAAACCTATCACCAAGTCAGCAAACCTATAACGTTACCTTTTTTTTTATATCTTGCAAGACGTAATTCTGTAATTGGTCATTGGGCGAAATTTGACCCAGCTAACTAAATGTTTCCTACAAAAACCAAATTGGTTTTAAAATGTTTAGTATTAACCCACATTCCATTTTATGTAGTTATTTATTTTTTAAAACATGGGAAAATGTACTAAATGTACAAAATGTCCAAAAATTAACCAAATACGAAAATGTACAAATTAACAAAATGTACTAAAATTTACAAAATGTAAGAAAATGTACTAAAATATTTCATTTTTCTTTATTAGTTTTCGGCCTGAATCCCATGGTCTACATTAATGCGACATATTATAGTCATGAACTAGAGACATTTATCTCAACAGTTTTTTTTCTGTAGGTCGTGGTGATAGGTTTCATACTAAGGTGCCCAGTGACCTTAGTAGTTTAGAATGTTAAGTATGTTTTAAGTTTAGGGTAAGTTTTTATAATGTTTAGTATGGTTTAAGTTTAGGGTAAGTTTTGCTTGCGCTTTTACTGTTACAGTTTTATAATAATAGGAGAGAAGAAAATGTTTTATGTTAGTGTTTTCCGATATTACTGGGTAGTTCTGTTGTAGAGAAATAAGTGGTAGGTAGTGCGAAAGAGATTATTGTCGAGTAAAAATTGTTTGACAATTTTATTATTCCATTAAAAACTTATATTTTCAGTTGGAACATTGACCGTGATGTAGACCGATGCATATACTGAAAAGTTGTTTGTCCATCATAATTTAAGTATGAACGGAACCCTTAGGGCGCGAGTCCAAATCACACTTGGCTAGTTTTATTCGGTTTCACGCGAACACGTCTTCGTATGCAAAACAAATAATATTCAAAACGCATCACATTTCTACATTAGTTACAGAAACATAAAACCTTACAACTAGAAAATATTGTCAACTGTAGTAAGTAGCTTTTGTAACTTACAAAACCTCTTATGTCACACAAAACGAGGTTAATTCCTGTTCCGAGTCAGCACGGGAATCGTTCCGGGTCTGCATGAAACTGAATAATGCTACGTATAAATAAAACTGTTTTCCTGTACATTTTGTGTGCTAGACGGAACGTTCTGTTACAATTTGTTACTAAGTTATCGTCCTGTGAGTTTAATGGTTATCTCAGTAATGAAACGTTTGATGGCAACACTTTAAAGATCCATTATGCATATTCATCATCATCATTTCAGCTGATAGACATCCACTGCTGGACATAGGCCACCCCCAAGAATCACCACTACCGACCGATTCTGCGCTGCCCTCATCCAACGGGTTCCCATAGCCTTCACCAGGTTGGCGGTCCACCTTGCACTTTCTAGTAGGCCTCGCATGCTACCCTTTGAGAAAACGATAAAAATCGAGATGTGCCTCCATCTTTATTATTTTACGTATGCCAGAAAGAGCGCGCATGACGTTTTTCTCGTTTAAACGCTTTGTCGTGGGTGGCATGCTAGCCGTGCAGTACGCGGTCGCTACTCGAGAACTCTTCGACCAGCGAAGAATGTGCCCCGTCTATTACCACTTTAGTCTTTGGGCTATGTCGGCTACTCTAGTTTTTCTGCATATCTCTTCATTTCTCATTCGATCTCTCAAACTCCGAGCATAGCCCTCTCCATTGCCCTTTGGGTGACTTTCAGCCTTTTTATGAGACCTTGAGTGAGCGTCCAGGAGTGCGGTTTTTTAATCTCATTCGCTGAGTTCAGCAGTTGAAAATGTCAAAATTACTGTGGGGATACGCATCTTTGTACTGCTGATTTGACTTCCAAAAATCGCACTCTTGAAGTATGATTTTTGAAAGTCAAATCAGCAGTAGAAAGAAGCATATCTCCACAGTAAGTGACATTTTCAACTGCTAAACTGAGTTCAGCAGAATGAGAATCAAAAATCGCACTCCTGTTCCAATCCTAATCACTGGGCCAAGACTGTCGTTTTGAGATATTGTGGTATTTGGTACGAGAAGATATTACGATATGAATATTGATTTTCATAAAATCGAGTTTTCAACATATTCCATCCTTAGCTGTTGCCTGCGATTTCGTCTGCGTTGACTTTAAAAAAGTGTCCTCTCTAGTCGGAACAACTTCTCTTCCAAAAACATACTACCTATTAACTTTTTTTTTTTTTTTATTTACCTACCTTTATTTACCTTTGGATCTAATTAACAATAGAAACCGACACAATGAAACTAAACAGCAATAAAAAGATAAAAAAATTAAAGGTGATCGTGTAATGTAATAGTTTTAAGCAAAGTTACAATAAACATTTATTTCTTATTCATTGCAGTAATATTTTCTCAACAAACTCTTCATTTTTTCAACCTTGTTCATTTATTTACAAAACCAGTTTATTTCGCAAAGAATAATTCGTTTTGCTCAAAACGCTCGACACATGTCCGTGTCGCCGGCGGGACACTAAGTCGACTTGATAAGTGTGCGTGCCCCCGGCAAGCATACCATCCATCCAGAGGTTGAGGTGAAGTATTGCTGGTTTTCTTATAAAATAACAGACGAATAAGATTAAACGTGTTTCTTGAAACGTGTTTCAGTTTTTGCCGTTAGAGAAAAATTGATTTTTATTTTTTATTTATAAATTAATGGACTCTTGCTTGTGCGTTAGCACTGCATTTCCGCCAGTGTTAAGTAGTTTATTGGCAGAATCTATCCCAATCTTAGGGATTGTTTTTGGTCAAGAACGAGAAGAGATTGAGGATTGCGGAGCCTCGTGGCAGGCAAAAACGCGACGCGCGAAACCACGCGAGACAAAGTGTTCGGGTCAATTCCTGCAACGTGACTCCGAAATTGAATTTGTTTTAAGTTACCAGTTTACTAACGAAAACGCTGACTGTGCTCTTATTTAATTCGTAATTCGTAAAACGAAATCTATTAATTTGCTTGACGAATAATAAGCAACATTTCTAACATAGGTACCTAACCTACTGTAGGTACAACCGGTGTTGCGGCAAAGCGTACTTGCAATAAAAAGCTCTTGCTCAGGAAATTTGCAATAAAAATTAATAAATATACAGGGTGTAACAAAACACCCTAGTAATACTTAAGGGGGTGCTTCAGACCACCAATCTGAACAACTTTCACCATGGAGCCAAAGTCGAGAAAAAATAAAAAAATCTGCCGTCCCATACATTTAAGTCGAGACGGTACTGCAGTTTTGTAAGAAAGAGCGGATTTTTTTTCGCGATTTCGAAGTTGGCTTCATAGTGAAAGTTGTCCAGTTTCATGGGCAGAATCCCCTTAAGTATTACTAGGGTGTTTTGTTACACCCTGTATATCCAGTTTGCAGTACCTACAGTTATTGCTTTCCTGAATGTCCTATAGTAAAAGTTATTCAGTGTCGTGGGAATCACACACTTTATGTAATGTTATAGCCTAGAGAGGTATAAACCAGAGTGGTGAGAAATGCCGCTTTAATGTTATCCTTAGTCATTTAATTAAAACACTGCGCAAAGCTCGTCGTGGAATTCTGGCGTCTAAAGAGCCAGCGTGTTTCTTTCTCAAAGGACATCGCTATTCAGCGAAGAAATATTTGCAAGTGTTTCTAAGAATCTTATGGCATTCTTCGCCAGAGACTAAACATTAAGTTTTTAGGGTTCCGGAGTCCAAAAGGAACCCTTATAGTTTCGCCATGTCCGTCTGTCTGTCCGTCCGTCTGTCCGTCCGTCTGTCTGTCCGTCTGTCCGCGGCTTAGCTCAGAGAAGCTTAATACTAGAAAGCTGTAATTTGGCATATACAGGGTGTACAATAAAATGGGACAGCTACTCAAAGGGGTGCTTCAGACCATCAAACTGAACAACTTTCTCTATGGGACCAATATCGAAATCGCGAAAAAAAAATCCGCTCTCCCATACAAAACTGCAAACATAACTCGACTGAAATGTAGGTATGGGACAGCAGATTTTTTTTTCGCGATTTCGATATTGGTCCAATACAGAAAGTTGTTCAGTTTGATGGTCTGAAGCACCCCTTTAAGTAGCTGTCCTATTTTATTGTACATCCTGTATATACATATTTATTACGCCGACAAAGTGGTAAAATAAAATCTTGAAAAATATTTTTTTTAGGGTACCTCCCCTACACGCGAAGTGGGGATGATTTTTTTTCTTTTCTCTCCCATGTTGTGGAGTATCGTAGGTAGTGTCCGACCGAAGTTTCGGTTTCGGTTTCGGATTCGGCCAGTTTCGGCCCAAATTTGGAGTTTCGGTTCGGTTTCGGTTTCGGCAGAAAAACGGCCAAACCTGCGACCGAAACCGATACTAAAACAACAATCAAGGATAAAATCGATGCCCCAATTTCAACGAAGCTGTTTCATTAAAAATTCCAACGTCCAAAAAAAATATTTTTCATGAGATAAACCATTAGCAAATAGTACATTACTGCAGCGGCCAGCAACAGAGGCATTGATGGACGAACGTGTAAATGTGGGCCGAGGCGAAGCCGAGGCACACATACGTAAGTCCATCAATGCCTAGTTGTGGCCAAGGCTTGTATAGTACTTTTCTCAAATAATGCGCGGAAATGAAAACAATAAATTTTCTCAAATAATTCGCGGAAATTAAAACTCTTTTCTTAATCAATGACGAACAACGAACAACCATCTTTTTTTTTTCAATAAACAGCTTTCTATTTGCAATCCTGTTCGAAATTTAAATAAAACCTTTGATGAGTTACCTCGTTGGTCGCCATGTTTCGGAGTAAACGATCGTTCCATTTTTAAATTACACGACAGATATGAGTTTAGTATGTAATTTATTTGGCCGCTAAACATGACAGATATGGATTTTCATACAAACATTGCCGGCCGCTGCGCGCATGTATTTGGTCAGTACAGCAATTTCGATTTATCTCGAAGAAGGTTGTCAAAATAATGCTCACATTTCCAAGCATGTTTGAGAAAAAGCCCTTTTACCTTCAATGCGATAGGTTTTTTATCAAATAAAATTATAATTTCTTGTTTTACTAGTCGTGGATAAAGCCTTATTTATTACACAAGTTCAAGACTTAGCTAAAGAAATAAACAAAATATAAATACTTCGATGAATAAGATGAATTGGCTATAGATACGTTTACTTGTATATTTGAAACTAAAAAGCAAACAAATCGTAAAATAAAGGGTACAAACGTTCTCATCACTAAAATCTATTTCTTGCAGACAACCATAGGATATAAGAACAAAGGAGAGGTATTATTTAAACATTTCACTCCAAAAATACAGTCGTGAGCTTATGTACCGACGTCGGTCTTATCACTAACAGCCATTTTATCCAGACAAACATAAGATGGAAGAAATAAATTATTAAAAAAACAAAAATCCCGACTGCATAAAAATACTATTAACTGAAAGACTTTCAGTTAATAGTTTTTTTATGCAGTCGGGTTTTTTGTTTTTTTTTATAATTTAGTTTATTTCATACTTTTTAGTCTTGTGTCTAAATGGTAGCATAAAAGCACTATAATATATATATATTTGGAATTGTCTGTTCACTAGCTTTCATTTGATACCCATATTGTAATTTTTTACAAAAAAAAAAAAATTATTCCCCCTCTCTTTTTTTTAAATTCGCAACCGCCTTATTAAAATAATATAGCTTATGTCACTACGTCAATATCCATCAAGCCGTTTGGGCTGTAGGCCGTGCCAATGAAATATACATACAAACATACATAAATACATACATACGCTCGAAAAACATAACCCTCCTTCTGGCGCAGTCGGGTAAAAACAAAGGTGTTATCTAAACATTTCGCTCCAAAAATACAATCATGTGCTTAAACTTGTTATGGTACCTACCTATATTAAACCACGTTTAAAATCAACTAGATAATTAAAAATATTCGTAAACAGAGTCTAAAGAGAAATATTAAGTATATTAAATCCAGTCAAAAGCACAGTAGGCGGGTACTCTGTTCTAACCTCATATTTCTTATTTTGCGGTCCCAATATAGTGCACTATGACGTCACAGGTGGTGAAAAGGCGCGGGTTGACTTTGTAATTCAAATCCGGCCCTGTCGCAGGTATACCGTTAAGGCGACGCTATTTAAATTCCGAATATTAGATTCCTTGGAAAATATAGTGCTTTAATATTCCAAAGAGAAAACAGCGGATACCAAGAAAGCTTGCAGTATTCGGTAGGTATGATAATAATATAAATGTAGGTACGTAGGTAATTAACTCAAAAGCATTCATGCTTATAACAACGTATAATCTCGCTAATGTTAATGTCAATCTCACCAAGAACTTTGTGAATATGATTTATGAATATTTCACAAGATATCATGAGATTAAAATATTAAATATTAGATTTAAGAGTTATTTTAAAGGAGTTTGATATAAATTACTTAAAGGCAAAATGCATTAAATTTTGCTTTTACATGTTTAACGAATTGGTACACTTGTTTATTTCGAAATTCTTTACTGAAGAATTTACAGTTGAGATCAAAGGGAAAATAATGGTAATATTGGAGCTTAATACATAAACGAATATTTTTATGGCAGAGAAAAATTTCTTTGTAAATATTTAATGATAAAATGATTAACTTTCTTGTATCTAAGTAGACTTTTGATAATTTATCTGCTGGTGGGTCACCTGCTTGGAAAATGAGAGAGTAGTTTTCTTGCTTTTTCGTTAGGTATTCAATCAATCAATCAATCAAATATACCTACTTAATTTTACACCAAAACATAAACAATGAAGTATACAGGAAAAAATACAAGAGGCACAAAATAAGGCGGTCTTATCTCTAAAAAGTGATTTCTTACAGACAACCTTTGGGTAGAGGAAACGTTGAACGAAGAAGGGTAGGCGGTGTTTCCAGAAAAATGATCAAAAAAGAGCAGTTATCAGTAAATAAAAAACAAGATGCAAGTATACAAAGAAAACCTATTATAAATACATAATAATACATAGCATACATGTATAGGTAATAATATATTTATATTCTTATGTATATTAGTTATTGCGTTGAATACGGCAAAATATTTTTTTTCCTTTTCATCAAGTGTGTACGGATAGTTTATATAAATGTAGATATAAATATACGTTTCAAATATATATACAGGAGGCACTTTTTATGTCAAAAACTTTTTGTCATTTGAAAATCGTCGCGTTCGATAGGATGCCGACACTGGATCGATATTGATGTAACTGAACTACAGAATCGATGTTGTATGTATCACACAAATTTATTCTACAGTGAATCAATGATAAATATCGATGTAGCCACGATGTAGCGTACTACAGAATCAATATTGTATCATACTTAGCTCTTTCTCAGGTATAATTTCACAATAGATGATCTTTTTTAAAACTTTAAAAGAAGTGTGTTTGTACATTTATGATTATATCAAAAAGGTTTCGGTGTCCGTAACTCCAAATCGAAGATTTTTTAAATTGTTGTCTGTATTATGTATTATTTTAGCGTCAAGCAAAATCGATCGATTTTGATAAAACTGTTGTCTATGTCTAAGCTTATAATTAGACTAAAAAACTGGTAAAATATTACAGTTTTTAAGAGCTACGCGGTTATTATTCAATCTAGAAAAAAAACGTTACAAAAAATATTGTGCCTACCCCGCTACGATGACAGGAGCCCGTGCGGAAGAAGTAAGTAAAATGAACGGCTGTATGCACATATTTTTTTACTAGTTACAGTCTCAACTGAGTGCAAATATATTATACATATTACTGTTCCGACTATAACGTATTAAAAGGTATTTAGATATAGTACACAAGTAAATATTACGGTAAGAAAAACATTACCTAGCGTTTCAAGTTATTTTTGTACGCTACGCCACCTTGTCGCGTAGTCGTGCAGCTTAATGTCACAGACCGTGACGTTTGAAACAGAAAAAACCAGTAGGGTCTTATCTAAAGTAGGTACTACAGGAATTGAATACGTAAAGTTTTGCATAGCAAACATAAGTGCTACAGATATTATACCTTGCATAGTGTACTGTTTATGGTCTAATCTGCTAAAGAATTGACGATGAATAGTTTGAGACTAGAAGGAGACCACGAACTTGAAGGCAAAGTGTCGCACGCTTTTCGGCCAATTGGACCTACAACCAGAGAGAGGTAGCTGGTAGCAAAGGAAGGTTTTGGGAGAAGGTGCGATTACATAATCCAATTAACCAGGCCCGATTCGGCATACATTGCTTGCTTTTATCGCTACAAATTTATAGTCCGAGATCCGACCATAAAATTATGCGCCTATTTCTTTTTTGAACGAAATGTGATTCTAGTTTATGTTTACACAGGGGTTAATTTAACGCCGCCAAGTTTCCTAGAAAAAAACATGCCGCAAGTACCTTTTCCATTATGATTTTTGGTATAACTTTTTCCACCTATCTGTTTGGGAAGTAAATGAGGTTCCATCGGAAGGAGACTGATCTAAAGTTCTGGAAAAACTAGGGCTACCGCCTCTCAATCTGCCACAACTCCAGGGTTGCCAGATTCAAAGGGTTCATTTTTGAATCTCGAAATCTCGGTCTATTAAAAATAGAGAGAATAAAGCAATCGAAGCCTACGTGAAGCAGTGGTCGATGACGGGCTGATGATAATTATATAATACGAGCTTTTACCCGCGACTTCGTCCGCATAAATTATATACCAGATTTTAAGTCAGATGTTACGCTACCAAACAAAAAAAGTTTCATCAAAATCGGTTCAGCAGTTTTTGCGTGATACTCGAACAAACAAACACCCAAACAAACAAACAAACAAACTAAATTCTTTTTTCAAATTTACAGTTTTATAATAGTCAAGATTAATGATAGTCGGTTCCTATAGTGTAATACTAGTAACTATTAAATAATCTGTGGTAATACTACGAAGGAGTAACAGAACATTCTGTGATAAAAATTTGTAACGTCAAATACCTACATTCATACTAAATTATTAAGTACATTAATTAAATAGGAGTCACGTTGCAGGAACTGACCCGAGCACTTGTCTCGTGTGGTTTCGCGCATCGCGTTTTTGCCTGCCACGGTGCTCCGCAATCTTCAATCTCTTCTTGTTTTTGACCAAAAACAATCCCTGAGAATGCGAAAATGTCTATAACGTTTTCACGGCTAAACCGATGTTGATGAAAGGTATAGAGGTAAAGCTAATATGGTGTATACTATTTTTTAACTATCATAAACATTTTAAAAGTGTATTCAGATTAATAAACTTTAAACTTTCCCTATAGATAATCGATCGGCTGCTTCGCACTTTCCTAACTATAAAATAGTGATGCATGACCAATGGCGACTGCTGGCAAACATTTTATCCCTCAAAAACACTAAAAAAAGTTCTATCCCTAACATCAACTAAAATATTTCCTCAAAATTAATATGATATCATAAAACCACTGCTTCTCATGTTGAAAATTGTTACCTACACAACCAACATAAACGTATAGATTATAATAAATTTGCCGTAACTTGGCAACCATCGGACGTTTTACAGCCAACCTTTCTGGAATGTAAAATAGGTGGAATATCAAACTTAGAGGTAACAAGAAAAACACATTTGTGGGTGAAAACTTTCGTATTTGGGAGTGGAAGGCTCAATAGGGGCGGGTGTCGGTGCTGTAAGGTTTATGGGCAGAGTTTGATGGCCTGATCCAAGCCGTTATTGAATCCGGTCCTGGATTAATTGAATTTGCAAGTCGGACAGTGGCTCGTAAAGGTTTAACGTTCTGCCTAGTTTTATTGAAGAAGTTTGAAAAGAAAAATGTTTAATGTAATTTTTGAGTGCTTCGACAAATTATGATAATGATTTTTACTACTGCAGATGAATCAAAAAAGTAATTGCGGAATAGACTATGTTATAATATGGGATAGACAACAATCAAGATCAAAAATGATGAGTGCAATAATATTCAAATGGTATAGAGGTAAGACTACAATTATACAGGGTGAAATTGATATCATTAGCATCCTTTTAAACTAAGAGTCTACCCATCAAACTGAACAACTATTACTATGGGAGCAAACCAATCGAAGCAAAAAAAAATCTGCTGTTGCATACATATCTGTCGCGTAGGCATTGCCCTTTAGAATGGAACAGCTGATTTTTTTGTTGCTCCGATCGGCTTACTTTCATAGTGAAAGTTGTTCAGTTTGATGGGTTGACTCTTAGTTTAAAAGGATGCTAATATCACCCTGTATAAGGAAGAGTTTAATATTACTAAAAGTACGGACACTCCATGACCCAATTTGAGACTCACCCCCTCGTGGAAGACGAGAAGATAGTAGGTAATTTTGTAGTCCTTTCTCATTCACACTCACTCAATATTGCACATGCTTACCTCTTCTTGTCATTGCGAGTCCATTTGTATGAAGTGACAGAAAAGTTTCGAGAGGATGACGACACCGAATGATAAAAAATTATAACTTCTCAAGTAAATCGTTAGTTTATTTATCAATGAGATATATTTTCGGTTTTAATCCAAATAATAATACAAAAATACACTATTGTGTATAGAGCGGCAACATTTCTCTAATCTCGTGGAACTTTAAATCAAGAGCGACTGTAATTCCTGTGCAAACAGTCTAATGACAAGAATCCTACAGCATCTTAACTAATCTAATAGCACTACACCGTGTAATGTGTGTACCCAGCGATGCTTGGCGGTATCAGAAAACGATATCCCGTCTATACCCGTCTTTTCTTCACAGTGTTCAGATCGCATGCTCCATTTCACTTAGACTAACCCCCTCTAGGGCTGTCAAAAATAACAATTAGTCCGGATTTGTTTTTACTTAGTTAAGTTTATGTAACGTACCTATTGTTGGAAAGACTTTAATACAAACAGCATAGGACTGGGAGGAATGGGGAGGGTTTATGCCCTGAGGTGGATGGACATGGGCTGATGATGATATTTATGTTAATGCCAATCGATGCTTTGAAGTAATGAATCAAGAAAAACATATAAATAAATAAATAAAATAAATATCTTGGACAATGTCACACAAATTATCTAGTCACATTTAAAGTAAGTACCAGAATCTAGCCTGGACTTGTATATAGATCTTAGTTGCATCACAGAGTACCTACATGACGCACAACAAAGGCTACTATAAGTTAATATAATACAGTAAATGCATTTAAGACAACCAACATATAATTTTGTTGCGTAATTAATGTAGCAAATCTCTTAACGAGATCATAAAATCACAGATTTTATGTCGGCATGTCATGCCTATTCACCCTCATCCCTCCCTAATATTATAAATGTAAATGTAAGTTTGTTTGTTAGGCTTTCACGCGAAAACTACTTGACCGATCATCATGAAACTTTGTACACATATTCTTGTAGGTATTAGAAGTAACATAGGATACTTGGTTTTCCAAACTCCACACGGACGAAGTCACGGGCAAAAGCTAAGTAATCTTATAAAACAAACAATTTTATATTCAAAATCAAATTAAATAAATTTGCTAACACAAATTTACCTAGCCTACATTTTTGTGTTCAACATCTAACACTCCAATTACATCTCACTATAAAACTTCACGAACATACCTACTTTATCAGATCTTAACATTCACAGATATTAAGTCGAACACACCCGAGTATCATTCCACACGTGATTCCTGGATTTAATCTAAATTCCGGACATCCGGAATGTTAGTGCCAACCCTATTTCTTATATACTGTTGCTACAACGCCGAGGTAAGGATTAAGTGAATTGCTTGCAGTTGAGTTACTTGCGGTGTTTTCTTTTATAACGTCTCGTACTAAGCAAAGTAGATTAGGTATTTGTGTGTTCGCTCTAAAGTGAATTAAATTATGTACCTGTAGACGGCATTTAAAAGCAACATAATTGGGTATTTGACTACATACAATATATTTTATTTTTATCTTCTCAGTAACCACGTCAGAGGCCGTAAGGCGATCTGAAAAAACTCTGACACCAGGGCTCTGCCCACACGATAAGAAAGAAGAGTAAAAAGGGTTAGAAAATAACGCTAAACTCCCATTTTCGTTGAGTTTTTAGCTTGAATACTATTTTTAATACCAAGATAAACTTTAAAAAGTGATGAAATGTTGATGACGTCACAACTCATTATTTAGTACAAATTATTCTTTGGTACAAATCTTCATACAAAGCGCACGTTTTGACGTCCAATAAAAAATATATGATTTGCAAAGACATATAATATATACGAGTAATATATAAATCTATGATGATTTGATTAGTTGTCAAGTAGCCTATTGACAAAATAGCGATATAATGTTGTAATCCTTTATTGGACACCTTTTTTAGTCAATTTATTATTTCATTTGTATATTTAGGGAAACCATAATACAAAAGGTCCTTATTTTCAAACCGAATTTGCAGGTATTACTAATTATTCGGAGTTGGGAACCTTAAAAGACTTGCGCCTGTGCTACTTCGACCGTCGCTGTTCTTTTGTGAAACTGACCGAAAGTCCATTTTACAGTTCCCTACTGATCCCTGCCTGCAGTCAAGAACCGCAGACGGTTTCTAACAGGGAGGGTCTGTATCTCATCTGGCGCTAATACCTGTCTACCTAGATGGATACTTCGTTTGTTCATCAATGATCCATGGGCAGGTGAGGGTAGCTTAGTTTAATCATTGCGTGATAGGTATGACGGTTCTGCATTAGGTATGCGACTCACGGTTTGAATTCCGGTTTTGTGGTGAATCTGGATATCGCATTGAAGCTAGCAAATGTTTTATTAAAACAAACAGCAACAATAGAATTTCAAATCAACATATTCGCCGTTTTTGTTTGGATCCTGTAATAAAGGTAACCTCAGATTACAGTCAAAACGAAGTAAAATGTATGTAAGCGGCATTAACATTTGATTTATTTACCTACTTATTTTTCAAAGGTATGAAAGGAGTATGCGGTCGTTTATAATAGTGTTGTTGGTGCTACTGAATTACATACAATGTGCAATCATTTAAACTTTAAAACTGTCTCCAAACGGAGCACTGTCTAAAACTTCAAACGGAGCAAAGATACGAATTGGACTACATATTTCAAATCTTGGAAGGCATACGTCTGAAATTCATACAGCAGAGCTAAAAGTTGCAGCGACGCCAATCGTCACGGGTCGCTTCGCTAGCGAACGCGTAATAAAAGTGAAGCGAGCGCTATCGATTATCGCGATCGGCCAAGCGAGACGATCGCTGCAATCGCCGCGATAAATCACTCGAGTTATAGCGAATCGAATACGTTGGCGGTAACGAATGATGTGATCGCCAGTTGATACGCTCTTGTGTTCGCGGCTTTAAAATTGATTTTCAAATTGAATGGTACTGCGTGGAACTATAAAAGCTTTAGGGTTTTTCCGAGCTCGAATTGATTGTTGCTTTATGCCTGGTTTACTGAATTTTGTATGATATTCGTTTATGACGACAACTAGCTTTTGGCAGCCACTTCGTCCGCGTGGATTTCAGTAAATTTCAACACCCCATTGTGCCCCTTAAGGGTGCCTGTCCATTGAAGCTGTGCGAGCTGTGTAGCTGTGTTTTTTAACCAATCAGGAGTTCGGGCGAGATAGGCCGCGCCTCGCCCGAGCTCCTGATTGGTTAAAAAAACACAGCTACACAGCTCGCACAGCTTGCACAGCTTCAATGGACAGGCAGCCTTAGAGGGTGATTAATTCTATGATTTTGATTGTAAAATAATTTTTATTCCATCTCTACATCCTCTGCAGAATATATGTTCCAAATTACATGTTTCTATCTTTAGCGGTTTATGCTGTGCGTTGTCCATCAGCCAGTTAGTCACAGAACTGTTTTATAGGTAAAGATGATTCAATATTTCTATACAATACGGGATACAGACTTCTACTTCTACAACCATATTTCTTAATTAGCATAAACATTTTAGGTATAAACATCTTTTCCTAAGGAACATGAGTTAAAAATCTTTTGAACCTCCCATGGACCTCCCATAGAAAATAAATTGGCTGATCCTAATTTTCGTATGAAGGGTCCAATTTTTCTCGTTTATCAACCATGTTGCTCGCTGTTAAAAAATCATGTTATCTGTTACGGTAGTTAATAATGGTATACAAAAGAAATAAGTCGATAAAGGAATTTTCCGTATAATGTTTAGGTCTCTGCTAAAAGATGAGGAAACTTTCAAGGAAATTTCTTAATTTACTTATCGTTCTTCATCCATCATGGTTGATCCTCACTACGCTCCACAAGGCCTCGCTTATCAGCTCAATGTCAATCTTCACAAAGCGCAATCACTCCACTTTTTAGGCCTTGCCTTGGTTGACACATGGATAGACAGGGATTTGGTAGATAAATTTTGCCTAAATGGGTTTGTCCGTATTTGATCTTTGACTGTATTTTACTCGTATTGGGAATGATTCCACTCCAGAAATGTGTGTTATTTTTCAACGTTCTAGTAAATAATAATGTTTTCTTCTAAGTTTTTAATTTATGTTGCATGCTTTTTAGTACTTAATTTTACTTAAGTACTTATTTATATATTTCTTTGTTTTTTGCATATTTTTATTTTGGTGTCAAATAAAGTATTATTGATTGATTTATTTTATTTCTTCCTTTTCTTTCATAAATTTGACATCAGCGGTTACCCCCTTATTGTAAGTCATTCAATCCTTATTCTTTTATTATGTTCCGTACATACGCAATTTGTTTGTTCGTTGGCCATAGGCAGTCCAGTTAACGTATCCTATAATATCCATTGCTTACAAATCATAGGCTCAATTTACACCGCCGCGGAATGGAATGGAAGCGATCGGAATGTATATGTCATAATGGACTTTATATCAAATGTGTGACGTACAAACTTAGATACGAGCTAAAAAATAGGTCGCCTGTCTTTCACGGAATTCGCGCGCATTCTCGGGAAATCCCGCAGCTACCGTTTGCACCTTACACAGTCGACATTAAGTTCATTATGACATGTACATTCCGATCGCTTCCATTCAATTCCGCGGCGGTGTAAATTGAGCCTTACTGTATATAACCGACACATTCGTTATG
Organism: Agonopterix subpropinquella; assembly: GCA_922987775.1. Taxonomy (NCBI): domain Eukaryota; kingdom Metazoa; phylum Arthropoda; class Insecta; order Lepidoptera; family Depressariidae; genus Agonopterix; species Agonopterix subpropinquella. The sequence goes on along the minus strand of OV277698.1, from coordinate 15,663,625 downwards.
AGGATAACACGTAGGCTTCCCCCAACCCTATAGGGACTAACTACAGTGTGATAGGTTCGACAAATTCTGTCACCCTAGGCTGGGTGCCTGGACACTGCGGTATTGATGGAAATGAGGCTGCTGACGAGCTGGCACGAAGAGGGGCGGAAGAGGACGCCATAGGCTCCGAGCCTTACTGCGGAATCTCTCGCAACACCTCTAGACGTGTGCTGAAGGAATGGGCCGTGAACCAAAGCCGTAAGCTCTGGTCGGATACACCAGGACTGAGGCACGCAAAAGAACTTGTGACCGGCTTTTCAAACAGACTTACCTCAGAGGCCATCAATTCAAACCGCAACGACTTAAGGCTCTTAGTGCGAGCCTTAACAGGACACTGCAAGTTAAACAAGCATCTACACAGAATGGGGCTTGTAGATTCACCCACCTGCAGATTCTGCTGTGAAGCAGGGGAAACGCCCATACACCTCCTCTGCGAATGCGAAGTGCTCATTCACAGCAGGAGTCGCCATCTAGGTGGATACGTAATAACACCTAATGACATTAGGGACCTCCCCTCCAAGAGCATAACACGGTTCATGAAGTCCGTGGGCCTAGGAAACGACCTTTAGGTCTAGGGTGACAGCTACAATAGATCTATTCAGGTCGCAGTAGCTATTGGTCATTGACCAAGCCCTTACAACCAAAATAATAAATAATAAATACAGTGTGATATTTAGTAAAGTAAAGTAGGATGATTGATTACTTACTAAATTTTATTTTTCAAAGTCTTTATTTTTAAGTTTAATTTTACGTATGTCTTTAGGCAATGAATACATTAGTTAGACTGTCTGTGACAGACAAATAAGGAAACAGCGTGTATATTTATTACATTATTTCTATGGAAAGGAAGCAAAATAAAAAAAACTACATTCATAATCATTAGATATTGCAAGACAAATATTGATCATTATTTTATACACACAATATATATACTACTTCATTTCAACTAGATCTGTAGACCTCCTATTTGGTATACCTGCCTCTACTTACATGTAACAGTCACCACCCCAAATAAAACAAAGTATCTTCACCTTTATTCCTAGTGACATAAAGTTAGGAGGGTGTCTATTTTCGAATCCTCTTTGCAATTTAAATCCACAATATATCTACTTATATGAGGGAAGTAGATTCTTTCCGTGGCACATGTGTCCCGCAATTTGCATTGCTAATTACCTTGGGGTTATGTTTTGTGGTGTCGGAGCTTGTAGCTTTGATAACCGTGTTTCACTGAAATTTTAGTAACGTTACTTAGGAGTTTTAGTGTTTTTGTCGGGTTACTGTACATGCACTTAAAATTTTCATACTTTAAAAGGTTATAAGTTCTATTTGTAATTAAATGGGAACGTTGTCATAAGTGTATTAAATAAAACATACAGCATCGTTGTAGCAATATTTTTCTAATTACCTCGGCAAGGAAGGGGTTCTTGTATTTACCTGTGTCTTACCTGTGTAAATAAATGTCTCTTTCCTCCATTTGGTAGATTTTTTGTATTTTTTGTGTTATTTCTGAGTATTGCCACAGATTACTTAAAAGCTATGGTATTACGCTTGTTAGTCAATCAGTGGGTAAAAAAATCTTTCATTCACAATTTTATTACTTTGTAATTAACATTGTTTTTTTTTTAAAGTAAGGATACATCGTAATAAAAATATATAGTTTCGTCAATTTAAGCGCGAGTTATTATTTATTAGTTTTATATTCAAACCTAGAGGTTAGAATATATGAATCAAAATTATGTCATCGTTATAATAATAAAGCAGCTATTGAATCCATTTCAAGACAACGAAAGAGAAATATCATCTGAAATTGTTGTTCCTCAATCTAATGTTTTTCCCGGCTCCACGGCTAATCTTGAAGTCACATTCATCAAATAGACGAGAAAATTATGGTAACTAGCAAAAGAGTTATAGCTTCAGCACCTGTGTCTTTAAGATATAAAGTTTATGTCATCATAGTAAACTAGAGAACATTTCAAATATTAGGAATCGAATAGAAACAATTTTGATAATAACTATGATCCGTATAGGTACTTTCAATGCTTTTAACCACTTTTAACAAATAATTGTTCAATTTATGAATTTTTTATAAAATTATTATTATTTTTTTTTTTTTTTATGTTCGATAGGTAAACATTTGACCCCAATCTCACCTGATGTTGAGTGATGATGAGGCCGAAGTTGTAGCATGCTTACCTAGAAAGATGCCTATTCACTCTTGCCTTGAAGAGGCCCAGGTTGTATTGCTCAGGGAACAGGTCCGCAGGCAGTGCGTTCCACTCCTTAGCCGTGCGCACTATGAAAGAAGAAGCAAACTTCTTCGTGCGAATTGCTGGTAGGTCAACGACATAAGGGTGGAAACCCAGCCTGCGTCTCGTCCCCCGCAGATGAAAGGGAGACGGAGGTATTAAATCGTGTAATTCCGTCGCACACTCTCCGAAATTTTATTGAAGTGAAAGTAATCTTCAAATCTAACCCAATAATATTGCTAAAGAGCTTTGAAATAATCTTTTAACCTAAATTAAACTGAGATCGGCATCAAGATCTTTCAGTGTAGATATTCAACAAAACAGGTAAAAGTATTTTGAGAATTTCAGTTTTTTCCTTTTTCATCATCATCAAGGAAGGTTAAATTTAATTAGTTGGCGAAACTTAAGAAACGCATTTGGTATCTGTTACTAAGTAAAATTACGTGATAATGACCCCGCTTGATCATATGATTTTGAGGTCAATGTCCGTCCGCGCCACTCATCTGTATGCACTGCGCGTAACTACGCACGATAATAATAATTTTGTTATTTATCAATACCAATTATAAACATTAATTATGATATCTGTTACCATTATCAAGTGCCCCGGTTTAGTTTCGCCAACTAATTTAAAATAACCCTATAATATATGGAGTCTTTCCTGTTTATTGCTAAATATAAAGTGCTTTATTTGCGTATCTATAAAAGCGATTTAACATGGCAAACAATACCCTCTCGACGACCTATTCCATACAGAAGCAGCCGGTCCAAACACTCGATATTCGATTCGATGATTCTGACGCTTACTTAGTGGATCTCATATTTTTGTACCGGGTTCCGTATACGAGATTTATCGAATCGAATATTTGGCCTGAATGGATTTGAATAGGGATTGCAAGGAGGATTTATCAATATGCGGAGGATTCAATTTACTCGCATACAAAAAAGGTTTGGAAAATTGTTTGGTATTCTATTCAACCTAAGGTGCTTTCCTGCTTTCTTAATTATGCCTATTTATGGTGACTACGCTTATTTTATTCGCTATTTTATTATCACTACTTATTTTTTCAATAGAAAATTTCTAAATTTTACACGGCTAGCATACCCGCGACAAAGCGACGAAACGAGAAAAACGTCATGATACGCTCTCTTTTTGCCATACGTAAAATAACAAAGATGGGGGCACAGGCACATAGATCTGGATTGTTTTCGGGTGGCATGCGAGGCCTATTGTACCAGTAAACAACATGTATTTAGGCGTGACAGAATTATATTCAAAATAGGTAAATCTTAATAATTCTTGTCTGTCACTGTAAAGAAGCAATTCTTAAGTGGCAGTGGGCGGGGCACATTGCTCGCAGAACCGATGGCCGGTGGGGCCGAAAAGTTCTCGAGTGGCGACCGCGTACCGGAAAGCGCAGCGTGGGTAGGCCCCTCACACGGTGGACCGACGACCTGGTGAAGGCGGCGGGAAAACGTTGGATGAGGGCAGCGCAGGACCGGTCGTTATGGCGATCCTTGGGGGAGGCCTATGTCCAGCAGTGGATGTCCATCGGCTGAGATGATGATGATGATGACTGTAAAGAACCAATATCTGTAGCGGGTCAGAAAATTTTCCCTTCTTAGTGGAAGAGTTCTACGTCTCGCTATTGCATAATCAAACATTAAAACTATAAATAACTTCATATTAGCGCAAATCCACATAAAAACAGCAACAAATCAATGAAAAAAATCGGAAAGAAAATACATATTCCGCACGCATTAGCCGACAAAATTGTTGGCCCCATAAAATGGGGAGCGCTACGACGAAGGGCGAAATTATTATAAATCTCCATGATATTACCATAGAGCAACTTAGGGAACTTTGCTCTTTCCAGAATTCACCCAGTAAGTGGGCTGTAACTCATCGGGGCCTATATGGAAGTCGTGATACCTTACTATTTGTTTTCGATACTCTTTGAGGTGAAAAGCTTTCGAGCTAGCTGTGAGATTAATACTGATTATTTCGTTAAGTAATTTCGAAGCATAACATAAACTTAATGGAAACAAATCTGCTTCCTATCAAATTTTGATCAAATTATTTATTGGAAATAATATCCTGTAGATAACATTCTGTCGTTTTTATAATGTTGCTGCCAGTGTTTTTCTTTTTATTTATAAATTCCTATTATTGTTATTTTAGTTCATAGTAGACCGTTCAGCCCTCTCATATAACCTGTCTCCCGCATAACATCTCAGGTAGAAGGTGGTGACTGAAAAATAGCGCTGACCGAGCACACGGCTTAGGAACAGCACAGCTGACGTCACCCACCTTTGCCTAGGTCTCAAAAATTGTTTCTATTCTTTTTGTATAATTTTTTTGTTTATGTGTAAGTGCACAATGATTGAAAAGCTTTGTATCTGTAACCAAAGAGAATGTAAGAGAAAGGCAATAAATAATGTTTAATTTTTTTTAATTAATTTAATTTTAGGCTTCTATCAAACCCGAAAGAAGGTTCCAGAATGACCCTTTCTAACAGAGACTCTTTCTAATTACTAGATGACATATATAACTGTTGAAAGCAATGTATTTTAATCTTCTTTTCCAATGCCAATAATACGTATTTTTTTAAGTCTTGAAAAGCGCACATTGATAAAACTTCTTGTGGTAGGGGTTTTGATAAATTCACGTTGACAACTATTTTTGAGAAGCAAGAATGATATTGTCTCTTGAAAAGGTAACGACAAGGTACAGCGTGTTGTTAGTCTTACATTATTCGAAAGTAAAACATTTTTCTTTGCTGACAGACTGTTAAAAAATGTTCTTTTTATTTCTAGAAAATTTCAGTCTTTTTCTTCTGGAGGTATTATTAAATCTTATCCAGATTTTTTAACTAAGTACCACATAATATTATAAATTATGAATTACTCTGAGATACTATGTTTTATGTACAATGCCGAAATAATAACAATTCGGTAAAATTACCGATTTTATCTTTGCTTCGTATCAAATGCTACAAAACAGTTACTTATCTATTTCTTGTCAAACAAATTCTTAGTTATACCGTATACCAATAAACTGCCACCATCCCAAGTTCATAATGTTACAATAATAAATACTGCTAAAAAGAAAATACCCCACAAAAAGAGGCTCACAAAAAATACCAACCCTACTACACTTACCGATCATTGAATACGAATAACGCAACTAATAAAATAACCCACTCGGTATATTTACCGATATCACGAACCGAGTACGCAAAATTTACCAACTGACGACAGAAATGTTCCATATTCCCGTGTTTCCACTATCCCCCTTCAATATTTCCATGTACGGGAGAGATCAAAAGAATAGAGAACAATATTTTCGCAGCTTTGTCAACGTTTGCAGTTTTTTTTTTCAGCATTTATGACAATTTATTCAGACGGGCTTTTGAGGGCTCTACATGTCTTTTTTTGCGCGTTGTAAAGAGATTTTTGGGGATTTTACAGTCCAGTAAATAAATAAATGTCAAAGAAACCTCCGATTTTTTTTTAACTTGGATGGACGGAACAAAAATCTTTGTTAAGAATATGTGGTCTGGAAACTGAAAATACTTATTTATTCATTTAGAGATTGGATAAACAAATCAAATCAAATACACTTAATTAAACTAAAACTAACTAACTTTCATAAACTTAATTCTAGTTTTTAGGATAATGTTTTATTAAAAAAAAAAACGTTATGTGCTGTATTTTTTCTTCAGTTATAATTATAACATTACATAATATTATGCTCACAATTATGTTTTTTTTTTTATTCATTATGGGTTTGCGCTTGGCTTCAGCTAACCTGATGGAAAGTGTAGATGAAGCCGAGGATGTAGCGCGCTCGCCCAGAAAAAGCCTATTTACTCTTCTTTTAAAAATATCCTGATTGTATTTGCTTGGGAAAACAGACGCAGGGAGAGAGTTTCCCGAGGGGGTAGCCAGAAAAATTATATATCCAAATATCTACACTTGTAGTACCATAAATATATCCAGTTAATAGGTAGCGAGCTTGTCGCCAGATTTCAGTGGACACAATTCAGGCCTCAATATTGAAGCACAATATTAAACTTGACTGAAAAGCTTCAATTGCTAGCATCAAGCGAACGAAGCATAAATACGCAGAAATACGCAGCATACTCGTCGCATTAGCGCTGCATCTACACTGTGCATGCATCCGACGAACGCGTACCTACGCCGGACATACGCCATGACTGTGAAGAGAGCCTAAAAGACTATAATATTTTAGAGGGAGGTTACACGGTCAGTATTTCATCAGTCTGGTCCATCATTCTGAATGACGCCAGAATGACGCCAGAATGATGCCAGAATGATGAGTGGGTTACACGATCAGTTTCCCATCAGTATTTCATCATTCACAATGGAATGATGGAATTAATTTTCATCAGTCTGGATGGATGGTCAGTCCATCATTCTCCCATCATTCTCCCGTCATTCAGACCGGACTGATGGACCAGAATGACGAAATACTGAACGTGTAACCTCCCTCTTACGGTGCCAACACATAGCTGCGACGTCGCATCGCATCGCAGATATCTGAGATGTGATGCCTTGTAACATAGGCTATATTTATTGCTAGAGAAGATTAGACGTCCACCCGTGCGAAGCTGGGTCGGGCTGCTATATTGTATAATTATCAAAAAATACGATTCAAGGCAGCACTGGAGGCTCGGTGCCCCTTTAATATACAGACCATCAAACTGAACAACGTTCACTATGGAGCCAACATCGAAATCGCGAAAAAAAAACAGCTCTTTTATACAAAACTGCAGTACCGTCTTGACCCAAATGTATGGGACGGCAGATTTTTGTCATTTTTTCTCGACGTTGGCTCCATAGTGAAAGTTGTTCAGGTTGATAGTCTGAAGCACCCCCTTAAGTATTACTAGGGTGTTTTGTTACACCCTGTATACAACATCCTAACATTTTATATGAAAATTTGTCTCGATAATAGGTCGTACTTTTTGTCATTGGGTATCGATAACGCGACCTTTTTGCACCGCATAATCCAGAACCTTTTCGAAATTCCCAGCGGACGTTTTGTCCCTTCCTCGGTTTCCGGACTCGTGCATTTGAATTTCGTCCCAACTTTTCTTAAACAAACGACGACAACGTATCGAAGTTTTTTGTTTTAAGATGTAAAAATTATGTCCGGTAGGTTTTTAATCTTTTTGAATTTGCCACAGAAAACTTTTATTTTCATTTATTGTAATGGAGTATATCTAAAATTCCGGGAAGTCCTCTCGTAGGGTTTGAAAAATAATAAAACAATTCCTTTTGCTAAATATATTCATCCACTGCAAATAGACAAACAAACATAACATATTTGTATGTCTTCTACAGGGTGTAACAAAACACCCTAGTAATACTTAAGGGGATTAACCATCAAACTGAACAACTTTCACTATGAAGCCAACTTTGATATCGCGAAAAAAAATCAGCTGTCCAATACCAGCTGTGCCGACTCGACTAAAATGTATGGGACAGCTGATTATTTTTTCGTGATTTCGAAGTTGGCTCCATAGTGAAGGTTGTTCAGATCGAGGGTCTGAAGCACCCCCTTAATTATTACTAGGGTGTTTTGTTACACTCTGTATAAGTAATGTCTAAAATTAATGTTTTTACCCGACTGCGCCAGAAGGAGGGTTATGTTTTTTTATGATTATTATTGAAACCCGAGACTTTGTCACCGACTTCTTGACACCCATATTTCTCTACAAATAGTTGGGTAAAAGCTACACATGTGCTATATAAAAGAGCTCATTGTTGGCCATAAAGCTGAGAGTGTTAGAGCGAAGTGAAATCTATTAGGGTATAGCTTCAGTGCATTAAATGGGACATCGACGAATGCCTGCACCGCATGCTTTTAACGTGTAGGGTAGAACAGCTTATTTATGCTCTATTAGAAATAATATATTATTATTTTATTTATCGTACGGTCCGAAAACGGCCTTATCTATAAGTTTTTTTCTCATAGGCGTTAAGAATGTTACGACCTTTTAATTGGAGAATTCTGCATACGGATTGCGACCGTAAGTTTATGTATTTATGCAGTGTTGTAGTTTGTTCGTTTGGTAGTGTTAATAATGAGCTTTACAAAATTATAGGTATTTTAATATTATGTAATGGGACAGAAATGTACAGGTTGTTTCGTTATTAGCTGCGTTTCTTTTAAGGTAATGATCTGACCATCAAACTGAACAATTTTCTCTCTGGGACTAACATTAAAATCAGCTGTTCCATACTAAACTGCAAACGCTACTCGACTCAGAAGTATGGGTCAGCAGATTTCTTTTTCGATTTAGATATTAGTCCCAATAGAAAGTATTGATCAGTATGTGTTATGTTTATCTTATAACGAAACACCCAGTATACATCTTTTTGACTACTATAAAGCTATTTATAAAAGTCAAACAGTAAAATTTGTTTAGCGTCAGTGCTGTTCTTATTACCAACCCCAGTAAACTCGGAAGACGGTAAATTTATGTTATAAAATTAATAATATCCCGCAGAGTCGGTATCTCGTTGACGGCCAGCCATCAGTCAACGTTGAAATAAGACTTGCCAACTCGTGTTACCTTTACCCTAATAAAGTTATACTATCCGGTGCAATATGTGGGTAGTAGCGATGTGGGCTCGTTGACAGCATTGCGGTTGAAATTATAAAATATTGCATCATATTTCATGTAACGTACGTACGAAATGTTTGTATGAGAAATTTCCTTTTAATCTAAGGAGACCACATAAACAATAATACCGGAAAATTTTACGATTTTACCAGTGACAAGGGTTAAAAGTTTTCCAGTTACGACTTCGTATATAATTTTTTTTATACACCTCTACCACCGTTACAACCAGGATCAAACGCAGTGACCTTCTCAACAATAGACAATAAACACACATGACCGGTATGTATGTATGTTCACCTGTTTCTTCATAACTTCTAAACTACTTATCATAATTGAACAAATGAGGTACCTATCGTTGGAAGCGTCTTGATCGTCCGCACATATAGGTATAGGCAATGCGATGTCACATTACATTGAATATAGCCCTATATGGAGGACATGAATTCAATGAACTAAAAAAAGGTAAATTTTTAATGATGCTGTGTTAGGTATCAAAGGAAAGGATTTAATTATCACATTTCAAAAATATGTAGGTATATTGTTAGCACAACAAAATAGTATAAATAAAAACCATAAGTTAATTTTAAGCCGGTTTAGTTTTGCTATTTAAACTAGACTTTGCAAAATCATCAACACTTAAATGGAGCCACAATTGTCAGATTAGAATATTATCTAAACTATTATAAAACTGTAACAGAAGTGTGTCTGTACATTGAAGATATTTACAAAAAAAAGATTACGATATGGTTTTTAGGCTTCTCTGATTCCAAATCACAAATTTTTGGACTTTTTGTCTGTCTGTTTGTTTGTTTGTTTGTTTGTTTGTTTGTTTGTTTGGGTGTTTGTTTGTTCGAGTATCACGCAAAAACTACTGAACCGATTTTGATGAAACTTTTTTTGTTTGATAGCTTATCATCTGACTTAAAATCTGGTATATAATTTATGTGGATGAAGTCGCGGGTAAAAGCTCGTATAATATATTTCCTTGAGAGGACAGTCAAAGATATTTTTAATAGTATGTTTTAAATATCCATATATCGCTATCAATGTGCAAACTCTGTCCCAATAAGCCATGTATTGAGCTCGTCGCATGTAGGTTTCACAAGATGTAGGTTTGTTCAACAAATCAAGTTTCAAGAACGTCAACAATGGTCCCACCTACCCTCCCCGGCTGCAATACACCACTATCCGGTACGAGCGACGTGGATTGAAACAGCTCATTAAACTCTTGCGGTTTACCAGGGCAATTGTGCACTTTCTTTGTTCCTGCCGACGAGAAATAATGAAGAGAGAATGGAAAGCTTATTTTGTTACTTAAATTGTTATTAGCTCAAACTGTTGTGCTTGAGGAATAATAAGTGAACATGAACAAAGATGGATTATAATAACTGTATGTTTCTAATTTCAAATATTATTGATTTTGAACATGTTACAGCCATGTTGTGCTATTTCGAATCAAATTAAAGATTGAAAAATTCAGTCTCGGGCGGGACTTGAACCTGCACCCTTCCAAACCGGGGAAGTGCGTTATCCAATTTCGCTACCGAGCCCACTAGCCAGAGAACGAATTTTTCAATCTGTTGCGTCTTGAGGGGACGTGAGCGACATCTACTGGCAGCTATTACAAACTAGCCAACCCGCAAGTTCAGAATTACAACTGAAATGTATGTATGTATGTATGTCCCGCTGTATGTTTCTGTTGTTGACTTTTGGTGCTGTAATTTTAGTATCATTTTCTATTATAAGGTTTATAATTTTGTACATAATTAAGGTTACGGTTTACTTTTCAAGAAGAATACAATTCACATGTTCGAAAAATACGAGATACATTATAAAAGTTACAATTACAAGAACGAGAGCAGGATAGACATAAGTAATTCAATTATTTTACAATTTGAAGAATATGACATACCCAGTATAGAGTATAGCATTTTGAGGGTATAACAAAAATGTACATAGTTACGGTAGCAATGCCGTGAATATAAAAACGTTGGAATCAGGGTCGTTTTGAAGCCGAAACAGGGTATTTCAGACTATCAAACTGAACAACTTTCACTATGGAGCCAACATCCAAATCGCAAAAATGTGTTTTGTTGTTCAAAAGAAAACGATACGCTACTCGATCCAAATGTATGATTGTTAGCTGATTTTTTTTTTGCATTAAAATTTTGGTCCCATAATAAAAGTTGTTCAATTTGATGGTCTGAAGCACCCTGTTCCGACTTCAAAATGATCCCGATTCCGCGGTGTATATCATGGTGTTTTTTTGCAAGTTTGTTTTGATGTTACATTTTATACGAACCAAAATTAACATTTTTTTTTATTTATTACCATGAATACAAATTAAATGCAGTCAATATAATTTTTCAATTCGTAAAAGCTAGATATACAGAGTAAAGTTGATATCAGTAACATCCTTTTTAACCCCTGACGCAAAAAGAGTTTGTAAACTAAGAATCTACCCATCAAACTGAACATCTTTTACTATGGGAGCACACACATCGTAGCAAGAATAACATCAGCTGTTCTATGGAACTAAACTGCAATTCCTATTCAATCCAAATGAATGTCAAACAGCATTTTTTTGATCCGACTGGTTTGCTCCCATAGTAAAAGATGTTCAGTATGATGTGTAAACTCTTTAAAAGGATGCTAATGATATCAATTTCATCCTGTACTGTACAATATTAGACCATATTCCCCCAGGAGGTAGTCAGACAAATTTTTAATAATAGCATATTCCAATTATCTTAGATACACTAGCAATAGTAGCAGTGGCACTTTGTCCAGTGTAATAGGTAGTGAGCTCGCCGCCACTTGTTATACGAAAAAATAAACGTGTGCTAATACATAATTAACCCAACTCTCTCTTGATTTACAGGATCCCAGTGATCCTGTGGCAGTTACAGCTTAGTCCGACCATTAATCACGTATCTAGCTAACAGAGCATCTAACAAAAGTCGCTCTTAATTCCACAAATCCTATTGAAGATAACGACTTAAACTTCACAAAAGATTTTAGGATACGATCAAAGTGATGTCATGAATTACTCTCTCGTAAGATTCAAAAGAATGGAATGTGGAAAATTTCCTTTCCACAAATTATGTTAAATCGGCATTTTTGTTGGGTCGGCTTTAATCCGGCACTGATTTCATTTGATTTTGGCCAAGGATTTAAGGATGACTTAAGCGATCTTCTTGACGCAGCTGCTTGAGATTTCAGCTTTGATTTTTAGGCCAGTCATTTTACGGAGTTTTGTTAGGCGGGGTAGGGAGTAATTATTAATGGACTTTTAAACTGTAACTGGCACCATTTAGTGACAAAAATACTATCCTAAACCAAATTAAACAAAAATTTGCTACGCAACATAGAAATCAAAATTGTGTGTCACAGAAGGCTTTTAAATTAATAATATTAGTACCAATGCACTCATTTGAATTAGATTTAACAATATACATTATTTTTGATCAATAAAATAGGCATTAAAATTTAAAAAATTAGGTATTTATTAGAAAATACGAATGTTTTTTTCAAAACCTTCTAAGTAGACAAAAATATTTACACCATGTTTGAAGTATATATGATGGTAATGATCGCCTTAAATATGTGCAAAAAATATTCATCATCAGGGTTTTTTTGAACGAGATAATATCTATATTTTGAAATTGGAACTGTTGCTGACGTAATTTTTTTTAAATTTTTGTACACTTTTAAGCTCAAATTGGCTCTTCAATATTATAGCGAAAAAAAAAATGCAATTAGTAATTAGTCCCGGCTCAAACCGTAAAATGACTGGGCTATTCGTAGATCAAGGAAGTCCTTTTGCAAATTCTCTATAGGAATGGTAGGCACGATTTTACTTATGTAATTTGGTACGAACCTCCTGTTTTTTAAGTCGCGGTTAAAAAGGGATAAATAAACCTTTAAGGTGGAACTGTGTCTGGTCATCCGTCTTTTACTAACCGCCCATCAAAAATCTGATCCGCGGTCGGAATATCTACTGTTTGATACTGGCTTCTAGGGGACTTTGTTAACTATTAATATCGGTATTATAAAAAAAAAAGCTAATCTAAACATATTTTACATAGTTACAAAAACATAATGAGATTTTTTCATAGTACCTACATTGTGTTATAGAGAAAAAGGTCCGAAAAGCCAATGAACGTTGTTGTTTTGCTTATGAATATTAATGTGGGGGAAATTTTTCCATTATCTAGCGGTCCCGTTGAGGGACGAAGCGTGAATATATTACTAGAAACTTTTCGCCTTTCCACTAAGTGATTTAGCACTTATTAGCATTTCTCTGTGGGAATGCCTCGACTTCTTTATCGTCTGAAGTTGGTGTGGAATGTCCTGAAAAAATAACTTTTATTCTTTTTTGATGATAGTAAGATTAGTGACGTCATCAAGAAAAGGTTTCTTTAGTAATTTTTTAATTAAGATTAACCCTCCGTCTATGAAAACCATATTCGCAAAATATTAATTCAATTCAATTATGCTTTATTGCACACCAAAACGGAACATATTTGAATAAAGATAAGAATTACAAGTAGAAAATAGCATGTTTGCAAAACACCACATTCGCAAATGTTTATAAAATACACATTAAAATAAAATAAAAACCAGTCAAGTGCGAGTCGGGCTACTCGCGCACCGAGGGTTCCGTACCACACCACCACAGAACACAACATTATTAACTAAGAAAAAAAAAACATTTTTTGTCCGGGACCTTTAGCGCAAGACCGACTCACACTTGGCCGGTTTTTAGTATTTGTTGGTATTCTGTAGAGTTTGCTCTATAATTACACTAAGTTAGACGCTTATATGTATTACCGTTTTTACGATAGAGCGTGAAGAAAAAACGTTGATAAAAACTAGTTTCTTGTTGAGAACCCCCCTTAATTTTTTACTTTTTGACATTTTTATTATTTGTTAACAAATCCGCCGTAATGAATGCATAATCAGAGAAAATTTCAACTATCTAGCTATTACAGTTCAAAAGTTACAGCCCTAAATAGGTAGGACAGACGGACGGACGGACAGACGGACAGACGGACAGACGGACGGACGGACGGACGGACGGACGGACGGACGGACAACGTAGGCTTAGTAATAGGGTCCCGTTTTCACCCTTTGGGTACGGAACCCTAAAAATGAAAAAATTATAACACAAATAGCAATAAATGAACATTAAATTAGGGGAGGAAACATGTGTTTATTTTTGTTCATAAAAATGTTAAATTGGCTTTAGGTAAAAAGGAATGCAGACCTAGCGGGACAGTAGCTAGGAAAATGATGATGAATCACGAACAGTCACGACTATAGTTCCCAGAACCAAGTGTGGGAATCCCGGCATGTAGTATAAGAATGGCCATTAGGGATTGGGCTGATAAAACACACAGGCTGGGGTGGTCTAGCCTTACAGGTCGACAACACTCCAAGAAATTTCAGCAATGTGACAACTCGTGTCTCAAAGTTCATACTGAACAACAGCAGGAGCAAGGCTCGTGCAATCGTCGGAGCCTTCACTGGGCACTACACCACAGGTACACGACGATGCACAAGATGAAACTCACCCTGGATCCCAGCTGCCGAGCATGCGGAGAGGATGAAGAGACCATGGAGCAAATTCTTTGTGACGTGATGTCTTGGCGGCAAAACGCAAGTGCCTCCTCGGAGATGGATACCCAAAACCGGGAGATCTTCGGTTTCTTCCCCTCAATGGTATTGCCTCCTTCATTGACCATGCATTTGAAGGGTCATCATCATCATCATCATCAGCCTATAAACGTCCCACTGCAGGGCACAGGCCTACCCTCAAGGAGGGTGTATGGGCATTAGTCCACCACGCATGCCCAATGCGGATTGGTAGACTTCACATACACATCAGAATTTCTTTTTCAGTGTATGCGGATTTCCTCACGATGTTTTCCTTCACCGTTTGAGAGGCAGTCGGTATTACGTACATAAGTTAGAAGAACTCATTGGTACATGGCATGTTGTCCGTGCGCATTCGAACCCGGAATTGGGAGTCCATACCTCTCCGCAACGCGCCACCGACGCTCGTATTTGAAGGGTGAAGAAAGCAAAAAGTATTGGGGCTAACACAAAAGATCCCACTGGGCCGAAGTATTGCTGGCTTGCCAGCCCCCACAACAAGATAAGATAAGATATTCTGAAAACTCAGAACACCCACGTTTCACTAGTAGTACCGAAACTCTGGTGACGGGTAGTTAAGCCTATCGCCACTTATTATAATGAACAGTGGATACAATACACGACGGGTAGAGTTCAATGGTAACAAAATTCCTACAATCAGTTTATCTACCCTCCTAGACACAGCACGCACATTTCTCAAGTAAGGTACATACCTAATGTACTAAAAACACAAAACATGAAGGTCGACAAAGTTCCGCAGTAATCAGTACGCTCTTACATGTACGGGGAAGCTCAAAACAGGTTATTTGATGTCTGTTCTGTGAACCGAGCCCCGCGGAACCACTGAAACATACCGTTATTTACATTGTTAAGGGGAAGCACCGAAGCCAGATTTGTTTGTTGATTTTAATAGTACATTTTGTTACAAGTGAGTTAAGTTGCTCAATAAAGTCTAGGCAGGATTGCAGCACGAGCCGCAGGCGAGGGCTGTGAACAAGCTGAGAGTGTACTGAACAACGCGCAACGCTGGAAAAAATAAATAAAATGCACAAAAAAGTTTAGACAAATATTTCTGAAAAATAGATAATAGCCCAGATTTCTTTCTTCTCGCACTGTGCGCCTGTGTTCGAATAAGTTAATGCACGCGCAGGTGTTACCGTAGGTATTAATAAAACACACATTACAGTGATACAAAGAAAACACACGCGTGTTTTATAAACGGTATTATGAACCGAAAACCGGTGCAATAAGAGCCACTTTACAAGTGTGTTGAAAATATCATTGTCACCCGTGCTGTGTGTGCTGTATTATATCAAATCTAAAATTTATTTATTTTTACCCACTTTTAAGAAACTTTTTTAATAAATTTGATCAAGAAGGAAAAGAGGATAGAGAAAAGGAGCTGTGTTTTTTAATACCTGAAATATTATAAAATATAGTGTATTTAATTGCTCCAACAATCTTTAATTTAGTCTATTATTTTTATAAAGAAAAATAAAGGAAATCTCTTCAAAGATAATGCTCGCCCTTTGTACTTGTCTACTATGCTATATGCATCTGTATTTCCGTGTGTATAATAAGGTGTTAAAATAAATAAGGAATACGAGTTAAGTATCTTGCTCTTAATTTTAACTAACATATAGGTACGAACGTTAAAATACACGAAATCTGAAATTCAGAATCATGTTTCAGTAATTACAACCGTAATTAAAGCAAAGATTTCATGGAAATCTATGTACAAAATCTGATAATATTATTACAGGTGACCTTACTCAAAGTTATAATATTCATTACGTATAAGCTAAATACTTGGAAATCAGAATATATGTACAAAATGCTGTATTTTTGAGTTCTTTATATGTGCTGCAGTCAAACTAGCCACAAGGGCTAACAATGGTAGTTATTTATTATGCAAGAGTGCAAAGTTGCTTTTTAACCGCGCCGCGTGCTCAATTTTGATGACCGAGCAAGCGAAGAACTCTAAAATTAGAATCCTGAGCGTTAGCGAGGGAATCAAAAGAGCACGAGGTGAAAAATCTTTGCACTCGAGTGCAACACGTAACTTTTCATCCCTCCTCACTCAGCGAGGAAATGACGTGAAAAGAAAATGGCGCGCACAAAGCAAATTAAAAAAAAGTACACCAAGAAGGTTCCGAGTCTGAGTTTTTAGCAAATTAAAAAAGGTTGTATGATAAATTCGGCACCATGGAGGGAGAAGTAAATAGGTTTAATGATGTTTTGAATCCACAAACTTAGTGCACACTAAATTCAATTTACTTTATTATCCTCTAGCGGATAAAAACAGGCCCTGTACCCGGACTCTCGATGTTTCGATGATCGCCCCTGTTTCGGTCCGCACTTCATTGTAATAGAGTTGACATTGGAACGAAAACATTCACGCAATTACGAAGTTCGAATGTGCGGGTATTAGAGAGAGGCCCAGATCACATGTTTGTTGGCCTCGGTTTTTGCACTCAGATATCGAAGAGGAAAAATACTCTTTCCGAGATGGGGGGATGAAAAATATCATATACACGTCTATAATACAAGGTGTAATAAAACTAGTACAGTAGTACCAGGTTTATAAGTCTTACCGATGTACCTGCGCAGTTGACACATTTTAATAGTGCGCGAAATTATATTGACCAGTCAGGATGAGCCACCTTCAATCCATTTACGCTATTGGCTAATTTTCTTTCGCACCTTTTTCGCTGCTTTCCGACTTTGCACCCTTTGACTGCGCTTTGATTACTAAATGACTTCGGGTTTTGTCGGGGACACGGGCCTGCTCTGCGCAAACGAAGATTGACGAGGGGAATTATTTTCCTGTTCGTACTGTATTTAGAGTCTAAAACTAGATTAGTTAAAGTTGTTGAGTTTTCTAAAGTTTAGATCATCAAACTGAACAACTCATTATGGACCTAAGTCGATAAAAAGAAATCTACTTTCCCACAAAGAGTCTAGTTTCAGCAGTTTTGTACGAAATAGCAAATAGCAGACCTTTTTATTTTTTTCGATGTTGTTTTATTTATCTTGTTAGGTTATTTGTCACAAAGTACCAGAATGTAATATTTAAAATAATATCAGACTCCCATCTAGAAGTAGAGTCGTTAGCATATAGCATATTTTTATCCGACTACGCCAGAAGGAGGTATGTATGTATGTATGTATGTATGTATGTATGTATGTTTGTATGTCTATTTCTTTGGCACGCCCTACAGCCTAAACGGCTTGATGGATTTTAACGTATGAGGTGTCGTTAGATTTGTAAAAATCGTGAGAGTGTCATAGGCTATATTATTTTGTTATTGCGTCTGCGAATTATAAAAAGGGGGGGAATAAAAAAAAAATTTTGTAAAAAAAATACAATATGGGTATCAAATGAAAGCTAGTAAACAGACTCAAACTCAAACTCAAACTCAAAATATATTTATTCAAAATAGGATACAATGTACCTCTTTTCGAACGTCACAATCTAAAAAGTCACAGATTTTGCTATATAAATTATGTCAAACTGGAATCGCACCACGCATTTGTGTCTTCAATATAGTCAATTATTTTATAATATGCCTTGCCAGATAAAGACTTCTTAATATGTGATTTAAACTTTCTTTCAGATAAATTTAATATATCGTCAGGAATTTTATTGTAAAAACGTATACAGTAGCCCATAAATGATGTATTGACCCTACTGAGTCTGAACACAGGGGTGTCAAGTTTATTTTTGTTTCTAAGATTAAAGTTGTGCCTGTCACTGTTCTTTGGAAATTGCTTAATATTTTTACGGACATGCATGATGTTTTCGTATATAAATTGACCAGCAACGGTTAAAATATTAACGTCTTTAAAACGGTCCCTAAGCGAGTCTCGACGACGCAGTTTGTAAATTGCACGTACTGCCCTTTTTTGTAGCACAAATATTGTATTAATATCGGATGCTCGCCCCCACAGCAAAATGCCATAAGACATGATGCTGTGGAAGTAGCTGAAATAGACTAGCCTCGCAGTTGCAACATCCGTTATTTGTCTTATTTTCCAGACTGCATATGCAGCAGAGCTTAACCTGCCAGCTAAAGATTCTATATGTGGGCCCCACTGAAGTTTTGAGTCTAAAGTTATACCTAAGAAAACTGTTTTATCCACAAATTCTAGGTTATCCTTATCAATAATTACACTACAGTTCCCCTGTTTAACATTCGGAAGGCAAAAGTTAATACATTTGGTTTTCTTGGAATTAAGAACTAAATTGTTTATAGTGAACCATTTTAGTATCAGCTGAAGAGTATGGTTTACCGTGCAAATTTGATCATCATTTCTATCAACTTTAAAAATAAGTGATGTATCATCGGCAAATAATACTATCTTAGTCATGTCATGTACCATAAACGGAAGATCATTTATGTAGGTGAGGAAAAGAAAAGGACCCAATATAGAGCCCTGAGGTACACCCATTTTTACACGAGCACCAGAGGATTTAACTCCATTTACTTCCACACTTTGAACCCGATCCTTCAAATACGAGTTAATTAAATCCAAACCCCTATCTCCCACTCCATAGTGTTTTAGTTTGCTCAGCAAGGTCTCATGATCAACACAATCAAACGCCTTCGATAAGTCACAAAATATGCCAATAGCATTTTGGGAATTTTCCCAGGCACTAAAAATATGCTGAATAAGATTAATGCCTGCATCAGTCGTATTTCGTCCCTTGGTAAAACCGTATTGCTGAAGATGGAAAAGTTTATGCATATTGAAGTATGAAAGCATTTGATAGCATGATCTTTTCAAATATCTTGCTGAAAACCGGAAGAATAGATACTGGTCTATAATTGCCTAGATCCGATTTATCCCCAGACTTAAACAATGGTATAACCTTACTAAACTTCATTAAATCAGGAAAGACGCCTAAGTCTATGCACATGTTGAATAAATACGATAAGGGGCCAGCAACAAGTGAAATGACTGAACTAATTAGCTTCACTGACATACCCCAAAGATCTTCTGTATTTTTCATATTAAGCGATTTAAAAGTCCTTATTAAAGTGCAAGGGTCAATTTTGCTAAACTTGAATTGAATATGGGGAGAAATGTCTACATTTTCCTTAAGTAAGGCTTCTGCCAGTACAGGAGATGAATGTAAGTTCTGTGTTGTTTTTATGGGAATGTCAGCAAAGAAGGTCTCGAACAGCTGAGCCACTTCAGCATTAGAACTTATTAAGCCTTTATCAGTGTTCAGGGAGTAGTCAAGATCACGCGGTTTAGATTTACCCGTTTCAGTGTTAATAACTCTCCATATAGCCTTTATTTTATTATCTGATCCATTAATTATTTTAGATATATGGTTGGATTTTGCAGCTATACATACCTTTTTAAATATTTTGGAATAGGATTTTACATGCTCTATAAAACTAGGATCATGAGTATAAGACTTAATTTCATATAGCTCAAAAAGTCTGTCTCTACTTCTCCGTATACCCATAGTTGCCCAGTCATTAAATTTAAACGTAGAGTTAATTTTAATGACTTTAACTGGAAACATTTCATTGAAAATTTTTAAAGTAATTTTAAAGAAATCACTAAATAAGCGGTTAGGGTCATGACACGGTAACTCCACAGTACAGAGGTTACACAAAATAGCCTCCCTAAATCTGCCAATCCGCTGAACAGTAACAGGCCTGGTCTTCAGTTCAAATGAACTGGCTTTCTGGGACCATGGGAATGTAACTAATTGACCACTGTGATCAGACCGTAAACTATTTATTATTGTCTTAGAAACCACATTAAAATTACAAAATACATTGTCCAGACAAGATGCCGTAGTTGCAGTTACCCTGGTTGGTTCAAAAAAAATATTGAGCAAATTAAAGCTTCTAAATAAATTTAATAATGCAATGGACTTAGACGAAACCACCAGTAAATCTATATTGAAGTCGCCACATATTACGATACCCTTTTTACCAACGCAGACAACTTTCAGTACATCATCCATAATTGACTCAAATAATTCATAATTATCATCATAAGGGGGTCTGTATACACACACAATGATGTACTTTTCCAGTTCCACGCAAGAAATTTCAATTTTGTGTTCAACTGAAAGGGCGGCCACATCTTTACGCTCTTTAGCTTTCAGATTACTTTGGACAAGTATCAATGATCCACCACGTAAAATGTCTGCTCTGTTAAAACTGCTAACAATTTTATAGTTGTTTACGTTAAATGACATTTCATACTGTTTGAGCCAGTGTTCAGTTAAGCACAAAACTTGTACAGGATTTTTTTCTAAAAATAATTCCAGCTCAAATTCTTTGCCGGGAAAACCTTGTAGGTTTTGGTGTATAAGTTGAAGCCCACATTGTTTCCCCATTGTCCCCATTCTTAGTTTAAAGTACACACTTTATTTGTAGTATCATTACAATTTATATCGATATTACGAGGTATTGAGATGACCCTACAAACATCCTTCATTTGTTCATTTTCGAGATTAGTCACATTAATATTATATGCTAGCAAACTAGCAATTAATTGCTTACATTTTTGTGATAGATACAATGTATCCTTTGTCAAAATTATCTTACTAATAAATTTATTAGTATCTAAAAACATAAAAGTGTCACCATGACGACAAGTCAAATTATATAACAATGTATTCAGTGAGTGAATACGTCTATTTTCAGTATCATTACAATTTTTTACAAATGGGAATGCACAAAGCACAATCCTCTTGGCACCTAGATTCAGCAAGTCCTTAAAACAATTTATAATATCTTTTCTTTGAACATTTGAACTATCTCCTACCAAAATTACAATATTTGAATTATTATTTAGATGAGAGCTTTTGATACTTCCTATAATATGTTTGTACGATAAGTCAGGCATACAATAATTAATTACAGATTCATCAAATCTATTGTTAAGTAAAATACCAAAATTAACGCCTATCTTATCTGAGTAGACCACGGTTGGATTAGACTGAAGCTGCTGATGTTGAGACATTGGATCTTTTGCGAGATTTTCCGCCGAAGGTTGGTGAGGAATATCTTCCTTTACCGGGGAACGCTGGGAAAGATGCGGTTGGTGCAGCGGCGGGCAGCTGCCTCCGACAACAGCAGAATCAGACTTTCTTTCTTGCTCTATAGAAAGGTCGTCCGTCAATAGCTCCATCATCTTCGTATTCTCAGCAGATAAGCTCATCAAATCAGTTACAGCTTTAGCATACTCCGTCAATTGATAATTAGTGGCCTCGTATTTACAAGTCATCTCACTCAAGTCACCTTCTAAACGCTTTATTCGTGCAAGTAACTCCTGCGTGTCATTATAAGTTTGTCTGGTTTTGGCTAAATTAGTATTACAAATCTTAATTTCATTTAAAAGTGTTTTGCCACAATTAATTTGATCATGATATGTTTGTCTTTGATTAACTTTTTCTGAAATTCTCTTCTTTTTCCGAATAAACTTATTTAATTTGCATAGCTTTTTAGTGGTACGGCTTTTACAAACCGTATTTGTCTGACTTTCCATGAATGTGGTGGAAAAACTCGACGATAGACTGGTGCTACAATCAATCAACTCCTCATACAAGCTTTTGTTGGTAACTGGTTGATAAGCTTTATCTCGTTTTTCTACTTGAGTTAATTGACTATGTGCTATGCATAACTCCTTCTCCAGTTCGTCAACACGGCCTAGCAACTGTCCATGGATGATTTGAGACACACTGTAAGTATCAACATTGGACTGTAATTGATCATACTTGCGTGTCAAGTCAACGTATTGGTTTTGTATCACAGAAAGCTTTGACTCAAGAAAACTGTTTCTGTTCAGTTCTTTCTGGTATTCCTCAGAAGCCTCTCTTTGTTCTTTTAACAGAATGTCGCAGAGAGTCTGTTTGCACTTGATTTCATCATGAGCTATTTGCAGTTTATGTCCAGCTTCTTTTAATGCTACGTCAAGCAATGTCTCTGTTCCATGAGTTTGGACCATATCTTCTGAGTGAAGTTGATCCCGTTGTCTCGTCTTTTCCATGAGTTTTAATTGTAAATTCAAAGCATCTACCTCACTACTCAACTCTAAATTTATGTCTACAATCTTTTGGTTTTCTTCTTCAAGGTTACCACGTTCTTTCTGCAAGCGATCACATAAGCTTTGTTTTTGCTTAATTTCATCTAAGGCAATCTCCAACCTCTCTGTTGCTTCTTGCAGTGCTGACCTCCGAGTTTGAACCATGTTTCTAAGTATAACTTCAGCAATTGACAGAAAATATTTGTAAAAAGAAGAAAAAAAAAAAAAAAAAAAAAAAAACTTTTTTTTTTCTGGTCTAATACTATCCTTGAATGATGATGATGATTAAATCAATGTCAATACAAAAAAAAATTGAAAAATAAAATAAAAAAAAGAAACATCAACAATATTTATGACCAACGCCAGGGCTTGAACCGACGACGATATCGTCATTTACAGTCAGCTAGCTAGACCACTACACCAAACGTGCTTATAGTGAACTCGACGAAATAGTCTATCGTCTTTAGGACAGCGAGGTCAGTTACACAGTTCACTGTTTTTATAAGTTATAGAAAGAAAAAGTGTAACTACCGCCACAACACAAATCACACTGATCCGTTTAAATTATCATATCATCATATAGATTGTTTACATGTTTACACTAGGTCTTTTGCACTATTATATTTTGAAATTAATTAATTGGAGAATAGGTAATTATACTGTTCAGTGTTCACTAATTTGTCACACTGTTTATGTTTTTTATGTCACCAAAACAGTGTCCGTAATAGTCCGTATGGCTTAACATTTTTGCTTCATCACTGTATTATTCCTTTAATAACTCACTTCACTACAATGTTACTGTATATTTAGATGGTTATCATAACACAACGATCACTTATTACTTTATAATTATCACAATTCTATTTTTAACAATTAATTAATACGGAGCTCTGACTGTACATTATCGGCACGATTATAGACAGACGATTCCAAATATATATATATATATATATTATAGTACTTTTATTAGTACTTTTATGCTACCATTTTTTAAATAAAAACATTCATGTACCGTCAAACATTCACAGTTCAAGTAAACATATTATTAAGAGCCACAACTGGTCAAGTTAAACCCGACCTTCTCTCAGAGTTCAAAAGTACCCTAAGAGCCACAAGTTTCTCAGCAAACTCAGCAAAATGTTCTACCAAGTATATTGACATGGTCCCGACTTCAGATTGTGTTTTATCTTATCCTTATCCAGCATTTTGTTGTATTCGCATTTGTTTGTTTGAGACGATCATCATCATCAGCCTATAAACGTCCCACTGCAGGGCACAGGCCTACCCTCAAGGAGGGTGTATGGGCATTAGTCCACCACGCGTGCCCAATGCGGGTTGGTAGACT
Organism: Agonopterix subpropinquella; assembly: GCA_922987775.1. Classification (NCBI taxonomy): domain Eukaryota; kingdom Metazoa; phylum Arthropoda; class Insecta; order Lepidoptera; family Depressariidae; genus Agonopterix; species Agonopterix subpropinquella. The sequence goes on along the minus strand of OV277698.1, from coordinate 15,639,623 downwards.
TCACATATACACATCAGAATTTCTTCTTCAGTGTATGCAGGTTTCCTCACGATGTTTTCCTTCACCGTTTGAGAGCAGTCGGTTTTACGTACATAAGTTAGAAAAACTCATTGGTACATGGCATATTGGGTGGAGACGATACAATTTTATAATTATAACATACTAGCGACCCGCCCCGGCTTCGCACGGGTGCAATGCTGATATATAGTGATGTATTATATACATATAAATAAACCTTCCTCTTGAATCACTCTATCTATTTAAAAAAACCGCATCAAAATCCGTTGCGTAGTTTTAAAGATCAAAGCATACATAGGGACAGACAGCGGGATGCGACTTTGTTTTATACTACAACGTGTTAATAAATTAGCGCAAAACCTCATACACCCCAACTGATTTATAACAAAAGAATTAGATTGAAACAATAATTTCATTATTTTGATACTTAAAATTTAAAGTTATTCGCATTTTAAGTTCGGAGGCAAAAATGATTTGTTATCATTTCAGCACTGAAAGAAAGCGCTAACGTACTCATAGATACATTTTTATAATCTTGTTTTGGTAGTAAGTAGGGTGAGTGTGCCCGTGGGGTGGGTTGACATCGGGTTTAGTAAATTAAAAATTTTATGAAAAAAAAAAAAAAATTGAAAAAAAATTACCTATGTTGAAACCATGATAATTCGATTCTGCTATCGATTCTAAACAAACTACTTTCTAGTTTTGCGTTAATTCATTAACACGTTGTATGTAGTGATTATTAACAATAACCGTTGGTTCAAAACCTGGTAACAGCTGCATTTGAGAAATCACCAAGAATGCCCGCGATATCGTACTCGCTGACCAAAATAAATATATTCATAACTTTTGATTGAATGAACCGGTTGCAATAAAATAAAACCTAAATGTTAATCCAAACTAAAACCCCATCCAAATCGGTTCTGTAGTTTTAAGGTGATGCACGCAGCAAACGGACAAATACACAAACATAAATAGACAAACATTCTAAAAATGGTCTTAATGCATTCCATTACGTATCCTAAACGCCCACAATGAATATTTTTGCAAATATCTTCAATCAAGTACAATTTGCCATGTTGGGGGATTTTGCCATAATCGCTACGCTAGGCAGGCGGGCACGGCGCAGCGTGGGTAGGCCCTCCTACACGGTGGACCGACGACCTGGTGAAGCCGGCGGGAATCCGTTGGATGAGGGCAGCGCAGGACCGGTCTTTATGGCGATTCTTGGGGGAAGCCTATGCCAGCATTGGACGTCCATCGGCTGAGATGATGTTGATGAAGTACAATTTTATGTTAAGTATCAGAATAGAAGATAACCGTGTTGGTGCTAAATCCGCTAACTGCTGCATTATTTTAATTTTCACCAAGATTATTAATTAAGTATAAACAAAAAATTTTACTATCTACTTCCAATTATTCGATCTTTTACTGCGATAGTTGAATAAAATAGCAGACTGAAAACGTTTTGATTTACTGAAACTGCAATAATATTTATATAAAAATCATGACTGAAAGAAAATACATTCAATTTTTCAAACAAAAGTTCTTTTAAAATACATTTTCAAATGTTCATTAAATTTATAAGAAATGTACTTTAAAATTAAAATAAAGAAAAGAATCTATTGAGTTCGTAAAATGTTGATGAATTAAGTACCTAATATGCTGTAGTATCTGCATCAATACGAGGAAAACTGTTCTGAGTCTTAGTAAGCTAGAAAGGCAAATTAGTGATGGGAGAATAGAAGCGATAATAGAATTAATTGAATCTGAGTCAGTTAACGATTCGATCAAATGACACAACTGTCGAGATTCTCAAATTCCAAGAATTTATATTTTTCATCATTAAAATACTGAGCTAAGTTTTAATGGCCTTATATAATACATTCGAATCGAAACCATTCTCGTCTGATAGCCATTAAATTAATAGAAATCTTCTAATAAAAAAATACAACGTATTAACGGAATAACCGAAACCCTCAACACCCCAACAAATTTTTATTCAATAAATCGAATTTCGAACATTAAAAAAACAAATATCTTTTGATTTTGAGATATTCGTATTTACTTCCCCTCGTACACATCGGTCGTACGCCATCGCGCCCCACCCTACTCTGTGACTTTATGACTGTGACGTAGGTATTGATATTGTCATGACCCGTGCGCGTAGCTACAGAAACATTTGGAAACAGCAACAATCAAAATAAACATTTTTTAAAAAGACCAACCACCTTTCAAAAAGGTCTGAAACATATATTCTACTCTCGATTCTGAATAAACTATGTTCTCAGTTTCGGTTATTACGTTTAATATTAGCAAAAGGAATTATATTTATTTTATTAAGTTCCTCATTTACTCCTTATTCGATCTTTGTTTTCCGATAAATATATGTATTGAATTGAATAAATTGTTAATGTTACAGACCAGTAAATATTACAAAAAATTTCATCCATCGTTAATCATACGTTTCATTAATTCTGAGTCAACTCACTGACTCGTATGACTCACTGTGGCTCACCCCTAGCAGCCATTATCTTTCCACTTTGCTACACATGCCTACTCATTTATTCAAAAGTTTAACGTCCTTTCTGTGACGTTTTAATGTTCTTTGTTTCTTCTTTTATTCGAACAATCGGATTTTCTATAAGTACAATAACTTTAAATTCTATTTTATGTTATTGTTTTTTTTTAAATAATCAAGGTGTTTGAAGTAGAATGTTACGTTTCATTTCTTTCTTCTTTTAGTGTCATGTCTTCCCGGACCTCGGAGGTTTGGTATTTTTGTGACGTATTAAATTAACAAGGCAAGTGTGAATGGAATGGTTGAAAGGGGTCGTTCTAGACTCACGCACGCTGACCAAATCGGATAGGTACTGTACCGAAGAAGGGCAAAATAAAATGTACCCGGAACCGACGAGTATTTATGAAGAGACTTTAGATGTTGAAGACAGATAGTTTATCAGAATCGTCGCTTGTGGCGATATTATTGTATCGATTTTATATTAGTTGGCGAAACCGAATCAAGGCACTTTTTAGGGTTACGTACCCAAAGGGTGAAAACGGGACCCTATTACTAAGCCTACGTTGTCCGTCCGTCCGTCCGTCCGTCTGTCCGTCTGTCCGTCTGTCCGTCTGTCCATCTGTCCGTCTGTCCGTCTGTCCGTCTGTCCGTCTGTCCGTTTGTCCGTTTGTCCGTCTGCCCGTCTGTCCGTCTGTCCGTCCGTCCGTCCGTCCGTCTGTCCGTCTGTCCGTCCGTCCGTCCGTCCGTCCGTCCGTCTGTCCTACTTATTTAGGGCTGTAACTTTTGAACCGTAATAGCTAGATAGTTGAAATTTTCTCAGATTATGCGTTATTACGGTGGATTTGTTAACAAATAATGAAAATAAATAATTAAGGGGGTTCTCAACAAGAAACTAGTTTTTATCAACGTTTTTTCTTCACGCTCTAACGTAAAAACGGTAATACATACAAGTGTCAAACTTAGTGTGATTATAGAGCAAACTCTACAAAATGGGTATTTCTTAAGGAAAAGAAAAAAAAAATTTAATTTTTTACAATATTTTTAATTTTTACTCATGTATTCTAAAGTATATCCAAAATAATGGTTTTCAATATACAAGGTCACGCTTAAAAACCTTTGCAAGGGGTTGAAAATGGGGTGCAAAAGTATGGTTGTGACATTGGGCAGCATGGCTGTGACCGTTGATGACATTTCAGCTTTTCTTTTGTCCTCAATACTTTGTGTGTTGTTTTTATTCGGTGGCATCTAAAACAATAAGAAATTCTACATCAGATAAACAAAGTCATTCGATCTCACAATATCCTCCACTGCTGGTGTCAAGAATAATTAATATTAGATACGTCACAACCATGCATTTCTTTCACAGCCATGGTCTCAAAAGGACATGGTATCAAAAAGCCGTGGTTGTGACTGCCTTGGTTGTGACATTTTCGTGCCGTGTCCGACATAACTTAAAAACTAGATGAGTTCTTTGCAATATCTTACTTTTAGCAGAAACTATTTAGTTTAGTTTACAATTCATAAAAAACACACCAGCATTACAATTGTACTTACCTTTTATAATTCGGGCACGGCCTGGACAGGTTTAGATAGTCACTTTTCAAAATAAAACACAAAAACTATTTTTTATATTCACTTCGCTATTCACGCCGCCTGGGAAAGGGGAGGCCTAGAATGTTGCCATAGAAGAAAAATATATAGTGATACCGGCTTTTAATTATCTTGCGTTTCTACCGTTTTGGAAGAAAAATTATTTTGTGGCATGGCTGTGATAAAATTTTTTCGGACAAACTTTATAAAGTTTTATATTTTACACTTATTACCAAAACGAAACAATCAATTTATTTTGTGATAAGTTGAACGCACATAAAATGAATGGCAATGCATTTATTTCCAATAAATCGAAAGGGAATTCAGAAAAAATAAAATTGTAGAATATTTCGGTGAGCGGACACAGTTCTGGTCCGGCGGGAGCATGGCTGTGACTTTGTGGTCATATTGGAATGTGTAAATCCAACAGCTTTATATTTTATGAGTAATTAACCTTTCAGTATAGTAAATAAAGTTAATTACTATTATAATTGGAAAAATAAACAAGAGTGACTTCGCCCAGCTAACCAATTCTCACGAAAGACACTATTTTTCGTAAGAATAAGAATTACCCAAATAACAACAAATAGTAAAAACCCGCCAAGTGTGAGTCTTTTTTTGTATCTAAGTTAATTATGTTGTGTTCTGTAGTGGTGTGGTACGGAACCCTCAGTGCGCGAGTAGCCCGACTTGCACTTGACCGGTTTTATTATCATTTTTGTAAATTAGTGTTAATATTCATAGCGAATGAATATGAATAGCGAATATGATAAAAATATAATCATAAATTCTTGTGATCAGATCAGAGTGATTCTGTTGGTGAATAACAAAATAGTACATTACGATACGTGTGACCTAAGTAGTCCATTATTGCACGGCGTGAATTATCGCCCGAGCGCAGCGAGGGCGATAAACGCCGTGTAATAATGGACTTACTTAGGTCACGAGTATCGTATACTATTTTATAGCTCGTGTGACCTAAACCCGCCAACTTTTGTGTGTGTGTGTATGTGTGTGTAATGTATTGACATTCTCTTTCATGTTGAAGTTTTTAATTCTACGAACACGTATACTAACGAAAAGGGCAGAAAGGGGGACCGGGGGCGAAGCCCCCGGCGGGGTGGAGGGGCGGAGCCCCCCCGGGGGCACGGGGGGCGGAGCCCCCCGTAGGACACAACCATGACTTTAAAATCTTCGTTCATATATCGCAACCACAATCAATAGATACTCACCTCTAATCACATCTACCGTCACATCATCATCAGCCCCTACTCACCCCCTACGCACGTACGCACTAGGTGGCACGTAATCACATCTACCGTCACATCATCATCAGCCCCTACTCACCCCCTACGCACGTACCCCTAATTACCCCCACAAGCTAGGGGGTACACCCCCTAATCATCAGCACGAGCTAGGGGGTACACCCCCTAATCACCAGCACGAGCAAGGGGTACACCCCCTAATCACCCCCACGAGCTAGGGGGTACACCCCCTAATCAGCAGCACGAGCTAGGGGGTACACCCCCTAATCAGCAGCACGAGCTAGGGGGTACACCCCCTAATCACCCCAACGAGCTAGGGGGTACACCCCTAATCACCCCCACGAACTAGGGGGTACACCCCTATTCACCTCCACGACCTAGGGGGTAAACCCCCTAATCACCAGTACGGGCTAGGAGGTATGTACCATAATCACCCCAACGAGCTAGGGGGTACACCCCTAATCACCCCCACGAACTAGGGGGTACACCCCTATTCACCTCCACGAGCTAGGGGGTACACCCCCTAATCACCCCCGCGAGCTAGGGGGTGCACCCCCTAATCACCACTACACACCCCTTACGCATTAGGGGGTGCACCCCTATGCATCCCCAATCACCCCCTACGGACTAGGGGGCGCATCCCTTACTCGCACCCTACTACCAACCAACATACTAATAAGGTGTGATTAGGGGGTGCGGGTATAAGTAGGGCGTACGTAGGGGTAAGTATAGGTACGATCAAATATAATTAAAGTAGGGGGTAAGTTGGAGTCAGTTGGGGATTTCGCGATTTCAATGTTGGTCACATTGATTGAAAGCACATTTAAAAGTACCTTCTTTTGTTTATTATTTATGCATCTGTGCAATCAAGTATTTTCGAATGGTGTAAATTAATGTAATTCGTGTATTAATGGACTACTTAGTAACGAAAAACCGTGACCTAAGTGCGGGTTTAGGTCACGGAATGCTATAAAAGTACCTTCTTTTGTTTATTATGCATCTGTGCAATAAAGTAGATTCATTTTCGAACGATGTAATCCGTGTAATAATGGACTACTTAGGTAACGCAAAACCGTGACCTAAGTGCGGGTTTAGGTCACGGAGTGCTATAAACTCTATTTTTGATTAGTTGTAGTGCTACGACACCACACGCCTACGAAAATGCTACGAGTAATACGTTTGCTACGTCGTAGTCTTTTAATATGGAAAATAAGCTTTATACTATTTTTAATTTAGCTTCTTAATTTGTCTGCACCGGTTTGCCTTCACGATGATCAAATGATCCATATTAATTTGATTTGGAGCTAGAACCAAATATGAAAATTAATTTCGGTTTGTTATAATTATAAACTATTCACCCAATTTAAGTTAATGTTAGAGGGTTGCCGCCAACCGTATTTTTATGGTATCTATGGTATAAGTAGACTAAACAGCTAATGTGCCATACATTAGCTGTTTAGTCTATTGCCTTGACAAGTCACTTTCCCTAACACGTCCCTTTCCAAGAATTAGTTTCAGAACTGGTTACATTTATTAACAATTATACAAAACAGGGTGTAAAATCAAATGGGACACTTATTTAAAGGGGTACTTCAGACCATCAAACTGAACAACTTTTATTATGGGGCCAACACTGAAATCACGAAGAAAAATCCGCTGTCCCATACAAAACTGCAAACATAACTCGATGGTACGGCAGGTGAGAAGGGTTTGAATCATGTCATGTCCAGGGCCAAAACTGAATAGCTGAGGGCCTAGCGGGTCATGAGACATTACCGAAAAATTATCTGAGAAATTTCAGATAGGACGTGCACAGGGGGTCATTTTCAGACAAATTTCAGACATCGAAATTTTTTCCAAGAAACGTGATGTTCAGCGCCAGCATATTTCATTCCATCGTATAGGGCTTGACGAATAACGATATTTAAATGCAAATCTGATGATCAAAACGTGGGCTTTCCCTTAATCTGACGACTCCGAAAAATACGATTACATACCATTCTTAAAGCGATGGTCATATTCAGGGCAAAAATGGAATAGCTGAGGGCCTAGCGGGTCATGAGACATTACCGAAAAAGTATCTAAGAAGTTTCAGATCAGAGCCCCGTGCACAGGGGGTCATTTTCAGACAAATTTCAGACATCGATTTTTTTTCCAAGAAATGTGATGTTCAGCGCCAGCAAATTTCATTCCATCGTATAGGGCTTGACGAATAACGATATATAAATGCAAATCTGACGATCAAAATGTGGGCTTTCCCTAAATCTGACGACTCCGAAAAATACGATTTAGACCATTCTTAACGCGATGGTCATATTCAGGGCAAAAATAGAATAGCTGAGGGCCTAGCGGGTCATGAGATATTACCGAAAAAGTATCTGAGAAGTTTCAGATATGAGCCCCGCGCACAGGGGGTCATTTTCAGACAAAAATTAGACATCGAAATTTTTTCCAAGAAACGTGATGTTCAGCGCCAGCAAATTTCATTCCATCGTATAGGGCTTAACGAATAATGATATTTAAATGCAAATCTGACGATAAAAATGTGGGCTTTAGCTGAATCTGACAACTCCGGAAAATAGTATTTGGACCATTTTTAACGCGATGGTTCAATAAGGGCGAATGAAGTTATTCTCCGTTTTAAGCGTTACATGTCCTCATAGTAAATATATAGATATCTGACGGATTTGCATTTAAATATCGTTATTCGTCAAGCCCTATACGATGGAATGAAATTTCCTGGCGCTGAACATCACGTTTCTTGGAAAAAATTTCGATGTCTGAAATTTGTCTGAAAATGACCCCCTGTGCACGGGGCTCATATCTGAAACTTCTCAGATACTTTTTCGGTAATGTCTCATGACCCGCTAGGCCCTCAGCTATTCTATTTTTGCCCTGAATATGACCATCGCGTTAAGAATGGTCTAAATCGTATTTTTCGGAGTCGTCAGATTTAGGGAAAGCCCACATTTTGATCGTCAGATTTGCATTTAAATATCGTTATTCGTCAAGCCCTATACGATGGAATGAAATTTGCTGGCGCTGAACATCACATTTCTTGGAAAAAAAATCGATGTCTGAAATTTGTCTGAAAATGACCCCCTGTGCACGGGGCTCTGATCTGAAACTTCTTAGATACTTTTTCGGTAATGTCTCATGACCCGCTAGGCCCTCAGCTATTCCATTTTTGCCCTGAATATGACCATCGCTTTAAGAATGGTATGTAATCGTATTTTTCGGAGTCGTCAGATTAAGGGAAAGCCCACGTTTTGATCATCAGATTTGCATTTAAATATCGTTATTCGTCAAGCCCTATACGATGGAATGAAATATGCTGGCGCTGAACATCACGTTTCTTGGAAAAAATTTCGATGTCTGAAATTTGTCTGAAAATGACCCCCTGTGCACGGGGCTCCTATCTGAAATTTCTCAGATACTTTTTCGGTAATGTCTCATGACCCGCTAGGCCCTCAGCTATTCAGTTTTGGCCCTGGACATGACATGATTCAAACCCTTCTCACCTGCCGTACCACGACTGAAATGCATGGGAACAGCAGATTTGTTTTTTTCGTGATTTCGATATTGGTCTCGTACAGAAAGTTGTTCAGTTTGATGGTCTGAAGCACCCCTTTAAAGAAAGTGTCCCATTTAATTTTAAGCCCTATACAACGTGTTAATGAATTAACACAAAACTAGAAAGTAGTTTTTTTAGAATCGAGAGCAGAATCGAATTATCATAGTTTTAACATAGGTAATTTTTTTTCAAAATATTAAATAATTTTTTTGCGAAATTTAAAATTTACTGAACCCTATGACAACCCACCGCACGGGCACACTCACCCTACTTACTACCAAAACAAGTTTATTAAAAAAAGGAATCCATGAGTACGTTAGCGCTTTCTTTCAGTGCTGAAATGATAACAAATCATTTTTGCCTCAAAACTTAAAATGCGAATAACTTTAAATTTTAAGTATCAAAATAATGAAATTATTGTTGCAATCTAATTATTTTGTTATAAATCAGTTGGGGTGTATGAAGTTTTGCGCTAATTCATTAACACGTTGTATATCCAAAAAACAACAATTTCATTGCATATTGTAGTCATTGTTGATTTTTTTCATTTATATTATGATGAATATTATGAATTTTCAGCGGTTTAGGCTATGCGTTGTCTGTCAATCACGTAACTCTTTTATTATAAGTAAAGATTCTATATCGTTGTCTAGTCATCATAATACAAGTCCAGGCTAGATTTTGGTACTTTAAATGTGACTAGATAATTTGTGTGGAGATGTCCAAGATACACACGGTGTGATGGATTTATTATACAGGGTGTAACAAAATATTTAAGGGGGTGCTTCAGACCATCAAACTGAACAACTTTCACTATGGGGCCAACATCGAGAAAAAATAAAAAAAAGACAGCAGTTTTTTTATTTTTTCTCGCCCATAGTGAAAGTTGTTCAGTTTGGTGGTCTGAAGCACCCCCTTAAATATTACTAGGGTGTTTTTTTACACCCTGTATATTTGTTTTTACAATATTATTATTTGTAGTAACTAAAAGGTGGCCATTGTTGGCATTTTTTTTTAATTAATAAGAACAATCACTATAATGTAACATTCTTGTTTTTTTGGGATGTTCTATAATTGTCCTTAAACCCAGAACATCCATTTTTCACTAGTAGGTACCGAAGCTCTGAAAAAAGAAAAAAGGCAGAAGAAAAAGAAAAAAACGAAATATCCAATCCCGTTTAATACCGTTTTATAGAACTAGTAAGTATAGGTATGATAGACTCGCCTACCGCCAACAAAACAACACTACCCTAAAGTCAGTTCCTATGAAAGAAAGGGGCCTAATAAAATAGCCACACAAACTGCCACTTGTCACGAATCCCGTCACAATCGATATAAACCTGAAGACATTTGCATAGCAACTCACATTTTTAGAGTTCCACGACGAAACGAATTGGTCGGAAACGCCTACCTACCGAAATGGTGAAGCCACAAATAAAAAGTATTATCTGGAACGTGTTTCAAAAATTGTTGCGTCTAAAAACGAAAAGAAAAATACAGGTTGTTGACTGAAGTGCGTTACTTACTTTATGTGGTGCTTCAGGCCATCAAACTGAGCAACTTTTACTAAAGGACCAAAGTTGAAATCGCGAAAAAATCGACTGTTCCATACATTTGGGTCGAGTCACCATTGATGTTTTCTATGGTACATTAGATTTTCTTTTTCACGATTACAATTTTGCTGCAGTACCTACCTAGTGAAAGTTGTTCAGTTTGGTGATTTGAAGCACCCTGTTGGATATATTATAATTATAAAACATTTATTTTTACACCCTGTATATATTTAATATTCTTGGAGGCTAATACAAGACAGGACCAGGGTAGAATATTAATGCTATCAATTCAGTATTTTCTTTTTATAAAAACTTAAGGCCAACTTTTGCTACCTTGAGTTAGTTTTCTAGATCGATATAAACGTGACTAATCAGACCAAACGAAAACTACTTTAATTTAATCAGATGCTAAACTGATCACGAACATAAAACTGAACAACTTTTACTGTGGAGCGTAGGAAAAAAGGGAAAATTTCAGCTGTCCCATACGTTTAAGTCGAGCACGAGCGAGCGAGCAGTCGAGCGTTGGCACAGCAGTTTTGTATGAAACAGCTGAGATTTCATATTGTGATCTCGAAGTGCGAAAAAAAAATGAAGAAAATATTTGGTGTCTCATACAATTTGGTCGTTTGAATTTTGTAGCATATTATTTTTCACGATTTCGATGTTGGTCCCGTTGAGAAAGTTGTTCAGTTTGATGGTCTGATCATCCCCTTAAAAAACTGTAAGCATAAATAACAAGGACCCTGTATGTATAGATACAAACATATATGACTCGGGTAGGTACAAATAATTCATATTCATCATACAAATATTTTGCTTCTTGCGGGATTCAAACTCGCGACCCTTCTGATCAGCAGGCAGGTTCACTACCAACCGAGCTATATCACTATAAACAGTTACCCACATTAATAGCCATCGATATTTACAATCACATCAAAAGTTTTCTCTACTACATTTTTTATTCAAAAAGACAATTTTCTTTGGCTATTGCGAGACTATAAATAAATGGAGCGACACGTACATATTTCTTAGTCGCGACCTGCGACTGAACGACGAAATGGCGATGATTTATTCGCACGCGAACCCCTTTATTTTACAAATCTTTTGTACCTTTTACTATACGGAATATATCACCCTTGCTATGATAATGTAAACCTTGAGATGGATCTTAGTAGAGCAGAGGTGCTTTATTCGAATATTTCAAAATCAAAGGGACCTCTGTGACTAAAAACGTTTCTTGGCACTAAAGCAATTAAAGCGTAAGTGAGGAATGAGTGAGATGGATACATTTTAGTGAAAAGTTAAATTTAAAAAAAACTACAAGAAAATCTTCATACAATCTTCTTTTTTATCTTTTATCTGTTTTACTTACTTGATTTAAAAAAAATATCTACAGCTATAATATACCCATTTGTACCCTTACGATCTTTTATTCTGTTTTTGTAGCTGTATGTTTTTGGTGTGCAAATAAAGAATATTTATGTTATGTAATGTTATACTTTTTTTAATTTATTTTTTCTTACCTATATTAAACGACGACGGGTAGTCAAAGGCCTGTACTTTATGCTAATAGATAAACGAAAAAGAAACTGGTACTGAAAACCTAGACTGAATTGCAGCAGTAATCTAAACTATTATAAAACTGTAACAGAAGTGTGTCTGTACTTTGTTGATATTTACAAAAAAAATTACGACATGGTTTTTACCTGTCCCTGATTCCAAATCACCAATTTTTGGATTTTTTGTCTGTCTGTTTGTTTGTTTGTTTGTTTGGGTGTTTGTTTGTTCGAGTATCACGCAAAAACTACTGAACCGATTTTGATGAAACTTTTTTTGTCTGATAGCTTATCATCTGACTTAAAATCTGGTATATAATTTATGCGGACGAAGTCGCGGGTTAAAGCTCGTAAAAAATAGAATTCTAGAAATTCTTCTTATCTTGAAAAATGTGCACCACAAACTGTTCCTAGAATCAGATTAAATTCAGAAAAACATTCTAGAAAAATCATAGAAAAATATACTTTCAAGTTTCACAAGGTACAAAGTTAGATGTTAATATACAGGGTGTTAGGGAAACAGATGCATTACTCTAAGGGGTGATTGTACCCATAATACTGAACAACTTTTCCCTAAAAAACCTATAGGAAAATAAAATAAAATTGACTTTCCATACTAAATGCAATAAAAATTGATTGAAGGTTTGTATGAAAAAAAAAATCTTGAAACTTTGGGAAAATTGTTCAGTATCATAATTAGGTACAAAACCTTATTAAAGTAACGCAATTATTGTCTACCCTAACATTCTGTATTATACAGGGTTATAGAGTCTGCTTTGTCTGTCTAGCTTGTCTACCGCGACTTAATCCGCGTCGTTTATTTTCCTAGCTATGAACCATCGACAAAGGAAATAGGTATTTATTTTACTGTATCAATATGACCTGGATCGGTCAAGTCGTTTAGATGATACGCGATCGAACACACACAACAACGATTACAAATTATATAAAGATAAAAATAATAAATAACACAAAATGTAGCAGGAAGAACCATACAAAATATATATTTTTAGATGATACAAATCAGTCCACAAATTGAAATGTCTATAAATAATACGGAACTAAACGCATGCAGCGAATGAATTATTCTGGCTATTCTATTGGTGCTTTTTTATCGTCAGGAGACTCATGAGTTATGGTCAATGGCTATTGAATTATCTACTGACATGTTTTCGTAGTTTATTTCGGTTCATGCAGACAAAACATGCAAAATAAATGTTCTCGCAGAATTAGAATTTTCCATTTTCGGTAAGTAAAATGAAACATCTAGAAGAAAATCTGATATTTTAGGTTACACAAGAAATTTTGTGATGAAAAATGTCTGTGTAGTTCAGTTTAATTCAATTCAATTAGAACTTTTTATACCTACCTAAAGCTTTATGTTGTCCAATGTGATTCATTTGAAGTTTATGTAGATATATTTTGTATTAAAAATTATTGTATGAATTCATGTGATCTCAATATCCTCTTAATTTTCTAGTCCGATATCAAAAATAATATACTTTTAATTATTCTGTGCCCTTACAAGAGAAATAGCAAAAGTAAATTCAAACTACCAATATGAAATGTTCATAAAAATAGACGAATTCAGACGACAAGTTCGAGACGTACCGAACTATAATAAAATTATACTCTAATACAATCTATCTAGACGATCATGCCCTATTCAGATTTCCGCTAGGATAACTTCTGATTGGACATATCCTGCTCGGTTATTTGCAATAACTTTAAGGCACCCTCCTTAAAAAGTAACTTAGGGTGCTGAAGGCGCTAGTAGAATGATTGCGAGATTAGGCCCACATCAAAGAAATTTGAGATAAGCTGGATGTGACATAAGAAAGTAACTTGCCTCATCTGTAAATTGTTTTACTTGGTGATTTCATTTAAGTCTGAAAATTTCAACGGCTTTTTTCCTATCGTGTTTTGATAGACAAATTATGTGTACATGTGGAAATGCCAATGAAAAACTTGAATCCTTTGTATGATTTTATATACTAAATAATTGATTTGCTTTACCAGCCTGTATCGGATCTCATCGGGTAGATTTATGTTATGGATACAGTTTTTGAGGGTCACGCGGTTATTATTCACAAACGGTTACCGGTTGCCGGTTTCTTCGGGAACTCACAAATACCAAAACGCGGTAAGAACCCGTTAAAATGTTTAATTCTATGTTATGGATGTTTAAATTGTACAGTCATCATCATCATACCATTATACGTTCCACTGCAGGGCACATGCCTACCCTCAGGGGGGTGTGTAAAGGTTTGTTAGTCCACCATAAGTGCCCAATGCGGATTCAAATACGCATCACAATTTATTAAACGTATACAGTATTCCTTACGATGTTTTCCGTTTGATTTAAACAATAAGTCTTATTTTTGGACATAAAAAACTAGTTATGGACCATAAAGGTACAATTTTGTTTAAATCAAACGGAAAACATCGTAAACTAGTTACTTACTTTTTTCGTAACTTAGTTACGAAACTATATTAATACTCAAGTCGGTTATTTTACGAAGGTACTATAACTAATTATTAACTCCAACATTATTATTCATGTTTGAACAATTTATTTGATGTGATACATAACTATTATGAATTAAATATATGAGTTTTGCTCTGATTTGAAATATTCTGGAATTTCGTTATATTTTGATAGCCGAAAACTGTTTTGACTTGGAATTTTGAACAACATTATGACCGTCCTTGTTCTGAATGTTATTAAATACAAACTTCCGTGTTATGATAACTTTTGTAGCCTTTTCATATCGCCATATAATCTGTGTTCCCTACAAGTTTAGGCCCCCTTCTATCGAGTTTTATTGAAATTTCTTATATCGTCGCCTCGTAATGGGCAATCCGGTTCTGAAATGTACGTAAGGGCATGTGGGGGTGTTAAATTGTGCGTTTCGGGTCTTAAGGAAAGATTTCGTTCTGCAATCGTTTTGTAATTTCAACGTCTGGTTTGAACAATCTATTCTCTTATAACTGAAGCTTTGTTTGCGGTTTAATGGTTAATTTATGTCGTATAGATTAGTCCTAATTGTATTCTGTCTGTGCATTTATTCATATGTGAGAAAGAGATAAATAAACATTTTATTTTAATATATTTAACGACATTCATCGGTTTCCTTTAAAGCAGAAGCCAAAATTGCCAATTATGTAACTGATAAACCAATTAAATATGATTTTATTTCCAGTAATAAACAAATTTTAAAATACCTTCTCGTATGTTCAATGACGTAAAATTTTCGCAGTCCCACTGATAATAATTATGTGACTACATTTTCCATTTTAACTTCAGCGATTGTCTTATATACAAAAGCAGTCATGTTCGAATCACGATATAGGTAGGGTAGGTACCAGGTCAATCCAGATTGAGCAGTTTTGGTGCAAAATTTGCCATACTATCACTTCATGTGCTATCTTAGCTTAGTAATATAGATAATGTCAGATATGCAAAATCATCACCATTATATCAGACGATACACGTCTACTGCTGGAAATTAGGCCTTCCCCAAGGATCACCACAACGACCGGTGCAGCGTTGCCGTCATCCAACGATGCAGACCTTTACCAGGTCGTCGATACACCTTGTGAGGCCTACCACAAAGTATTAGATATGTAAAATAATAGGTAATAAAACCGGTCAAGTGCGAGTCGGGCTACTCGCACACCGAGGGTTCCGTACCACACCACCACAGAACACAACATTATTAACTTAGAAAAAAAAATCTATTTTGTGTCCGGGACCTTTAGCGCAAGACCGACTCCCACTTGGCCGGTTTTTAGTATTTGTTGTTATTTTGTAGAGTTTGTTCTATAATCACACTAAGTTGGACTCTTGTATATATTACCGTTTTTATGATAGAGCGTGAAGAAAAAACGTTGATAAAAACTAGTTTCTTGTTGAGAACCCCCCTTAATTTTTAACTTTTTGACATTTTTATTATTTGTTAACAAATCCGCCGTAATAACGCATAATCTGAGAAAATTTCAACTATCTAGCTATTACAATTAATTTTATAAAAAAATTAAAAAAATTAAATTAAAAAAAAGTTACAGCCCTAAATAGGTAGGACAGACGGACGGACGGACAACGTAGGCTTAGTAATAGGGTCCCGTTTTCACCCTTTGGATAAATATATTTATATAAATAAAATTATATTACTAGTGCAATGCGCTGTTCCTTGAGAGCACCAGCAAATTTTAATGTTTTTTCTTAAGCACTTTGTTCCATTGCTGATGCTGGGCAATGGTCTCCTATAAACTCTGTAACTTGCGAATAATAACTTTGAGTCCAGTCAATTTACATCAGTTACTCTATTTGCGGACAGTAAGTTTGTATGAGTTTGCGACCGATTTTATTTGGCTCAGTAAACCTGCGATGCTAAAGTGGATCGTTATTTCCGAGGCTTCGTTTTGTGTCAGTCGTAAACGAAACTGGTCGCATTGTGTGGTCTGTTTTTGAGTTTCTATAAAGAGCTTTCGTTTCAAATGAATGTCGGATTTTAATTAAAGACTTTACTTGTTACAAATTCGAAACGGAATAATCTGGAACTGTAATGTAATACATTAATAACATTAATTTTTCTCCTCTTGTCATCATTATTTAAGGAAAGATAATATAAGAGCATCGGTGGCGCGTTGCGGAGAGATATGGACACCCAATTATGGAGGTCCGGGTTCGAATCCGCACGGAAAACATGCCATGTACCAATGAGTTTTTCTAACTTATGTACGTAATACCGACTGCTCTCAAACGTTGAAGGAAAACATCGTGAGGAAACTTGCATACACTGAAGAAGAAATTCTGATGTGTCATGTGAAGTCTATCAATCCGCATTGGGCACGCGTGGTGGACTAATGCCCATACACCCTCCCTGAGGGTAGGCCTGTGCCCTGCAGTGGGACGTTTATAGGCTGATGATGATGATGATGATGATGAATATTATGGTGCGATGACGTAGGTACCTACTTAGTAGTACGTAAACGAAAATTTGCTCAGTCTTAAGTCATTTTTAATACAGTGAGAATATGATGGTGTTTTATAGTAGTGCGGCTCATCAGGAGGGCGATTACGCTAATTTAAAACATCCAAGTTCATCCTAATCCAATTTCAGTTCTATTCACATTGCAATCCAAGTACTATTCGAGTCTTTTCGGGAAGAACATCGTAAGCGCCCTAAATTTCAAAATGTGATTTTTACGTAACCTCTAGAACAGATGTTAAAAAATTTGCAGCTGTTAGTTAAAAACGATTCCTCTAAATAATAGAAAATATCACACATAACATTTTTTTAAAATATCAAGTTAACTACCAATCACGATGTATAAGATATATAGAAAAAACCTCGTCCTGTAAAAAAACTTAACTGTCGCTTACGATGTTCTTCCCAAAAAGGCTCGTATTCAACTGTGTTAGTTCCGTATTGCGCTAAACTTTACTTATTTACTATGTGACTGACAGCCTTACGTTTAAACCATCTTTCAAAAAGGCTTTAACGGCTGTCATGAGCTGTACCGCGATTAGCGCAATACCAAATGTGAAAAAACTAAACTTCGCACGCGGTCCAATCGTGGTTCAGTTGCGATTTATTTACCGCAATTTCCCTTTGAGATTGTGATGCGGAATAATTGGATATCGTATAGAAGCAAAGACATAGATTTATATATTACTAGCGTAAGGACATGGCCTATGAGCTTGACTATTGTCCCCAGTTCTTTGGCTCTACAATGCAAGGAAAAATGCCAATTTAGAGCACTACAAATATATGACACGTTATAGTTCGTATACGAGTTTATGACAGATGGCGCAAATTTTTGTTTCTATGAAGAAGGTTTTTGTAAAATATTCTGACGGGCCTATCCTTACGCTAGTAATATATAAATCTATGTATAGAAGCATACAATTGAGAGCCACATCCTTGTCGATTCATATTCATATGGAGCTAGTAATCATTTTTTTCAAGGGCTTTAAGAACTTAAAGGTTCTACCACCCAGTGGAACATTGAAATGAATCGACACATTTTAGGGGTGGTTCAGACCATCAAACTGAACAAATTTTACTATGGGAACAAACCTGATATCACAAGAAAATCTGCTGTTCCTTACTTAAGAGGATAGGCGGGCTAAAATGAAAATTTGGAGAATAGATCACTTTTCCGAGTGTATACGTATTTGTCCGATCCGCCTAACATCGCCGACTAGACTAGAGACCGATTTTATCTTCATAAATTCGTCGAAATCTGTATTTCGTATTCCCCTGTTTCCTCCTCCAAAACTAAGCCGATTTTATTAATTCTTTTAAGAATAATATGAGAAAGACTGGCTATGTCCCTATATTTTGCCATTTTTGTTTATATTTGTCAAATTTATTTACTGAATGTCTGTAAACGGGCGGTAAAATTGGTCATTTTCGAAGGCCCCTAATAGTAATTAATTTTCAATAAAACCGGTCAAGTGCGAGTCGGGCTTCTCGCGCACCTAGGGTTCCGTACCACACCACCACAGAACACAACATTATTAACTCAGAAAAAAAACTTTTTTTGTCCGGATCCTTTAGCGCGAGACCGACTCACACTTGGCCGGTTTTTAGTATTTGTTGTTATTTTGTAGAGTTTGTTCTATAATCACACTAAGTTTCACGCTTCTATGTATTACCGTTTTTAATATAGAGCGTGAAGAAAAAACGTTGATAAAAACTAGTTTCTGGTGGAGAACCCCCCTTAATTTTTAACTTTTTGAAATTTGTATTATTTGTTAACAAATCCGCCGTAACAACGCATAATCGGAGAAAATTTCAACTATCTAGCTATTACGGTTCAAAAGTTACAGCCCTAAATAGGTAGGACAGACGGACGGACGGACAGACGGACGGACGGACGGACGGACAACGTAGGCTTAGTAATAGGGTCCCGTTTTCACCCTTTGGGCACGGAACCCTAAAAAAGCACAACATATGGACATAGCAGAGGTAACATAGATTGTATGGTAACACATTTTTACAATTTCAGGTTTGCTCCCATACTAAAAGTTGTTCAGTTTGATGGTCTGGACCACCCCTAAAAATGTGTCGACTCATTTCAATGTATTATAATTATAACACTCTATGCACTTTTCCTTTCAATCTATCACTATTAAATTATCTTAATGCAGTTCATTGTACAATGTGTACGATATTGTTACTAAATCGTTTCATTATCGCCAATCCAGTGTCAATGGATGCATCCCATTTGGACTAACCCGGCCCGAAGCCCCGAGATTACTTGGTCAATTTGAATCGTGAATCTGGGTTAATGTTAATACTGTTACGTTTCCATTACCATTGAGTTGATTTTGCATTACTAAATAGCATTATGACGTATTCATATATACACACGATTTCGTGCTTTATTAGTAGAGAGATAGAGATCAGGATCAGGATCATTACCTTTATTTATGGCTGTAACTTTTGCCGATAAACGATAACCGAATACCTAGCTAGACAGTAGAAATTTTCAAAGACTGCTAACAAATATAAAAAATTACAAAAAGTTAAAAATAAAGGGGGGGGGAGGGGGGGTATGAATTATTTTCTTTAAGCCTATTATCATTTCTGTTATTGGGTCTGTCACTGTCACTGTTACTGTCCTCATGCCAAATTTCGATTCAATAAAGGTGCAAAAATGAGCGAGTAATGGAGGTAGAGCAAACAGACATAGATAGGCAGAATGGACGAAAGTGAATAGGTTGTTTGACTACGGAACTCTAAACTCTATATTTTGGGTCAGATCCCATCGGCAATTAAGAATTAACTATTACTTCTCATTAATTGAATCAGGCGTTACTTTGCGGAAATCCATGACTAATAGGTAGATGACACGATTGTATCGGCGCGCACAGGTCACTCGGTGTCGGACGCTCGGCGGAGTAACAACTCTGTATCGAACGTTCGTCGGTCTAACTCCTGAGGATGCTCCTTGGTGGAGCGAAACACGTGTAGAGTAGAAATTATTTGGTAAGCAGGTTGTATTTTATTACGTAATACAACTTTGTCTACTAGGTATTTAGAGGCGGAGGTCTTGATACAATCGTGTCATCTACCTATTATTACTTCTCATTAAAATTACATTTTTTAAAATCTTACTTAATTTCAGGTCTGAAAATTTGACAATTTGACTAAAGTACTCGTCTGTGAGACGACCAATAACTTTCTCGGATGGAAAGCCTCCCATTTTTCATTGAAGCTCAGCGAATCGAGTAAATCTCTGACTAGTGGTCTGAAAAGGAAGTTTTCTATCTTAGATCAGCATCGAATGAAATGGCAAATGGCTATGGATGTATCCTAAATTTCTGTACCTACAAAATAAATCCTAAAAGAATATTATTTAAAAATTATTTAAATATTTATATATAAGAATTATCATAGCATTTATTTATGTTATACAGGGTGTAAACTTTAATTCATTACACAGGTACTTTAGAGATGCTAAAGACTGAAGACTTGAGATTGAAATCGCAAAGAAAAAAGGTATTCCATACATTCGGGTCGAGCCTTTAACGTTTACGATGAAACAAAAACATTGTTTTTCGCCATTTCAATATTGGCTCCAGAGTTAGTTCCGCCTAGGGATATGAACATTTATATTTTGGGCATTTGGTAAAACATTCAACGTTTTTGCAAAATCGTCCCTCAAGGGTGTAAAATAGGGGATGAATTCAAAATGACAACGTTGACGAAGTCGCTGGCAACAGCTAGTGTATTCAGAAAAGACAGACCGATAACTTAACCTAGAAATCGTAAACACTCGAGACAAAGCAATGAACTAACCCAAAACCACTAACGACAGCTACCTTTGAGATCACCCACAATATTAGTAAAGCACCTAAAAGCTATCCTTTTACCTAAATTACTAGCTTACCCTATCAACATGTTACGTTAACTTTGAACACTTTGCTAAGCAAAATGTTAGCATACCTAGTGCAAGATGTTTAGCTTACGTAGGTACCTTCAATTTCGTCTGAAATTAATACCTGAGTTGCTGACACGCATAGACTAGCTATCTTATTGACTTCGAATGTGTGCAGGCATGAATAGACAACTAGACAGATTATATTAAGTTATTCTATGTCGAACTTTGTAAAATCGAGAATTCACCCCTTATTCAATGAATATATGCGTAAATAATTATTACAATATACGTCAACCATTTTCATGTAGTTTTCATAATTCTTCGTGGAGGTTGAAGCTGTGCGAAAACTGATATTCTGGGGTCTTATAATTATCCTATTCAATCGGTATCAAATCGATATGGTGTGACATTAGCCATTAAAATTTAAAATAATTTATTTAAATAAAGGTTATAATTTGGGGCTGTATCTGGGCTTATAATATTATGTATGTTTCCAACCACTCTTAAACATTTTTGAATGAAACTGCATTTATTTTTGGACTGACAATGGACGAAATATAAAATTGCCATCGACTCGACATAATAAGATGGTCTGAATAGAGCTATGAAACATAATATAAGTTTTTGAGAAATATTCTAAACTAACAACATCCTATTTTTATACAGGTTTTTTTTTACTTCATCATATCAGCCGATAGACATCCACTACTGGACATAGAGGCCTCCCCCAAAATGGAGTGATGTGCCATAATCCCCACGCTTGGCAGACGGGTTGGCGATCGCAGTCTGATTGAATGAGTGTCTAAGAGGATGCTGCTGTCCGTCCTTCGGTCGAACCCTTAGTCACCTTTTACGACACCCACAGGAGGAAATGGGATGGTGCTATTCTTAGCCGACACCACACGGACCCTTTTTTTATTGGATAAAGGGCGGGTTTTTACTTCATCAGCATCATCAGCCTAATAAACCCCACTGCTGGGTATAGGTTTTTACTTATTGGGTAAATATTCTTTCCTTGTCCTATAAGTCTACCGGGACAGTTGTCTATGTGGACATACATAGTAAACTGTTTGTTTTGTATCAAGGAAATGTTGAAATTCTAGGAGAATCCCAGGGAGTTTGTGACATTGTCATGGAGATTTGTGTTTGTACCTTAGTCGTGAATTCTGGCTGAGATGACACTTGTAGGTACGTGTATTGTATTGTTTGACATAGTAATTGTACTTGAAAACAGAGTTTTCCTGGTGAATTCAGTTTGTTTTGAGATTTCAGGTTTGCTCCCATAATAAAAGTTATTCAGATGGATGATCTGAACCACTTCTGAAAATTTTGAAAGTTTTTACAAAATCTGCTAGATGATGTTGATTTTTTTTATACCCACACACTTTCACTACGGAGCCAACATCGAAATAGCGATAAAAAAATCAGCTGTTCCGTAGAGAATGATACTAGACCAAAATGTATGACAAAGCTTTTCTTTTTTCGCGATTTCAAAGTTGGACCCATGTAAAATTTGTTCAGTTTTAAGATCCACTCCAAAAAGAATTTAAGCTTACACCCTGTATTACGTTAGAAAACTCGTAATCGACCTAAAGTTAAATAAAAACATGTCGTCGGATCACTATGCACCCTGACATCCTGTTTACATAAAGTTTTTAGCATTTTTCTTTTAAAACAACTCTTAAAATCTCATTTCGCGCCCACATACTAAACTTTTCACTATATAAACTCCAGCGAGCATCGCCACATGCTATTTACCTAGTCTAAAACTGAAACTTCTCTTATGAAAACTTTCTAGGTGTTCGGAAAAGAATTCCAGTTTGAAAGTGATTCTCTAGAATTTTCCAACTTTCAGCGTCTTAAATTTTTCAAAAGTTTTCTTTATTTTACATATATTCATTGTGAATAGGGGCACAGTATAAAAAGAGTATCTATTACTACATAATAGGGGTGTGTTCTGTGCTTAGACTAATTATATCGGGACGCGTAACCACGTGTCATTCTACTAACAAACTTTCTGCCACTTTTTGCGGGGGGCGAGGTAACATGTTATCCGCAACTTTGGATTTTATTCCCTATGACTTTAGATTCTAATTTTTAATGTTCAAAATCATGAAAAGTAGTCTCGTGTAAACCCCAAACGTTCTAAGTTCAAAATTATTGTTTCGCAATAATAGGCTGTCTAGTTTAGTGATAAGTTATAAAATTGAATGTTGAATGTACATGATCATTGCTCTTATACCGTGGCAGAGGGGAAATGCTAC
Source organism: Agonopterix subpropinquella (assembly GCA_922987775.1). Classification (NCBI taxonomy): domain Eukaryota; kingdom Metazoa; phylum Arthropoda; class Insecta; order Lepidoptera; family Depressariidae; genus Agonopterix; species Agonopterix subpropinquella. The sequence goes on along the minus strand of OV277698.1, from coordinate 15,616,384 downwards.
CGCAAGGCCGGTCCGGATATAATTAGTCTAAGGTTCTGTGACTTAATAATATTACACGGTCTAAAATATCTAGTAAGTATTCTTCTTCTTCTTATCAAGTGGGCAGCGAGCCCATGGTTTCAGAGTTTTTTCAGACCGCCTTATGGCCTCTGACGTGGTTTTTATATAACGACTACTACCACCAGAGATAGTAGCCAGGACCAACGGCATAACGTGCCATCTGAAGCACGGAATCATCTTTCTTTTCAGACAATCAGGTGATTCAGCCTGCAATGTCCTAACCAACTAGGTAAAAACGCACAAAGTGACTTATCACTAGGTGTAGCCCCGTGGGAATCAAGCCCACGACCTCCGTGTCAAGAGCCCAATGCTTTTAAACATTAGACCACGGAGTAGTAGTATTGGGACACCTGTTTATACAGGGTGTAACAAAACATCCTAGTAATACTTAAGGGGGTGCTTCAGACCATCAAACTGAACAACTTTCATTATGGAGCCAACATCGAGAAAAAATAAAAAAAATCTGCTGTCCCATACAAAACTGCAGTACCGACTCGACTAAAATGTATGGGACAGCAGATTTTTTTATTTTTTCTCGATGTTGGCCCCATAGTGAAAGTTGTTCAGTTTGATGGTCTGAAGCACCCCCTTAAGTATTACTAGGGTGTTTTGTTACACCCTGTATTACTAGAAAATGTGTTGTTAAGTGTAGGTTTTAGTTCAATCTACCAGAGTTAGATTTAAAATTACACTTTTGCTTAGTAAGTCTAATAAAATAAATAGTTGTCACATATAGGGTCCGACATATAGCTGACGGTTTTTTAAGACGATCGCGATGATCAGACTATTGATCTGACCAACTTTCTCTATAGGACCAGACCAACGTAATAGTAATAAAAAATCCCCTGTTCAATACATTCGTGTCGAGTAGGTTTGCACTTATGTATGGAACAGTTGTTTTTCTTTTTGCAATTTTGATGTTGGTCAAGACCATGTATACTACTAGATAAAATGTTTATTAGAAACAGTTTCTTTGTTCTTATTAAAGTAAAAGAATGAAATAGTAAAAGCACAAGCAAAACTTACCCTAAACGACTACTACTGATATTTATCTTCTCCGTGTATAGCTTGTAGGGTAAGTCAAAGGCCTCTTTGTAACCAACTTCTAAAAACCGGCCAAGTACGAGTCGGGACTCGGGCAATTAGTGTTCCGTACTACCAGTAGTTTAACATGGGTCATTGAGGAAACCACTATAAATTGACACTTACTTAGTATATATCACATAGTAACTGAAGATCATTTTACACTGGTCGCTCTGGTGTTAGTATTTTGGGTATAAAAAAAACTATCCAAGTTAGAGCCACCCTGATAATTTTCCCGCCATCTACACATTTTTTCTGATGTTCATGATTTTTTTCAGATCTTATACGGCTATATTTTTTGAAATAGAGGTGGGGACAGCAATTTCTCGGATTTAATTGAAAATTTTGTTAAACAAAGTCTTAATAAAACATTTGAAAAGTATATTTTTATACTCTTATTTTCATAAGCTTTCAATTGATACCCCACACCATAGGCTAGAATTTTTTTTTTTTATTTACCCTTTCTTACTCCCCAAATTGCCCCCCAATATAAAAATTAAGCTTTTTTATTTCATTTATGATATTGAACCAGCAATTGCTATATCTGTACCGAGTTTCAACTTCCTATGTCTTACGGTCTTTGAGAAAAATGCCTGTGACAGACGGACGGACGGACAGACACGGAGCTGATTTCATAAGTGTTCCGTTTTGCCAATTTTGGTACGGAACACTAAAAAGGAGGGGGTTTTCAATTAGACTGTATGTTTTGTTACGCGATTAATCCGCCAATTATCCATTGATTTTGATAATTCTTTTTTCGTTTGGTAGATTATACCTAGGTACCTACGTATTTTGTACCATTTTAGTTTTGAAGTCGGGTTCAATTTCAGTGACGAAAGTTAGAGGAAGAGTACTGTACTTCATTGATCTTGAGCAAGTTTGTGCAAAAACATTTGTACAGGGTGTAAGAAAAAGTATCATTAACCTTTGTAGGCTTTGTAGGCAGTAACCTTTAACGTGTAAGTCGAATACAATAAATTGAACAAAGTTTTTAAAAATTGGATACAAATAATTTTTTAATTTAAAATGTTACCTCAACAATTGTTAATCCGCGTGTGCCGACACCCCAGACGGTACAAAGGATTGTTCAAAAGTTCAGAGACTATGGTCAGGTAAGAACTCCTGATTACGCCACTTTCCTCGTTGTGTTCATAGACATATTTGTTGACATTGAAAAAAACTTGATTTGTTAATTAACACTTTTTCTTACACCCTGTATAGTATGTCACATATTGCATGGGGCTACAAAGGCCCGGCCTAAAATTCAATAAGGATAGAAAAATTCGTAAACTTCGTACCAAACACACATCTTTATGGCAAGCTTACACAATTTTCTCAATGAGACTAGTTTAGAATCACCCCGGGGGCATTCGGTCGCCGCAGACCCACCAAACTTTCTTCTTACAGCGCTTTTGAGGGTAGTTAGCTACGAATGTGAGTTTTACAAGTGATTTCCTTGAAATCCCACTTACAGGAGTTGTTCTTGGCGATGTACTGGGAATTGTTTTGTTTTGATCGCATGGCTTAGGGAAAATGGAATTAGAACAAAAACGATTGACCCCTTATTGAAAATTCACGCTGCAACTACATAGTAAGTTTATTTTATTTTCTAGCGTAAAGGTCAGTAAACGCCTTGGCAACCTATCAAACAAAGTTAAAAGCAAATTCTCGAGTCTCAAATACGACTAAACTCCGAATTTTATTCAACTCCGAGGCGCTAATGGCGTCCGCTTCGAACAAAAACTCGCTTGATTAAAATCGTTTGTCGTAATAAAAGGAGCACTAAAAAGTTACAACCGTACCAAACTGGAGACCGGTAGGCCCGTAAAATCGATCACCGAACGATACTGATCACGGAGAGGACAAAAATTTAACGACGAATTCGAGATTACGAACCGGCCCAGTTTAATTTAGTGTCGGAATCAAAGGCAAAATATTAAATTGTCGCAGGGCTTCTTGCCGGCGCGAACGTCTCATGCCAAATGAGCCGTGAACGCTGCCGCGTATATTTTATTAGCACCGCCCCTCTCTCGCCCCTCCACTCGGCGTGACGTGCTACACGCTCCCCGCCCGCCCACACGTCACGCCGCCAGCCCGACTATACCCGCGCCTACCCTATTTACATTCGCGAGTGAACCAACGGCGTGTGAAATTTTATTTCTTCGACAATCTGAGATGAGATTAGCTGTAAATTGAGTTTATGACGGAATCAAATATGCATGTCGCCGCCCGCACCTCGCCTTGCCTCGCCTCGATGCGTCACGACTGCCTTCACGCTTCATCGGAATCATAAATTCAGAATTCTCTCTTTTATTCTCTACTTCTTCGACGTCTAAACGTACCTACTGATCGGTGTTCGAATGAAATATTATTTCTCACTCGAGACGATTCATGCATCCTGTTTACATCCATGTTATTCGGAGTTGTTTTTCCTTGAATGAACGTAACGTTTTCGAATGAACGAACGTTTCTACCAAAGACAATTTGAGCGGGTCCGCCAGGAGAATCGGAAAAATCAAGTTCAATTGACGCGATAGGTGTTTTCATTCCGACGTTTTCAATTTTCTGAGGCATTAACATTTCATCCAATTGAACTTTGGGGTTCAATCTGTAATTTTATCAAAGAGGGTATTTGTGAAGAATGAGAAAAACCAGCTTATTCGTTGTCAAAAACATTCGTTCTTCTACAAACACGTAAGTAATTGTATCGTGACTATGCTGATCTAACCCTCCTTGGAAAGTTCTCTGATGCGTGAATCTGCGCGTTTCCTTGTTTTGATGCAGAATTTCCTTCTTTGTATTAAATATTTTATATCATGAATGTTATTTTTTCTTCAAAAATATGATAATGCCAAGTAATAAATAAGTAATTACCTGGCCTTACTCTTTTTTACACTACTTTGAAAGTAAAGTACAGCCAGGAAAATAAATCCGCTCGTCGACTTTCTTTCGCGCAGACAGCGACTAACATTTCTCGACGGTACTCCAAACCATTTCATAAGAAAATCAACCTTATGGCTATTGGCTACGCTGTTAAGGAGAGAAATTAATTGCCATGCAGTCAATATACCGAATGTAGATCGCATCATTGATGCGTCAGGCGCGAAATCAATCGACTAATTAGAAGCAGATAATTTTTGGTGGGCAATAGTAGAGTATCGTGATGGGTTGGTGTTGATTATAAACATGATACTACTATACATTATAGCTATTTTATAGTAAAGAAAATTACATACTATGGTGGCAGGACATAAACTATCCGCCATAGCAATAAAACAGCCGGGAAGGCAATAACAGTTAACCGAGTGCCAAGCGGATATATAACCGGTTATAAGCAGTTATATCTGGATAAAACAGGTGATTACTGCCGCCAATTAACGCGCTCAAAGCTCACGCTATCTAATTGTTCCATTTTTATGGTTTTGTCAGCTAACAAGCTTCGCTTTTCTATGAAATTTTATCAATTTGAACTGAAATTCGTTGTTAAAGCTTAAAAATGTAATGCATTTTTTAGAGGTTAGTAATAGTCTATGGTCTAGTAGGTAGTGTGTTTCCACGAATAGATAGGCACAATCTTGAGACTTATCGAATTAAAACTTCTGCACTTTGTGTGCATAAAGTGATTACTGGTTTCGTATCACCAGCTTATCGATTGCATAAAAACAATTGTGGCTAGAGGGCTAGCCAGCTTTTAGAGAACTTTGGTTGGAGTTTATTGCCCAAGTTTATACAGGGTGTAACAAAACACCCTAGTAATAGGTACTTAAGGGGGTGCTTCAGACCATCAAACTGAACAACTTTCACTAAGGAGCCAACATCCAAATCGCAAAAAAAAAATCAGCTCTTTCATACAAAACTGCAGTATCGTCTCGACTCAAATGTATGGGACGACAAATTTTTTTCTTTCATTTTTTCTCGACGTTGGCTCCATAGTGAAAGTTGGTCCTTTTTTATGGTCTGAAGCACCCCCTTAAGTGTTACTAGGGTGTTTTTTTACACCCTGTATACTTACAGGGTCCTTCTTAATATGCTGACACTTTTTTCAGGGGATGATCAGACCATCAAACTGAACAACTTTCTCTACGGGGCCAACATCGAAATCGCGAAAAAAATATCAGCTGTCCCATACATTTTGGTCTGATAGCCAATTATTGAAAAATTTTTGCAATTTCTATATTGAGTCCTCAGTGAAAGTTGTTAAGTTTGATGGTCTGAAGCACCCTTTTTAATATGTAATGGAATGAATTTATAATTTTACACCCTGTATAACCAATGATAAGTATAAACCATGGCCTTTATCCATTTATGTGTTCATTGATAAGGCCAAAATCATATATTTTCAAAAGAAATAATATTTTGTTCAGATAATTATGTGTACTGTCGGCGGCAGCTTTAATTATGCGTGCATAGTACAGTAGGTACAACGGTACAGTATTAAGATTTAACATTCAATTTAACTTTTACGTAACACACAAACTTCGGATCACAGCTATAACGTTTCTGAAATATAAAGCTCCTGACTTTCATCTCAGAACTTCAAACAACAATCAACCAACGTCAACTAAAAATAAATAAATTCCCAGCTTCGCCACGATTTCACTCGGCAACTTATACATGGAATTTAAACTCATTTGACCGAGCTTAACATTCGTAGCAAGCGCAAGCGTGTTGTGCATATTGTTACGGACTTTTTAGGGTTCCGTTAGCTATCGGACAAGAACCGAACTCCTATTATAAATTCATTATAATCTGTATGTCATAGTCGTGGGTTCTAAATTATGCGTACTAAAGTTGAAATATTAACAGTACCTACATGCATTAGAATTCCACAATAGAAGTTTCTCATTATGCAAAGTCTTTTGTGAGATAATTGGTATAAAAAATAAGAAATATAAAGACAACATCTTTTATATACATTCGTAGGACAGTTATCTTTTTTTTTAAGTTGTAGACAAAATCGAAAACTTGTTTTCAATAAATGCAATCTTTAGACAAAGACTTTAATTATAAAAACATACAAGTAAAACAATGACATTATACGTCACTGAAGTAAAATTAATATCGAACGATTTACATAAAAGAATATAAAGGTATGTACGGTCAGCATAAGAGAAATCTAACCCTCCTGCGCTTAAGATTTAGAGATATATTATGAGTCAGGTTTCTCGGAAGCTGGTACATAAAAAATTGTATCTGGTCAATTTTCTATTTAAAAGAAAATATACTTAACAGGTTTCTGCCAAAGGTTTGTGGTCTGGTTTTAAAACCAGATCGCAGAACCCTCCTAAGTCATGCCCAGCGTTCTTGGTTGGTTTTTATGAAAACTCTGACCGTTGGTAGTGACATCTTGAAGCTATTTCATTAAAAACAAAAGGATAATTACGTATGCGGAAGAAGGATGTCAGTATCATTATGGAGCACGTTAACGCACGAGTAATCATCGGGATGACGGGGGTTAAGGGTCACTGTCAGAGGGATTTACGTGCAAATTTCTGAATATTGCAGTTAGACATTGTTAGGGTGCGAAAAGGAATTTCCCAGTTAGATTATGACAGAGTGGGTCCATCTTCTTCTTTTCGTGTCAATTGTACTTCAGTGGTGTTCTTGTATTTTAGTAGCCAGGTGGTCGGCAAGCCTGACCGCGTCAGGAGCATCTGTATTTAAATCCTCTCTCGTGCAGGTGTTCGGGCACAGCGGACATTCCAGCAGATGACTGGATAGGTTCGCAATAATCACACATTAAAAAGTTTGATAAAACTCTTGATTCGTAAATCATTAAAAAATGAAATAAAATCTGGCCTAATGCAGTTGCGTAGTTAATAACAGTTTCCCTAATAAACCATGGCAGGAAAAATGGAGTGAAAATAGTATTGGAAGAAGGAGTCATAGTCATGTTTGAGAAACTTAAAAAGTCTTGTTACTTTTTTAAGTTTCTCAGACATCACAATTCCCTTAACTGACTACGGACGCGAAAAGCTGACGGTTGGACTATAGTAATGGATGTCACTATCAAAAGAAGAGTAAGTTTGTATCTTCTTTGGAGAAGAACCTCAAAAATCTTGGGATGTGAATTTGGGATTATTACGAAAAAGATACAATGTCATTGTTCAATACGATTCCAATTTTATCTTTAAAAAAGTCAACCCTAAGGTTATTCGTGCGAACCAACCAATGACGTGAACCCGATGAAGGCATAAAAACGTGGCCATCTTTGTTATACAGGGTGTAACTTTAAATGCGTAAATTTTTTTTAGCACTTCAAACCATTAAACTGTAAACCATTAACTATCGAGCCATAATTAAAATCACGGGTTATTAGGATTGAGTAGCCAATAAGCATTGATGTCTTCTATTTATTTATTTGTATGCATACAGTTAGTCTGAACGTTACATGTACATTACATATTCCCGTTCGAAAAACAACAATATACCAACTGCACTGGCTGTCGAGCTTTGTTTCAAACTTTGCTTCCCAATTACGGAAGATATTTCCTTTCTGTAAACAAATGCGTTCATCCACTGCACTTGCAATACGAGAAATGCACGGAGCTCGATCAAATTCAATGTAAAATTTTGAGAATTCAAATCAAGATAGACTCGCTACCGAATCATAATGGTACATGGTACACAATCCATGCAATTATGCATGAGCAAAATTCTTTGAGCATCGAAATGTGAGATGGCAGAACGCGGTCCATTCTGCTTTGCCAAAACGTAATAATATTTATATTTGACGGATCGATAGCTCAGTAGTATGGTCATGGGTTCGAATCCCGTAAGGGGCAAATATTTGTGTGATGAATATGAATATTTGTATCCGAGTCATGGATGTTCGTATCTAATTATGTATTCGAAATCGTTGTCTAGTCATCATAATACAAGTCCAGGCTAGATTCTGGTATACTTTAAATGTGACTAGATAATTTGTGTGAAAATGTCCAAGACATTATTCCATCCATTATATTACATTAATTATTACCAGTTTGCTCTCTTTGATTCCTTTACCCTAAGAATAAGATAGATAGTTTATTTCATCAGAACAATGCAAGACAAACAGTAACTGACAGAGGTAGCAGGTAGATAAAACTATACGTTTTATGGGAAAAATAGCTTTAGCCACTCATCGCTAAGCTGTTTTTACGGTCGGTAGCTTTTTTTTTTGCGGTCTTAACCTTCTTCCTCCTAGACCATGTCCCATTTACTTGGGGTCGGCCTTCCTTGCCCTTCTTCTCCACTAAGCACGGTTTTGTGCTATGTCGGTGTCGAGCTGAGCTTCTTTAAGGTCTTTTCTTTTTGCGGTCTTAACCGCCTAATTTAAATCAATATCATCTGTTTTTGTGCTTGGCATAATACAAGTTTAAAATGCAGAATTGTATTGTTCTTTGTGAGCGTCCCGCCGCGTCTGCCTGTGCATTTATCTCGTCCCTCACAAAAAGAGGAAAATTTTATAAACGCGTTTCTACCGTTTGAATGCTCTAATGCAAAATTGTGCAATTTATGGAACAGTGGGACCGCAAGTCAAGCGCAAAGCCAGTTATGCGATATTAATGCGGGGTCAAACTAGATAATTGTCGGTGCTGTCACGGACCGACCCCTAATGCGGTTAGAGGTTGTCGTTAATTCTATGTGCATCTAATTATATGTCCATTATGTCTACAGTCTAGAAGCCATAGACAGAGTGCGCCTATGATTGAAACATAAGATCACCTTAAGAGCATCGTTTAAAATTTCTTGATTTCGATAATCTTTTGATGAGAATACACTCGTTAGTGCGCTTGAGTGCGCTTCATATAAACGAAGTTTTATCCTATTTTCAATCATAACTAATAAAAATAAAAAATATATTGTTAAACACTATCTAGAAACCTGTGACAGATTTCCGTTTAAATATTTAGTTTCAATGCTTGGATTAATCTAAGATTTGTATGGAAATCTTTAAACCACGATAAATTTGGGACTAAATGATTAAACAGAAACCTGACAAGATACACGTCACACACACAACCCGACATGGTTTCTAGTGGTTTCTATTGAGTTAAGTTTTTTAATAACTAAACATCCACACTGGGACGTAACATCGTTTTGTATAGAGCGCTTTATTAGGATGTCCACTACGACTATATGTGCCCATAGAGTAAATACTTTTTTTGAATTGGAAAGCTGTTTGTAGTAACCAGATATCAGTACTGAAAACAGTCGAGTTTCCTGAAAACTAAAAACTACATCAATTTGATTTCTAGCTCAGCTCTACATTCTGTATGTATGATTCTAGGCTAGGTCAACGGCTAATCCAGTGCCGGTATATAAAAGGCAATGGCCAGGTTAACTGACGCTATGGCGTCGTGCCAACTCGCTTGATCTTTGGACAAGTTCCGCCGTGCCAATTGTCGACAGCTTTGGTTTACATTTTACAAAGATACGTTCAATTCATTGTAATGAAAGAAGATTTTGTGAGTGTATGGGTTTTCATAGCACGCGCACACATGAAAGCGCGCGCATTGTAATAAATGAATGACTGTTTAATACAAAAAGTCGAGAACAAACAAATAACAAATCATCACTTTGAAAATGCTATTTTAAATTCGCAATTATGTTTTTGATATTTCATAGAAACTAAATAATATAAGAAGCTTTTTTTTATGTTAATACTAATTTATATATTAAATGTTTAAAGATACACATTTTTTAATAAAGGTTCCTAATAATATCAGGCCATCAAAAAATCATGAACACGATGAGAACTCGAAAAAAGAAGTCTCAGTAGTACGGTAGCAGTTCAGGCCCAAACTATTGAGTCAAAAAAAGTATCAGTTGTTCGGTAGCAGATCGGACCTGAACTAGTTCGATACTGAATTAACTACCGAACTACTGAGACTAGACGAAGATGTACTAACTGTCGTACTTTAGGTAACTTCTATGTTTGTCTGACGATACCGAACTACAGGTACAAAAATATCTCAGTTGTTCGGTAGCAGGTCTGACCTGAACTACTAAGACAATAAACCTCAAAAGTTCAATACTGAACTAACTACTGGTACTGTCATACTTTAGGTAACTTCTATGTTTGTCCGATCTTCTACCGAACTACTGAGAAAAAAAAGTCTCAGTTCAGATCGGACTTGAACTAGTTCTATACTGAACTAACTAACGAACTACTGAGACTAGACGAAGATACCTACTCGTACTTTCGTACCTTAGATAACTTCTATGTTTTTCCGACCTACTACCAAACTCAAACTCAAAATTATTTATTCAGTATAGGAGCTCGAAGCCCACTTATTAAATCGAACTACTAAGGCAAAAAATTCTCAGTTGTAAGGTAGCCGATCGGACCTGGCCCTATATCCGGACTTTCAATCTTCGATATATCGTGACCATTTCGGTCCGCACTTCATTGTAATAGAGTTGGCATTGGAACGAAAACGTTCACTCAAATGCGAAGTTCGAATGTCCGGGTAGAGACCCAGAACTAGTTCGATACTGACCTATCGAACTACTGAGACTAAACGAAGATACCTACTCGTACTGTCGTACTTAAGGTAACTTCTATGTTTGTCCGACCAACTACCGAACTAATGAGACAAAAAAATCTCAGTAGTTCGGTAACAGATCAGACTTGAACTAGTTCTATACTGAACTAACTAACGAACTACTGAGACTAAACGAAGATACCTACTCGTACTGTCATACTTTAGGTAAATTCTATGTTTGCCTAAAACCGATCAGCATACTTGTCAAACAGTGTCACCAAATTGCAGAAACACGATTACAAAACAATGATTTTAATCAAAACACAACACAAACGAAACACGACCATTATCGAGCAAATTAATTTAACCACAACGCTTGCAATACTGCTTTAGGAAATAACAGTTAGGAAGAGCTAATATCTATTCACATTACTAAAGCTTATTTAGCTGAATTTTAGATTTGACTCAAATAGGGTTTTCAATTATGTCGTTCCGCTTAATTGGTGGTGAAAGCTTTTACTATTGAATAAAGGTATTTTCACATTGCCAATAGCTCATTATTTAAATGGAATTTATTTAACCAAAATCAGTGTCATATGGGATTATGTAGCGTCATTCTACGCGATGAGTAAGGTCTCACTGACCTTTTACTAGGACAAAAATATTTGTAAACTAATAAATATAATTATGTAACTGAATGATGAAAGATGTGTGTTGTAGAGTTTCGGAAGTGCGATTTTTGAAAATCATAAGAGCGAATTGGCAGTAGAAAGATGCATAATCTCGATAGTAATTTTGACACTTTCTACTGCCAAGTCGCTCGTATGATTTTCAAAAATCGCACTTCTGGCCGCATCTTCTCTCAACGGAACACCTTCCGACGCGGTGGTAGAGTCAAAAAATGACGTCAAAAAGCTATCTATATGATATTATTTTGAATAAACAATTTCGAATTTTGAATTTTTGAATAAGTTCCTTTCTCTTTATTTCCTTACTTTATTTTCTTAATCTTTAATTAATCGTCGTGATCATTAAGTTTAATCATGTCTGTTACAACATATGTAACATACATATGATAATGATGATTATGACTATTACATAATAATAACCGGATTTTAATTTCTTTTTGTCTGTTTCTCTGTTTACTTGTTGTACGCATGTATCACGTAAAAACTACTGAATCAATATTATGTAGTTTCAGAAAAATAAAGCTTGAGATAAAATAGTGGGTATTTAGTTACATCGGAATCGTCTCACTTAGCGAGAACACAGAACCTACGTGTATTTCATTCGAAATTTTCAAAAATACGGCATTGGTACAGTCACCAGCAGATATATCGTAGCAAACAAAGTGGTAAAATATTTCTAAGCAGTTCTAATTTTCAATAATTTCTTTACTCATAACCAATCAAAAATATAGGAACGCCTAGAACATCAAATATATCTACGCAGTCAGGGTGGTCATAAACATCTGAACAGTTTCAGAAAAAAACCTTACTTCGTTGTTTTACATTTTAATTTTGCTGTTCAGATATTTATGACAAAATACACGTTTAGATATAATTGGTAATATTGACTGTAAAGAATTTAATGAAAATTAGCACTGCTCAGAAATATTTGGACACCTTGTATGCTACGATATATCTGATGGCGATTGTACGTACCTATTGGGGTCGACAGCCCGTTTGAAATTGCGGGCACTACTGTAATCAAAATGTGACACTGTATATCCCATATAAACAATATCTGCTAAGTAATCTTAAACTGCAAAAACAAACCATTGTCTCAACACCCGATCCATTACCCTAATGAGTTTAGGGTAAACCCCACAATTGTCGACCAGTCGCAACAAAGCGCGCCACAATCAAGACGATGCACAAAATCCCATTCCGTAAACAGCGAAGCAGGTGCCCGTAGCAGGCAATCTCGTTTGTCTTGACTCCGAACTGCTAGGACGACCCACCGAAACACTAATTGGACCATTTACCCTGGTAATCCAAGTCGCCAATTTAATTTGTGTTGCGTTTGCGAGCCGTTTGGTGGGCAAACTGCCTTTATCTGAAGGAAATAGATCCTTATAATTGGAGATGGTACATTATATTGAATATGTTGCTAAGATAAATTAAAATGGTTGAAAATGAGTTGTTCATATTTTTTTTAAAGTTAATTAATTGTAACTACTACAACTACATTTATAAAATCTATATCATTACAACTTTAGTATTAAAGAAAATTCATAATTGGCGGAGCAATTGCGTAACAAACATAAAAATAAAAGCGGTCAAGTGCGAGTCGGGCTACTCGCGCACCGAGGGTTCCGTTTCTGTACCACACAACCACAGAACACAACATACTAACTTAAAAAAAAAACTTTTTTTGTCCGGGACCTTTAGCGCAAGACCGACTCGCACTTGACCGGTTTTTAGTATTTGTTGTTATTCTGTAGAGCTTGCTCTATAATCACACTAAGTTTGACGCTTGTATGCATTACCGTTTTTACAATAAAGCGTGAAGAAAAAAACGTTGATAAAAACTAGTTTCTTGTTGAGAACCCCCTTAATTTTTAACTTTTTGTCATTTTTATTATTTGTTAACAAATCCGTCGTAACAACGCACATTCTGTGAAAATTTCAACTATCTAGCTATTACGGTTCAAAAGTTACAGCCCTAAATAGGTCCGACAGACGGACGGACAGACGGACGGACGGACGGACGGACGGACAACGTAGGCTTAGTAATAGGGTCCCGTTTTCACCCTTTGGGTACGGAACCCTAAAAAAGAAGCCATACAGTCGAATTGAGAACTTCCTCCTTATTTTGGAGTCGGTTATAAAAAAAGTCACCAAGTTACCAGTTTCGAGTTTATTTGGTAACCCCAATAGAACCAATTGTAGAAAAATATATTTAGAAACTGTATCGATATCTAGTCAAGTTACAATACAGTAATTATATTCTGTGTGACAATATTCGCGTTGGAGGTGATGGCAACCAAGTTTCGCAATCAGTGGTAAAAAAAAGAAAAACAAACCGGCCAAGTACGAGTCGGGACTCGGGCAATTAGTGTTCCGTACTACCAGTTGATTAACATGGGTCATTGATTCTAACCACTATAAATTGACACTTACTTAGTATGTGGTCACATAGTAACTGAAGATCATTTTACACTGGTCGCACTGGTGTTAGTTTTTTGGGTATAGAAAAAAAAACTGTCCAAGTTAGAACCAACCTGATAATTTTCCCGCCATCTACACGTTATTTCTGATGTTTATGATTTTTTTCAGATCTTATACGGCTATATTTTTTGAAATAGAGGTGGGGACAGCAATTCCTCCGATTTAGTTGAAAATTTTGTTAAAGAAAGTTTTAATAAAAAAAATTAAAGTATATTTTTAGACTCGAATTTTCATAAGCTTTCAACTGATACCCCACACCATAGGGTAGAAAAAAAAAATATTTATTTACTCTTTCTACCTCCCCAAATTGCCCCCTTATATAAAAATGTAGTATTTTTTAATTCATTTATGATATTGGACCAGCAGTTGCTATATCTGTACTGAGTTTCAACTTCCTATGTCTTGCGGTCTCTGAGAAAAATGCCTGTGACTGTGACAGACGGACGGACAGACGGACGGACGGACAGACAGACGGACAGACGGACGGACGGACGGACAGATACCGAGCTGATTCCATAAGTGTTCCGTTTTGCCAATTTTGGTACGGAACACTAATAACCCTCCTTTTGGCGCAGTCGGGTAAAAACGTTGGTGCTAAGTCGTCCTAGTTGCTACGTAACCAGTTTCACGTAGACCAAAGACGATTATTTATTCTTAGTTGGTAACTGCAGTTGCCAATTCTTATTTAAGACAATACAATAGATGTTTTCCGAAAATGTTATAATGATCCTACGACCTGAATTTTGCGGGGAGCGACTGGATTAGGAAAGCCGATGATAGAGTTTCTGTGGACGATGATAGGCTGATGATGATGATGGTGATGATAAATACGTATTATGCATCAATACATATAATTGTGTGCGTGTTATGTGTTATGGAAAACAGTTCTATGTGACACAAATAAAGCTGGATAAAGGTAAACGCATATCGGGCGGAGCGGGCCGCATCGCAGCAGAAAATGCGTACTTCGCACACTAGAGCGGACGGATGCTACAACGCATTGACGGGTTTTTAGTTTGACATAATAATGGCAGACGTTTTAAAAAGGTCCGCTTCGTATAATTATGTATATGACGGGCTTCATCGGGGCGGATCAGACTGACGGAAATATATGAATTATAAAGAAGCGATTTGGGTGGATTTTCGCGCTGCGGCCCGCCCTGCTGCTACATGTCGTAATATGCGCTTGGGGCGTCCGCCCGGTTTTGAGTAACTTTGTAACCATTTTATACATTAACTATCGCACTTTTTAAGCAGAAAACAAAACTGAACAATCTACAGGATATGAGAAGTGATGTGGTTTTTCTCGAAATCTATTTTAATTAATATAAAACTGAAGAAAAACGAATCCAAAGTCACCCCTTTTTTTCCAGTTGTAAGCGTTTTACTCTTACATTGTTAAACAGAAGAATATGAATATTTACAATATTCTTCACAATACAATATAGAATGATGTGGTTTTCTTATTTTTTGAAAATACATAAAAAATCATGCAGGTTTTCAAAGAAAACGGAAAATTCTGACCGGCGCCACGCAATTGAAGCGAGATGGCTAATTGCAAAAGTTTGCTTGTAAGAAAGAGAGCCTTGCACTAGGGAGGGAGAGCCTTAAGAACATTATTCGAGTTCAATGGCGCCCTGTTCACAATAATAAATATTTCTCAATAAAGAAAGCCTAAATTAAAAAAGTGCCAACTTGACAAACTACAAAAGCCTTCAAGCCATTGTTATACAATACTTTTATAGGTTCTAAACATTCCACTTTTAGATAATTTCGAATAAACACAAAACCGGCCGTTTTTTTTTTCTTTTTAAAGTTTTTATGTTTAGATCTTTAAAAAACCTATAAATGTATTCTATGAAAATAGCTTGAAGGCTTTTGTAGTTTGTCAAGTGGGCACTTTTTTAATTTAGGCTTTCTTTATTGAGAAATCTTTATTATTGTGACGAGGGCGCCACTGAACTCGAATAGCCCTCTTAAGGCAACATCGTATTTATACACGGGTTTCCCATTGACTAAATGCAACTAATTAAAATGTAACCAAGAGCATGCATCCAAATAGTTATTCAGTATAATTATCTGAGTACGAACAACAGAGCCAAAAAAAAAAAAACTATCTGAATTTGCCTCATGGAAACATGTCAGTCTTTTTTCAGAAAATACGCAAAAATTATAAAAGAAGCTTTTTAATATTATTTTTCGAGTTGAAATTAATTAATTATGCCCATTTCGCAAGCCTAAAAGATAGTAGGTATACGAACGAAGTACCTATAGCATAAAGATCACAAACAACTTTGGTTTGAGTTTCTCCAATTTAAAATAATGTAGTGTCACTGTTTCTGACGGATTCAGAAAAAAACGTTATCGCCCTTTAAAAAATTAAACTTTGCAGTGCAAAATATTTTAATTAGTTTACGAAAAAATTTCGTAAGTTCACAAAAATTTGACTCGCTTTCCCAAAAATAGTGACAATGTTCATTATAACAATACAAGAAATAAAAATAAAATAGTATTCCTACATTTTCGACTCATATTTCATGGGGCACTGTATACGCTATTTTATAATAAGATACCAGAGGATATACTAAACTTGCCAGACAAAAACTTTAAGTCCCTTTGTTAAGCAAGTCCTCTGTAAATGACTTTGATGAACTTTGATCAACTTGACGATGTTACACTATGTAATTCAATATTGTATTTGTAATTGTATTTTGTTTTATTTAAGAGATGTGTGTTGTAGAGTTTCTGACCGTATCTTCTCTACAAAATGGTGTGAAAAAAATTACGTCAGAAAGCTATCTATGTAACATAACAATGAATTTCAAAGAAACAGTTTATATTTTACACGTTTATTGTTTTGTAGAGTCAAGGTTAAGGCACGATGGGGCTGACATAACCTCAGGGTTAAAAGCTCCAATAAAAATAAAAAACAGAATATAAAAAAAAGGGACCGTAGACCTAAAGATCTGATATTAATTTCAACTTGATACATTTTGCCATCCCAAAAGAGTCACAGATGGATAGACAGATGGACAAAAAAGTTATACTATAAGGGTTCCGATTTTTTCTTTCGAGGTACGGAACCCTTATAAGTTATAGCTTGTTATACGAGCAACCTGCTACAGAACAAGAGCCTCCGTTTACTAATTAAGTTGTTTGTCGATATTTTAAGTGGTGCTCCAAGTTTTAAATCGTCTATTTTGTATAAAAGATCTCAAAATAAAAAAGACAACAGTATAATTTTGTATATAGGGTACTGTAAACTTAAATGCGCTACATACTTTAAGGAGTTCTTCAGACCATCGAACTGAACAATTTTGATTATGGGACCAATATATTATGAGAATTGCGAAAAAAGTAAGTAGGTATAATCGAATTTATTGATTTTACATGTATGCCGTGTTAGCTTAATGAACAACCGCTTAATCAACGTGTAATAATCAACCGCTCGCCGCCCGACTTTTTCAATCTTTAATTTAAAGTAAGTATATTTGTTGCTCTACAGAAAAAATCAAAGGCAGTTCGACCCAAATGTATGAAACAGTAGATTTTTGTTCGTGATTTCTGTTTTGGTCCCATCGTGAAATTTGATCAGTTTGATGGTATGAAGCACCCTCTTAAGTATAACTATGGTGTTTTGTTACACCCTGTATAACAAGGCAAGTTAAATAAAAGCCAGTAAAAACAACAGAATAATTTCGGTTTCATCTTACGTCATTACAACCAACTCCTTTTTATTCGAAGGAGGCACAAAAAGTCAAGTATTTCGGTTAATATCGTTAACCGAGAATAGCTCCCCTAATTACTGAAAGAGCTTCGCGTTTTTACGGTATTTCACTTAAGGCTTCAGTATTTACCGGAACTGGCTTTTGTGAGCCAGGACGTGAGATGATTTATTATTAAGGCAATAAAAGAACATAGGTGTGAAGACGTATGTCTATGATTTTTTTTTTAATTTACTCGTACATTTTAGGCAATATAAATCGAGTTAGCGATTTATTCTTAATTTTAGGTAAAGACTGAAAAAAAAATGCGTTGTATCATAGAATAAGCATATATGCTTACGACTATATTCCTCGAGAGGGTAGTCAGAGGTATGCTGAAACCTCAGAACATCCACGTTTCACTAGTACCGGATCTCTGCCCATTGTGACTGGGAGTGAGCTAGTCGCCACGTTATAGTTTGTCAAACAAAATTTTGTTGTACCTACCACATATCAGTAAAGCACATGTGCGTAAATTGAACAAGAATCTCTTTTTGAAACAATTTTTATAAGTTATTTACCTTTGATCTCTTAAATACGATATTATTTTATTACTTATGTATTCAAATACACACTACTAAAACCATTAATATCTGTTTGGTACTTAAATGTATCTTAAAGAAGGCCTCGAACTTGTCAAAAGTTTGTTCACTCCTTTTCAAAATCGCATTAGCACCATAAATATAACTCGGCGTTGTGATAATTTATTAAATGCCAAATGTCAGAGATGTCTGGTCAAGATTCTGACTAAACTTTGGCCTGGAGAGGCCATTACACTGTAAATTTACTACTAGATCTGGATTCTTTCCTTACTTATACCTTAATTATACAATATCATTATAACCACGTAAACTCATCCTCAATATCATAGACTAATTTATCCACCTATTGCCGATGATTTAGGCAATGTTAAAAGCCGAAAGCTCAGTCAGTAGTGAACCCGCCTGCTGTGCCGTGGGTCGCGAGTTCGAATCCCGTAAAGGACAAATATTTGTATGATGAATATGAATATGTGTACCAGAGTCATAGATGTTAGTATCTATGTATATTGTATTCTATATCATTGTTTCGTCATTATAATGAATGTTTAGGCTAGATTCTGGGTACTTTAAATGTGACTAGATAATATTATGTGTGACAATTTCCGAGATATTATTAATATTACAGGAGAAGCTCTTATCATTTAAAGATAATCAATGAATCAATGAGGTATAGTTCCTAACCTATCTATTACTTTTGCAAAAAATTATTATATATATAAAAAAAAAAGTAAAAAAAAAAATATAAATATATATAAAATATAATATATTTATTTATTGATAATACAAATTATTCGTTTGTCCCCAATAAACAAGCTGACAGCATATATGCTTCGTCAATTAAATATATAAACATAAAACATAAGCCAGTAGCCAGCCAGCTACCTATACAATATACATGCTTCGTGCTTCGTTAGTTTTGCTACGGAACTAGTTGAAACGGAAATTAATTTGCTGATTTTGAATTCTCTAGATATCTGGATTAGTTTAGTACAAATTTGAAAAGGGGAAACTGTAGCAATTATTTAAGAGCATAAAACATTATGTAACTTTGATTGATAGTAAATCTACTAGATGTTTAAAATCCGAAAATTAAAAAAAGAACGGTTGTCTACTTTAGAACAGAATCTAGTCCCAAACCAATATGATTTTCCACAATCGTAGACAAAGAGATCAGATGTTTAGACGTTGTGTCCTGCTACAGCTTAGTAACCGAATCCACCTAAGCTCTGCTATAAATACTACTTTTAATTAGAACCTTTGATAAAGCTCCCGCGTGGATTTTACAAAATAAACACATGCGACGTAGTGGGAGATTAGTTAAAAATGCAAAAGAAATAATTATTTTAGTACTCCAATCCACATTGGGCACGCGTGGTGGACTAACGCCCATACACCTTCCTTGAGTGTAGGGAGTAGTTGCAGTGGGATGTATATAAGCTGATGATGAGGCTGATATGTATTTTTTTTTTATGTTTTTACTTTTATTATTTTTTATCTTTGTTGGTTTTGAATAGTTCTGTATTTAATAATCAATATTGACAGGCAGTTTTCTACCAATGCACTAATTCTTAACTCGTCAGCCGGTAGATAGGCTGTTTATATTCAAAATTACCAAAGATTTTTTTTGGTATATAAAAAAAATATGCGAATTACGTATTAGATTAAACTCGATGTTATTTGGTTATTATTATTAAGATTAACGTTGTACGGTTATAATATTGAAGTAGGTCCCGAAGATTTTATCGTTTTAAAGGACTCTTAATCTACAAATTATCTTGATAATTTTAGTGTCGGGTTATTAAAATCTG
The DNA here is from genome assembly GCA_922987775.1 of Agonopterix subpropinquella. Lineage (NCBI taxonomy): Eukaryota > Metazoa > Arthropoda > Insecta > Lepidoptera > Depressariidae > Agonopterix > Agonopterix subpropinquella. The sequence continues at coordinate 15,596,484 of OV277698.1, read as the reverse complement.
TGTGTTTGGGCACTACTAGGAGTGAAATTTGAATATCCGGCATAATTATGGTCATTGAACATCTAATCTAAACTATTATAAAACTGTAACATAAGTGTGTCCGTAGGTACATTGAAGATATTTACAAAAAAAAAATTTACGATATGGTTTTTAGGTGTCCCTGATTCCAATTCATTAATAAATTGTTTAGAAATAAAATAGATTGCCCTCAGCTACTGGAAAAATTTAGAATAAGAGTTCCATTCCGGTATCCACGTTTCAAAATTGACCCTCTCGCCCCATTGTTTAGAAGAACGGTGCTAGGTGCCAACTCACCCGTCCCTCGCCTAAGTAGACTACTTAACACCAAAAGTGATATTTGCGACATCAACTTTGACTCTTTGGCCAGATTCCGTAAAAATGTTTCCATATATTAAAGTACCTACCTAATGTTTCTCGTAAGTTGCCTTGTTTTGTTTTGTAATTTTGTAAAATCTCTTTATTATCTTGTAAAAGCTCTTTTATTTTTATATACTTACTACTACCAATTTGTAAAATCTTGTTATGGTTATATTTTACAGTTAACCCTAGTTACATTGCATGCTGTGTTTGCCTGTAATTAGTTATACATCTTAGCCTAAGATCACTGTGTAACGTACTTTAACTTGTGTCAGATGTAATAGCTGTAGGCAGATCTAATAAATAAAATAAAAAATAAAATAAAATAAAATTCACAGATTTTTGGATTTTTTGTCTGTCTGTTTGTTTGTTTGTGTGTTTGTTTGTTTGAACGAGCATCACACAAAAACTACTGAACCGATTTTGATGAAACTTTTTTTGTTTGATAGCTTATGATCTGACTTAAAATCTGGTGTATAATTTATGCGGATGAAGTCGCGTAAATGCTTGTATTTTATAAAGATGCTAAATGACAATAAAATTACAGTTTATTACTCAATGGACTGGGAGTTATGTTTAAAACAAGTGTGTTGTACAGTTTCTGACCGCATTCTTACTTTGGAACACCTTCAAATGCGGTGGAAGAGTCAAAAAAATTAGGTACGTCAGAAATCTAGGTATGTGACATTACTTTGAGTTAAAAAAATTTAGTACGTATTTTTGGGTTGACATTTTGAACAAAGCCTTCAAAACTGTAAAACCGTTATTTTACAGAAAACAATCAACAACAACTGCCTCCGTGGTCTAGTGGTTAAGAGCATTGGCTCTCGATACGGAGGTCGTGGGTTCGATTCCCACGGGGGACACCTAGTGATATGTCACTTTGTGCGTTTTTCCCCAGTTAGTTAGGCCATTGCAGGCTGAATCACCTGATTGTCCGAAAAGAAAAATGTTTCCGTGCTTCGGATGGCACGCTAAGCCGTTGGTCCCGGTTACTATCCCTGGTGGTAGTAGTCGTTACATAAAAACCACGTCAGAGGCCGTAATGCGGTCTGAAAAAACTCTGACACCAGGGCTCTGCCCACACGATAAGAAGAAGAAGACAGAAAACAATTTAGTCAATGTGAAAACTTTCTTTAATTGTAAAACTAAAAATCTTTGTATGCTAATAAAGTTACTGACATTCTAATTCTAAGCTTGCCAGACGAAAAGTAATCCCATGTTAAAGTCCTGTGTAAAAAAGGTGTTCTATAATATAAACTCGATCGATGATTATTATGAATGACGAAAATAAAAAATTTTTGACACCACACTCTTGACAATGTGGAGGACTTGGTGATGGAGTGAAAAAAATGATGTCTTAAAACTATAAATCTATATAATATCACAGAGTGCTAATAATTACTACAGTAATATTATTTTGATTATAAACTTTTGAATTTTAAATGTAATGTAAAAGTGACTTTAATGTACCTGATGGTTTTCATCTATCTATACTTATAATAGAGTTCCGTAACTGAATGACAGACAAAGGCACAGCCTAACCTCCTGAAGATTGAAACATGAAAGGAATTCTACAGTTTCTAAAATTCTACAGTGGATTCTTTGATTGTGATTTCGATACAGTGGTTCACTAAGAATTTTTCGAAAATCGTACCCTAGGGGCAATCCACGTGGACGAAGTCCTGGGTCAAAAGCTAGTTTATCTATAAATTAATAGACTCTTGATTCTGAGGAGGTCGAGGATTGTTTTTGAGCTAAACTCAGTTGAAATGAGATGGAGGATCTCATGGCAAGCTCAAATGCGAACACCACGCGAACCAACAGAACCGCTCATGACAAAACTTGCTACGTTGAGGATTAATAATAACTTATAAATAACCGTCCATAATTTGTACAAAAATTAAATAATCAGCTAACGGCACGTAAAGTCACATTCAACACAAGCAACGCCCCAGGCGCGACGTGCCGGAAGTGGGCCGTTGCGCCACTTCCGGCACGGAAGCGTTGCGAGCGCCACCTACCGGCTACTTGTCGAAACACCTTGTTGCACGTGATAGATTTAAAGAGAGCTAATTTCATTTGTAGTTTTTGATAAGTTTTTGAGCTGATTTTTCTGGGTATTGCACTTTTTAAATCATGTGTTTTTATAATTAACTGACATTGCTATTATGATTTAAAAAAGGTATCCTATGGCATTACAACATCTTACATAAACATAATTTTGTATTTGTCAAATTATAGTTAGATTATATACTTAATATTAAAAGCCAAAAAGATAATGCCTTTTTCATCGAAGCACTAATTGCATCAACCTGGGTTAGTAATTAACTCTCGGATATATTCGAAAATTTTCAATAAAGTTTCAATAAACTTTATGCGTAACCCTTAATGAAATTATGATATTGATTTATTTTAATTGAAATTATGATTATTCTGATGAAAACTAGATATTTCCAGCGTACAGCGACCTTAATATTAAAACTATTTCAATACGATGTTTAATATACCTTTCCTCAAATTTCATCACACAAAATCCATCATGGAATCGAATACACAAAGCATTGTTTCGCATCAAATGAATAGTCCCCATTTTGTATTTCATCAATAATAGATTTCAATCGGGTCGTCAGTCAATTGAATTGGCAGATCGTTAACCATTCGTAATTTTATTAAAGTACTCATATACATATAGTGATTTGAATGTAGGTTACAGCGGTGAGGAGAAATTACGTTTTATATGGAGTTTTATTCAACTGAACCTTTAGCACAAAAGCGTACCTTTAAAATTTACGGGTCAAGAAGTTGACATTTATTTTGGGCATCTTCATGTTTAGATCATATTATCATGCCATCGACATTCTTTTTATTTCAACAGCTACATAGAATAGTGACATTGTATTTACAAAAGTATATACAACTTATGGCTTTAGTTAAAAACTAGCGGCCCGTCCCGGCTTCGCACGGGTGGACGTCTAATCTTTTCTAGCAATAAATATAGCCTATGTTGCTCAGGGTGAATGCAGCTTTCTAATGGTGAAAGAATTTTTTAAATCGGCCCAGTACAATCTTTCCTCTTTATAATATTAGTATAGATATAGATTAAGATAAATACATCAACGAAGAAGGGACGAGCCACTATTTGAGCACGACTTCCGTTCGAATTATAAACAGAAGACGTGCTCAAGGCCGCCTTCTTGCGGAAGGGTGCCCAAGACGCTGGCGGCGTTACCTGGTTGGATGGCTATCGAAATTCGTTCCCCGAGCTATACGCCAGCCCTTCGGTCACAGGACACCTTGACCAGGGAAACGACAACTCTTTGAAGAGCTGTCGGGCGTCTGGCCCCTACGGCCCCAGGGTCTCTACACCGAACGGTGCAAGAATGTAGCCGTCACCCAGGGTGGCATATCTGCACCGCTTGAGACCCTCTGCAGCAGCCGCCGCCGCACCCGCTCTTAGAGAAGTGGCAAGGAGGTGTGAGGGCGCCACAGTGTCCACAGCTGTCTTTACTTTATAATGCTATCATCATCATCATCATCATCATCATCATCAGCCTATCATCGTCCACTGCTGAACATAGGCCTCTCCCAAGGCGCGCCATAAAACTCTGTCCTCGGCCTTCCTCATCCAGTCGCTCGCTGCTACCTTTTTTAGGTCGTCTCACCAGCAGGGCGTCCCATACTACGCCTACCAGTTCGCGGTCTCCACTCTAGAACTCTGACACCCCAACGGTTGTTAGTTCTTCTTATAATGTTATACATGCTGTTATTGTAAGTAAGCTAAAACCTGTACGATCCCACTGTAGGGCGAAGACCTACTCCTCTCACGAATAAGGGTGAGATGGATTGGTCCATGCACCTTCACGCGGGCCCAGTGCGGATTAGTGCAATCAAGTTACAAACTTGGTGTCAGTGTCAGACTATTTACTTCAAACTGCATAATTGACTTCAACATAGCTCAACAAAAATACAGATACATTTACCGTTTACCGCCAGTATTTCAATTGAAACTGTAATAAAGATCTTCACAATAATATTTTCAATGTATTGCCATCTCTGTTTTTTACACGCCATCAAGCTGAAATATATGGCTCATTTATTTTCACAGGCATGCACCTAATGAAATCCCTCGGGCATCGATGATTGACATCAAAACATTTTACCTGCGCTTAAATTTTTTTTTTTTTTTTTGTATTTCAATTTCAATATATTTTGGTAATTCATCGTTAGGTTATTAATATTGTGTACTCTGTTAACGGCACTCGGATATAAATAAATTTCGGACTTGCACCCCGCTACACCCCTATAGGGGTTGATTTTCGAAGAATCAATCAAATATACTTTATTTTGCACCAAAACATAAAAAGTAAAAAAAAAAATCCTTTCTTAGTGCATATTTACTCCCGTGCTGCTTTTGTCTTCCGTGAAATATAATTTATTCCTTTCAATTTTCTATCTTTAACGGTTTATGCTGTGCGGTGTATGTCAGTCAGTCAGTCACGGAATTATTGAATGAATGAATGAATGAAATATACTTTTATTTACACCAAATACAAATTACATTATAGGAAATAAAACTTATTCTGGTACAAATTAGGCGGTCTTATCGCTAAAAAGCGATTTCTTCCAGACAACCTTAGGGTAGAGGAAATATAACAAAGAACGGGTTGGTGTTAGAAAAAATTGATAAATTTAAAGAAGTTAATACAACAGAATACAAATATACATACATACCTATTATACATATATTTAGGGGTTCATAGATAAATAATAAATAAATAAATATATATATATATAATCATACTATAATACATATCATACATGCTGCAATAAGACATAAACATACCTACACACGTACCGGATTGATTTAGATAGAACAACAAAGGGGGAAAGGAAACTAAAAAACAGGGTCAGAGGTCCAGAAAAAAAGCTTTGACTTTCGATTTAAAAACATCCACGGAAGGAGCGTGTCTGATCGACTCTGGCAACGAGTTCCAAAGTCGAGCAGCTTGGACTGTGAAGGAATGGGTGTAGAAGTCGGAAGAGTGGGATGGGATATTGAGAGAGAGATTGTTGGAGGAACGTAAGGGACGGCCAGCAGTAAGGGAGCTAAAGATGAAGCGTTCTTTGAGGTAGGGGGGAGTCAACGGATTAAATAGGATAGAATAGAGGAGGGACAGGACATGAGCGTCTCTTCGACGGCGGATTGGGAGCCACTTTAGTTTAGCGCGGAATTCCGACACATGGTCGTATTTCCGTAACCCAAAGATAAACCTATTCAGCTGTTTTGGCTGTGTGTTGTGTTTTATTAGTATACTAGCGACCCGCCCCGGCTTCGCACGGGTGCAATGCTGATATAAACCTTCCTCTTGAATCTATCTATTTAAAAAAACGCATCAAAATCCGTTGCGTAATTTTAAAGATCTAAGCATACATAGGGACAGACAGACAGCGGGAAGCGACTTTGTTTTATACTATGTAGTGATGTATATCATGATTTCTTTATATACAGAACAATGTCAATGATATAGTATAGATAGATAGATGGAAGATAAAAAACATGAGTGCAAGATTTATTTCTGAAGTCAGAAATACCAAACATAAAACTTCCCACATCAGTTTCAACCTTTCAGCTCAAAACTGGCACGACTCCTCTTAAACCACTATGGGTATTCCTGCATTTCACACACCAATGGTTTGTAAAACGTGTATTTTTGCCTCATGCATTTTCTATAAGCATCGGTGTGCGAGCATCCTCCCTGGAGTATCGATGATTTGACGTTCGAATCATTTATGGAATGCCATGCTCGCAATTTGCACGCGTTCTGCTAAAATGTTTTTTTTTTTTCAAATTAGCCTTCTGTAGATTGGGGCTAATTTGAATAATGCATATTTATAAAAATAAATAGGTTGCCAATTTCGTTGATTGTTTCTTTTTTACTTTGCTGATTGCTTTTGTAATTGAAAATGTGAGACTGAATAAGACTGGAGTCGTATTTTAGGCTTTACATCACATGGGCCACTAAGCAGCCACTTTTTTTTTCAAAACCTATCTTTTTTGATGCCTTATTTATCATATGATGCATTATCACTGCTGCTATTGGTTTTTAGGGTTCCGTACCCAAAGGGTGAAAACGGGACCCTATTACTAAGCCTACGTTGTCCGTCCGTCCGTCCGTCCGTCTGTCCGTCCGTCCGTCCGTCCGTCCGTCCGTCCGTCTGTCCGTCTGTCCGTCTGTCCGTCCGTCCGTCTGTCCTACCTATTTAGGGCTGTAACTTTTGAACTGTAATAGCTAGATAGTTGAAATTTTGTCAAATTATGCGTTATTACGGCGGATTCGTTAACAAATAATAAAATTGTCAAAATGTTAAAAATTAAGGGGGGTTCTCAACAAGAAACTAGTTTTTATCAACGTTTTTTCTTCACGCTCTATCGTAAAAATGGTAATACATGCAAGCGTCAAACTTAGTGTGATTATAGAGCAAACTCTACAAAATAACAACAAATACTTACTAAAAACCGGCCAAGTGTGAGTCGGTCTTGCGCTAAAGGTCCAGGAAAAAGTTTTTTTTTCTAAGTTAATAATGTTGTGTTCTGTAGTGGTGTGATACGGAACCCTCGGTGCGCGAGTAGCCCAACTCGCACTTGACCGGTTTTATTTTAGTCTATATTTATAGCGATTTCGTTGACATTGGAAAAGATTCGCAATAAATGTATTTTTGGGATAAAATCAGCAATATTAGTAGCATAAACATAGTCTTTGGATTTTAGTTCTGTTTGTGCTGCCAATTAGGTACGAACATAATTAACTAAAACACAACGCTCTTTAAGGCAAAGTTTAGATTGAGCGCGTTTCCATGGTATTCGTACAATCCTTTGCTCTCTAACTTCTATGAAATACGACCAAGTTGAGGGAAGCATTGTAATCTCGAAGTTATGAGTGTGAGGTATCTTACCTATACATAAAGTTTTCTTTGTGTTTGTGTTCCTTCACAGAACATTTCTGGGCAAGAAAAACTTAGTTTCAAGTAATTGTAGGTATCTTTGGAATATCTGGTAGGTAAGTTCTAAAAATAAAATGATAGATTTGATTGGTAATATTAACGCTCTGCTAGTCAAAGACATATTCTGAGGATTTCTTTTAGCTTGTGGGATTTAATAGAGTACATAATATATTTTTCATATAGCAGTAAGCAATATTAAATTTGTTTTTAACTATGGCCGTATTCTTCGTGGGAAAGTCGGAAGATCTGATCAGCTGCTGAGCTCCACGTGTTTTTCTACGATTTTTATTTTTATTATTTGCCACTATCTGTAAGTTGTATTTAATTTACTTTGAATAAATTCCTACAGATGTTACTAAGTATTGACACTTCTTGTTTGTCAAAAAAAAAAACATTAAACGCTCTCTACATTTTAATTTCTCTCGACTAAAGCTAAAAAAACTGTATTGCAATTTGCAACCGCCAAAATAAAGCTAAAACTGTTATAGCTTACTATTTATTCATAGCTCAGAAAATTTTTAGTAATTGCAGGATTTGCAGATTATCCAGTAAAGTATTTGTTTATGCTTTAGTAACAGCTGAATATAACCCGATCCCCGTCGCTGCTATCCAAATAAGATACCAAATATTCACACAAAATAAAAGCTAACATCCTGTCTTATAAGGAACTTGCCCGATTCAAAGTCTCGGCACACAAATCGGATTGCTACAGGCCGCTTGCAGAGAGAAGAATGAAATAAACCGACAAAAGAACGAAAAGACGGCTGGCGTATGGTAAGTAACTGGAATAGGTTAGGAGCTTCTTAATACCTAAACATTTTAATATACATGTAGTACATTATAGCTTTAACTCTAACCAGATATAATATTCTAGAGTAGGGTGCAAAAATGCAAAAATCACAGTTAACAAACCCCTGTGGCTCGCTGATCTTTGTGTAGCTACTAAAACGAATAAACACGAAATCTGAAAATTAAAAGGATTTTGATCTAAAAATCGGAAAAATACTGAAAATTTAAAGAATTAAGATAGAAGAAGAAATAAGAAGAAGAATAAAGAAGAAGATAAAGAGATAGAGAGAGGGAAGGAGGGGGGGGGGCCTCCTCCCCTATTCCAGTTCCCTTTCCTATTCCAGTTGGGTGGGAGTTTGAAGATTATGATTTTATTAATTTTAATAAATAAATAAACATCTTGAACATGGTCACAAACATTATCTAGTCACATTAAGTACCAGAATCTAGCCTGGTCTTGTATTATGAGGACCAGACAACGATACAGAATATCTATAATAGATAAAAACATGCATGACTCGCTACAAATATTCATATTAATCACACAAATATTTGTCCCTTACGGGATTCGAACCCGCGACTCTCAGCACAGCAGGCAGGTTCACTACCGACTGAGTTATTGGGCCGTCAATTTTAATGGGTACCTAGATAGATAGGTAATGATGATAACGAAGATTAGCATTTAGGAATTAATTAATTTTAATAGTATGTAAACCGCATATAGAGTACCGACAGATTTTTTTTTAAAGACCTTTAGGTACTTGGAATTTGAGTAGGGTTTAGTATCGAAATGTAATTTATCGAATTGATTGACTGCTAGGATAACTATCAGTATCAATAAAATACACACCTACCAAGACATGGCCATAACATTTTCAAACCCGAAAGAAGCTTAACGTAAGCCTGCCACAACTGCTAGCTTATAAGGCAAGTGTTTGGTAGTTTTTGATAATCTTGAAAGCCAACAAGGTCGCGACTGGTCCCGGAAGCCCTAACTATTTGATGTTGGAAATAGGTTTTAAATTATGCTAAGTTAATACGATACTAAATTCAGATAAAAGAAAACCAAAAAAAAAATTAATTCAGGAATATAATGACTTTTGATCACATTCACTAACATAATTTCCAGTCACAAAGCGATATCAGGTTTATAATAAATACCTTTATTGTTTTAAAAAACAAATTGCCATGAGAAACTTCTGCGGTTATAATGAAGGAGATTGAATTACTAACGAGTAAATTACTTAAGAGGGCTATCACAGTCCAGTGGCGCCCTCATCACATTAAAAAAGATTTCTCAATAAAGAAAGTCTATATTAAAAAACTCAACATCAAAACTACAAAAGCCTTCAAGCTATGTTCATAGAATACTTTTATAGGTTTTTTAAAGGTCTAAACATACTTAAAAATTTTGAAAAAAGAAAAAAAACGGCCGCTTTTGTTTTTATTCGAAATTGTCTAAAAGTGGAATGTTTAGAACCTATAAAAGTATTCTACAGCTTGAAGGCTTTTGTAGTTTTGATGTTGAGCACTTTTTTAATTTAGGCTTTCTTTATTGAGAAATCTTTTTTAATGTGATGAGGGCACTAGATTGTGATAGCCCTCTTAAAGGTAAAATAAAATACCTAATAACGGAGAATCGGAAATTCTTTGAAATTATGTTTTGCAAACTGCGGAGGGCGTCAAGTTATAGAACACTGTATTAAGCGTAGTCCAAGACGTACTTGACCGGTTTTTGATTCTGAAGTATACCTACATCAAGGCGTCTCGAGCACTAGAAAATAAAGCTGTCTCAATTGTGAGCAGTTGATGGAGCTAAAGCAGCTTATTTTGTTTACTCTTAGCTTATTTAGGTTTGTTTTTGATGTCCCAATTTCATGTTCTACTATTTGATGAACAGGCAAATTAATAAAAATATTATATTTATTTATATTTATTTTCACCCTGTTGTGTAAGAACTGTTTTTCAACTAATCTGAAGCTGGTGATTATTATCAAATGCATTTCTAAGCTACGTGCAGTCACATACAGCCACTCAATCCATTTCTCACTCAATTTCCATTACTTGCCTGTATTTTACTTAACGCTACAGCAGACAGTACATGCAGAGTATTAGGTACACCACACTAGCATAGTGTAAATAAAATAAGTGATGAAGCTCAGCGGTCGCGGCGGGTCTATGCCCGCGCGGCGTGCGGGGTACGGCGGGGGACGGGCGTACCCCAACTCAATTCGCTGTTAGGGTACGCGCGCAGGCAGCGTGAGCCGGGACGCACTCCTCCGGCCCCCGCACGCCCCGCACGATTGGCCTGCCGCGACCGCAGAGCTTCACCACTATTAGTTCTTTACATTATGACACTAGCGATGATAATTATGAGAAACTTCTTGTGAGCGTCCTTAATTCCACATTGTAAGTATGGCCTAGACGCAAAAACCTCCCCCCTTCCTCTTAGCCCCTTCCAATGCGATGCAAATTTTAAGATAAAATACTAACTTCGAATTGTACCCTATCAATTCGTAGGTACTCATAATCATAGAAAATAATTCGAAAATTATTTATATGTCGTTGCAAACAAAAACATTAAATCAAATAAAAACGGGATCTGGAAATAATCCACGAAATTATTTCCTGCTATATTCAAAGGCTCCGAGATGCCCAAAAATTTTTCATAAGCTACCGACCATAAAGTTGAACTCTTCGTAAAAAAAGTCGTTCGTAAATTTTTTACTTCGCGACTGGGTAAATAACCGAGTAAAATAAGTGTTAGGAAGAGGCTACAAGAGTATCGGTAATCCTTTTTTTTTTTACAAAATTTTAGCTAACGATGGACAGTAAAAGATTTATGACTATTTTCAACCTAAACTTTTATAAAGAACTGTAATTAACATTTGAAACTTGCAGAAAGCGAAGAATTTAGCAAAAATTATAATCACTGTGCTGTTTATATTCGGTCAATACGATAATTTAATCCGTAATATGAATTTCTTAAGACCCTATGGCCGTGCCTATGGTAGGTATGTTAGGTTAATTTTAGCATAAATTAACTATTGTAAGAGGGAGGTTACACGGTCAGTATTTCATCAGTCTGGTCCATCAGTCTGGTCATGTATATTTGATTTGAAGGGAAACTGACTCGAGATTGATCAATCTCGAGTCAGTTTGGACATGGTGCTTCAGTATATCAGTTTCCTTTCAAATCAAATAAACATGACCAGACTGATGGACCAGAATGACGAAATACTGAACGTGTAACCGGGCTCTAAATTGTAACAAATCCAATTATAATATTGAAAAGTCAGTTATAAATTAAATGACACTTTTTTGTCTTTTTGAAAGTATAATTAAAAAAGTAATATTACTTCAAAGGAAATGTACAACATAACTGAGAAAACTCTTGACTTATCTTATGTCCGTTTTCGTTTCGTAAACTCTACTCGCTCTTTGACTACATAGTGAGTCCTTACCCTAGTGAGTCTTTACTCTTAAGTCCCGGACACAGTTTACGAGAACCCGCCCGTTTGCGTTGGTCTTATAAATGCTGCGTAAAACACCGAATAATAACATGTGGAAAAACGCAGGTGTCTTAAATGAAAATCCTACAGACTAAATAGGTTAAGCTTTAGTAGCATTACTTTCTCTTCTAATCTCGTTAGGAAAATTCTTTGTGGTTTAGCCGCAACGTAATATAGAATTATGCACATGATCATCATAATATTTAACTCTAAATAATATAAAACAAAGTCACTATCCGCGTCTGTCCGGAACATTTCTGTTTTTCCGTACTTCTTAACCACGCAACGGATTTTGATACAGTTTTCCACGGACCTGAAAAAAAGACGGACGTAAAATCACATTAAAAAGAGGTGAAGCATGCAAGGTCCTACAATTTCGTTTGTTCTACAAGGGACCTACACTCACACAGACGAACCAGTTCCAGGCGCAGCTCCGACAACCCGCCGGCATTATGTACCGCGCGACAGGGCGACAGCACGCACACTCGTATAAATGGGTGCTTCACTTTTGATTAGACGAGATTCCGTCCGTATTTTTTTCAGGTCCGTGCGGTTTTCACTGTCATTTAGATAGTTTCTTCCGAGAAGTTGATGTATATAATATATTTACTAATATTATAGATCCCATCTGGGCTAATCTGGGGCGTGTCGCTAGTATAACATAAACAAGTATTTTGTTGCTTATAATACAAAACAAAAATACAAAATATTTATTGAACCAACGTGTGATACGTGTAAACAAAAATGTATCTACAAATTGGATTCCGAGATCGTTATAGCCCCTGTATTTGTAGGATATGCATCATCATCATCTCAGCCGATGGACGTCCACTGCTGGTCATCGGCCTTCCCCAAAGATCGCCATATCGATCGGCCCGGCGCTGCCTTCATCCAACGGGTTCTCACCGCCTTCATCAGGTCGTCAGTCTACCATGAGGGGGTCTACCCACGTACTGTAGGGTAATATTATGTAGGTACTCGTAATTATGATTTTCGTGAAACTATGGTATTGTTTTCGGAATGAGAGAGTACAATAGACAATACTGAGTTCACACAAAATATCCAGCCTATCGAATGAGAACATACCCACACGCAATCAATTTCAAACATCCAAAAGGCAGGTCTAACCGCTCCGTTTGATTTGCTCCAAATTTGTACCGAAAATGGAGAATATCACTTTAGTACTCTAGTAGTATAGATAGTAAACGTGGCTATGTTAGATATTAAGGTTCGTTGCACTTATTTTTATTTCACGTTGAGGAGAGGTTTGGAAATTCAACAATGAGGATCCGGGTTTTTAAAATAGTGGTTTAAATAATTTTATAAGGTCCAGCAACAATGTGTTAAACTCAATCCTACTAATATTATAAACACGAAAGTTTGTAAGTATGGATGGATGTTTGTTCCGCTTTCACGCAAAAACTGCTGGACGGATTTTGATGAAATTTGGCATGCAGATAGACCATGGCCTGGATTAACACAAAGGGTACTTTTTATCCGGGTAACGCAGACGAAGTCACGGGCAACAGCTGTAAATAAAAAAAAAAAAATGCGGGCATTTGTAAATTATTCATTATTTGATGTTAAAGACCTTTTCACAAAAAAGAACGATAAAGCTTATCAAAACAATTCACTTATTAAAATACACAAATTAAAAAAGAAATAGGTTCTCGAGGTAACGTAATGGGGTAAAGTGGTAAAGTTATTTTATTATACAGGTCCACCCTGTACATTAAGTTCGCTTCACTTGAAATTGGCGTATAAAACAGATATCTAACTTTTTTAATGTGTTTTCTGATAGGTGCCACAAAGTTTATTAGCGCAGTAAAAATGAACGAAAGTTTTTAAACAAAAGAAATATTCTATACATCCTATTGTATAGGTACCTATATTCAATGTTGACCACCCTAGACCCCCCTCCCCATGTTGGCATTATGTCGACACCCCCGCGTGGTCTAGGTGGTCCAACCCCGCCCCCCCCCCCCCCCGGCGTGATCCCAATGGGGGGGTCACTCAGACCCCCCTCCTCCTGATGGCATGATGTTGACATGACACCCACTTTTTTATTTACACCCACGTGGTCTAAAGGGTCTGAGGGGGGTCCAACGCCCCCCTTACTGAGGGGGCCACTGACTGCTCCGAGTCGGACCGACTGCTAACCAAACCTCACCCAATGAAGTGAAGCGGTACTGACGTCATACCTATAAATAGACAGACGTATTGTAGTTATGGAACTCATGTCGATTTGTTTTTCATAAGTAATATTTGATATACCTTATCTAAACGGAGTGTCGAGTAATCTCGGTTGGCGCACATATTGTCTTGGTAAAATATGTTAGTTATTTATTTTTATTTTCGTATGAACATCTAAGATGTTTCTATACACGCATTGCTTTAATGTGCCGTTTTAACAAGGAAAAAGAATCTTAGCAAAAAATTTTAAACGGTGTATTTCGTATATTTATTTCATAATTCCGTTTGCATTTTTACCAAATCTTTCGTTCCATTACTAAAATAAATTAAATTATATTTTTAGAGTGTAATACCATCAATAAATGTTACCGTTTGTGGGCCTAGAATAAATTGACTCCTTTCAGTAGTCTTAAAATACTTCATCTCTAAATAATCGTTCTCTCAAAGTTTCCACTAACAAACGTCAAGACAGTTTTCAACGTATAAAAAATAAAAACGGTCAAGTGCGAGTCGGGCTACTCGCGCACCGAGGGTTCCGTACCACACCACCACGGAACACAACATTATTAACTTAGAAAAAAAATATTTTTTTGTCCGGGACCTTTAGCGCGAGACCGACTCACACTTGGCCGGTTTTTAGTATTTGTTGTTATTCTGTAGAGTTTGCTCTATAATCACACTAAGTTTGATGCTTGTGTGTATTACCGTTTTTACTATAGAGCGTGAAGAAAAAACGTTGATAAAAACTAGTTTCTTGTTCAAAACCCCCCTTAATTTTTAACTTTCTGGCATTTTTATTATTTGTTAACAAATCCGCCGCAATATGAGAAAATTTCAACTATCTAGCTATTACGATTCAAAAGTTACAGACCTAAATAGGTAGGACAGACGGACGGACGGACAACGTTGGCTTAGTAATAGGGTCCCGTTTTCACCCTTTGGGTACGGAACCCGAAAAATCATCGAATCCGCAAGGAAGTCCACTAAATTAGGTATATTCAAAGGAATGGGATGTTTCAATTCGCGATCCGCAATAAGTTTGGCCATAAAAAATGCCGGCATACGAAAATGCTGACCGAAAAAATGCCGGACGGAAATATATAAATTTGTGCTCATTACATCGCTGTGATGGAAAGCGCTGAGTGAAACTTTCATCGGAAAATAAAGGCTTATATGGAAATTTTATGCGTGCTGGACTTTTACGAATGACATTATTACTGTTTCGTTTGACCGTTAAAAGTTATGTCGATGGAATTATTTCTTACCCCTTTATTGCAATAAAAATAGGATATTTTTTGTATGCTGACGCTGTTTTAAGTGGATGATCAGCGGGGCTAGTATGCCAACCCGTGATAGTGATATTTAACACATTCATCTGTCAAATTTAGTCTTTTATCTCGTTGGTTCTTGCGCAAATAGAAAGAGAGCGGAAGCGTGATAGCGCTAAATCACGCTATCGCGGGTTGGCGTACTAGCACTATTATCAAACTAAACAACGCTCTATGGGACTTGTTTACATCGAAATTCGAAATCGAAAAAAAAAGAATTAGCTTTATGAGCCGGGGCATACAGAATAGACGAAACTATAAGCGTTTTTAGGGTTTTGTACCCAAAGGTTGAAAACGGAACCCTATTCATTCATTCATGCACAAGCTTTGACTATTTATTATAAGGACTGGCCTTGCCACGGTATGAGAGCAATTAATCACGTGCATTTACACTCAATTTTATACCTTATCACTAAAAGGGACAGCCTATAATTGCGAAACAATAATTTTGAACTAAGACCCCCGCAAAAAGTGGCAGAAATTTTTGTTAGTAGAATGACACGCGTAACTAGTCCCTATATAAGTAGTCAAAGTTCACAAGCCTACTCCGTCCGTCCGTCCGTCTGTCTTACCTATTTAGGGCTGTAACTTTTGAACTATTTAAAATTCTCAAATCTTTTTCGTCTTGAAGCTTGAAAATCAATGCATGTAAGTGAAAAACAATTTGTATGTAAGTATTTTTGTCGTTAACTAGAGTTTACCTGCGACTTCATCCACACAAATTATATACCAGATTTTAAGTTAGATAATAAGCTATCAAACAAAAAGTTTCATCAAACTCGGTTCAGTAGTTTTCGCGTGATGCTCGATCAAACAAACAAACAAACTTCTTTTTTTTAATTTACAGTTTTATAATAGTACTAGAGTTAACCCGCGACTTCGTCGGCACAAATTGTATAAGTACCAGATTTTAAGTCAGATCATAAGCTATCAAACAAAAAAAGTCACATCAAAATCGGTTCAGTAGTTTTTATGTGATGCTCGATCAAACAACCAAACACACAAACAAACAAACAGACAGACAAAAAATCCAAAAATTGGTGATTTGGAATCAGGGACACCTAAAAACCACATCATAACTTTTTTTTTGTAAATATCTTCAATGTACAGACACACTTCTGTTACAGTTTTATAATAGTTTAGATAGATAGATAGATGGCGCGACGCCGACGTCCAGACAGGGTTGAAAAATGTCTTTCTTAGACGTAGTAGGCTCGGTAGCTTAATTGGACGAACACAAAGCCCCGGTTTGGCAGGTTGCGGGTTCAAGGTCCCGTCCGAGACTTAATTTATTAATCTTTAATTTTATTTGCCTTGAATTGGTTGGTTGGTTAGTGGTTTGCTTATGTAGTTCCTTTACATGCTTATATGTAGAATGATTACTGAATGCAGAAAATATCCGTTTACTAAATAAACAACAATTACCTGCTTTCTTTTGAAAAAAGAAGTTTGTTTACATGTATAAAGTTGAAACGTTCGTAATTTGCAACCCTGAAGTACCATCTCGTTTTGTACTTGTGTATTTCCCTAAAGAGCCGTTAAATTTTGCATGAAGGCTACTTCTTACCTAGATTAGGGCTAAGATGGGTAAGGGAAAAGTTACGAAGGGTTTCCACGATTAAACTGAATACAAATTGCTTATTAAAGCCTGCGATTTATCGTTTTTCAAAATTGAACATCTATAAAAATGTTTAGTGTTTGCCTACGAATGCTGTTTTAAATTTAAAAAACCCTTTAAGTGCGAGTCGGGCTACTCGCGCACCGAGGGTTCCGTACCACACAACCATAGAACACAACATTATTAACTAAGAAAAAAAACTATTTTTCCCGGGACCTTTAGCGTGAGACCTGTGAGAGTGTGTTTTAGTATTTGTTATTATTCTGTAGAGTTTGTTCTATAATTACACTAAGTTTTACGCTTGTGTGTATTACCGTTTTTACGATAGAGCGTGAAGAAAAAACTTTGATATAAACTAGTTTCTTGTCGAGAACTCCCCTTAATTTTTAACTTTTTGAAATTTTTATTATTTGTTAACAAATCCGCCGTATTAACGCATAATCTGAGAAAATTTCAACTATCTCGCTATTACGGTTCAAAAGTTACAGCCCTAAATATGTAGGACAGACGTACGGACGGACAGACGGACAGACAGACGGATGGACGGACGGACAACGTTAGGCTTAGTAATAGGGTCCCTTTATCACCCTTTGGGTACGGAACCCTAAAAAACAGTGTCTCATGTTTCCCATTATCTTCAAAAATATTAACTTACTACCGTTACTTTCAGGGTTGTCAGGAATATTGTTACAACTACTGCAGTTGTAGTAAATTCTTCTTTTTTAGCAAATATAACGACAATTACGAAGGTGGCTCATCCAAAAAAAAACAAATCAAAAGAAACACCCATATGGAGAAAAGGGGTATTCTATTCTAAGCAGGCAGAGAACTACGCAGCTTATCAAAATGTAAAAACTGTTATTGCCTTTAATTTTTGTTCATTTATTTGTAGATTGTAATAATTATTACAGAATTAAATAATTAATAAATTTCCTATAGCCTTGGGAACATTGCATTGATTCTATTGTTACATTCTGTAGGTACACACGATTTATTTTATGACAAAAGAAACTGAAACTAATTTGGCCCATAACTGTGATTAATTTAATTGACTGATATTACTGATTGCTGATATTAATTTAATTATTTCCGTTCGAAATATGACTATCATTCACAATAATTGGGATTAGTGATTAATAAAACGACGTTAATTGGAATTGCTTTTTGGCTTATTTGCGATCACTCTATTGTCCCAAATTGGTTTTATGTTTCTACCAAGTTTTTACTATCTGAATTTTACATCTTTTTCATTATTAGCCGTGTGGTTCCGGCTTAAAATGTACCACCTCAATTTTTCCCGTGGTTACCGTACGAGACGACTAAGGGTTTTAAGGTTTATTATGCAGTGTCTGTGTGAGCGAAAGGCTAGGTAGCCACCTCTCACCACTTGACATACATCATTACATCCTGAAACGGAAATTGATAAATGTGAGCATTGGGTACAACTACGTTCTTAAACAGAAAGATGGAAGTTGTAGCAATGTCAGCCCCGGATCTACGATTTTTCCGACCCGGGGCAAAAACTTGACATTGGCGTTTCCCCATCCCCTCCAAGGGAGTAGCAATAATTTTTTCCAGAGATGGCCGGGTCCAGTTTAGATTGTAGCAAAAATATCTAAAACTTGGAGCAAGCGAAGCGAGCTCGAGATTTTACGGCAATAAGATATCGAATTCTGCAATAGGGATGATAGGACACTTCTTAAACAATAAAAAAAAATTTGAGCGAGTGAAGCGAGCTTGAGATCTTAACGCAATATAATGAGATCATTGCAATATGATCTAATACTAGGAGCGAGCGAAGCGATCTCGAGATTTTTTTACAATATTTTCAAGTCGTTGTAATATTTTATTTTTCAAACTCTTCATTTTGGCGTGGGCCACCGTTTGCCAAATTATTAGTTGTTGTATTGTGTTTTGCATTCAAATTATGAGCCAAGCATTGTGATTGTCTACGATAGTCTTAGGTTGAATAGTGGGAGAGGCAACATTGTGGGGCACGAGCGTGGCAAATTATAAATAAAAAGGACTTCACTTCGGTCTTAGCTTCGAAAGTAGTCACTTGGTTAAGTCGAAACTCTGTCGCGCTGATTGTCTATACAGGGTGTTAGGGTAAACGGTTGCATTACTTTAAGGGGTGATTTTACCCATGATACTGAACAACTTTCCCTAAGAAACCTATAGGAAATTCGAAAAATAAAATTTGGACTTCCCATACTAAATGCAATCAACTGATCGAACTTTTGTATGAAAAGTCGAAACATTTTTTTGCGAATTTCCGATAGGTTTCTTTGGGAAAGTTGTTCAGTATCGTAGGTACAATCACCCCTTAAAGTAATGCAAACTGTTTACCCTAACACCCTGTATAAGATATACAACGTGTTAATGAATTAACGCAAAACCTCATACACCCCAACTGATTTATAATAAAATAATTAGATTGCAACAATAATTTCATAATTTTGATAATTAAAATTTAAAGTTATTCGCATTTTAAGTTTTGAGATAAAAATGATTTGTTATCATTTCAGCACTAAAAGAAAGCGCTAACGTACGCATGAATACATTTTTATAATCTTGTTATGGTAGTTAATAGGGTGAGTGTGCCCGTGCGGTGGGTTGTCATCGGGTTCAGTAAATTTTAAATTTTGCAAAAAAATTATTTAATATTTTGAAAAAAATTACCTATGCTGAAACCATGATAATTCGATTCTGCTCTCGATTCTAAACAAACTACTTTCTAGTTTTGCGTTAATTCATTAACACGTTGTATAAATCGTTGTGTTGTGATAAGTGCGGTTTTAATACTATCTACAGCAGACTGATGCCAGCTTCTTTTTAATGGACTTATAATAGTGCTTCCCTGCGATCAAATGTGCTACCACAGAAAGCCTCTCTGTTCGTGACTGCAGAATATCCGGATTCTCTACTCAACTTGATAAGCGTTCGGCGCAGTCAACCGGGGAAAGGGAAAGTTTGAGCAACAGGCCTTAGGGAAACTCTAGAGGGGTACAGATCTTGGTTTTAGCTTTGCTGGTGTCGCTGCAGAGCAAGAATATTGAATTACTTATTGCTACGTAATAAAGTGGATCAGTCTATTTAACGTATCGAACAAGATTGTGCGTAATGTATCGATACATTTAAAGCCAGAAATAATTAAAAAGTGACCATTGGTTTTTGAAAATGTATAATTGTTAAAAAATACAAAATAAACAACGGGTTGTAAACCGGGAGTGCCGGCAGAAGTGAAAACTAAGAGATTGTTTTACGTATTGTCACGTGACGTCACGGTCCTGAAGAGAGTTTAACATTTTTTACCCATCCAAAAATCTTACGTCACGTCTTACGAATTTTGTCTTACGTATTTTCGATCAGGTCGTGAGACGTCACGGTCCTCACGCGAGTTTAACATTTTTTACCCATCCCAAAAAATGCACACCGCCGCTAAAGAAGTTTTCACTTCAAAATACTATGGATTGTTGGAGAGGACATACTCAAATAATTTAGATTTAAATCTGCTTCACTGCAGCTGATGTATTTTGATAAAGGCCTCATATTGCGTTATCATTATCAATAATCTAAAGCTTGTAATACAAACCCTGTCCGACATAAAACAAAGGGGATGCTTCTTGCCACCAAACTGAGCAACGATACAAACCGCATCCAACGTATTCGTAACAAGTCTTCATTTAAATCACAAGTACAAGTAGGTACAAACCGAGATGACCAAGTTGTCAGAGTTGTCCAAGTGGACACGGATGTACCGTGGACCTAGGTCAACCTAGGTGAGCTACGGGAAAAAAATATTGCTCGTGGTCCACCTCGGTAGACCAGTCAGATGGACCACGTGAGAGAACCTGGTAATGTACCTACCAAACCCTAGGATACATAACTATAGTATTATACAGGGGTATGGTTGGTTCCCACCCTACCACCTTGATTATTTAGTTATATGGCCAGGGATATGGTGGGTCCGTCATGACTTTAAATTCTTCACTTACCAACAACGTGTATGATGGCTGATCGCACTTGGGTATGGAAAGAGGGCGCGTCGGCGGACACTTCGCAACGAAAGCGTCCGCCGAGCGCCCGCGTCGCATCCCGGAGCACTACTTGGTGAGACGTGGACCTGGACACCTGCAAGAGATTAACACTTTGATTATTTAGTATAGGCACAGTATAAGAAAGAGTATCTATTACTAGATACAGTACGGACACTCCCTTCCTCCCACCAACTTTTTACCTCACCCCCTCTATCGCCCTCTGGTTACCTCGCACGGTTACTCGTTACCTAAGAAGAAGACTTAAGGTTCAATTTCTTTGGTTTCGCATGTGCTGACGTCATCTTGTCAATTTCAATTTTTGTATGCAGTGTCCGGGCTTTGGTTATATACAAGCCTGTCTACCTCCGTGGTCTAACTTACGGCTAAGAGCATTGGGCTCTTGACACGGAGGTCGTGGGTTTGATTCCCACCGTGAACATCTAGTGATATGTCACTTTGTCCGTTTTTCTCCAGTTGGTTAGGACATTGCTGGCTAAACCACCTGATTGTCTGAAAAGAAAGATGATTCCGTGCTTCGGATTGCACGATAAGCCGTTGGTTCCGGCTACTATCTCTGATGGTAATAGTCGTTACCACATAAAACTAAAGAGGCCGTAAGGCGGTCTGAAACAACTCGGACACCAGAGCTCTGCCCACAAGATAAGAATAAGAAGATCTACAAGAACATAGGTGATGCGATCAGAGGTGGTGTCAGATTCACTGTCTATAATTGGAAATCACACTATTACGTTCAAACTACGGAAACATTCAACTTTAATATATATTGCAAATAACAGCAA
Organism: Agonopterix subpropinquella; assembly: GCA_922987775.1. Lineage (NCBI taxonomy): Eukaryota > Metazoa > Arthropoda > Insecta > Lepidoptera > Depressariidae > Agonopterix > Agonopterix subpropinquella. The sequence continues at coordinate 15,574,821 of OV277698.1, read as the reverse complement.
AATCCGTCGAAACTTGAATTGAACTTCAGTGAACAGTCTTTAGTGACCGTGCACTTCAGTAGGACGTATAATTATAGGCTGACGATGATAAGCAGTCTATACCTACCTAGTAATAAACTCAACTAATTGTTATATTGCCATTATAACATTGATTTTTTCTTACCACTAAGCTTGTTTACTTTTCCAGTAAACGTCAAAACCTTAAAACGTAAACAAACAAACGGGATTATTCAAATCATAAAATCCGCAGATTAAAAATATTTCCATAATGGCTATAAATTCCAATAGAAAACCAGCCAAGAAAGAGACTAATCCGGAAAATAAAGAAAAAAATAACTTGTTGACGTTAATTCAAGCAAAATATTTTTCCAGAACAGAAATCCTTTTCATACGCAAAAGAAAACTGGTAGTGTATAAACGGTTGAATGGCCACAAAACAAGTTTCAACACTTCAGCGCTCCTCAAAGCGACGGAGCGTAATTAAAACACGGCTTCCAGGGTTCCGTAGGACACAATGTGAGATCCTTTTTTTTATTATACAAATAAAACGTCAAACACACATAGGATGCTATAGGTAAATCGGTTATCTCCAAAGACATATATATTACTAGCGTAAGTAATATATAAATCTATGGTTATCTCCAACTTTTAGTACTTTTGTCATAGCTCGCTTATACGATACCGCTCCCGCACGGTCAAAGAATGAACATTCAAAAAAAATATTGGCTTAAGGCTTGGTATTAGTAGAGCAAGCCTCTCTTTCTAACAAACAAACTTTTGCAATTAGCCATCCCGCTTCAATTGAAAGTAAGATCGCAAAAAACGTATTTTTCATCACTCATACTCTGAAAGTAGGTCATTGTTTAACTAAGAAGCGGGTTGAAAGTGATACATTTCTTCCCTAGGGCGGAAAAGTAATTTAAAAAAATCTACGTCTATACTGAGCAAAGGCAGAAACCTATACAGCCACACTTCGATAACATTATATTAAAATTCTTAATTTTTATAATTATTATGAACAAAAATATTGGAATTTAGTAATAATAACAATAATTAGTAACATTTCGATACTTTGTATAAATTATATGCATTTTGTTTTCTGCGTGAAGAAAAAGTACCTAATTTAAAAAACTGTTGGTTTAAAAAAAAAGTCATTTAAGTTGGGCTGCGTTCACGACCTTTGGGTGCGGTTGTTTTTTCAACTCGCTCTATGGTAGAACGTTTTTCACCGAGGCTCTGAAGTGCGATTTTTGAACATCATACGAGCGAATCGGCATCAGTAAAAAGATGCATAATCTCCATAGTAATTATGACATTTTCTATTGCCGAGTCGCTCGTAAGATGTTCAAAAATCGCACTCATGAACGGCGTTAGTGTCAAAAGTTGCACTCGGGGTGCACCTGGGGCGTAGGTTCGGAACGCAGCCTTGCGCGAAAAAGTAAAAAAGAGAGGGAAAGCCACATGTTGCTAATTTTGCGGATCCGTTTCAAAACGTGTAAAAATCACTAGGGAAGTATATTTGTCTCACTCTAGCATCCACTATCTTTGTATGTTTTTTTTCTACTTCGTATTGGTACCCGAGTGATTTTCAAACGTTTTGAAACGTAGCCTAAAATGAATCCATCGAGCGAATAGCGATTCAGAAATTGTTTTTGCATTATCTGGTTTTTGTTTAATTTCCTCGTAATCGTGATGAAAAGCAGAGTGTTTAACTCGGGTGAAAGTACCCATATTTCACACTCAAACTATGGGCGCCCCTCACTTTCGTTCGGGGCGCCAAACATCTCGTGTGAAATGGGTCACTTTCATCCCTTGGTGAACAATCTACTATTTCATCAATATCTTTTCTCTTGGGTGTTTGGGGAAAAATCCGTCGGGTAGGGTACAATGACAAAGTACAATTGCGAACAGCTTGCGGCTAGCTGTCAATCAACAATGTTGTCAACTTGAATGTTCATTCTTTTATCGTGCGGAAATTGTATCGTGTAAAAGATCTACTATGACTTTTATGTAGGTATCGGATACCACTTATTTTTGTTTCATATTGGCTATGTGCACGACACTAGCGCCACACTAGCGCGGCGTAGCGCACGAACTATGTCGGACAGCCGTGAATTATCTACACTAATAAAGTACTGTAAAAGTCTGTGTTTGTTCGAGGATTCTGCCAAAACTACTGGACTGTTTTTGATAAAACTTTTTATATTCAAAAGCTTATTATTAGTCTTAAAAACTAGCTTATATTTTATCCCGGTAAGATGACGGGAGCGGATGCGGACGAAGCCACGGGCAAAATCTAAATTGTATGGGAATTCCCATACAAATTTTCACCTCCGTTTTCACGCCTTTGGGTGTTGAATTGCGAAAAATATATTTTTTTGTGAACACCCAGATGGCAATAAAACATCCCTGCCAAATTTTAGGTTAGTAGTCTTTGTAGTTATGGATATTTGAGTGTTGAGTGAGTGTGCGGATTTGCATAGATTCAAGCAAATCTGACACAGCTTCGCCGTCAGTAGTTCAAATTTCTGCCACCCCGGGCGCTGCGATCGACTTGACAGTTCCCAACACCCACTTCGCACATAGCCAATACCTAGTTTTTCAATAAGGTAAAACCCAATTTAAATAAAATGGTGACTTTCGTCAGAAACTAATTAGTTTCCAAGTTAAATTGAAAATTTTGTGCTCTGCTCTTTGTGCTCTGCTCTAAACTTTAAAGCTAAAAGTCAATTAGTGAACCAGATAATATAAACCAGAGCTAACCTATTTAAATACGGAACCTAATTATCGTCACAGATATTCTCTGTGACTGTGTTCAACAATTTCCTACGTCCCACTTTTCCTTGTATTGATCCATCATTGGAAAATAAAATGGTGTGTCCCTCTTTTCCCTTATCCCTCTTGTTTACATTGACCACGTTGAGACTCATTTTAATTTCTTACTATCTTCCCATTTGTTCTGTTTATTATCTTTGATGGTTGGAGGTGAACGATCCTCTTTTTTACCCCATAAAGACGAGAGACAAGCGAAAACATATCGATTAAGATTATTTTATTTAAATTACTGCGCCATAGTAAATTGGTAACCTCCTGGATCTCGATATTGCTTACTTTGAATATCGCAAACATGTAATGAACTCTACTTATTATTATTTTATCAATAGAGTCTCGATTGAGGAAAAGTATTATTTTACAGATATTATGTCTTCGAAACATTATTCAGTATCGATTTACGCGCGTAAAACCAGAGGAAAACGGTAGGAAAGGTTTTGAATGATTTCATACAATTAGTTCTCGCAGAAGTTAAAAAAAGCTGTTTATTTTCTGACTACTAAAAAACACAGCATATAACAACTTTAAACGTCAGTTTATACAACGTGTTAATGAATTAACGCAAAACTAGAAAGTAGTTTGTTTAGAATCGAGAGCAGAATCGAATTATCATGGTTTCAACATAGGTAATTTTTTTCAAAATATTAAATAATTTTTTTGCGAAATTTAAAATTTACTGAACCCGATGACAACCCACCGAACGGGCACACTCACCCTACTTACTACCAAAACAAGATTATTAAAATGTATCCATGAGTACGTTAGCGCTTTCTTTCAGTGCTGAAATGATAACAAATCATTTTTGTCTCAAAACTTAAAATGCGAATAACTTTAAACTTGAACTATCAAAATAATGAAATTATTGTTTCAATCTAATTATTTTGTTATAAATCAGTTGGGGTGTATGAGGTTTTGCGTTAATTCATTAACACGTTGTATGTATACGCATAATGTATTACCTGACTATGTCAGAGATATTTAAAATATAATAGCATCTCTAGTATACTCGTAACCACGTTTCAGGAGTGCTCCGTTACCGGAAAGCCAGAAGTTCGAAAAACTCCATGGGCAAATTTGATCCAATCCAATCCAATCCTTCAAATTTTCAGGGGTGGTTCATATGGAGGTGCTACTGGGAATATTCCTCCATTGAAAAGGGAAGATCTTCCACCAGGCTATGTTTGAAGCCTGGGGACCGGCCGTGGTCCAACAGTTCTTAGTTGGACCTTCTATATATATCGAATCTCTGTGATTATTTCTCTTGCGCGATTTATGTCTCGCGTTCGATTGTGAACCTTATGTGTAGTAGGTTACGAGTTGCGTATTTATGATGAACGTTGTCTTTGTATGGAGCATATTTTCGTGAGCGACGGTATCGCCATCTGTTGGCATCTTTGCTATAACTTGTGGGTGTTGAACATCTGTAGTAGTTCCCCACAGGACTCCCCGCCTCAGACCGGAGGTCGTTGAGTAGTTCGAAGTGTGCAGTCTGTATCCATGTAGTGTAGGTGCAGGGCTCCAGTCAAGTGAGTCTGACGAGCGATGTGCTACGGTGTGTGCATCTGTCAGGGAGACCAGTCCTGATGTGATGCGGGCGAGGGACAGGCGTGGAGAAGGCGAGCAGAACTGCCACGTGGAGGTGAGCTCAGACACGTGGGCTGCGGGAGATCCTTCTATGCAGACGCTGACTGTCGTTGAGGAAGCTGCAGGCCCAGGAAGCAGTGTGAAGGCAGCTGCGATGGACCTGGTGCGGCTTCGGATTGATGGTGTGACTGCTGCTTGTTTAACCTGGTCGAGGGAGTGAAGGGTTGGTTGAAGCTGGTTGCTGCTCTGCGTCGGTGCTGCTCTGCGGTGTTGAGGTTGCGATGTTCTCTGTCGAGGGTCACCAATATGGAGGTGCTACTGGGAATGTTCCTCCATTGAAAAGGGAAGATCTTCCACCAGGCTATGTGTGAAGCTTGGGGACCGGCCGTGGTCCAACGGTTCTTAGTTGGACCTTCTATATATATCGAATCTCTGTGATTATTTCTCTTGCGCGATTTATGTCTCGCATTCGATTGTGAACCTTATGTGTAGTAGGTTACGAGTTCCGTATTTACGATGAACGTTGTCTTTGTATGGAGCATATTTCCGTGAGCGACGGTATCGCCATCTGTTGGCATCTTTGCTATAACTTGTGGGTGTTGAACATCTGTAGTAGTTCCCCACAGTTCAGACTATCAAACTGAACAACTTTTACTATGGGAGCGAACACGTAATCGCAAAAAAAAATCAGCAGGCTCAATTTATACCGCCGCGGAATGGAAGCATCAATTTTTTCAAAATCTGTGAATGCAGAAGTGAAATGCTCTAAAAGTTAGGGTTAATCTCCTGAGAACGTATTCTGGTAGCTGCCCTTTGTGCCCCATCTTAACTTTCCACCCTGTATATGAAATAATTAAAAAGTAAAATTCTAATCATTCACGTCCTCTTTGAGAGATTAATTTGTTTCGGCCAAAAAAGGTGTTGGTATAGAAAAATCTGACTCTCAAATTTTTGCGGAAGCCTCTCGCAGCTTCAAATGATTTTATTATCGGTTAGTGATTGACCTCCCACATTCTGTGGTTATCCCCGGAGGTTTTGATGAATATTCATGTTCTTTATCGAGCTACGTCCCATGCTGTGCGAAAACTTAATAAAAAAGGTTTGGCCTGTTCTTAGGAAAATTTTTAAATAATTAATTACTACCATTTGCTTTGTAACGAATACAATTTCTTGTTTCGATTTTAGAGTAATATAGGGCCCAACTTAATATTCGGACGGTTTTTTAAGAGGATGACCAGACCATCAAACTGAACAACTAAGTACTACCAAAAGTGAAATACCGTCAATGAAAGTCAATATTATAATAGTATCGCTTCTAAAATCAATATAATACTATCGATAATTCGATATACAACGTGTTATGAATTAACGCAAAACTAGAAAGTAGTTTGTTTAGAATCGAGAGCAGAATCGAATTATCATGATTTCAACTCAACACAGGTAATTTTTTTCAAAATTTTAAATAATTTGTATGTTAAATTTTAAATTTACTGAACCCGATGTCAACCCACCACACGGGCACACTCATCCTACTTACTATACCAAAACAAGATTATTAAAATGTATTCATGAGTACGTTAGCGCTTTCATTCATTGCTGAAATGATAACAAATCATTTTTGCCTCAAAACTTAAAATGCGAATAACTTTGAATTTTAGCATAGCATAGCATATGCTCACGACTACATTCCCCGCAGTCAGAGATATTCTGAAACCTCAGAACATCCACATCCACTTTAAATTTTAATTATCAAAATAATGAAATTATTGTTTCAATCTAATTATTTTGTTATAAATCAGTTGGGGTGTATGAGATTTTGCGAGTAAGGTATGCCGTATGCGTCAATAATATGATTTCAAAGACGAAATGATTTTTTCGACGATTGTGTTAATGTTTAGTGAATTTTAACCTCAAAGTCAGTTTCATTGTAACCTAATCTAAAAACATAGTGCAAACAATAAATAATACTTATGATCTCTAAAGCCTTTTGGTTTTCGAATAAACAACGCTTTCCACAGCAGCTTAAGAGGAGAGGCGGGCTCTCGAAGAAATTTGGGGTATATAGGTCAGTTTTCCGATTGTATACATATTTGTTCAATTTTCAATATGTTTATTAGGATTACCAACAGGTTATACACAATTCTTTAACAAATATCTTAATCATTAACATGCACGGTGCTAACCCGTATATTCCTCAAGTTTGCTGGACGTCTGATAACGGGCGGTAAGTCATTTTTGCAAAAAAAGCAAAAAATAGTGACATAGCAGAGATAACATAGATTTTAATGTCTAAATTGTTTTGCTCTAGTGTCATAATCCAGGGAGGAAACAGGGGAATACGTTTGTATGGAAAAAACGTAATAGTTTATCCTCTTAAAGTACTCTTACAGCAAGATGATCAATTAGCCTGCCTCCACCAATCGGCACAGGGCCTTGTGGTGGAGTAAATAGCCTTATTCCCTTTAATCTTCATTTCTTCCTGAGAGGACGCCGTAATCCTGATTATAATGAAACAAGAAATAAGTTTTACCTCACAAAAATTTTACTCTGTGATTTTATAAAATTTCCCTCACAACATAATTTTTTCACGGTTCAAACGCTACAACCAATCCACGGAAAAACTTCTAAAAAGACAACTCCAATAAACTTAGTTTTTGTTAGTTCCTTTTTATTCGACTGTAAATAAAAATAAAACCAGTGCAATGGTACTCTAATAGTAGGTGATTTGGCACGCTACTGAACCCCATACTGAATGCTGGGTACATTCAAACTATCAGCATAGTCGTTCTCTCTCGTGAGATACGAGTACCGAGCTGAAAATGGTGTCGCAAAAATATACCTTCGACGAAAAATATTCGGTTCCTGTTTTTCGTCAAATTGATACCAATTTAAAATCAATAGTTTATAAGTGACAAAAGACATGGTAGTGTTTTGCAAAAATTGTTTGTTGGAGTTTGCTATTTTTGACAACATTATTTATTACAAAATTGAAGTGAAGTTATAGCCTGTAGGGGCTGTAGGATCCCACTGTAGGACAAAGGCTTCCTCTCACGACTAAGGGTGGGAGGGAGTGGGCCATACTCCACCACGCGGATTAGTTGAGGCAAGTTTGTGGTCAACTTGCTGTCAGAGAATTACCTACATCTAAAATATTATAAAACTGTAACAGAAGTGTGTCTGTACGTTGAAGATATTTACATAAAAAGACTACGATATGGTTTTTAGGTGTCCCTGATTCCAAATCACAAATTTTTGGACTTTTTGTCTGTCTGTTTGTTTGTTTGCTTTGTTGGTTTGTGTGTTTGTTTGTTTGTTTAATCGAGCATCACGAAAAAACTACTGAACCGATTTTTATGAAACTTTTTTTGTTTGATAGCCAATTGATAGCTTATGATCTGACTTAATCTGACTTATGCGGACGAAGCGTAATAATATAAAAGGCATCTACGTGTTGAACCTGTGTCCTCACGCAAGCCTTCCATAGGTCCAGGCTACGGCCCGAGAAATACCATAAGAGATAAAAAGTATTTATTTTCTCTCAACAAATATAGAATAAATTATTTATTTCCTTTGTGACCGAGGCCGTGGCATAGTGGATGAGACTAGCGAGGGATCGTTCTGAAGTGCGATTTTTGAATCTCATACGTTGAACATGTATGGAGATACGCATCATTCTACTGCTGATTTGACTTTCAAAAATCGCACTCCTGGAGTATGATTTTTGAAAGTCCAATCAGCAGTAGAAAGATGCATATCTCCATAGTAATTTTCACATTTTCAACCGCTGAGTTCAACGAATGAGTTTTAAAAATCACACTCCTGGTTGGCGTGAAAATGAAGAGGTCTAATTACCCAGGAATGAGGTTTATCGGGCTGATGATGATGATGATTTCCTCCAGTTGTTTTTAAATTAATCAGCTTAGGTCTCAGCAGCTTATAAATCCAAACATTTTCAAAATTTGGAAAACTACCTCGCGAATTCGCATCTACTCGTAGTACTTACTAAAAGTTCAAATACTCACATACACGAGTACTTGAGAATACAAAAATAAATAAATAAATAAATAACGCTCACAGGCACATACATTGTAATGATCCCAAGTAAGCCTTAGGCTTTTTGTTAAGGAAATCATACAACAACGGCACAAACGTACAACATCCATGACCGAACCGGGATTCGACCCCAGGGCCCTGGTTTGGCAGTCCGGCGTGGCAACCATTACACCAACCGGGTCGTCAAGATGTATTGTTTTGTTCATAGTTCACATTTTACTTCAAGACATTGTATATATTTTTGTACTAAAATATTAGTGAATTAGCTTTTGCCCGCAAATTGATAATGAAAACAAAATCAGAATTGAACGTAACGTACCTACGATCGCAAATTAAACGTTATTAATTGAAAATGAAATTGGTAAATTTTGCGGTTTGTTCAATTAAATTTACATTTTGTGGTTACATTCCCTTGCATGCAATAAATAAAAATAATAACACTTTTACACAAACCAAACCCACTCATGCATTAAGTTTATCATTATATCGTTATTATTTAAGGCGTGATTGGACATCGTATAAATTAATAATCAAATAAAAGCTTTAAAATAATCTATACAGGGGGTAAGGAAAAGTATCATTAACCTTGAAACCACATCCTCTCCCCATCAAACTGAACAGCTTTTACTATGGGAGCAAATCGATCAAAACAAAAAAAAAAGTCAGCTGCCTCATATACAGGGTGTAAATTAAAATAGGACAGCTACTTAAAGAGGTGCTTCAGACCATCAAACTGAACAACTTTCTCTATTGGACCAATATCGAAATCGCGAAAAAAAAATCTGCTGTCCCATACATTTCAGTCGAGTTTTGTTAGCAGTTTTGTATGGGAGAGCGGAATTTTTTTTCGCGATTTCGATATTGGTCCCATAGAGAAAGTTGTTTAGTTTGATGGTCTGGAGCACCCCTTTAAGTAGCTGTCCCATTTTATTGTACACCCTGTATTTAAGTCGAGTAGGTATTGCAGTTTATTATGAAGCAGCTTTAATTTTTTTTTCTCTGACAGGTTTCTTCCCATAGTTAAAGTTGTTCAGTTTAATAGGTAGAGTATGTGGTTTAAAGGTTAATGATACTTTTCCTTACACCCTGTAAACTGTATACTATAAACTATGCATCTGCATACTATGAAAAAGAAATTCCGATGCGTATGTGAAGTCCATCAATCTGCATTGGGCACGTGTGGTGGACTAACGCACACCCTCTCTGAGGCTACCCTCAGGCTTAGACAATTTATATAGGGACGAGTTACGCGTGTCATTCTACTAAGAAACATTACTACCACTTTTTGCGGGGGGGCGAGGTAACATGAAATCCGCATCATTGGATTTATTCCCCATAAGTTTAGATTCTAATTTTGAATGTTAAAAATCATGAAAAGTAGTCTCGTGTGAACCCCAAACGTTCTAAGTTCAAAATTATTATTTCGCTATTATAGGCTGTCTCGTTTAGTGATAAGGTATAAAATTGGGTGTTAATGCGCAAGATTAATTGATCTAATACCGTGGCAGAGGGGAAATGCTAACGCAAGGCGAGTCCCTATTAAATTGTCTAAGCCCTCAGGCTTACTTCTGTGCCGAGCACTGGAACATAGGCTGATGATGATGGTGATGGTATTATGATGGTGACAGCTATCACCTACGGCTTCACCACCTTAGATAATTCATAACAACCACCGCACCACTCCCTTCTCATGAATATTCGTTGAGGGGACTTATCGGATGGAAAAAAAACTCTTTTCCAGTTTCAAAAACTCTTTTTGCATTGTGATGTCGATCCCGAAAACAAAATACACTAATACAGTATTCTAATAACAGTAACATACCTACATTATAAACTTTCTATAGGATATTCTGCTAGTCAGGTGTACAGGAGCCATCATGGGCCAATTAGGGTCCGCACAATAGCTTCATCCCGTCCTTGTAATGCGAATAAAGGGGCAAGGACTGAGCAAATGGCCATTATACTGCAGAACTTGTGTTCAATCATGTATAATGGCAATCAAGTGGAAGTAATGTTGCAAGAAATTCTATCAATGGCTTTATTGCATTCTGCTCATTCATTCTGGTAATGTTTCATTAGATTTAAATAGTTGTTAGAGTATCATAGCTTTCAATAAATTTTTACTTATAATAAAGTCGTTATAAGTATACTTATAGTATAGTAGTTAATAAATGTCGGATTTCCAAAAATATTAATGTTAATTTGTATTGAATTCAAGCATGGAGTAAGAGACGAAATACAGGGCGTAGCAAAATTACAGATGCTAATCAATTAAATGAATATTCCCGTAGGACTGAGTAGTTCTATACCGACATGTGGTATCGTTGCATTCAGTAGAGTTTCCTAAGTAGGAAAAATGACGTTGTCGCTTTCTCAATTGGTGGAGTGGGGAGTTATGACGTCATAAATTTTTTGTATGGGACGAAAAAAAAATTTTTTCTGAAACCTGTCGTGTTGGGTATCAAAAGAAAGGGCTTCATAAGCCGGTTCTAAAAATATCCTACACCATTACCTTTCAGCTACTGGTTTTCAAAAAATCTATAAAGTATTTTTAAAAGATACCAAATTTGGGCTCCTTCAAGTAGGAAACGGCTGGGTAAATTTTTGTACAACATACGCCAAATGACTCATAATATTTTAATTTTATTACAATAAAAAATTCAAAATAATCAGTAAATATTAATATTTATAAAATTGCTTTTTTGACCTAAGATATGAGGATGTTAAGAGTTTACAAAAATTTACCTACCCGTTTCCCACCTGGAGGAGCCAAAACTTGGTATGTTTTGAGAATCCTTTTTTGAAAACAAGTTTGAAACCGCACACGATAGGTTTCAGGGAAAAAAATGTTTAATCTCATACAAAAAACTGATGACGTCATAACTCCCCACTCTACCAATAGAGAAAGCGACACCGTCATTTTTCCTACTCAGGAAACTCTACTGAATGCAACGCTACCTACCACATGTCGGCATAAAACTACTCAGTCCTACGAACTTCTTTATTTGACGACTTTATTTAAATTAGCATCTCTACTAAAACACCCTAGTAATATTTAAAGGGGTTGTTTAGAAAATCAATGTGAACAACTTTCGCTCTGGAGAAAACATCGAGAATTTTTGGCTAGCGCTCCTATACTTACGAATAATAACAAGTCTAGTCTAGTCCTATAATTTGTATCCTTAACCAAACATTTCAAGATAATGGTCTAATGTCCATTTATTGGTGAAGCAATTGGTATGATTGGTTCGCATTACACCAATATTCCGACCATTAGTTTAATGACGGATTAGACACCGCTTATGTTCATCTTAGATACTAATAATTATAGTGTCTAGTATTGTAATTACGTGTTGTATTATGTTCAAATGTAAAATGTAAACCCCGGAAATTATCTAAATAATCACAGTATCGGGATTGGGACGCAGAGTCCCAAACATGGTAAAGGTTATACACCGTGTTTTAGTGGCTGTGCAAAAGCGGGGAAGGTGATTGGCTTACAGTAGGACTGTCGATTAAAGTGTGAGGGAAGACATTTTTGTTTTGATACGCTAAGGTCTATCTAGAAAATACATTGAAAAAATTGGACACTACTTGTTTCTAGTACCGGTTTCATTTCATTTTTCAGAAAAGATTTTTGAAAATAATTGTTTTTAATGATTTTTCTAAAAAATAAAAAACTATTTCCATCGATAACTCTATAGGTATGTTCTTAAATCAGAAAATTCAAACACGGCGTATAATTATGATACTTGTATTTACGTCTGTGACTACAAATAAAATCGGTGATCGTAAAATAAATTGTTTAGTTCCAGGGTCCATTTTGGTAGTTTCCTTATAGCTGGTTATCGGGCTAGGTTATGAACAAGGATGTAGGCTAAGTCGGTATTAGCCTTTGCTATGTTCTATACAACATTATTTAGCTTCGACATAGGCTTTAAACAGAGTTTTAATAATGTTATCTAAATAACATTATTCAAACTCTGGAACTCAACAACAACAACAATAGCAACAACTCAACTCTCTCTCTCTCTCTCTCTTCTCTCTCTCTCAACTCTGTACTCTGTTGGTACCTAAGTACCAACATAAATATAATATTAAAATGAAACAACGATCGTTCCAGTACTTTTTAGGGTTCCATACCCAAAGGGTGAAAACGTGATCCTATTACTAAGCCTATTTTGTCCATCCGTCCGTCCGTCTGTCCTACCGGTCCTATTTATTTAGGGCTGTAACTGTTGAACCGTAATAGCTAGGATAGTTGAAATTTTCACAGAATTTGCGTTATTGCGGCGAATATGATAAAAAATAATTAAAACGTCAAAAAGTAAAAAAATAAGGGGTGTCCTCATACAAGAAATTAGTTTTTATCAACGTTTCTCCTCGCTCTATCGTAAAAACGATAATACATACAAGCGTCAAACTTGGTGTGATTATAGAACAAACTCTACAGTATAACAAAAAATAATAAAAACCGGCCTAGTGTGAGTCGGTCTTGTACTAAACGTCCAGGAGATTTTTTTTTGTTCGTTTATTTGTGTGGTGGTGTGTGGTACGGAACGCTCGTTGCGCGAGTAGCCCGACTCGCACTTGACCGATTTTAATAAAGCATCATTTGAGACTGCAGGCTGCTGTGGGTTACATGGTTTAGTGTGCCCCAATACCTCTCTTTTTTTGACAGAGGAAGAGAGAAGCCTTGTATCTAGCAAAGCAGGCCTCCCCCAAAATGGGGGGTTTTGCCATAATCGCCACGCTTGGCAGGCGGGTTGGCGATCGCAGTTGGATTGAATGTGTGTACTCAGAGGATGCTGCTGCCCATCCTCCGGTATGTGATGAAATATCATCTCATAGTGTCATTATAGTGTAAATGTAGTAATTTAGACTACATTTAAACGGTCACTACGCGAGTAATCACCTAAATTGATTTCATGTCATAGTTATTATCAATACCTACCTAATACGGCATCCTGAGTTAATAACCATTTCATTGTAACTGAATGTTCAGTTAATAGATAAATTCTACTACATGGTCTGTAATCTAATCAAATAATTAACTCATTCGATGGATAAATGAAGTTTGATTAGTAAATCAATTATCTAAATTTGCATTGTATTACTGACAATGTGACAACACTTGAAATGTTTTATATTATACGAGCGACTTCGTCCGCACAAATTATATACCAGAAATTAAGTCAAATTATATGCTTTCAAACAAAAATAGTTTAGTCAAAATCGTTTCAGTGGTTTTTGCGGTGCACAGCAAATATAGTTCATTTATAAACAAGTAAATTTTAGCTATCACTGTAAAGAGCGAATATAAGTTTCGACTACAAAAATGCAAAAAAAATATTTCATAACTAACAAAATATACAGGATGTTTGGGAAACAGTTGCATTACTTTAAGAGGTGATTGTACCCATGATACTGAACAACTTCCTTTACAAAATATATAGAAAATTCGCATAAAAAAAAGAATTCAGCCTTTCCGTACTAAATGCAATCAGCTGATCAGGGCTCTGCCCACACGATAAGAAGAAGAAGCTGATCGAACGTTCGTATCAAAAGTAGATTTTTTAGCGAATTTCCCTAGGGCACTGTATATACAGAATATACAGCCCGACCAGAAAGAGTAGAAATTAAATGAGGGCGCCACTGTCGCTTTACACGGCAACACTACACTACGACCTAAACTATTTTGATACTTGCTGTATTTACTCCGAAAGTTTATGCAAAAAGTTATCTATGTTTAGCTAAATTTGGCTCTGACAGCAGCTAAATTTTACACCCAATATACATTTTAAATTTCGGCAACTACATGGCTAGCATGGCAGCGTGATATAGCGCTATCACACCTTCGCTCTCTTTCTATTTGCGCGCGAACGAACGAAATAAAAGGCATGATATAGCCATATCACGTGTAACATGCTACGTACGCCTCCTGTGTTCTAGTTCTAGAAGAAAATAATGAAAACGCATATTACTTTATATTATACTTTCAAATTATTTGTTTTTGAATACGATGTTTACTATTTTCGTATTTTCGTAGATCTGATATTTACATTCCTTCTATTTAAGATTTCTATTTCTAGGCATGGCAGTTTTTTTATCAATGCATTCCGGACAGAAACAATTTTGCGATACTTATAAATATTTTCCTGAAAACGATAAAAAAAGTAGGTAATCGATAAAATATTAACTAGTCGCAGTGAAGATAAACTAAACATGCAGGAATGACACGCAAGGATCAAAATTATGCGGTCCACGCATACAATAACGTCAGTTTCATCAACAAAAGATCATAACCCCAAACGAACCAAACTCGAAAGAAAATGCCCTAAATGATTATTTTTCAGATGATAACTGACGATAATTGATATAATTACGGTGAAAACTATTGTTAAAAAGCAACATGAGAGTAAATAAATACCTACCATATCAGCAAATCGCTTGTAAACAACATCCAATCTATTCCAATTTTCCCCGCTTGATATCCTCCAAACATAACAGAAAATAACGTAGTAAATTACTAAACTTGCACCACTTTTTATTACTTTATCCATTAGTAATAATAATTAGGACAAATTCAAATATTTTACGGTAAATTTTTATTTGAAATGCATAAAACTGCATTTGAAATTTTGGTGATTGACAGTTTGACGTTTTCCATAATGTTGTCATGATAATGAAAAAGTTTAGTTCCGATTTATTTAATTTCTAGACTTTACGGTCGTACTGTACGTGTGGTGGTGGTGGATAGTCAAAATAAGACAATATAAACCTTATACGTAGCATAGCGTCGTTTGAAGAATTACGCCCGCGCCTGGTGGCACGGGTGCGATTTTCCATTACGACAAGAACGACGCTATGTTACGTACTATAAGGTTTATATTAATGTTACTTTGACTATCTGCCAACGCCACACGTCTCTTCTGTATAAAAATCACCATTATGTTTCTTTGGGAAAGTTGTTCAGTACCATGGGTAAATTCACCCATTAAAGTAATGCAAACTGTCTACCCTAATACCCTGTATAAACGCAGATAAAGTCAAGATTAGTAAACATCCTGTACAAGGGGCTGCCATTAAAAAGAGGCAGTTACGTAGTACAATCTCTTTCGTACCCGAAACGGGGCCAAATCTAATAAACACGCTATAACGGGGAACGCAATGAAGGTGTTACTGTAATCGTTTCAATCCAATTCGAATCGATTCAGAATCCAAATGGGTTCTATTATTATTTGTGCTCATAATGTCGGTGTTGTAATCGAGTTCGTGGCTCTTTAAATGTTAGATTTTCGTTGTGTTTTGAGTTTAATTTACCTTTGAAGAATACTTCAAAGGTAAATTTATCTCATACTTATTTCGGAAGCTATTAAGTACGATCAGAAAGTTTTGAAATTGTTCAGAACTATTAAATTTTACAATAATTAATATATAAATTGTGGATCGCATGTTTCTAATTACAAATTTCCTATCAGCACCTAATACTTAAAAAAACCGGTCAAGTGCGAGTCGGGCTACTAGCGCACCGAGGGTTCTGTACCACAATATATTAACTAACAAAAAAATGTTTTTTCTCCTGGACCTTTACCACGAGACAGACTCACGCTTGGCCGGTTTTTATTATTTGTTGTTATACTGTAGTGTTTGTTCTATAATCTCACCAAGTTTGACGCTTGCATGTATTTATTATATTACCGTTTTTACGATAGAGCGAGAGAAAAAAACATTGATCAACATTTTTTTTTTTTCATTTACAATTTGTACATTTTGTGAAAATTTCGACTGTCTAGCTATTATGGTTCAAAAGTTACAGCCCTAAATAGATATGACAGACAGACAAATGGACAGATGGACGGACGGACAACGTAGGCTTAGTAATAGGGTCCCGTTTTTACCCTTTGGTTACGGTACCCTAAAAAAAGAAGTTTTCAATCACAGTAAAGTAAATGGGTGGTTTACGTGACGTTGATTAATTGATATAATCAACTTTGGGTACTAAAATTAGTCCTTTTTCGTATGTCAATCCCTGTTGTCAATCCAAATATTTAAGTTTCATAAGGTTATCATTGTGTGCGACGCGTTTTTGAAAATAAATAGCCCGCCTCCATAAAAGCATTTTGATATTTTGGAAAAGCGCCTAAACAATATCCAAAACCTTCGAAAGACGATACTTATAAATAACGATAATAGACAAAACATTCTAGAGTATGGGTAAAAGTAGGTACATAATCAATAGTCCATAGTGTCGGAACAGTAGTAAAGGGCCACTTTGCAAGACAAATATTTGTAAGGGTCCAGACCCTCGGATTATCGGCTGCTGTCCAAAGTTAAGGTTACATTTAAAGTTTTGGACCCCTAAACTGATGACGGTTATATGTGTCTTTATTTTTGACCTTTAACACCGGCATATAATGTTTCGAAAAGTATAGGTAAGCACATCTTATTTGAGAAACTTTCAGGGGGTGCATGTTCAGTTTTTAGGGTTCCGAAGTCAACAAGGAACCCTTATAGTATCGCCATGTCCGTCCGTCTGTCCGTCCGTCCGTCCGTCCGTCTGTCCGCGGCTTAGCTCAGAGACGCTTGTTACTAGAAAGCTATAATTTGGCATGAATAAACATATTAATCACGCCGACAAAGAGGTAAAATAAAATCTTGAAAAATATATTTTTTTAGGGTACCTCCCCTACACGTGAAGTAGGGATGAAGTTTTTTTTTCTCGTCTATCCCATGTTGTGGGGTATCGTTAGATAGGTCTTTTAAAAATATTGTAGGTTTGAGACTACAATATTTTTAAAAGACTTATCTAACGATACCCCACAACATGGAATAGACGAGAAAAAAAATGTCATTTTCGATTTAGGGATCTGTTAGCGAAATATTAAACTTTAAAGCGAACATTTTGGTTAGAGTCAAGTGTCCCCCCCCTCTCCCAGCTAAACGGTTGTAGTCGGAGGTGTGAAAAAATTCACGGCAATATTAGCATATATAACCAATGTAAAAGGAAAACTGTCACAGCTAAGTAGGCTTTACAAGTTTACAAGTAATAGTCGACCAACTTATAAAATAAATAAATATCTAAAATGTACTTTATTAGCCGCTAAACCGTAGTATAAAACAAAAAGCCTCCTTCTAAGTCCATATTATATTGTAACGGGCAACTACGGAACCCTACCCTGTGCGTGGTCCGACACGCACTTGGCCAGTTATTAGTAAGATCAAGGAGTTTTTTCGCTTTTCAATCCTGCCCGGCCTGATGCCAGGTCATTCCTAATATGTTTGGGGTGATTGGATTTTATAATAAGCCAAGTAAGTTCCTATACTTATTGTGTACTTAGATAAATGTAAAAAAACTATACCTAACATCCCATACATTTGAGTCGAGACGGTACTGCAGTAGTTTTGTATGAAAATCTGATTTTTCTTTTCGCGATTTCGATGTTGGCTCCATTGTGAAAGTTGTTCAGTTTGATGGTCTGAAGCACCCCCTTAAGTATTACTAGGGTGTTTTGTTATACCCTGTATAATATAGCTTGCAATAGCCTGCCAACAAATAATAACAAAAGTTGTTTGTTAGTTTCCAATAATACAGCAGTTTTTATATCGGATTATTCAATGACCCTAACTTATACTATACCCTTATAGATACATCTATATCAAAGGTCCAAAACAGCTAAGAAAGTTACGAAAATTTAATACAAATTCGTTGACCCGAAAAATTGATTGTACAGTCAAGAAGAAAAGAAGATACCGTAACACATGTACCATCAAACTTCTATGAATGTTGAAGTAGATAATCTTTACAGTTATATAGAATTCCTGACAGTCTTACTACACTATACAAGGTGTAACAAAACACCCTAGTAACATTTAAATGGGTGGTTTAAACCATCAAACTTAACAACTTTCTCTACGGAGACCACATTGAGAAACAATTTAAAAAATCTGTTTCATACAAAACTGCTGTACCTACTTACTTGACTCAAATGTATGGGATAGCCGATTCTTTTATTTACATTTATTTATCTACCTTGTCTCCATAGTGAAACTTGTTCAGTTTTATAGTCTAAACCACAGAAAATTATAAGAGGGGTCAGAAATGCAAAGCAGCGCTTTTGATTCGGAGACGACTGTCGCCACTTGTCGTCTCACTCACGCTACTACAGCTACTTATGCCCTCCCGCTCATACCACACCGCGCGCCTTAGGCTGCGTTCAGACGACCCGCACCAGCCCCAAGCTCTCCCCGCGTTCACCCCGCGTCCTAAAATGCATTGTTTGCAATTTGAGTCTTACGACTAGAGATCGGATATTCGGATGCATATTTACCTAAACTAAATTTTTCAAAAGAATAATATGGACACGTCTTAGTTCGCTTATTTTATGAAACAATCCCAGGATCGTTCTGAAATATCTGGATTGCTAAAAGATTTATCGACATACAAAATATCATAGAACGTGGTTTGAACAACGTTGTCAGAGTTTTTCATGTTTTCAGAGTCGTTCATGTTGTCCAAGTTGTTCATGTTGTCGGAAGTATGTAATATCATAGTGGTGTGACTACCTACGAGTATCAGTGTGACAAAACGGTGCGGGTGGCCCGATTTTTTTAAATAACTTAATTCAGAAAGGCATATTCATAGCCTGTTTTTGTGGCGAAAAAGTGAAGTTTAGGTAAATATGCATCCGATTATCCGATCTCTACTTATGACATGATAACAAATCTCGTATTGTACTTTGACGAGCGGTCGTGGGGCGGGCGCGGGGTGGGTGCGGTTTTGTCTGCGGGCCGGGTGTGTGTGCTCCCATTAAATACAATATGAGATTTATTATCGTGTCATAAGACTCAAATTGCAAGCAATGCATTTTAGGACGCGGGGTGAGCGTTGGGAGAGTGCGGTTTGAGTGCGTGGCAGGCGCGGGGCGGACACGGGTCGTCTGAACGCGGCCTTATGCAAATCATTGCATAACTGTGTGGCACGCATTCCACGCCTACTTTGCACTTCCACACACAATCCCTGTTATAATATTCTGTGGTCTAAGCCACCCCTTAAATATTAGGTACTAGGGTGTTATGTTACACCTGGTATTGTTTTGTTTGGTTAAAAAAACGTTTATTTCATTCATTTATTCAAAGCTAAAATGTTCATTAAATTACAATATAATTATTCAAGCACAATTCCATTACTGCTACAACATTACTACGGCGCTGCGGAATGGCTACGGCGTAGCCGACTTAGGTTGAAAAGGTGAAGGTCAACTTCGATGATAATCCGAATGTTTGAAGGTTTATTCTCATGATAATAAGAGGAAAAAACGGGATGAGATAATAACAAAATAAAATATTATATGTTCGCCGAATCACTCAGATTTTAAGAGCGTTTTTAGGGCTTTAGGGTTCCGTACTCAAAGGGTGCCAACGGGACCCTATTATATTACTAAGTCTACGCTGCTGTCCGTCCATCCGTCCTGACTCTAAAGGGCCTCGTTCAAAAGTATAATGCCAACATCGAAATAAAATAAAATAAAATAAATCTGCTGTCTCATATATAATATTTTTAAACAATCAATCAATTTCATGGTGGAATTGATATCATTAACATCCTTGTAAACTAAGAGTCTACCCATCAAACTGAACAACTTTTGCTATGGGAGCAAACCGATCGGAGCAAATAAATACTCTTGTTGTACTCTTGCTGTTGCATATATTTGGATCGAGTAGGTATTGCAGTTTAGTATGGAACAGCTGACTTTTTTTTGCTCCGATTGGTTTGCTCCCATAGTGAAAGTTGTTCAGTTTGATGGGTAGACTCTTCGTTTAAAAGGATGCTAATGATATCGATTTCACCCTGTATACCCCACACCATGGGGTAGACGGGAAAAAAAATCCATTCCTAATTCGCGTTAGGAGAGGTACCGTAAAAAAATATTTTTCAAGATTTTATTTAATAACACTTTGTCGGCGTGATTAATATGTATACCCATGCCAAATTACAGCTTTCTAGTACTAAGTATCTCTGAGCTAAACCGCAGACAGACAGACAGACGGACGGACATGGCGAAACTATAAAGGTTGTTTGTTGACTTTGGAACCCTAAAAACTATTATACAGGGTCCTTCTTAATATGCTGACACTTTTTTAAGGGGATGATCAGACCATCGTACTGAACAACTTTCTCTACGGGACCAACATCGAAATCGCGAAAAAAAAAGGTTTGCAGTTTTGTATGGAAGAGTAGATTTTTTATCGCGATTTCGATGTTGGTCCCATAGAGAAAGTTGTGTTCAGTTTGACGGTCTGATCATCCCCTTTAAAAAGTGTCAGCATATTAAGAAGGACCCTTTATAATTTAGATTTAATTTTGTAGTTTTCTTCTTGTAAAAACTTTTTCAAACATAAAATACATAATTACAATAAAAATTATACGCAAGCAGTTAGTTATTTATATGAATCAGGAATGTTTTTAGTGGCGATCGTAAACGGAATCTTCTTAACAATGGGCGACAATAAAACATGAAAAGTGCGTTGACGATCTATAAAACCGTGTTTACTGTTAGTCGTTAAACGAATCGCTCTGAACCCTGGTTTCTTCATGTGTACATCTATTTTTCTTACATTCAAGAATTTTATACTTAATAGGTGATTTTGTAAACGCTTTCCAAAGTTTCAGGGGCGGTTCCGACCATCAAACTGAATAACTTTCTACTATGGGGACAAATAGTAAATCGAAAAAAATTCTGCTTTTCCATATAAAACTGCAGTACCTACTAAATGTATAAAGCTGATATTTTTTTCGCGATTTCAATGTTAGTCCTATAGAGAAAGTTATTCAGTTTGATAGTCTGATCTCTAACTACCAAACACCCTGTACAATTCGAGTAGCTTTCCCCGTCGTTAAAATGTTGAAACTGGAATCGATGTTAAAATACGGGACAATTTTATTATTTACGGAAGAACAGTCTTCAGTAAATAATAAAACTATCCCGTATTGAAAAAAATTATGTCAGTTTTGCCCGCGACTTTGTTCGCGCATATTACGAACGTTTACAACCCATCACTCCCTTTTGTAAGATCCTTTCATAGTACATCCCTACATCCTCTGTATAATATTTTCTTGTTGCTTACTTCAGCGGTTTAGGCTGTGTGTTGTCTGTCAGCCAGTTCAGTCGGCACGGAACTATTTCGATAAACATCGAACACATTCAAAACCACTTGGGGTAAACTTCGAATCCAACCAGAGTATTATAATATGTAATTAAATAGAAAATAGGCTCTCAACTTTCATCTATCAACTAACCACATTTTAGTTACAGGTATAGGCTAGGTATAGGTGACTGCGGTAGTGGAGCCGTGCGGGCGAGTGTAAAATATGACGTCTGTCGACTTTCTCTCCATGAAACTAACGCCATCTAGCTCATTACAAACCCTTGAATTATTTGTACATAAATAATGTTTGGTTATGGTTTCATCAAATTGACTGTTCCTATAACCCACTTCGCATATAGCCGATAGCGAGAAAGTGCTGTTACGTTATATTTCACACCCTCCGCACCGCTCTACTACTAACTGCAGGCAGGCACCTAAACATTTTACTAGAAACCGAATGCATAGTAACAATAAAGTTGATAAAGGAATGTAGACTCTAACTACGCAAAGGAAACAATCATTTGAATGACTCGAGTGAAGTTCGTGTGATTGAGTGACGTCACATTGGCGAGCGAGGTCATGCACATTGTTATTTTAAACTGATAGTATATTAAGTGAAAAGAGAAAAACATTTAGCAACTTGGTTCGAACAAATATAATTTGAATGTTATCGGTAGGTATCGCAAACGGGGACAAAGAAGAATTATAAAACATACTAGGTACCTTCCTTGGTTTGTCCCCGCCTGCAATACCTACCTAATAACATTCAAATTATATTTGCTCGAACCAAGTTGCTATAGCTGATTAGTGAATAATATAAGAGCTTGTTTTTCTCTTTTCAGTTAATATAATAGTTTTTTTATGCAGTCGGGTTCCTGTTTTTCTTAATAATCTAGTTTACTTCTTAATTTTTAGTCTTGTGTCGAAATGGTAGCATAAAAGTACTACAATATATATATTTTTGGAATTGTCTATTCACAAGCTTTCTTTTGATATCCATATTGTAATTTTTAACAAAAAAAAAATTGGTTTCCCCCTTTTTTTCACATATCCCTTATAAAAATAATAAAGCCTATGTCATTCTCACGATTTTTACAATTCTAACAACACCTCATATGTTAAAATCCATGAAGCCGTTTAGGCTGTAGGCCGTGCCAAAGAAATAGACATACAAACATACATACATACATGCATACAATATATATACATACGCTCGAAAAACATAACCCTCCTTCAGGCGCAGTCGGGTAAAAAGAAGAAATACTTGAGAAACCATTCATTGCGTTCTTGATTGTAAGTATTACAGACACTTTGCACTAAAAAATATATATGTACGAATTGTATTATGAATAGGATAGATATACCCCTGACATCATAATGAAAGCGCCGGACTTAAATTATTATGTCATAAGCAGGAGGGTTCTTTTAGCGATTTTATCGTGTACACAAACTAAAAGTTACAAGTAACCCGTTGGCTGACTCGGGGAAACTTTTAAACAGTTTAAGAGAAAACCGGGGTAAATTATGCTATGCGGGGCGGGATAATCATTTTTCAAAATTCTCTTATTACGCTGAACGCACACTTCGCTAGTTATTTTTAATGAATAACCAGCTCGAAGTAGAGTTTTTTGTTGGCTCGGAACTTTTTAAGGAGAGGTGGAAATTTTTGTTTAAAAACCCCGGTTGGAGTTAATTTGAGGTAAATACGGTGAGTGGCTGGAATTTTAAATACAGGTTTATAAAGGGTTACCATTTTGTTTAAGTTGTAACTAAAATGTGTTTGGTTATTATGATTTCAACTAGATCAGGGATGATAATCGTGGTGTCTGGATCGTGTACGTGTTTACCTCGCCTGCCACTAAAAGAGTCAGAAAAATTTGTTCTGTGAATTAGCGCCTTAACAATTCCACTGTTCGAGTCGATCGCGGAAAAACATAATCATTTCAATTCTGAACTACAAAACAAAACAATAAAATTTTGCTCATCCATATCCAATGAAAAATATAAATTTTTGATAGAAATAGCTCTGCACTTAACAGGATTTTTCAGATCAACCTATTTGTGCGAGTCTGCATTTTTTTTTTGTATGATAAATGAAATCATAATAATAATAATAAATAACGCTCACAGGCACATACGTATTGCAATGATCCCAAATTAAGCCTTAGGCTTTTTTGTTATGGGAACCATACAACAACGACACGGCACACACATAATAACATCCATGACCGAACCGGGATTCGAACCCAGGACCCTGACTTGGCAGTCCGGCGCGGTAACCATGACCTTATGATGTCCTTGACCTAGTCTAGTCAATCGTTTTTTTAGCAGTGTATACTGTGTATATCATCGCCAAGTCTGAGTACCCCTGGTGTAGATGAATCAGAGAGTGTCTGTTTTGTTCGGAAACGGATTTCCTACGAACGTATTGACATGATCATTAATATTATGTTTCGTATCTACACTGAAAAAATTATTTGTTTACTTCAACCAAGATCTTGTTTATGATAATCATACATCATGAATCCATATGAGCCTGTCAACATCATGACTTCTCTGACTAAGAGAACTTTGTGAAACGAATTCGGCTTGCTGTTACAACTACCATTTTTTGTTTTTAGTAAACTATAATAACGTCATTTCAATTATTTTGGTGCTAATAAGGAGAAAATACTTCTTAGTGGCTCGCATTTTTTTCAGTGTACGCTCCCTTAAGCTATTGTTTACTTAACTTACCACCAAGACGCTGCTTAAATCATCTTTCTAAGATGCAAAGGCCAATGAAGATGATGATGACTTAACTTCAATAGTATAGGTAACTAAAATTGAAAAAAATTAAATACATTTGGAATCATTTCGCTTCCTCCATCGTTTGTGTATCACAAAAGATTTTCCCTATGACATTGAAAGTTGAAATAAATAATAGATCGGGATCCGGTGACGAGGTCGTATACCAATCGAGCTCATCCATAATTCAGTTTTCATGCAATAGTTTACTATTAGAAGATGCGAAAAAACTTGGTCGGCCGACCCCTATCCTGGTGGGTTTTGTGTAGGAGGGTGACTAGTAACCTCTCTGAGACGAGACTAATTACCCATCGAGCTCATGAACCAAATTATGCTTATCCGATTGGACTTTATTAGTGTTACGAAGTACACTCGGTCGTCCGCCGGATATCCTGGCAGGTAGTGCTGGCCAACCAAAAATGGTGGTCAAATTTTGGAGTACTTCTCACCCATCGAGCTCATGGATTAAATGTATGCCAAATCAAAGGTTAGACCTTTACCTTCAATATTTCATCGGTCGTCCTGGCCGAAACCTGGTGGGTTCTGGTGGCCAACCAGATTTATCTGTCAAAGTAAGATCATGCGTTTTCACGTTTATATGAATAAATACTTTATTTACCTGATATATGCAGTTCTTTTAGCATGAACGTGAACGGTTGTATGGTATAAAAGTATTTTAAAAAAAAAACTTGAAAAAAAAAATTACTGTGTCGATAAATGAGACATCAAATAACGGTGGCGCCGCTAGGTACATCTTGCTCTCTCAGCTGTCAGTTCCTCTATATGATACCTTTATGACTCACACATAGCGCGTGTTGTGGGACGTACGAATAGGTGCACATCAAAGAGATTATACCTAAAGGCATAGAGTGAGTCATACCATTGCAAGAATGCCCACTTTTTTTAATATGTTTACAATGAATGCCGCAGAGCATTTAAAGCCCTCCCTAACTAACTATAATGCAGAGCAAAAAGCTATTTGAATCCAATTATTTTCATCAGTTCTATTTTTCTGTTACATCAAGGACGGATATCTAACTACAAAAATAAAGTCGTTATTAACTAGGCTACGAATTTTTATCAATCTATTATGATAGACCAACTATGGATGGTCTCGTTTTTCCCTTCTTCAGAAGAAAAACAGGTTATAAAACAAAAGGGTTGGAGATAACGAGTATATAGTTGAATAAATTATTATTTTTCCTAGAGAAGCACTTTACGAGGAATTTGATCCTCGAGAAACAAAGGAATCTTGAGTTTTTTCAGTCTAAGTCGACCGTAGGATAACCGCTCTTACAGACGAGCGACACTTTGCGGTCGCAGAGGGTCGCGCTACCCACGGCACGGCGACCGAAGTCTATAAGCGCGACCCTCTGCGACACACCGATCGCAAAGTGTCGCTCGTCAGTAAGAGCTCTAAGGGATAAGAAACATTGATCGATGGCGATAGATGTTTTGTCTATACAATAAGTACGATTAGTATGGGACGTACGCATTCACGCACGCCAAGCATCCTTTCACCACAGTATCTATCTTTCACCACGTGGCGAATGGCGTTCAATACTAATCTATGTTTTTTATATGGACAAACTGTCGATCAATGTTTCGTATCGTAAGTCGTAGCCCTAATGTTTAATATGTAAGGCTTTTATTTTAACATCCTGTATGTTGTAAAGTATAAAAATGTTACTTACATCAACATCAATGCCCGGCTGCGCGAAGATCCTTGTAAACGGGTATTCTTTAGGCAGATAGCTGAAGAATTCCTGCCTTCCCCTGTACCACTTGACGCTGTAAAGGGTCTCGTTACCCTCTAGTTTCCACGTGCAGCCAAGCAACACTGTGTCTCCAAGCTTCACAGCCGATGGGGCTATGAGCTGGACTTCTCGAAGGGCTATGGTATCTGTAACAAGGGAAACTGTATGAGCTAATGTTTTAGAAAGATTTTGGGACGATAGCTGATAGTAATATATTTTAAAAGATGCATATATCATCATCTCAGCCGAAAGATGTCCACTGCTAGACATAGGCTCGATACAACGACCGGAGCCCTCATCGAAGGGGTTCTTGCCGGTGGTGGTGTACCTTGTGGGGGCCTTCCAATGCTGCGCCTTCCAGCCTTAGATCAAAGTAAAATGAATGGATAGGCCCAAAGCGCTTTAAGTTGAAGTACGCAAAACTAGGGCACTTCAATACAAATTAAGGTACTTGGTCTGTCATCTCAGTACATTTTCGAAGTAAAACTGTCAATTGTTTTGCCTCATTTTTCTGGTTTGAAATGTTTCGCGTAAGGCCTGTCCATTCTTGTTTATTTACTAATGTAATTGCTTCTAGCACGCGTTCGCTACTCGAAAACTCTTTAGCCCCACCGGTCGTCTATTCTTCAATGTGCCCCGCACATTGCACATTAGTACGTAAAGCGTAGGCTCACGACTATATCACACAAAACAAAATTTACTAATCAAAATTTTATGGAACTTGTTTTCCGAAATAAATGTTTTGAATTGAATTGAATATACTCCCCGAAAGTAGGCAAAGGTGTTCTAAATACTTATACCTTATTCAGAACATCTAAATTTCACTTTCATAGTTCAAACTCTATCCAATGTAACATGTAGTTGAGCCCGCGACTCCACTTTGAATGGACAGTAGATAATACATGCCTCGATAATTAAAGCATTTAAGAATATTAGTAATACGTTTAAAATGTAATTAAAACACAAACTACAATGCTTTTATTATTATGAAAACCAGTCAAAAATGTCACAATAGTGTTTAAATCAAACAATCCATGACCGAATCGATAATTTAGTAATTTTAATAGGTGTATCAAAAAAATATCGGAGAGCACCGAGAGCAAAACAGTAAGACACCCTAAATTAATTTCGATTATAGAAGCTTATAAGTAACAGAGATGAGAAAATCTTTATTATACCTATTGAATGTATAATAGAAAAATAATTCACATTCCTAGGCCTTGAAACAACCTTACCGATTATTTTCATAAATAATAAGAAAAAATCATTTATGAATGTTTACGTTACATTAAAGAAGCACAATATTATTATAAGGTTAGATACAATATTGGATTCAGTCAATATGTGAACCTAAATAACTCGGTAAATCAATTTCGCAACGTACCCTACAAAAACATTTGCCCGAGTGCCGTATTTTTCCTCTTACCGCCATCAAGCAGCGCATATTGCTACTAAATTGTAGGTCCCCACTGAGGGAGGAAAAGTGAGAACAATTTTTCTAAGACGTAATGAGAAACAGGGCTGCGTTCCCAACCCACACCCTATGCGCACACAGAGTGTACTCCAAGCGCAACTTTTCGCACTAAACGCCCCGTTCAGAGCCTCGGTGAAAGACGTTCTACCATAGAGAAAGTTGAAAAAACAACCGCATACAAAGGTCGTGAACGCACTGCAGGTAACGCAATGTAAAGCCTTCTCTCATGATTGAATAAGTTCGAGAGGTTCTGGGTCATACTCTACTTCGCAGACCCATTACCTACGTATTGATGAAGGCAATATTACAAAGTATATTGTGGATCAGACACGCTCTGTAGTACAATGGAAATCGTCTCGTCAATGAGTTGCTTGTTCACATAACTTCACAGAACAATAATGTACAAATTACGAATATTACCATTGTGTCTGAAACTCTCAATGGACAACATTAAAGAAGTGCCTCGTAGAATTTATTTATAATAAAATTATTTGCATGCTTTTTTATTTAAGCTAAATAGATGGTACAGTCAATTCACGTCAAGTTTGACACTTTGGACTTTGTACCTTTGTTGTATATTTAGTGCGTCATAAGCGTTACAATCGAACTGCATGTGTAAAGCTTGATGTGCTCTTGACTGTACTGCTCGTAACGTAAGAGGCTTAAGATAATTTTACTTATTGAATATAAATAAAGTAGAAGAAAGTATCGTAAAGTAATTCACATTGCTAAGCCTTGGAACAACCTTGTGATTATTTTCATAAATAAAACCTACCTAATTCAAAATTAAGCTAAATAGATGAAACTATTTTTATACCTTAAAATAATTCTATGGACCTATTCAAAGCAAACCTAAACATTTCATTTTCAGTTATTGTGGCTTTCCCGCTTTTCACAAGCATGCATTCCGCATTTCCATCGCCCGCTCCGCTCATGCCCACGCTGTCACACGTCCCACACACGGGTGCCAAACGCGGCAGTAATGAACGCTCTGACCGCAAACAATTACATTACATCAAGCGACGCCTGCGACCTAACGCAATTAGACCGACGTGTCCCCGAGTTATATGTAATTATGTCTACATTTTGCAGGTGCTGGTGTAGCGTTGAATGTCTTTAAAATTTGTCTTGGCTTATTTTATGTGATTACCATAATTATTTTTGTATATTTTGCCCAAAATAATAAATACAGTGAGTATTGATTCGTCGTAGCACGGTGAAAAATATCTAGTACCAAATAGTGTAACAACAATTTTATATTACTTAGCAGAATATAATAAAAATGTGTTGTTATACGGTGACTTACTAACTTATGATCTAATGAGCTTTTACCCGCGACTTCGTCCGCCTAAATTATATACCAGATTTTAAGTCAGATCATAAGCTATCAAACAAAAAAAGTTTCATCAAAATCGGTTCAGTAGTTTTTGCGTGATACTCGAACAAACAAACACCCAAACAAACAAACAAACAAACCAACAAACAAACAAACAAACAAACAGACAGACAAAAAGTCAAAAAATTTGTGATTTGGTATCAGGGAAGCCTAAAAACCATATCGTAATCTTTTTTTTGTAAATATCTTCAATGTACAGACACACTTCTGTTACAGTTTTATAATAGTTTAGATATAAAATTTTCGAAAAAGG
Organism: Agonopterix subpropinquella; assembly: GCA_922987775.1. NCBI lineage: Eukaryota > Metazoa > Arthropoda > Insecta > Lepidoptera > Depressariidae > Agonopterix > Agonopterix subpropinquella. Next base: position 15,545,536 of record OV277698.1, on the reverse strand, counting down.
GTCCCAGACTAACCATAACGTATGTGTTAGTAATATAATCCAACTAATAAAAATACTGAAACTGGTGACATTTTAATTTTATTTTGCTTGCGTAGCTTTTTCAAATTCTAACAGCACAGCCTTAGCACAGCAGCACGGCATGCATACGTGCGCGTAGTCCGTCAATCAAACGAAGACTGGCACGTTATTGTTTCTCTTTATGTGTTTTGTTTCTCTTGTGGTTTGGATACTTTCGAGCGCGGATCCTACGTCCAGTAGTTGGTAAGTCAATGTTGTTTTAAGTCGAATTTAGTTAAATCTACTAAAATTCAACTTGTAACCGTGCTTGTAACTATAAACTTTCTAATAAAGTCTGCTAAAATAAATACCTAGTTGTCATAATTATACATATAGGAAGAAACTAAAATTTTTCTCCGTGTACTGATGAACAGTAATTTCAGCGATTACAAAAATTACATCACTCGGCTACATTCATTAGTATAGCTATTAATCTTGTTCTCTGGTATGGTACACCTGCTACGCAAAATTTCCCTAATCAAAATCAATTTTTTACCAAAAAAATCTGTATTAAGTACACTGGAAAAAATGCGAGCCAACTAAGAAGTATTTTCTCTTAATTAGCACCAAAGTAATTGAAATGGCGTTATTATTATTTACTAAAAACAAAAGATGGTAGTTGTAACAGCAAGCCGAATTCGTTTAACAAAGTTCTCTTAGTCAGAGAAGTCATGATGTTGATAGGCTCATATGGATTCATGATGTATGATTATCATAAACAAGATCCTGGTTGAAGTACTTACACAATTTTTTTTTCAGTGTATTAACCAATTTAATGAAAAACAAAACCTACGGGCATTTTTCATAAAGCTTTCTTTCGCTGAAACGGAATGAAACTGTAGAACTTAAACCAAGTAACGTAGTCAATCAACTATCCCACAAGAAGGCCCTGTTTCCTTAACACAATCAAATACGACTAGAGAACCCAAATAGATTTATATAGAACATAATTGGTTCCGTATCGGTCAGGACGGCCATTTTGGTAATGGACGTACACCGCTTGATCTTAACTTCGTTACGTTTCAACCAGGGATTCATGTTACTTAACTCGAGGGAGAAAAACATTTGCTGATATTTGCTAGAGGTAGTATTTTAGATGCCACCTTCCTGGGTTTGGATAATGAATAACAATCCTCCTTACAAGCGATGAAACATGAAAATACTTTGCGGTCGGTAATGTTCAACGTTCTTTCCTACTTCGATGTTTCCAACTTCAGGTTCGTCCCTTTCTATCAAAACAACAATCAACAAACCACAAACATATTCTATGGTAGTACGGAAGCCTCGGTGCGCGAGTCCGACTCGCACTTAACCATTTTCTTTCTTAGATAGATTCGTTGAAAATCTTTGTAAAGAGTCAGTAAATCGAGTTAAAGTTTTTCAGGCGTATTTCCATTGCATCATAACAAATTAACAATAAAGGCAGTGTTCACATTGCACAGCGTATTGCCAAGATACTCTTTCTTATACTGTGCCGCGGCGGTGCAAGGAGCAATGTGTTATCATAACTTTTGAGTTGCTTCATAGAAATCGGAATAATGTTATATTTTTAGCAACATACGCGTTTTATAATAATATAGGCTTATCAACTAAACATATTACTATATCTTAAACTTAAACATTCATAAATGTTACTAGTCTCCCCAACCCCAACTTTTCTAGCGCAACAGCTATCAAATCAGAAAATTTGAGACCCAGAGCATAGTGTATATAAAATATTTGATGAAGCTCAGCGGTCGCGGCGGGTCTATGCCCGCGTGGCGGGCGGGGTACGGCGGGGGACGGGCGTACCCTAACTCAAATCGCTGTTAGGGTATGACCGCAAACACCGGGACGTACTCCTCCCGGCCCCGCACGCCCCGCACGATTGGCCTGCCGCGAACGCTGAGCTTCACCACTATTAGTTCTTTACACTATGCCCAGAGTCTACGAAATCGTTCAAAGAATCACCAAGTTCAAGTAGCAGTGGGCGAGTATAACTCGTACAACTGATACACGATGGCGAATAAAGGTTCTCGAGTGGCAACTTCAGACTGGAGACGATGTATACCTATTGAAGACCTCGTGAATTTTGCGAAGAGCAGATGGACACAAGCTGGAAAAAACAAATTATGGAAATCTTTGTGGGAAGCCTATGTCCTGATGAAATTAATAATACATAAATGGCATATATCTAAAGGTACATTTCTGATAATATTCAACACTGTAAATTATTGTTAATACATTTGAAAAAGGTATATTGTATGAGTGAGCTTTCCGTTTGATGAAATCAATTATTAAGAAGCAATCACAAAGCTTACCTATCGGCACCCTATCGGATAACTATTCCGTAATAATACGAATAACCGCAAGGTATTACGGAAAGTGAGCAGGGGTGACGCTTTAATTGAAACCTGGAGAGGGCACTTTATTATTGCTTTATGTTCGAAACAATATTGGGACAGACTGACGCAAGTACCTAAGCACGTAGCGGGGTGACAAAGGGAAACGTGGTAACTGGTAACCGGTGTAATTTTTACAGTTTTGACAGCACGCTAAGCTCCGAAGACATGACAACGTTTTCTGCACGCTATGCTATGAAGACATGACAACGTTTTCTGCACGCTAAGCTACGAAGACATGACAACGTTTTCTGCACGATAAGCTACGAAGACATGACAACGTTTTCTGCACGCTAAGCTCCGAAGACATGACAACGTTTTCTGCACGCTATGCTATGAAGACATGACAACGTTTTCTGCACGCTAAGCTACGAAGACATGACAACGTTTTCTGCACGATAAGCTACGAAGACATGACAACGTTTTCTGCACGCTAAGCTACGAAGACAGACAACGTTTCTGCACGCTAAGCTACGAAGACATGACAACGTTTTCTGCACGCTAAGCTACGAAGACAATGACAACGTTTTTTGCATGCAGGCCTACATAAGAGATGCGATGTTGTAGACTGCATAAACCAGATTCTATAACTTCTTAGTACCTAAACACTTTTACGTTAAACTTCCATTTTCAGTAATTATTTAGCTTTAATACTATTTTTAAGCATAATAAGCTCACGAATATATTCCCCGAGGGGGTAGTCAGTGAAAGTCTGAAGCTTCAGAACATCCACGCTTCACTAGTGGTACCTACCGAAACTCTGTCCAGTGTGACGGGGAGTGAGCCCGTCGCCACTTGTAATGGACAGTAGGTATAATATATGCCTCGAAATTGAAGCATGCAGGTTTCTTCACGATGTTTTCCTTCACCGAAAAGCCAGTGGTGTTAAAAATCGTACAAAAATTCCGAAAAACTCATTGGTACCAGTCGGCCTGGACGGGGATCGAAACATCGCCTCCTGCACGGCAGGCAAGGTTACTCGCCACTGGACCACCACCAACCGTAAAACTTCCTTAACCGACTATTTAAACCGACTTCAAAAAAGGATGAGGTTTTACACAATACTTTTATATGCTTAGGTCTATATTTATTTCGATTTTCTTAAACGAGGAATGTTTAGAAAGTTGGATAGCACTTTCTCATTTAGGGTTTTCATTGAAAGCTTTAATAGTGGAGAGGAGATATAATGAACTGTAATAGTACTCTTTCCTCAAAAACATTACCCACCACCGTGTTGAGACGTCATAAAATCATAATTCTGTACCTTTGGTGAAAAGAGAGCTAAGTCAGAAAATCGTGTTTCGAGAAAAAAGGACTTGTATTTTTTTAAACTTCAGACCCTCATAACTTTTTTGTTATTTATTATATTTTTAACCGAGTTAATGCTACTGGTTAATAATTTTAGTAGCAAAACTGTGGTGTATCAATAATAGCGATAAAGTAAATACATTATGATCAATAAACAAAAACAGCAAATTATATCATTTGCCACTTTAGAGTGAGGATGTGTAAAGTGATTTATTAACAATCATATCATTTTACATAACCACTGGTGCCTTGACAGCCATTGGTGAATAATGGTATAACTATAACTTTAAATGAATGTAAATTTTTGTCTATTGTAAATAAAATAATCTTGTGAAATAAAACTTTCATATTTTATGAATACCTTTTCTCTGAATTAGTTAAAATAAACAAAAGGGCAAAAATAAGACAAATGTATTAAAATACACCTCAACCATGTTTATTTTTTTTTGTGTATAATGATATTTTTTTATTTGTATTATTACAGATTTTTGTTTATGTTTGTGTCAAATGGTGTAACTCTATGGTAGTTGGTGGTAGTTCAACTCTAAAAGGCAGGGCAGTAAATTTTGATGATCAAAAATAGTTAATGAACGCAATAAAATGGAAGGTTATTTAGCAAATAATAAATCATGTAAAATCAGTACTTACTTTTTATTAAAAATCTCAAAATAAATAGCAGTTTCACTGCTGAAAAAGTAAATCAAAATGCATAATGCTCCTCGACTAACTAAGGACTTTAACAATCAACAGTCTTTAAGTTACATCTTAGGAATGTATCAGGAGATCTTTAATTTAATACCACATGAAGTTATATTTCACCCACAAATGGCACAAATGTTGGTTCTTTTTTAAATAAAATAACATAAAGAGATTAATTTACAGTTGGATTAGGTTTATCATTTTTGAATAATCCCATCAAATCAAATAGAAGTATTAATTATTTTTATGTAGCTCAAAATCAAAATTCAAAACACAAGTGAGTTTCTATGCGATATAACGACATCCGTGGATTCTTTACAACTAAGTAATAAACTATAATTTTTTCTTAAAAAGTTATAACGATTCACAGAATGCAATCAATTATGGCACGTTTTATCTTACGAATGTAAATAAATCTTGAAATTTCATGATAATAGTGAGTTAACGAAGTAATTCAGTAGATACCTAATAGTTCACATTTTTAGTAAATGTAAATATTCCTAATCTTTAATAACCTAGCTAAATATATTAAAAAACACAAAGCTTTCTGTGATATTATATCACTTATACCTACCTAGTAGACGAATCAACGGTCAAACTAAAAAAAGAATTGTAATCCAAAGTTATCTATGAGTTGAGTGAGTATATCCTATTTTAAATTATAAAGCTTGCGTGATGCTTTTGTCTCAACGCTACCAAAATTCACCAAATACAATAACGTAAAAAACTTTTTAATAAAACATAATTATAGTAATAACAAATAAAAATCTTCTAAAATATCTTTCATCAAATCAGTGGGCCTATAGCCGTTCTCAAAACCACTCATGATAAGATCAATTTTGACTTAAGAACGACATCCATTGCGCGATCTGGCACTAACTAGAAAAGTAACCTGCCAAAATCAAGCAATGGAAGTCATTTATGATTCAAGCAATTTATGATAGGTATTATCAATGGTTTTTAGCAGAGTTTCAACTTTTCAAGTCAAACGTGGATGTTCTGAGGTTTCAGAATATCTCGACTACCCCGTCGGGGAATATAGTCGTGAGCATATGCATGCATGCATGCATGCATCAATGGTTTTAAGAACCGTAATAGTCCCCCAGGATCTAAATTGGTGGATTAATAAATCAATTAAACGCTCAATCAAACGAGCAAAGTAGCCTAAAAGCCTCGATACTTCAACGCCAGGTAATACAATAAAGTAAACAAAACATTTTTTTAACGAGAACGTGGGTAATCATAGTAATTAAAAAAGTCTTCTAAAAATTATCAGTATAAAAATCAGCCTCCTGATTCAAATCAGGATCTACATAAGGAGATTTATCAGCAGTCGAGGGCAAATATAGATAAAACTCATGGACGCTCGGGTCAATCCAGAAGAGAGATGAGATCTGCTTTTTTTTCTGCTGCTATAGGTATTTGTTCATTGTAATATGTTAACATTTTCTGCCAGAATGCTTGTTTCTTTTCGCGTATGACATCGAAATATAATTGTCATCCGCGTAGTTCTCTTTATATCCAAATGTAGGAAATTGATCCTTGGTATATTTCAATATGTGCACGTTTGACCATACAAATTTTTGTCCACTGAAGTTTGCTTTTTTTACTTACAGTTGTTTTTTAGAAAAATCAGCAAAATAATATAAGTCCTCATAAGTCATTTCTATAACAGAAATTCCCCCCTAATACAGAAAGCCCCCTTCCCCCGCGAACATGCATCCATCTCGCTCTACCTTGTCTAACGCTCACTTTTTAGAGAAGGATAGAGACTTGTATCACTTTACGCTACAAATTTTAATTAAACCGGATAAAAAACTGGTAATTTTCTTGATATAACTGAATTGTATCATTATACACAAATCCATTGTATGGATCAGGGTTTCGTGAAAAATAATACATTTCTATATATATTAGTATACACCGATTTTTTTTAATTTATATCTACGTTTTTAATGATTATTATAGAATTGTATCATCATACACATACGAGTTAATGAGAAATGGTGTTGTGAAAGCTAATATTATTTTAGTTGTATTATTAGTAACAACGGTATACGAATATAATTTCATTGTGTTAAATAATTTTATTTGAGTTATATTCCTTTACACTTCCTGTTTAAATAAGATTTGCTAAATTTAATCAGTGTTTATCAAATTGTATCACATTACACGAGATTTTAAAATCCATTTGATGAAAATAATCAACTTATAACATTATACACGAAAAATATCTCCGAATCTAGAAGAGCTACAGCTACGTAGATAGGACAGAAAGATAGATCATTTGACACACATGAAGAATGTCTTAAAAACTTAATTTTGATACAACTCGACTTAGCGCGTTTTTCACCAAGGGTACAGAATTATACATTACAGCTCCTTGTCAATTTTTTTTTCATTTTGCAAACATTCCTTCTTCGAGACACAAAGCTTTGTAGCTCAAAATACCATAGAAGCAGACGACAAGGTCTAGTTGACCTGTTCTCGCTGTAGAATTTACATGAAATCCGATATATGCCAAGTCACGCCGAGGCTGGAGTATAAAAACAATGTGCAATTGTGCATAGCGCGGAACAGAAGCTGGCAACAAATTGAAATGCGTCATGTTCTTTCTAGACTACTTTATTTTTCTTATTTATTATAATTCGAAATAGTTTCGTTTTGCTATCCAACTATCCATACAGTATTCTGTTTTTCTTATCAGCAATCTTGGAGCTACGTCGGTGGCGCGTTGCGGAGAGGTATGGAATCTCAATCGTGAATTCCGGGTTCTAATCCGCACGGACAACATGTCATGTACCAAAGAGTTTTTGTAACTTATGTACATATTACCGACTGCTTTCAAACTGTGAAGGAAAACATCATGAGGAAAACTGCATAAGCTGAAGAAGAAATTCCGATGCGTATGTGAAATCTACCAATCCCAGTGCGGGCACGCATGGTGGACTAACGCCCATAGACACTTCTTAATGGCCCTGATGATGATGAATCTTAGAGCGTATATTAACTTGAAAATCTTTTATAATTGTATTGTATTTTATTGTATATCATTTATTTCAGACTTCTTTTTTTTGTCCATATGTATTAGTAGGTAAGAAAATTCACTACAGTACATGTTTGACTTCTTCTACAAAACTTTTGAATAGACCGTTATAACAATTTGTATTAATGAAATGAAAACAGATATACCTACTACCCCCATATAGCTTGACATCAATTCTTATCAGTCTTATCACATACCTATACCGCATTCACAAGTCGAATGTGAATCGATCCAAATTCTGACGTCCCAAAGTGAAGCCATGTGTTCTCACATTAAACTCACAAGATTTTTCATTATGAATTAATTGTCCACCGCTCTCTGTTCCGCACTTAGTTTCTGTGTATAAGATTTGTTTTTATTCCAGACACGTGCTAAGAAAATTCAAGCAATCAATCAGTTACTTTATTCCAAACTAAAATGTTAACTTCTAAATTATATAGGTGTAATAAGGGACAGCCCTCCACAGTCTGACGGTAAGTAGGTAACGGTTAGTTAAAAGCGAAAAAATTCAGCTGTCCCATAAAGAAGTTTGGCGGAAGGCCATATAATTTGAGACCCAGACATACATGAATGAAACTTAGTAATAAGTGTAGAGTGAAACAAAACTAACAAAAATGTTAATTAGTTGTAATCTGTAGAAGTTGGGGGAAAGGTATTTCTCCTTATGATACCTTTTGTATCAAGTGTGTGAAACTCATAATCTTTCTTATTAGATAATCCACTCAATATTCTACGCATTCATTGTGTTTATTTTAATGAAAATTGACGATAACCGTACCATAATATTATGGAAAACAAAATCACACACACTATCAGTTCAACCAAGACAAATACATTCCGTAACGACCAAAAATACCTCAGTGATATTAGATGAAAATAGCTGTCGTGGTTGCGTTTTGCTACTGCTTTTTGGACGATTTGTCTATTTTACTAGTAATTTCTACTTTTGAATCCGGACTTCTGGAGACGTAGAAGTTTTTTTTTAAAAATGCCTTAATTTTTTCTGTTCGTAATAATTATGACCGCCGTCCTGAATGGCTTTTAATTTTCGCAAAAAATGGCTGGGTCCAAATCTGCCAATCATCTTTGAGTCGGGTAGGTAACTACAGTAATTTTATAGGAAACAGCTGATTTTTTTTCGCGTTTCCTGAGGTAGGCTCCATAGTGAAAGTTGTTCAGTTTAATGGTCTGAGTTCACCGTTTCAGTCTGCGTAGGGCTTTCTCTTATACACTGTATAAAAGGAAACGAAAATATTCGAAATACATAAGACATTTTCCTATTCATAATTTCAGAATTTTCAAACGTGCGGTTGTTGTAAAATTGTAATATCGTAACATACATAATTGAAGGAAAACTTCACTAGGCGCGACTAGGGAGTCTCAGGTTTTTTTCTGACGGAAGTAACGCACAGTTTCCGCTCTTCAAAAATAGTAAACGTCAAAGAAGTTTTACTTCAATCGCGCGTACTTTTTTTTTTGTTTTTAATTACCTAAAAGACGTTTGGGCGAGAAACGGGTGATATTAAAAACAAGGGTGCCACCATTGAACGTTTTAAAACGACTACTGTTTTAATTACACACTTTAATTACGAATTTCCCTTGTCAAGTTTATTTGTAACGGGACGAAAATTCTCATTATTAATTCAAATGCTGCTTTATTTCTCGGTTTTTCATTCAGAACTTGTTGAATTAAATGAAAAATTTACATTTTCGTTGCATGTTTACGTAATTTTGATACCAAAACGATAATAAGTTTGTTCTTAATTCTGAAGAATATTTTTTTATTTTTTCTACTTTTTTGAAATAGAAACTTGTCAATTGCTTCAATATTCCTTATTCTGTGTTATAGATGAGTTTTTAACTTCCCTTTTAAACCCAACATCTGTTACAGATATTGAATGCCATAAAGCAAAAACCCATATCCTTTTTTTCCACTAAACAAAGCTTCCATCAAACAAAGCCACGACTTTCGCATCTATTCGCATTCGAAATCTAGATGGATGCTCTAAAAAAGTTTAAAAACAAACGCCCACTACAAAATGACCTGCACTGTTTCTCGCTATTGCTTCAATATCGATGCTATTGGAAGTTGACTTGATAGTTTTGGAGGTCTAGTTAAATTGGTTGCTTTTACAGCCATCAGGTTCGTATAGTCATCACTCCTGTTCCATTTTAAACTATGAATTGGATCTTGATATGAACGAATTTTAAGGGATAATGTCTATGCCAACCTAACCTGTCTTTCGTTCGAATCCAAATTTGGTCATGATTGGGTAATAATATGCCTATACAGGGTGTAACAAAACACCCTAGTAATACTTAAGGGTGGTTACTTACTTTACTTACTAGGGTGTTAGTGTTTTGCTTTTGTTACACCCTGTATAATGAGAAATTTAAAAAATACAATTTAAGGAAGCACTGGAAGCTCAGAGAGAAAGCTCAGAGCCACTAATTATACGAGTACAAATCATCATTATTTCGAAACCAACTTTCAACCTCTTCTAAAACAAAAGCTACACATAATAGTGACGTCACGAGAACCATTTAATTTAACAAACCAACTCTAACCCAGAAGTTCACTTAAATATTCGACTTTGGGAGTTTGGGGTCCATTCGGGTGGACCAGGCCGGCCGTGACCCAAACTAACCACTGTGTGGCCTAGATTACCCTTCGGATAATCTTTACAAACTAACTTTAAATTTCTGAAGAATTACATAAACCCATGGACGAACTCATAGGAAACAAGCAAAAAGAAAACGGATGTTCGAAAGTATACAGGGTGAAATTGATATCATTGTCATCCTTTGGAGAAGGAGTCTTCAAACTAAACAACTTTTACTATGGGAGCAAACCGACCGGAGCAGAAAAAAAAATCTGCTGTTCCATACTAAACTGCAATGCCTACTCGACTCAAAAATGTATGCAACAGCTGATTATTTTTTTGCTCCGATCGGTTTGCTCCCATAGTGAAAGTACTAAAAGTTGTTCAGTTTGATGGGTAGATAGACTCTTAGTTTAAAAGGATGCTAATGATATAAAAGAGACGGGGCGCAAGTGGCCTATGAACCAATAGAGATGGGAGTATGGTATATTTGTTGGGAAACCTTTCCTCATTACTCACAGAAAGGCGCATAAAAATCGGCTCTACAGATTTTGAGAAAATCATGTTTTAAGTTACTATGAGATTTAAGTTACCCTCAGTGTATTTTTTGTAAAGAGACTGCATTCAATCGATCATGGAGATTATTTATCTCCATGGTCCCGTCGCAAATAAAATTATGACAAGTGTCATGTCATGACAACCATATGGTTTATCGTTTGTGACGGTTTGCGACGAGACCATGGAGATGAAGCATCTCCGTGGTCAAGCGAATGCAGTCTCCTTACAAAAAATACACTGAGTGTAACTAAAATCTCATAGTAACTTGAAACACGTTTTTCTCAAAATCTGTAGAGCTGATTTTGATGCGCCTTTCTGTGAGTAATGAGGAAAGGTCTCCCAAAAAATATAACACACTCCCATCTCTATTGGTCCATAGGCCAGTGCTCCATACAAAGTCTCTCTTCACCTGTATAAACATTAAAAAATTTTGCGAATTTAGCTTAGGTTCCTTGAGGAAATGTTCAGTATTATGAGGAAAATTACAAAATTTAAAGTAATGAAACATTTTCACCCCTCTGTATAACAAAAATACAACGTTATTATTTTAACATTATTTAAATCTGAAGAGGTTTCTTCCCGCCGACGTGTAAGGGCTGTTACAGACGAGCGACACTTAGCTGTCGCGGTGGATCGCAGAGCGTCGCGCTCATACATTTTTGACCGTCCGCGACACCCGGCGACCGCAAAGTGTCGCTCGTCTTTGAGAGTGCTAAGAGAGTAAATTCTTCAAAAGGAGACGGGCATAGTACCTACTGGTATGCACATTATCTAATTTGTTACTTATACTTATTACCCTCAGGGAGGGTGTATGTGCGTTAGTGCACCACACGTGCCCAATGCGGATTGGTAGAAATCACATCGGAATTTCTCCTTCAGCGTATGCAGGTCTCCTCACGCTGTCCTAAGTTAGAAAATCTCATTGGTATTTGGCATGTTGTTTGTGCGGATTTGAACCCGGACCTCAAGATTGAGCCTCTCCGGAACGCGCCACCAACGCTTTCTCTAAATGGAAACTCTTAAATATCTAATCTAAACTATTATAAATCTGTAACAGAAGTGTGTCTGTACATTGAACATATTTACAAAAAAAGATTATGATATGGTTTTTAGGCTTCCCTGATTCCAAATCACAATTTTTTGGACTTTTTGTCCGTCTGTCTGTTTGTTTGTTTGTTTGTTTGTGTGTTTGTTTGTTCGAGCATCACACAAAAACTACTGAACCGATTTTGATGAAACTTTTTTTGTTTGATAGCTTATGATCTGACTTAAAATCTGGTATATAATTTATGCGCACGAAGTCTCGGGTAAAAGCTCGTTTTAATATAAAGCTTTTTAATACAATACATTGCATCCTTCTAAGAAAAAGGTTTTCTTTTTCTCCGCCATATTGTATACTTCATAACATTTGAACAGACCTAACAAGGGTTTACTCGGACGATGTTCTACTCATATTTTCTTTTGCTAATCCATATTTATTCGGGCGACCCTTGAGCCGACCGGCTGGTAGGCCGCGATAAGGCGTATGACGACTTTTTATATTAATAGTGTTAATATTTTTGTAAGGGTAACGCGAGTGTCAATTTACCCTTTTTATAGTGTAATGTTCTAGATAAAATCACATGTTGGGAATGGTTCGGAATAAAGGTTTCACTTTTTTAGGGTCTGTGCAATGAAAATAGTTTTTTATTGTTATTAAGAGGGCTATCGGAGTCCAGTGGCGCCCTTGCCACAATAATAAAGATTTCTCAATAAAGAAAGCCTAAATTAAAAAAGTGCTCAACAGATATACTACAAAAGCCTTCAAGCTATTTTCATATAATACTTTTATAGGTTTTTTAAAGGTCTAAATATACAAATTTTGAAAAAAGAAAAGAAACGGCCGCTTTTGTTTTTATTCGAAATTATCTAAAAGTGGAATGTTTATTTAGAACCTATAAAAGTATTGTAGGTAAGTATAACAATGGCTTGAAGGCTTTTGTAGTTTATCTGTTAAGCACTTTTTTAATTTAGGCTTTCTTTATTGAGAAATCTTTATTATTATGACGAGGGCGCCACTGGACTCCGATAGCCCTCTTAAGATACGCTTGGGTAAGTATTCGTTCTCTAATTTCAATATTATGTAGTAATGACAATTCTACATCAAGTGCTTAACTTGCTAACTAACTTGATAACTTGATTTTTTTTACAATTACCAGGAATTGAAGTCAGACGAAAAGATTATACGCACAGAATTGTTTTTTGTTAAACCAAACTTTTGACTATGTGCTACAAGTCAGATTGGAAGTCATTAAAGTCCGGTTTATGTTTAATTAAACATTGTAGTGGAATTCCTGAAGGTTTTTGCTTCGGAACCCGTCAAAACTACTCCGATTTCGATAATTTTTTTTTAAATGAAGGTAATTTAAAGTACTACAACGTTCACAGTTTAAAAATTGACGCTTTTTTCTTTGTATAGAAATTTAGAAATCTTTGAGCCAGTGTAACTTTGAAACTATATAACATAACGGAAAACTGATATACCACAGACATGGATATTAGTTTCTAGATCGTGTTAAAAAACAATCATTAAATTTATTTGGTTAATATTCAAAATAGAATCAAACTTCGTTTATATGGAGCGCGCTCATCAAAGTTTATTCGTCAGCCAATCTGTATTAAAATTGCCTCAATGCGAAGAGAATGTCCTGTTCTTACATGAATTCGCAAGTTGTGAAGCATTTTTCTTAAAATGTATTTTTTGTGTTACAACTTTACTTGACTGAGAGCGTAAATTTTTAAACCATAATGGTTGTAGTATTTTAGATTACAGAGGTTTTAAAAAAAATCATGTAAATCGGAGTAGTTTTGACCGGTTCCGAAGCAATAGAACATTTTAAAGCTACAGGTACCTACTCAGTTATTGTTTTAAGTGGTACAGCAAGAAAGCGAAGAATATTAGTTCTTTAAAACTTTAGTTCAAATCAAACCATATCAGATTGTGATTTAGGTACATAATTCAGCATAGAAGACTACATAAATAAAATAAATAAAAACCAAAATCAAAACGTACAATAACAACAGGCATAATGAATCACATATTTAAATTAATACCAATTACTATTGCACACATTAATGAATGCACTATAAAATAAAAACACTATTATGTTAATACTAGAAACCATTATTGTAATTTAATTAATTGAATTGTGTATGTATTTATTGAAAGAAAACAACTTTGAACAATTTCCACAATGTTAAACTTTGCAATTATTAACAGTTAGTGCAGGTAATTTATTCTCTAGTACTGTTAATTAAACAAAGGCTCAGCATATACAGGGTAAACTTAAATACGTAACGTAATAAATCTTAGGGAGTGCTTCAGACTATCAAACTGAACAACTTTTAATATGGGATCAAAATCGAAATTGCGAAAAAAAAATCATCTGTTCCATACATTCAGGTCAAGTAGCCACGTTTTCTATGGAATAAAACAATTTTTTTCACGACTTCGGTGTTATCTTCATATTGAAAGTTGTTTAGTTTGATGGTCTGAAGCACCCCTCCCCCCCCCCCCCCCCCCCCGAAATATGTAACGCATTTAATTCGGCATGTCAAGTTTTTTTGGGAAGGCTGAATCGAAAACTATTTCGAGATTATTGTCTCAAATCCGTGCTCAAATCAAAGACATAATATCAGCTAAGTTATGCCCAGTTGTTTTACATTACTGCTTTGTGACCAAATACATTTGAAAGATTTAAAAGGACTGGAATGTCAGCGGGAATGTATGACAGCTGGGCATAACTTATGCATACATAGGTGACATTAGAGACATGTGCCATGTTTAGGCTTTCTTATTATGTATGACAGTCAGAATTAGACATTTGATGTTGCCATTTCTGTTTGCAGCATTGATTTAGAAAGATAAGACAGGATTTCTTTTTTTAAAATTAAATTTAGGTTTTTTTCTATTGAGTTCGAATGATTTTTTCTCGCGACCACTTTTGCCATTTACAGAACACAGTTAAAATTAAATTTGTATAGATAAATTCGATGAATTGCAAAAACAATTAAATTTGATTTCTTAAAATGAAATGAATGAATGGAATGAATGTTTTCTATCAGTCAAAAAAAATACTTAACTAGGTACCGAAACCGAATTTTACACTCTGTATAGAGTAGGCTGTTTTTTGGCCTTTACCTCCACAACCTACCTACACAAAGGCATTTCGGAATAAATGGAAAGGATCCGTTTCAATGTCACATAATTTCCTCTCTGTTTGAACTATAGATTGAGCTGTTCAAAGTCTACAACGTATCCTAGTTCACAGAAATCAACCGAAGGCCAAATGTCTCTAACTGAAGCGTATGGAACATAAGGAACAAACATTTGTTTCTAGTTAATCAAGAATAACAACATTGACGTGTTGGTTCACAAAGCTGCTGTTTCACTGGATTCAATGCACTTGGCATAGTGCTGTAGTGTGAAACACTGCTGATACGTTTGGAAAGCGGTACTGGTATTATAGTATGCCAAACAATTCGCCTCAGAAAGCCGCACAGCCACTCCTGCACTCAGAATAAAACCGGTCAAGTGCGAGTCGGGCTACTCGCGCACCGAGGGCTGCGTACCACACCATCACACAACATAATATTAACTTATAAAAAAGTTTTGTGTTCTCCGGGACCTTTAGCGGGAGACCAACTCACACATGGGAGGTTTTTATTATTTTTTGTTGGACTGTAGAGTTGGCAAGTTTGACGCTTGTTTGTATTACCGTTTTTACGATAGAGCGAGAGGAAAAAACATTGATAAAAACTAGTTTCATGTATGAGGACCCCACTTTTTTTTTTGACGTTTATTAGCAATTCCGCCATAATAAGGCACATTCTGTGAAAATTTGAACTGTTTAGCTATTACGGTTCTAAAGTTACAGCCCTAAACAGGTAGAACAGATGGACGAACGGACGGACTAAGCCTACGTTGTCCGTCCGTCCGTCCTACCTATTCCATTTAGGGCTGTAACTTTTGACCCGCATAGACATTTGAAATTTTCACAGAATATGCGTTATGACGGTGAATTTGTTAACAGATAATAAAATGACAAAAGTTAAAAATTAAGTAGATTTTTTTTATTTTTTTTATTTGTGATAGGTAAGCATTTGACCCCATTCTCACCTGATGTTGAGTGATGATGAGGTCGAAGATGTAGCATGCTTACCTAGAAAGATGCCTATTCACTCTCGCCTTGAAGAGGCCCAGGTTGTATTGCTCAGGGAACAGGTCCGCAGGCAGGGCATTCCACTCCTTAGCCGTGCGCATTATAAAAGAAGAAGCAAACTTCTTCGTGCGAATTGCTGGTAGGTCAACGACATAAGGGTGGAAACCCAGTCTGCGTCTCGTCCCCCGCAGATGAAAGGGAAATGGTGGTATCAGATCGTGTAATACATACATACAAAGAAACTAGTGTACCTGCAAAACTAAGTATCACACTTTTAAAATTGCAATAACTTTTTAAGTAAGTACACAAGATTATACTTATACTAAAGTTACAAAGAAAGCTGATAACATTTGCTATAAATCTCTTATTTCTATAGTTGAGAAAAAATATATATTAAAAGTGTAGGTACTTAGTATTGCAGGTCAGTGTACCTAGTTTTTATCAACGTTTTTTTCTTCTCGATCCATCATAAATACGGTAATGCATACAAGCGTCAAACTTGGTGTAATTATAGAGCAAACTCAACAGTATAACAACAAATAATAAAAACCAGCCAAGTGTTAGTCGGTCTTGCGCTAAAGGTCCTGGAGCCCAACTCGCACGTGACCGATTTTACTGTTCACCATCCGAGACAGCGTAGTGTCTCATGCACTCAAATTTATTAGGTTAGGTATCATCGTATTGACGCCTTTGAAGTCTGCCTGGCCTAGTGCGGACAAGCGTGATTGCTTTACGTGCATCAGCAGTTTCGTCTGTGGATTACGAAGTGTTCACCAAGTATATGTAGTGTATTGGATGCTGAATTATAGACCAAACGGCTGTCAGTTTATACCTATTGAATATCTTAATTAATGCCGTAACAGGAGTTACGATTTAGAAACGCGTTATATGATAGAGTTTCTGTTTCTGTCGTTATATTATTATAGTCATATAAGGTGTTGGGGAAGTAGGTACGATTTTAGATACCGATCTATTAAAATGTGAAAAATAAAAAATTAGATTTGAGCAGTCCAATAATGGCCTCGATTCGGAGTGTACCACGACTAAACTAAACTAAATGTATTCCTGTCACTTTCTAAAATAAGATTAAGAAAAGAGACAGAAAACCAACAGCTGACTTTAGTGCTGTCAAAGTGACGTTAAATGCGCAAAATAAGATGCCATCATAATGTACGCCATCTTATTTAAGTCGTTTTTGGGCGTTTAACGTCACTTTGACAGCACTAAAGTCAGCTGTTGGTTTTCTGTCACTTTTCTTAATCTTATTTTAGAAAGTGACAGGAATACATTTAGTTTAGTTTAGTCGTGGTACACTCCGAATCGAGGCGATTCATCATCATCATCATCATCATCTCAGCCGATGGACGTCCACTGCTGGACATAGGCCTCCCCCAAGGATCGCCATAACGACCGGTCCTGCGCTGCCCTCATCCAACGTTTTCCCGCCACCTTCACCAGGTCGTCGGTCCACCGTGTGAGGGGCCTACCCACGCTGCGCTTTCCGGTACGCGGTCGCCACTCGAGAACTTTTCGGCCCCACCGGCCATCGGTTCTGCGAGCAATGTGCCCCGCCCACTGCCACTTAAGTTTAGCAACTCTTTGGGCTATGTCAGTTACCCTGGTTCTTCTGCGGATCTCTTCAATCGAGGCGATTGTTGTCCTTAAATTAAACTAAAAGTGTTTTATGATTAAAGTCAATTTTAGTTTGTCGCTGTCAATATGTTTAATTAGAACTCTATTAGTACATGAGTGTATCGATACATTGCTATCGTAATTATTAAATATTTATACTATTTCATCATCATTTATACTATTTATAAATCGAAAAAGTTATATTGTCATAACATAAACTAGTTAAATTGTAATTTTCATACCGCAGTCAATTGTATAGACATGACGATTCACAAGAGAATTCAATTTAGATATAATAAAAAACTCTTTGACTCTTTCAAGTCATAATACACAACTAATGATAATCCTTTTGAATTTTATTAAATCGTTCGTTTAGAGGATTTATTTATTCATTTAGTGTACGTTTTCTTTCCTTCGTTATTTATTTTTTATTGCATTTAGTACGGGCAGTCCAAATTTTTTTTAAATATCCGATAGATTTCTTAGGGAAAGTTGTTCAATGTCATGGGTACAATCACCACTTGAAGTAATGCAACTGTTTACCATAACACCCGATATAATTATGATAATCATCTTTCAATAAAATGATCAAAATTATTTGTCCTAAGAGTTCGGAATTAGTAAATTTATTTCATACTCCCAATGCTGCAAACAAACATCCTAATCTAATAACACACAAAATGGCTTATGTACACGAAAAAACAATAACAGGGACTTTTCTTAAGATAGAAAATAAAAGTATTGAAAAAAAATTCAAGAACAGACAATTTCGCGCCTTCGGTCGTCGATAGAGAGTTTAATTTGGACGGGCAATAAAACTGAGATGTCTAACCGAAGGCTGACCGCTGGGGCACGTTCAGTGATTTATAGAAAACATAATTGGTTTTGTTTCGGTCAAGGACGGGATTAACGGTAGTTTCACTCACAGTAATAGCACCAATGAGAGAACAACGTTTTCTTAATGTTGTTAGACTAGACTATAGCGAGAGTTTCGTTCTAACCAGGGCTGCCAGATTGTATAATTAGACACAGAAACTGTATAATTGAGAATCCATTTATATTCTCATTGAATCCTGAACTCTCACGTGTCATTGGATACAGAACAAAAATAGCTAATTTTATAAACTGAAGAGTTCTGCTTGAGTCAGAAAATCGCAGATCAGAAAATAATATGAAACTTGTCTCTCAGTCATGTAAGATTCAATCAATTGAGAATGCTATTTATTTTGTCTTATATGTTGTGTAGAATGTGGTAGAATATTGTTAAAAAACCTATTACGAATGAAATTCAAATTATGTCTATACTATAACATTATTATAATATATGTATATAATATTATTATTATATATAATAATATTATAAAGAGGAAAGATTTGATTTTTTGTTTGTTTCTTTGTAATGAATAGGCTCCGAAACTACTGGTCCGATCTGAATAATTCTTTCAACATTAGAATGCTTCATTATCCGTGATGAACATAGGCTAGTTTGGAATTCAATAACAGGAAACTTGGCGTTAAGTTTGACGTTTCCGCTTTGACCGGATGTGGGTGACGTGGACCTACTTCCGGTACAGATTGTGACGTCATAATCTAGGAGATTTTGAAACTGTGAAAAAAGTAAAATGTTTTAGGATACATCGGACATATCGCTCCCCGCTACCTTTTTCAGGTCGTCTGTCCAGCGGGCCGCAGCGTCCCACACTACCTGCTAGTTCGTGGTCTCCACTCTAGAACTCTGACACCCCACCAGTTGTCAGTTCTTCGGTAGAAATGACCAGCCCATTGCCACTTCAGCTTGCTAATTCAAGCTATGTCAACCACTTTAGTTCTCTGACGTATCACTTCATTTCTGATGTGATCTCTCAGAGAATGGTCCCATAGTTAAAGTTGTTTAATTTGATGTTCAGATGTACCGCCTTAAAATATTTACCTCATTTAAATTGTAATATGTCCAAAATAAATTAAAATGATAAGAGAAACCTAAAGATGATTTCAAAAACCTATTCAATGATATCCCACTCAATATGGCGTCTGGTTGTCACCATATTGAATTTCTGTCATGTCTTTAGTGACCCTTGCACGGCCAAGTGTGTGTCGGGAAGATTCTAAGGCGGTACGAAGTTCGCCACGGTCATCTAGTGTTAAATAAACAAACAATCTTTATTGTATTAATTTTTTACCCCAGTTTGTATCCTGCAAGCCAATTTTGTATAATTTCAGTGACATGGCCTTATAATTAAGAAAAATCTACTGCCAGCCCTGGTTCTACTAACTCCATTAGATTTAATAAGTGACATTTGTTTACGTCTCGAAGCTGTTTCAACATGCAGCCAGATACATTTTCTCGAGTCTGTCAGACGTCGAGAAAATTCACTACGATGGTCTTTAGAGGTGAATTTTGTAGATAAAATAACTGTTGTTTTATTTTACTACGTTTTTCTGCACATAAAAAAAACCGAGTCCGAACCGAGAGTTAAGTTTCAAAATTATATTAGGTAGTTTATAGGGGTCTCTTGTGAACTACTTATTAAGTTCTGGTAAACCCACAAACTAAATACGATCTAAGTTCAAAAGTTAGCAAAAACCGTGTTAGATTTCCCAGTAGAAGTAGAAATCCTCATAGATAAGCTGATACCTAACATCGCAGGCATGTAACCCTTTTTGCTGAAGTGCTAGCTCTCGGCATATTTCAATGATCTACCACGGTGTGAGTTTGAAAGGGTGTGACGTAAACAGTTTCGAATAGAGAACCCTCATTTGCGGTCAAACAAGGGGTGAAAAATAACGAACTATGCTGTATTTGAGATAAAATTCAGTTGAGTTTTTGTGTGATTCAGTGTTTAAGAGATGCAGAGTCAGTTTAAAATTCTCAAACCAAATTAAAATGATAGGTAGGAAGAATGGATTTTGATGAAGCATGTGACTATTGTATTTTGTTTATTTGTCTGACTAAGCATGTCCTCATTAGTGAATAATTATTTATTAATTTATCAGATAGGTAAAGCAAAGGCGTATCGTGATTGTAGACAGACGTTTATTCAATACCATAACCTGAGCCGGCCGCCATTACATGCACAAGGGCGCTGACAGGACGCGGCATAGTGAGGTGACTTTACACTAGTGTTGTACATAATACATAAATAATTGTAGTTGTAATTGTAGTTGTTAATATCTTCCCTTTTTCGAGAAGACAAGTATCCATGGCCTTCCTTTTTTCAAGGTAAGAAAAATTAACATTTATTTTTCCAATTACTAAGATGCCGAGGCCATGCATACTTTTACAAAAGTAAAACGAAGCGAACTTATGTCTATTTAAAGTTTGGACACACTTGGTAGGTACTAAAGACAACGGCTGTACGGGCCAGATCCTGTTGCCTTTTAATAACGTGAAAAAAAAAATAGTTTGACATTTACGTGTCTGACATTGACAAGGAGTTTTTGGCGGGATTTGAACAGATACGTTTGGAGTCCTCATATTTCATCGAATTTTTATTGTTTATAGTGAGTTTTGGTTCGTAAAATCGGTGTTGTTTTGCGTAACAAAGTGTCGTGCAAGTGAACAATATACAGTTCAGTGAAATATGATGGTGTGGGTCGTGAACAGGAAAAGTGTTCCGTTCTTTTGTAGCGCGGCAAGCGGTCGGTTCACCTCTTTCCTGTGGACTTCTCTGCGTTTCCTGCGTTTCTCGATTGCCTCCAAAAACTCCAAAGAAGCGTTGAAACGTCGAACACCAACGTTTTATTTGCTATAAATGAGAAGTTATTCATAACAGATCAGGCTGTATGGGATTATCCCTTTGCCTTTCCAATATGGATGAATTGATCAGACTGAGACTGACATTGACAATGACAAGTAACCTCAATAATAAAGTAAATAGTACAATTTTACATTATTGTTGTAAGATAAGAATTTTTATATTTTATTCCATAAATATGGTTCTATTTTCCCTTCGTATGTCACCTTAATTTTATTATCTACGTCAACCACATCACAAACCTTTTCTGATTATCCCTACTTAAATATGACACGTGGAGAGTGAAATGAACTCTAGGATGGGTAGCGTTGTTTTAACATGCTTATTTACGAAGGCAGGTATGATGATAGAACACACATAGTTAATAGAGTTATAAGGGTTTGTGTTAAGTAATCAGAGTAGATTTTTAATTAAGTCGGGACTCCTGCGTCTTGTTTTTAGGGTTCCGTACCCAAAGGGTGAAAACGGGACCCTATTACTAAGCCTACGTTCTCCGTCCGTTCGTCCATCTATCTGTCTGTCTGTCTGTCCGTCCATCCGTTCGTCTATCTGTCCTACCTATTTAAACCCATTTAGGGCTGTAACTTTTGAACCGTAATAGCTAGATAGTTGAAAAAATTGACAGATTATGCGTTATTACGGCGGATTTGTTAACAAATAATAAAAATGTCAAAAAGTTAAAAATTAAGGGGGTTCTCAACAAGAAACTAGTTTTTATCAACGTTTTTTCTTCACGCTCTATCGTAAAAACGGTAATACATACAAGCATAAAACTTAGTGTGATTATAGAGTAAACTCTACAGAATAACAACAAATACTATAAACCGGCCAAGTGTGAGCCTGTCTCGCGCTAAAGGTCCCGGACAAAAAAAGTTTTTTTTCTTAGTTTATAATGTTGTGTTCTGTAGTGGTGTAGTACGGAACCCTCGGTGCGCGAGTAGCCCGACTCGCAATTGACCGCTTTTTATTGTAAAATTTAACATCTAACATGTTAAATGGATGGACAACATCACCCGCATTCGCCTACTAGAATCTTGGCGCAGGAGAGCGCTGCTTTAGATTAGAGTGGTTTGAAAGTTGAATTTTTTTTTAACGGATGAGAACAGATGCTATCATCACGTCTATAGTATGATTTCTCTTCTTTTGCGCGACTCGGCATTATTCTATAGGATGAAGTAGTCATTATCTGTCTATGGAACAAAGACGCGTTGCTTGCGTGTAGAGAAATCATACTAGACGTGCAGGCAGTATTATATTAGCGTTGAACATGGCTAATTGATTGCCATGTAATATAGGTTTTAAAATGCATTCAAATCGTTCATTCCAAGATAAAGATATATTTTCATAATTCTTCTTATTTTTACTGAATCAAATTATAATAATGTTTGTTAACAAGCACGTTCTCTACTAACTAGTCTATGAGGCGGTTTTATATTGATCCTCCTACAATTGTAATAATTCTCGTCAACAAATAACTATTAGGAAAAATATATTCACGTATTAAAAGTGTGAAGTTTTTAGAAAGCTCCAGAAACAAGACCACAACAAGACATGTACGTAACTGTCACAGTTTACACAAACGTATCACCGTCACCGCGGTGCCGTACATCATTCCCGTTCCGCTAGCTTTACGGCCACGACACTAGCGGGGATTCTTGTTATATACATAAACGAGCATTTACCCGCGACTTCGTCCGCATAAATTATATACCAGATTTTAAGTCAGATCATAAGCTATCAAACAAAAAAAGTTTCATCAAAATTGGTTCTGTAGTTTTTGCGTGATGCTCGAACAAACAAACACACAAACAAACATACAAACAGACAGACAAAAAATCCATAAATTTGTGATTTGATATCAGAGACATCTAAAAACCATATCGTAATTTTTTTTTGTAAATATTTTCAATGTACAGACACACTTCTGTTACAGTTTTATAATAGTTTAGATTAGATTGACTGACTATCCCAAAAAATGAAAAACTGAAGTGGCAATGAGCACATTTCTAACAGAAAAAATGGCTGAAGGGGCCGAAGAGTTCTCGAGTGGCGAGCGTGTAGCATGGGTGGGCGGACCGACAAGGTGGACCAACGACCTGGTGAAGGGGGCGGGAACCCGTTGGATGAAGGCAGCGCAGGACCGGTCGTTGTGGCCTTGGGTGAACAGGGTAAACAGTTGCATTACTTTAAAGGGTGATTGTACCCATAATACTGAACAACTTTCCTAAAGAAATTCGCAATTTCTTTTCGACTTTTCATACAAAAGTTCGATCAGCAGATTGCATTTAGTATGGGAAGTCCAAAAAATTTTCTATAGGTTTCTTAGGGAAAGTTTCGAGGGTAGAATCACTCCTTAAAGTAATGCAACTGTTTACCCTAACACCCTGTATATCCAGCAATGGACGTCTATCGGCTGAGGCGATGATGATGGAAACTAGATTTAATGAAATAAAATATAATTTTTTTATGAAAGAAAATATAATTTTGCGTGTAATCCGCTCGTGTGAAGGCTCAACACTTGTCTGTTTGGTGAGACAACACACCATACCGCGACGCGGTTTATGAAATCACTCTTTATATGTAAATGTTGGTCTGTGGCGGAGTGCCTGTGTTTGTTTATAATACCCTTTTTGTATGTTTGCTTAGTTGAATTTCATCTTTTTTTCCTTAATTTAATTGTATAAAAAGAAATTGTGAAAATTTAGTCTTTTAGAAAAATCCTTTTTAGGAAAATTTGATTCTAAGTGAATACTTAGAAATTACCTAAATATTTCCTTTTACTAAGAAAAAGCCCCAACTGCTTGCATTGTATTCTACTATAACATTTTATTTGTTATCGAATAAAAGATAACATAAATTATAGGTAGGTAAGATCTTTAGGGGTCATACATAAGCGACGCAACGTATGCTTTTAAAAATACTTTGACACTACGCTTTGACATACTTCAATAAATATTCAGTTAGAGGAGAGGTATTCAGTCAGAAGTTTTAAAAAACCGGCCGAGTGCCTGTCGGGCCACGCGTAGTGTAAGGTTTGTCCATCACAATATACGGACTTAGAAGAGGGCTTTTTGTTTTATACTACGGTTTAACGGCTAATAAAGTCTAGGAAGGACGGAGGGGACGGAGGGGGGACGCTTGACTGTAACAAAAATGTTCAATTTAAAGCTTAATATTTCGCTAACGGATCCCTAAATCGAAAAATGGTTTCCCCACAGCCATAATATATTTAAACGACCTATCCAACGATTCCCCCATAGAGAATTCACACGGTCCCTTACTCCATGGATACCCCACACCATAGAAGAGAAAACAAAAATTCCATTACCACTTCGCGTGCAGGGGAGGCACTCTACAAAAAAATTTACCACTTTGTCGGCGTGATGAATATGTCTATTGATGCCAAATTACAGCTTTCTCTACCAAGCGTCTCTGAGCTAAGCCGTGGACAGACGGACGGACACGGCGAATCTATAAGGGTTCCTTGTTGACTACAGAACCCTAAAAAATACGAATACTTACATTCGGAATACAAAACATACAGAAAACAAAATAACAAAATATTAATTAGTATTTTCTTCCATTATTCTGTTTTGGCTTATGAAAAAATTTACATTTTATAAAATACTAGCATTTTTACTTTTCGTATTAAAATAAAATACATACTTTTTTACTCAGGAATAGTGTAGCTTTCGTTTGGTAAAAAAACAATCTGTTCAGTAGTTCCAGAGAATACCCCCCTACATACGAGTACTAACAAACTATATACCTCTTTATAAATATTAGTGTAGATAATATAAAGTTATACATATATAAATTTCAAAATGAACACCTCAATTAATGGAAATTTTAAAGTATTAGAAGAGAGGGAATTAACTTGGGCAAAAATATTTAATTGAATTTAAAAGTGTTGGATTAAAAAGTTCAGCAGCTTGGTTTTACAAAGTTTAACATTTTTAAATAAAAAATAAATCCTTTAAAAGGTACTCTTGAAATACTGAATGAGTAATATTTAAGGTAGATTTATATTTTGTAAAGCCACAAAATCGAGACACACTGCAGTGTGTGAGCCAAGTTCGGTAGAAAAGAGTGACTCTTTGATCATATATAAAGAACGCAAAAGAAAAATCTTCAAGCAATCAGTAATTATCTAAACTATGGTTTATAATCCTGTAAATAGTTTTGGAGGAACTTTAATAAAAACAATAACGCTCTTAACTTAAGCATATGTGCATTGTTCCAATCCTAAATAGTTTGGGATACGAACACGTTTTTTATGGCACAACTTTTTATTATAGAAACCAAACCGGGAAAAACAAAATTAAACTCGTCCTAAGTAAACTCCGGCTTGGTCGTCAATATAATTTCACACATACTTAGATTTCATTTCTTATAAAAACCAACAAACCCACTTTCATCTTTTACTGAACTTGGCCCCTTTTGCATTTATATTTTTGTTGGGATTAAACTTGAACATTGTATTTAATGGAATAAAAAACTGTATAAACTAATCTCATCATTATAATGGTATTCAGATAAAAATGAATAAATCAGCAGCATTATCGTCTCTAGTGTAGGTAATAGAAGTCGACTTAGGGATTATTCCAAGTAACAGGCGATAAGCTGAAAGCCTGTAGCTAGCCCATTAAGTTACTATACCAGAAATAGAGAAACTGACGGCTGAGAGAGCGAGATGTACCTACACTGAAAAAAAAATTGTTTACTTCAACCAACATCATGAATCCATATGAGCCTGTCAACATCATGACTTCTCCGACTAAGAGAACTTTGTTAAACGAATTCGGCTTGTTGTTACAACTAACCATCTTTTGTTTTTAGTAAACAATAATAACGTCATTTCAATAATTTTGGTGCTAATTAAGAGAAATTATACTTCTTAGTTGGCTCGCATTTTTTTAGTGTAGCGGCACCACTGCATAATAGAAAGACCCGAGAAGTTCCCAAAAAAGGTTTCATTTGACAACTCATGCCAGTTCCTCTATTCCTGTAAGGTAAAATAACTTTATGGGGCTAGCCTCATAGAAATATTAATTTAATAGCTAGCCTATGCAAATTTTGTCAGAAACGGATTCGATGTACCTCATAAAGTTACCAGGAAACAGTAAAGTAATAGAGAGACTGACAGCTGAGTGAGCAAGACGTACCTAGTGGCACCACTGTATAATTATGAATCTAAAGTGAAATCGTGGACAATTTAATGAAATTTTGTTAGTATATTTCACAAAATTTTCTACGATTTCACTTTTGATTCACAATTATTCACAGAGCTCGAATTTGTAACGTGCCGATAAGTTCCCTAAAACGGTTTCATTTGACAACTCATGTTAGTTCCTCTATTCCTGTAAAGTATATCGTATGGTATATACTTTATGATGTACTTACTCTTTGGTGTACTGAGGCTCCTCTCCCCATTAAGGTTGATGGGACTAAAAGCTCAAAATCAGTAACCTTAGCGGTCACCGTCATCGTATTTATCGGCCTAGGTAAGGCACACGAAGATTGAAGTGACTAATCTTGTAATAGCTGCGATAGTGTCCAACTTCTCGATGTAGTGTGTATGTAGCCCCCCCACACACACATAGGTTTGAGTAACTTTGTAACCATTTTATACATTAACTATGGCACTTTTTAAGCAGAAAACAAAACTGAACAATCTACAGGATATGAGAAGTGATGTGGTTTTTCTCGAAATCTATTTTATTTAATAAAACTGAAGAAAAACGACTCCAAAGTCACCTCTTTTTTTCAGTTGTAACCGTTTTACTCTTACATTGTTGATCAGAAGAATATGAAAATTTACAATATTCTTCACAATACAATATAAAATGATGTGGTTTTCTTATTTTTTGAAAATTCATATAAAATCATACAGGTTCTCAAAGAAAACGGAAAATTCTGACTGGAGCCGCGCAATTGAAGCGGGATGGCTAATTGCAAAAGTTTGCTTGTAAGAAAGAGAGCCTTGCAGATGGGAGGAGTAGCCTTAAATAAGTCAATGACCTACAGTGCAGGCACGCATTATACGTCTAAACCTTATACTATTTGTATCATTTTAACGTCCCTACGTCACATATCCAAGCACACACCGCATCGATTTCCTAAATTCTGCAGTCATTTCTATATAGCAATAAAGTTTAACCGTGCATGCAAGTGCGCAATAATGTGTAAACGGAATGCTAACCTAACCCAATAAAAACTTAACCAAAATATAAAAATCAACACCATTACCTTCAAAAGCAAACTCATTTTCCTGTATCAACTCTAAAAACAAAAACAGCCGAATAAAAGAAATTACGTAACACCGATATACAATAAAGGGAAGAGACAGAATGTGTGGCAACAAAAAACGGACTTCATATTTAGTGACAGCGCCGCCATTCCCGTGGGACCGCCCTTTATTGTCGGCCGCCATGGCTGAATACAAAGCGGGACACACGCCCCGCCGCGGTCATGATGACCGCAGAGGTGACACTACTGGAAATGGTATATTTTTGCAAAACACAACATATCATAATGGCTTCACTGGTATGTTCCCCGAAAAGATAGTTGAATTATATCCTAAAGCTACGCGTCCACAAGTCCACATCGGACGCAACGCATGCATGGCACGCTACGGTTTGTAAAGACACGTCTTTATGAGGACAGTGCTAATAGTGGATCCAGTACTGCTATATTAAGAACTGTACGTCGTAGTCCGATGGTAGAATTTGCCAGATCATAATCTGCCTGGCATTTCAGGATGGCCGCCATTTCATGATGTGACCATCTAAAAATCGCCATATCGTTCAACCCCAATCGTTTGACGATTTGCCTTACCTACCATGCTTGCCTATATCGATTCTGTAGTGTCCAAAGTAACAATTAAAAACAAGTTTACTTAAAACTTACAACATTTTGATGTTATTTAAATTAACCCATCTCTACAATGACATACGCTGCATTGTAAATTTCATTTGTATGCCGACGACGTACAGGTTTATATTCATGCAGATCCCCTTGATGTTGCCCCTTCCGTCCAAGAAATGAACCGCGATCTTGACAGGATAGCCTTGTGGTCAAGTCGGAATGCATTAGTTTTGAATCCATCAAAGTCAAAATTCATGGTATTAGGTTCTAAAAAGCAAATAGAGAATAGTTTGTCTGGACCTTTAAACGTCTCTGTTTTGAATTCAAATGTAGAACAGGTCAATCAGGCCAGAAACTTGGGTATTCTTATGGACAGCAAACTCCGTTTCGAGGACCATGTCTTGAATGTTGCCAAAAGTTGTTTTTTTCGTTTGAAAGTTATGTACAAAATTCGTCATCTTCTTAGTAGAGATATTAGATTAAAGTTATGCGAGTCATTGGTCCTTTCAAAGTTGAATTACGGAGATGTGGTTATTGGTCCATGTTTACTAGCCGTGACTAAACGTTTGATACAACGAGTTCAGAATGCGTGCGTTCGGTTTTGTTATACGGTTCCTCGCCGTAGTCATATTACACCGTTTCTCGTTAAGGCTGGACTCTTAAATATGGATTTCCGACGACAATTGCATTTTGCCGGCTTGTTACATTCAGTTATACGGTACAAGCGACCAAAATACTTGCATGAAAAACTGGAATGGTCAAACTTTCATCGGAGATATAACTCTAGAAGAGCCAATTGCTTTATTATGCTAACTCCATTTCATAAGACAAGGGCGTTTGAGGGAAGTTTTCGATACCAAGCGACAAAATGTTGGAATAACCTCCCTCCACCACTGAGAGTACCTCTTTCCAAATCAGTTGTCAAGTATCACTACAAGATTCATCTTTTGGCGGAGCAAGCCAAGCTCGTGTAGCTGTTTTTGTCGTGTAGCTGTTTTTGTCGTAAAATCAGTTGTAGGGTCATTTCATTTTCCTTTATTCGAAGCATCAAACACATAAACATACACATAAAGTAGTTAAAGACAATATTTATACTTATCCACAACAGTTCCTAGTTTTTATTCGTACACCTATTACAAAAATTTATATGTAACATTTATTAAATTATCTATATATTTAAAGTTTGCGGTACGTTTTTTCGCCGGGAGTGGTATTTTTGAGAGTCACACGTTCAAATCAGTGGTGAAAATCTCATGATCACGATTTTGGGGGTGTGAGTTTCGGAAGTGGCACTTCTGGCATTTGGGTGCGACAGAAAATCAGCGCTGAGCTCGTTGAGCCCAGCATAATGCTGAGTCGTAACCCTGTTTGCTGCTGCGGCACACACTGCTCTTAATTATGTAATTTTTAAATTATGTTTTTTAGTTTAGTTTTTATAAGTAATAATTTTGTCAGTGTGTTTTGTTGTTTGCAAATAAAAATATTTTCTTTCTTTCTTTCTTTCTTTCAATGACTACAGTGTTGCAGATATTTTCTACACAATATTCAATTTTTTGCGAAACTGTCATCTTGCGCGCACGCGGAGACAGCGCCACTAGCGGCATGAAATGCAAGAAAATACACCCAAAATCCATTGCCAAGCGTGCCATGCGTGCATTGTCTCATGTCTGATGCGGACCAGTATACGTGCAGCTTAATAATATTCAGAATATCGACATTTCAGTAGCAATGCCCAAGCTCTCTCAGCTTAGTGATCCTATCGCCACTTTAAATGGACAGAACAGTACACGCTTCGAAATTGAAGCATGTGGGATTTCTCACGATATGTTTTAATTGAATGAATTTCGATTGATGCTTTTAGCATTGACGTTTTATCACATCGGTATCAAACCTTGTGTCACGTTCGTTTCCGCGCAAATAGAAGAGACACCACAGACTTAGAGACACACACTTTTTTTAAAAGTGTAAAGCATAATTTTAAAATATGTTGTATTGTATTGTAACTGTATTTTAAATAAACAATTTATTAATGTATTTTAAAATATTTGATCTCTCATTTCACAATATTTTTTCCGGTTTTTGAGCGTCACACCCAAGTTAAAGATTGAAATACCCAAATTCTCCCGGGATTCTTGTGTATTATTAAAGTACGATAACGTCGTAGATTTCACGCGAATAAAGTAAAAATCAGTGTAGTAGTGCCATTAATGAAAGTTACACGTTAAAAAAATCTTCGATTCGAACACGATTTTGAATCTAACGATTCAAAAATAGCACTTCTTCAGCATGTCGTCCATACAAACAAATTTAATCCCTCTCGAACCCCATATCCGACAGACGCGATTCCTCGGGCGCGGTCCTTTTTTTTTTTCTCCTATTATTTTCATTAACAGCCCGGCGCGTGACCAAAATAAACTCTTTGACGGAGGCAACGCTTCTCGTCTGACTTTTTTCAAACAAAAATGGTAAAAGAATCAGCGAACCGAATTTTATAACAAAACATTTTTCATTGTTCAGATTTTTGGTCAGATTAAGTTTAGCGAACTCGTTTGTGATCCTGTCAGTATGACGGCCAGGACAATTTATTTAAAAAAAAATAGGGTGTTATATACATATAGGTAAGTATAGGAATAGGAAGCTGGCATAGGTATTGTCTAGGTAGGTATACCTTGGAGCGCAGACTGCCTAACAAGCGGTGACACTTGATGATAATACTCCTTGGTGGTCGGTAATGATCGTTCTTCTTTCGTTGTTTTCGATTAGAAAGGGACAAAGTAACGTCGAAACCATCTATAGTATCTAGATGAAACCATACCGTGGTCGCACATGAAACAGCAAATAGGGTGACTTTTCCATACTAAAAGGCGATTTGTTTGGCAAGATGTCATCAACATTCCATAGGTTTGAAATTTGTTTGACATCTTGCCAAACAAAAAAACCGGCCACGGTGACCGAAACAAAAAATTATATTTCTGTCTTTTTTGTATACATAAGTTTTCATAACTGGCTATCTCGCTCTCTCATTTCTTGGCTACATCTTTCAGCGTAAGCGAAAAGTTTTTAATCTAAGGTCGAAACGTTAATTTGTCTCTTTCTAATCTAACGACAAAAATGGTAGCTCCTGTCATATATTACGTTAAGTCTTAAAGCGTTATGTTATCGGATAGAAAGGGATACAAAAACGTTGGAAATACCGACGAGACGGAGACGTACGAAAGAAGGTCGAACATTACCAACCGCCATGGCGAATTTTCTTGTTTGTATGCTTGTAAGGAGGATTGGTATCCTTTATCCAGCCTTTATCATTCTAAGTCCATGTTGTTATAGCAATTTTATAGCTATGGTTTGTTTTATACAGCCTACAACGTATAAACATAATATTATGTACATGTTTATACGTAGTTGGAAAACAAAAAGTTTTTTTTTATCAATACTAAAACTTGTTTTCATTGTTATTTATATCATATTTAGAGATCGGATAATCGGATGCATATTTACCTAAACTTCACTTTTTTCCCTACGAAAACATAATATGGATATGCCTTTCTGAATAAAGTTGATTAAAAAAATCGGGCCACCCGCACCGTTTTTCATGTTGTCCAATTAAGTACTTTCGACAACAATACATCTCGGACCACTTGGTCAACTCAGACAACATTGTATAAGTTGACCAAATTGTCAGAGTTTTTCATGTTATCCGAGTTGTTCATGTTGTTCGATTTATTCAAATTTCCAAGTTCTACGATATTTTAGCAGTCCCGGGATTCAATAACGATCCTGGGATTGTTTCATTAAATATATTAAGACGTGTCCACATTAAGTATTCTTGTGAAAAATGAAGTTTAGGTAAATATTCATCCGAATATCCGATCTCTAATCATATTTTATTAATTAAAACACGTCTTTCTTTGTATTTAATGAGTTTTTATATTTAATTGAATAAAACTCATTCCTAATAATTATATTTGCTACCAAATAATATTTAAAAAAAGTTACAATCAATCCTGCTTAATACAATTTTAAAGCCTAATTTACAAAATTACCGAATACAATTTTTTTTTTCATAATTTCTAGTCACTCCAATAGCTTCCAGATTATTTCGTACCTGCTTTTCCAACGAAAAGAAATGAAGACAACCCACAAAAGATTTTACTACAACATCTTTGTCAGGATTTGGCTTATGGTCGTCCGGTTAGCGAAGGTCGCTCCCAAGTGAGCTATCACCGCTTTACGTTCGCTATTTTACAAGCAAAGCCTAAGCTATTTATATGGTAAACTTCACGTAAACGTATCACGATTGTGATAGCATCGATTGTTTTACGAAATGCCTCTCTGCATGCCTATTCGTGTCTTTTTAACTACACAATGGTATAATTTGATTTGACTTTATACTACGATTTTATTTTAGGTTCGATCAACATCTCACCTTTGATTATGACTACGCCGTAGTACCCCGCTACGATCGTAGCACAAACAATAACTATACCATGTAAGTTCCTCATGTACAGCAATAAAGATTATGATGATAACATTGTGGGGAACTACTACAGATGTCAGCACCCACAAGTTATAGCAAAGATGCCAACAGATGGCGATACCGTCGCTCTCGGAAATATGCTCCATACAAAGTCAACATTCATCGTAAATACGTAACTAGTAACCTACTACACATAAGGTTCACAATCGAATGCAAGACATAAATCGCGCAAGAGAAATAATCACAGAGATTCGATATATATCGAAGGTCCAACTAAGAACTGTTGGACCACGGCCGGTCCCCAGGCATCACACCTAGCCTGGCGGAAGTACTTCCCTTTTCAATGGAGGAACATTCGCAAGTAGCACCTCCATAACATCACTAAGGAATGTATATCCTGAGCCAAACCATAATTATTATCATCATTCTATACAGGGTGTTAGGGTAAACAGTTGCATTACTTTAAGGGGTGATTGTACCCATGATATAGAACAACTTTCCCTAAGAAAACTATAGGAGATTCCCAAAAAAAAAATGACTTTTAATACAAAAGTTCGATCAGCTGATTGCATTTAGTATGGGAAGTCTAATTTTTTTTTACGAATTTCCTATAGGTTTCCTAATGAACGTCGTTCAATATCATTTGTACAATCACCCCTTAAGTTAATGCAACTGTTTACCGTAACATCCTGTATACGTACCACTGCAGAGCACAGGCCTACCCTCAAGGAGGGTGCTTAGGCGTCAGTCAACCACGCGTGCCTACGGATTAGTAGACTTCACATACGCATTAACATTTCTTCTTCAGCGTATGCCGGTTCCCTCACGATGTTTTCCTTCACCGTTTGAGAGCAGTCGGTTTACATACATAAGTAGAAAAACTCATTGGAAATATTACGAAAAACAAAAAAACCCGACTGCATAAAAAAACTATTAACTGAAAAGAAAAAAAAAACTCTATAATCACTAATCAGCTATTTAACAACATTAAACAAATATAATTTGTATGTTATTAGGTAGGTATCGCAAACGGGGACAAAGAAGAATTATAAAACGTACCTAGGTACCTTCCTTTGGTTTGTCCCCGCCTGCAATACCTACCTAATAACATTCAAATTATGTTTATAGCTGATTAGTGATTATAGAGCTTGTTTTTCTCTTTTCAATTAATAGTTTTTTTATGCAGTCGGGTTTTAGTTTTTCGTAATAATTTAGTATATTTCATACTTTATAGCTGATTAGTGATTATAGAGCTTGTTTTTCTCTTTTCAATTAATAGTTTTTTTATGCAGTCGGGTTTTAGTTTTTCGTAATAATTTAGTATATTTCATACTTTTTAGTCTTGTCTCGAAATTTTAGCATAAAAAATAATATTATATAAGAAATTTGTTTTTGCGAAACCTTATTCCTTTGGGAGACTTTTTCAGTATGATGATTACAATCACCCATTTAAGTAATGCAACTATCTACCCTAACATCCTGTGAATATAGAGGAAAATAAAAGGATAATACGTCCGATAAAAAAAATAGAAGCAAAGACAAAAGTCTTTTAACCGAGAAATTCTTACCATTGCGATTCCGCAAAAGTCGTTACCTCATGATAACTTCTGGTATGAAGTCGGACGCGTGACTGAAATAAAGTTACCGATAGAAATGAGACACGGAAAGGTAGTTAGAGCTAATAGTGTACATCTTGAAACAAAATGTCATTAGATGCCAGGAAGGTTTTTTGTAGATGATGCTGAATTATTTCAGTTTGTACCTAATGGTTTGTTAGACTGAGTACCGTTTTTTCCCTACAAACATATTCCTCTGTTTCCTCCCTCGATAATGACAATAGAGCAAACATATCCAGCAAAAAAAAAAACAAAAAAGCAAAACATACAGACGTAGCCAAAGCCTTTCTCATAATCACTCTTGTAAAAATTATAAAAATCGGTCTAGTTTTGAAGAAGGAAACAGGGGAATACAAAATGCTGATTTCGTCCATTTAATGTAAATAAAATCAGTCGGAGCTGCAGTTTTCTCTTTCGCACTAGTCGGCGGAATGTATGGGAGGGTTGGAACGAACAAATTTGTACACAGTCGGAATAGTGACCTATTCACCAATTTTTTTCGGGAGCTAGGCGGGCTCCGGAAAAAAATTGGTCTTACATTTTTTTTTTATACAAGTGATAAAAGATGATATGTGATTAAGGGCTCCCACACATAACTGCGAATTCGCATCTCATCGCAAATATCTGTGAGCGCTCGATTACTTATGTATGATTTTTCACCGTAGCGCTAGCAGTGCGATGCGAATTCGCAGTTATGTTTATGAGTCCTACAATTGTAATTTTTCGAATAAAATAAGAATCGAATACTTAGTTTGTTCAATGTAGTTTCAGCCCACTGTCATGTGTGTTTTCTAAAGCAAGCCGACAAATGCCATTATTATCTGTGGTTTTGGGCCTTGACAGGCTTGCTAAGCCTGTGCCACGTAGACCATCGCTGGTCCTTTGTGATCGCCCTTTTTATAGTTCCTTACCAATCCCCACTGCGGCCAGAAATCGCAGTAGATTCTTGATCGGGATAGTTTGTATCTCATCTGGTTTCAGCACCTGCCTACCCAGATGAGTGCTGCGTTTGTACATCAGGGGACCACAATCACATAGGAGGTGCAGAGGAGTTTCTATCTCCTCCTTGCAAAATCTGCAGCCGGTCGTGTCACTTAAATTCAGTGTGTGCATGTGCTTATTTAATTTGCAGTGGCCTGTGAGTGACCTTGCTATTGTACAAATTTGGTCCTTGCTGAGGGCAAGGAGACCGTTCGCAAGTTTGCGATTGTAGCCTTTGATAAGTGCTTTTGAGTGGCCCATGCCTGGGGTGTTACACCAAAGCTTTATTGCCTCACCAAAGCTGGCCTTATTCAAAGAATCTCGCGTTAGACTATTGGGGATTCCGAGAAAGGGTTCGGGGCCTATGAAGTGGTTTTCAGTGCCTCTTCTAGCCAACTCGTCCGCCCTCTCGTTCCCTTCGATGTCTGAGTGTCCTGGCACCCATTGTAGCACAAGTTGATTGTTATTGCCTAAGGCATTCAGTTGTGATACGCAGTCCTGTACTAGCTTAGACCTTATGATCGGAGAGTCTATGGCTAGCAAGGCTGCTTGGCTATCAGAGTTGATTGTGATATATTGGTTGACGTAGCGCTTGCTTAAGTTAATTTCAGCGCAGGCTGTGATGGCGTAGACCTCCGCCTGGAATATGGAGGCGTAATTTCCAAGATTTTGGGTCTGTTGTAGTCTTGGGTTTTCGCCGTATATTCCGCTGCCAACGTCATTGCCTTTCTTGGATCCGTCTGTGAACCAGGTTAGGCAGTTGTCTTTGATGGATGTTTGGCCCTCAAGCCAGTCATCCCTCGAAGGAAATGTAACAGTATAGTTCTTGGTGAAGTTGTATACTGGCGTCATGGTGTCTGTGGTCATCTTTAGCACTGGGAGGCACGTGGCATCCTCCTGCAGGCTAATCAAACACCTCGACTGCCAGTTACGGTTCTTGTTTGGGTTAACTCTGAGTATGCAAGCCTTCGCTTCCCTTTGCGCAAAAATGTGCAGCGGTTGGAGGTTGAGTAATGCATTCAGAGCTAGCCCGGGGCTGGTGGACATAGCGCCTGTTATGATTAGGCACGCAGTCCTTTGAAGGCTATTGAGTTTGTCTATTGTGGTTTTTTGGAGGGTCTTTTTGTACCAGATAGCTGCAGCGTAGCATACGATTGGCCTAACTATGGCGGTAAAAAGCCAGAGGGCTATTTTAGGGGTTATTCCCCACCTAGTCCCTGCCACACGATAGCTGATGCCGAGCGAGGTCTTGGCCCTCTGAATGACGGTTTCAATATGCGTGTTCCAGTTGAGGCGTTGGTCAAAAGTTACGCCTAAGTACTTAACTGTTTTGGAGTAGGGTATAGTTTTGCCATTGAGACGGGGAACTTTTAACTTTTTGAGGTCCCGTTTGTTCGTAAATGGTACTATGACTGTTTTGTCTGCGTTTACAGACAAACTGTTTTCGTCACACCATCTTTGTATGATGTGAAGAGCTCTTTGCACAAGAGAGGACACTGTGTCTAGACACGGCCCTCTGATGATTACTACAAGGTCGTCGGCATACCCTTGTGTGGGTAGTCTTTCCTCGGCCAGTAGATGCAAGAGTTGGTCAACCGCGACTGACCACAGGAGGGGGGAAAGTACCCCTCCCTGTGGACAGCCTCTAGTTGTTCTGACTGTATGGATGTGACCGTTCAGTGTTAGTTTTGCAGACCTGTTGCGGAGCATCGATTCTATCCAACCTATAGTGGTCCGATCTACCTCTTTGGCAGTTAGTCCACTAATTATGGTTCTTGTCGGGGTATTATCGAACGCTCCTTCAATGTCCAGGAATGCACAAAGGGCAATTTGCCTATCCTCGATAGATTTTTCGATCTTGTCGACTAGATCTATCAAGGCGGTTTCTGTTGATTTGCCCTTTTGGTAGGCGTGCTGATCTTTATGCAACGGGTGTGTCAATAAAGCACTTTC
This sequence comes from Agonopterix subpropinquella, assembly GCA_922987775.1. Lineage (NCBI taxonomy): Eukaryota > Metazoa > Arthropoda > Insecta > Lepidoptera > Depressariidae > Agonopterix > Agonopterix subpropinquella. The sequence continues at coordinate 15,508,402 of OV277698.1, read as the reverse complement.
CCGTATGTTTAGATCTAGTACCTTTTCCATGGCTTTCAGCATGAAAGAGGTGAGACTAATGCCATACTAATGCCGATTCAAATCTCTAAACACTTCACAAAGCGCGCTGCTGCGGACGGACGGTTCGTCCGAGGTCTGCACCAATCTCGTTGTGTTACCATCACAATAAAACGTTGAGCCGTCGTCTCTTTAGAGATTATGTATCGATAAATTATTACCTATATCGATAGAGCGCGTCATTTATCTATGCACTGAAGGCGTTTTAATTTGATTTTATTAAATCAAACCATGTCATCCCATCAAACATGAATTGTACGATTGGAGGTGGTTTTCTTTTTTTTTAAAGACTAATCTTAATGGATAATTATATTCATACTCGTTAATAGTCTATGAATGACATAGGAAGAAAAGCTATTTGGGTCAAACCTGATATCGGGTTTATCAATGCTTTTAGTTCGTAAGATGTTTGTTTACGTATTTGATAAATAAATTAAAAAAAAAAAAAAAAAAACAAAGAGTCATTTATAGGTGCTATTTATTCTACCTTATTATGCGCTGACAACAAATAATGGAAAATGGGCAAGAGAATGATGATTTATCTACCTTATGATTATGAGAGACTTACCTAATTAGGGTGCCTGTCCATTGAAACTGTGCGAGCTGTGCGAGCTGTGTAGCTGTGTTTTTTTAACCAATCAGGAGCTCGGGCGAGATCGGCCGCGCCTCGCCCGAGCTCCTGATTGATTCGCAACGCTTCAATGGACTGGCAGCCTTAAACAAAAAATAATAGGTAATGACGTAAATCGAAATCAAAAAATTATAATCGAAATGTAAGTTTTAGAATATAGTTGTCACTAGGTCAAACCCGTGACCAATATTATATTATTGATATATTCATTAAATATATTCATCTACACTAATATTATAAAGAGGAAAGATTTGTACCTATTTTTGTATGTTTGTATGTTTGTAATGAATAGGCTCAAAAAGTACTGGGCCGATTTAAAAAATTCTTTCACCATTAGAAAGCTGCATTCACCCTGAGTAACATAGGCTATATTTATTGCTAGAAAAGATTAGACGTCCACCCGTGCGAAGCCGGGACGGGCCGCTAGTTCATTATAATTTGAATCTGTGTTAACCTTTTTCGTAATCCTAAATCTGAATAAATAAATAAAATATGAACAACGCCAAGACCAAGGCCACAGCCTTTGTAATTCAATATTTAAAAATTGTTTTTTATTAACTTTGCATGTGTAGTGAGAAATCTAAAGAACTATTTGTATTATTTGTTACTTTGACAGTACCGTAGACTACCCAAACTCCAGAACTATCGATAAACCGCCACTATTTCACCCAACTCTAACGTACGGTCAGCAACAAAAGGAATATTGTCTGTGCAGCTGTTACTCGAACGAATACTGTTTGAAGGTAACTGTTTTACTAAGGGATGATTTCGACAGAACAATGCTGTTTCATGGATTTTCAAATTGAATTTCCGTAGGTTCTATATTTTGTGTAAACTGTACTAGTGTGTGCTGTGCATGAGGGATTAAATCTAATTTTGTGCGTTGTTCACTAATTGAAGACTGACTAGGAAACAAGTCAATTAATTGAGAACTTACTATTCGTGTTGTGTTTAGTTTCGTTTCGATTTAGTCGGTATTATATTATATTTAGTGTGTTCTTTAGGAATTATATTATATTTAGGGCCTGTTTCACCACTTCTGAGTATGTTCTTGTCAGCTTATCCGACAGATAGTTTGACATATTTTGTATGAAAGATATGTCAAAACATCTGTCAGATAAGCTAACAAGAACTTACTAAGAAGTGGTGAAATAGGCCCTTAGTGTATTTTTTAGTCATGCATGCTTTAATTTCGAAGCATGTATTGTACCCACTGCCCATTACATGTGGCGACGGGCTCACTGCCCATCACACTGGACAGAGTTTCGGTACTGCTAGTGAAACGTGGATTTTCTGAGGTTTCATAATATCTCTGACTACCGCCTCGGGGAATATAGTCGGTCGTGAACATAATAATTATGCTTATGCTTATTTTTAGTTATTCAATTTCAACTTCGAAATGTGATAAATAGTAATAAACCCCGTATTGTGTTTGTACTGAAACAATTGTTACATAAAATCGCATTAGTGAGCCAGTCACCACACAATTGTTTTTGTGATAACAGTTGATTTATAGCTGGTAAGTAAAACGTATTCATTTTAATCGTCGTGCATGCATCTCATAATCTATCTAAATATACAGGGTGAAATCGAAGACATTCGACAAATTTTGGTGGCGAGTTGTACTCCTGATTTAGATCTTATATTGCAGGGTTTTCTTGAAATCTAAATTATGAAAATAAAAGACATTCTAAGCATGCCAAAACATTCAGAAGGGGTTCATAATAAACGCTCTGTGTCATACACACTTTAAATAAAAAAAAAATTTTTAAATTAAAATTAAATAATTCCTTAAATAAACATTTTCTCATTCGAACTGTACATTTCCACCGGCCGGCGGCCCGGTCAACGTCCATCCCCTGGCAGGCGGAGCACCCCCGCACAACTCTAGCGAGCGCATCCCCACCGCTCGGCAAGGTCGCACGCGCCTCAGGCAAACAAAACAAAAACAGTTTCCGTTTGGTCGCGATCTGATTAAGAGGTTACCGCGCTCTGTAATCAATCAGTGCCCGCTTACGTATCGGAACTTGGATTTCAGTGCAGTGTCGTATTAGGTTCAACCTGAATTTGTAAAAAAAAGTCGTACACAAATCTGCAGTTTTTTGGATATGGTGATAATTTATTAGTGAGAAACACGGAGGCTTCGTGAAACGCAAAGACGCTATCGCAAGATGCACCCTGCTTCTCAAGTATCATCCCTTATTTGTGGGGGGAAATTAAAAGATGTGTGTATGAAACTGAATCGACCACAGTGAGTGAACTGAGAGAAAAAAATGTCAGTGCATTTGAAGCTGTAAATCACAACCAGCGCCGTGTCGGGCTCAATTTGTGCATACGAAATGGAGGTGGTCACTTTGAACATCTGTTAAAATAAGGTAAGGACATTTTCTTTTAGTACTTAACGGACAATGGTATACCTACCATTGATTCTTATACCATAAAAATATCGTGCTTTAAATGCTTAAATTCGCCAAAACTCAACAGATGGCGCTATTGTTTCGTACCGCTCACTCTCGCTCGCCGCGTATCGGCCGCGCATCTGTACAGTCAGTCACAAATTAAATCAGCCACAATTAATAATTACGATATTTTAAAATCTCGGACGTTATTTAATTTGATCTAAATCTATTTTTAAAACCAGCCATATCTCGAGTATAACACTCTCTTAAATTTTGTCGATTGATTTCAATTTCACCCTGTATAAAAGAAGAAACTGACTGAATGACTGACTGACTGACATATCAACGCACAGCCCAAACCGCTGGGTCTAGAGAGTTCAAATTTGGCACGTAGATTCCTTATGAGGTCGAGGGGTACACTAAGAAAGGATTTTTCAAAATTCATCCCCAAAGGGGGTGAAACGGGGGTCCAAAGTTTGTATGGGGAAACAAGATTAGTTAGATTATTTTATTCGAAACTTCAAAGGAGTACTCCTATTAATAAATGAGTAAACACGTGTTTCAGGTTTTTTGAGAATTCAACCCCTGAAAGGGGGAAATGGGGTGACAAAGTCTGAAAATCGAGATGGGTATGTAGGCCAGTCATTTTACGGAGTTTTGTTAGGCGGGGTAGGGAGTAATTATTAATTGGACTTTTAAACTGTAACCGGCACCATTTAGTGACGAAAATACTATCCTAAACCATATTTAAGAAAAATTGGCTACGCAACATAGAAATCAAAATGATGTGTCCCAGAAGGCTTTTAAATTAATAATATTAATACCAATGCACTCCTTTGAATTAGATTTAAAAACCTTCTCAGTAGACATAAATATTTAAACCACGTTAGAAGTATGTATAATGGTAAAGCCTTAAATATGTGCAAAAAAAATTTATCATCAGGTTTTTTTAGAACGAGATAATATCTAAATTTTAAAATTGGAACTGTTGCTGACGTGATTTTTTTTTAATTTTTATACATTTTTAAGCTGAAATTGGCTCTTCAATATTATACCGAAACAAAATGTCAATTAGTAATTATTCCCGGCTCAAACCGTAAAATGACTGGGCTAATGGTTTGTATGGTTTATCGGGTCGCTGATTACAAAAACATCAATGATTTTAAAATCCAACGTGGAGAACGTGAAATACCATCATCCCATGTTGGGGTGCGATGGGGTTGAAATGTCTAAATATCATTATGAGTGTCGTTTTTATGGGTTTTCGGGACGTTAATTGGGGATGAGTAGAGTGTGAGTAGGGGGTGAGTAGGGGGTGGGATATGGGGTGAATAGGGGGTGCGTAAGTGGTGAGTAAGGGGTGCGAAAGTGGTACGTAAAGGGGGCGAGTAGGGTGTGTGTAGCGGTGCGTTGGGGGTGAGTAGGGGTTGCGTTAGAGTTGCGTAGGGGGTGCGTAGGGGTGCGTAGGGGGTGCGTACGGGGTGAGTAGGGGTGCCTGGGGGGAGCGTAAGGGAATGCGTAGGGGGTGCGTCCTAGCATTGGCGTTGGGTGCGTAGGGGTGTTTAGGGGTACGAAGGGGGTGCGCAGGGGTGTGTAGGGGGTGCGTAAGTTGTTCGTAGAGGGGGCGAGTAGGGGGTGCTTAGGGGTGCGTAGGGGTTGCGTAAGTGGTGAGTAAGGAGAGCATAGAGGGATGAGTAGGGGTCTACTCTCAGAAATCACAAAAACAATTCAGTGCCACAAAAAAAACATAAACAAGTCCTAAGTCCACGCGTACGAAGTCGCGGGCAACAGCTAGTATTCTAAATAAATGCAAAACGCCGCCATATGAGTAAACCGTGTTAGTTTAACTTTATACAGGGTGTAAGGAAAAGTATCATTAACCTTTAATCCACATGCTCTACCCATCAAACTTTTAATATGGGAGCAAACCATTGAGAAAAAAAAATCTGCTGTCCTACTAATGATAAACAGCTGAGTTTCATACGCAAAACAAAGCTTATTAGAAACGTATTGGCATAATTTTCGCTTCATTTATACGAACCAACCATAACAAAGTGTGAATGTGTAAATTTATTTGCGGAGAGCGATGGCCCAATAAATCGTATATTAGCAATTTACATGCAATATCGTTCCTCCCTCATGATAAATAAGCTTTATTTACCAAAATACCAACATTATGTTGAAACGTATTTTGAAATACACAGTGGTTGTTGTTCTGCTATATTAGATCTATTATTATTAAGGTTGAGATTATAATTTTAGTAGGTATTAGTAATTCACGTTCTGATTAGAAACTCATCATGACAATGTTAATTAATGTATGTCAGATAATTATAGTACAAGACATAGGTAAAGGATTTGTAGAATGGAAATGATTATCGGATTTATGGGACATAATTGTAATACGGTACTTATATAATTGTTATGAATTCATCATGCATATAAACGAATAATTATTAAAAAATAAAATAATATATAATAGTATATTATTTATTATAAAATTCTAAAATATACATATTCGATTGCTGGGAATTGTGTGCATTAGTGAAATAAATGCTGTGTAAAATTAAATGCTTGTTACAAATTGATAATTTTTAATTAAAATGCTGTCTTTTAGCTCGCTCGTACCGGGGTCTCTTTGAAAGCGTGTATCTATCACATTTTTTTGTGTACATCAAAGGGTAAATTTATTGATTGATAAACATCCCTTTCTCAACCGACTATGCCAGAAGGATGATCACGTTTTTAATGTCCCTTATTAAGTAATAGAGAAAAACGTATATGGCAGTTGTATACATCTTTAAAATAGTTTCAAACAAAACTAATTTTAATTACAAAATATAATTTTTTTACGAAGTCTTACTTAAATATTTGTTTTTAGAATAAGTAATAACCGTATAACTCTCAAATACTATAAAAATTGTTTATTTTACAAATTATTAGTTTAAAAGCACGAAAGTCTTTTAAACTACACTTAATCTCCTGTACAATACAATAGTTATTCTTACAGACTTTCCTTGCTTCAAAATAAACCCCAAGGGAATTAAGTAAAAAATAGCAAAAGTATTTTCTATAATCAACAATCGCGTTCACTCCAGCACCTACAATAAACACAGCACGCTAGTGATGCGAACATTTATCGCTTTAGTGAGTCGATTCAGTATTAGTTACCGTAAAACATTCGATCAACAATATATGTTGATCGAAGCGTAAAACGTTACGAATTTTTTTTATTATTTTAGCTTTGAATGACAATGTGACAATCTTGTTCTTTGGAAATATTGTTTAAAAGTTAAGAAAAAAATACGATTGGGGGCCGCACAATAGGCTCGGTGCAGCCTTAAGAGTGTGCTTTTGCCTTCGATTTTATCGGTGTAGAATTAATGGATAAAATTCCATGCGAATTCCAGGACAGAATGTATCGCAAAGCTTTTGAACAGCGAAAACTGGTTCATAACTTTTTCGTCGTGCTCAGACAAATATGATAAAACTACTTGTCAGCCCATTTTCTATATACATAATTATAATAAAATTGTTAACTTTGCGTGGATGTAGGTACATTGAAGATATTTGCAAAAATATATTAACTTTGGGGCGTTTAGGATACATAATGGAATGCATTGTGACCATTTTTAATAATTTTTGTCTGTTTATTTGTACACGCATCACATAAAAATTACTGATGCAATTTGAATGGGGTTTTCACATACGCACAGGGCTTAGTTTGAAATAAAATGTATGCTTTATTTCATTGCAATCAGTTCACTCAATCAAAAGTTATGAGTCGGTTAATAATGTGCGTACAAAGTCGCGAAGTGATTGAAACGAAACGCCAAAGTCCCTTTTGACACAGCCTCAAATGAGTCAAAGTAAAAATAAACTCTGCCCATCTCTAAACGCAGCTCAAGCAATTCTAGTGCGCGACTGAACCAATTTCCCCCCTCATTTATCAACCGGCGGCGTCTTGAGAGCGATAAATACGATACACCAGGATACTATTGTTCAGATATTCTAACTGGAGACGGAAATGAACAGTGACTTTGCATTGTGCCTTTCATTGCTTGCTTCTGCTTTTTAAAGCCTTAAGGAAAAATGTGACTGATTATTTTTGTTGGAACTATGCTTTGAAGGGATTTGTAGTTACTTTTAAATTGATTTGAAAAGGCTGATAAAGGCTCTAGTCAGTGATAAAATTTCAGAGAATTGTATGCTCCGTTCTACTCCCTGTGTGTGAGAATTTGCAAAGAGTGAATAACAAAATTAGATGGATTAACCTTTTTTAGGGTTCCGTAGTGAAACAAGGAACCCTTATAATTTCGTCCGAATGGACGAAAGACAGAAAGACAGACAGAAACGACAGAATTGTCTGTCTGTCCATCTGTATGCCCCCCCGCCTCAAAAATTTGCTCACTTTTGCACCTATTGAATCGAAATTTGACTTGAAGACAGATAACAGTAAAACAATTTTTTGGGTGTTGTGTGTTGTGTGTTGGAACAAAGTGGGGTTGGAGGGTTTTTTAAATCGTGTATGGCGGTGTCCTATTGCCATCGCACGCGCGATGGTGCGATGCGATGTGATCGTACTGATGGATAATTCTCCGAAATTTTTCAAATTTTCAAATTTTTCTATGGAAAAATTTCAACGATTTGTAAAATTTCGGAGAATTATCCATCAGTACGATCACATCGCATCGCACCATCGCGCGTGCGATGGCAATAGGACACCGCCTAATGGTGTCGTTGGATAGGTCTTGTTCAATGGAACCCCCCCCCCCCCCCCCTCCCTTATACCTTATCACTACTGGAGTGAAAAATCTGATGACCTATAACATAAATATATTTTCTAATTACAAACTACATGGCGTTGCAGGAATTAAATCACTCTATCGTTTGGTTTCTAATAATCGATTTTACAACTTTTTTTTTGTTCTACTTATGCAATGGCTACCTACTCCCTATCATGGGCGAGTCCGACACGCTCGTGGCCATTTTTCTGGATTGCGGATAGGTGGCAGCTGTCGCAGAACATTATTTATAGTAGGCTTATCGAAGAGGCTAATCAGATTCTGCCTAATAGAGAACGGGGCACGGGACTTTTTTGCTATCTATTTCTGCAAAATTGAATTTTCATCGAATACTCTTCACGCTTCTACGGATAAAGCCATGGATATGGCTCGATAAAAATTGCGACGACATTTTAGAAATAGGAACAGTTTTCTTATTTCATACGGCGAGTTGGGCCAAATTTTGATATGCATGTAATAGCTTTTATATACGCATTGTCTAATATGATAGAAATAAAAACCAGTTGCAATAATAGCTACAAATAAAGTCGTTTCGTGATACAAAATATTTAAAGTAATATTATGACAACATATTATGGTTGAAGTAATTACTAATAGCCGCTGTCCCCACAGAAAAAAATGGTAAGTGTAAAAATTATAATTAGTAAAGTAAAATAAAAAACATTGTTATCTACACTAATATTATAAAGAGGAAAGATTTGTACCTATTTTTGTATGTTTGTATGTTTGTAATGAATAGGCTCAAAAAGTACTGGGCCGATTTAAAAAATTCTTTCACCATTAGAAAGCTGCATTCACCCTGAGTAACATAGGCTATATTTATTGCTAGAAAAGATTAGACGTCCACCCGTGCGAAGCCGGGACGGGCCGCTAGTTTATCATAATTTCGATATTAGGGGTTAATAATAAATATCATAAGCATATGCTCACGACTATATTCCCCGAGGGGGTAGTCAGAGATATTCTGAAACTTCAGAACATCCACGTTTCACTAGTAGTACCGAAACTCTGTCCAGTTAGTACTGTAGCCACGGGAAAAGTTGCCATACAAAGCTATAAGACCCATCGAAATTGACTTTTTCATCTTGTCTTATAGCTTTGTATGGCAACTTTAGACAGTCTTACTATTACGTATGGGTATTGAACTAAGGTGAAGAACATGACAGTATAGAAAAAAAACGATAACCTCGAAATTCAAAAATTTGAGAATTTTTTTTTTAGTTTATTTTTGCTACGGCGGGTTGTGATCTTTAAGACTCGGGTATTTATATAAGTCATGTCGTACCCTACGATAATATCAAAACGGCAATCGGTAATCTTTTTTGTAATTAAAAAGTCCCGTGGCTACAGTACTAAGTGTGACGGGGAGTGAGCCCGTCGCCACTTGTAATGGACAGTAGGTACGATACATGCCTCGAAATGAATATCAAAAGAAAGCAAATTTTTATAAGTATACATACTATATGATTTATATTTTACCAAAGACGCCAAAAATGCTATAATATTGAAATTACGATAATTAGCACTTTACTATTTTGTTCTGTGGGCGATACGATCTTTCCACTAAATAGACGTACGCCATTTTTTCACATTTTGGAACAAAAATATCCATCATGAAATTCAAGAAATCTCGTTTGTACCACAGAACATATCGTTGAAATAGAAAGGTTTATGCAAACTTAGTATTACCATATTTTCATAACTTCGTGCATAACATTCAGTAGTACAAAAACGGCCCGACTTTGATGATATCATTTGCTTACTTGTTTGAAGTTTTATAGATGGAAACTCATTTAAACGAATCATCTAAATCCATCATAATTACAAACTCCCCCCGTCTAAGTATTGTATTTCTCCCCTACATCATTATCCTCAGTTCTATGCCAGTCTCATTTCATTCACTGCTTTCCTTGCTTTCTATGGGCGTACGAGTGTGGTCCGGGATAATCCGACTTTAGGTCATTTAGTACGATTTAAATTAAACGAAAGAGTAAAACTTTGTGGAATCACTCCAACAGTTTAATATGAAATGGATGTAAAGTGAACATTCCCATTTATAACTTTATGGTAATGTTTGAGCAATAAAATATGAAATGGTGGGCAGTGCCGACGATCTCTGCTCTATTAATATTCGAGATACGATGTGATCGACCATCATACTATTACTCGTTTTCTTATGTTTGTTTTAAAATAGAAGAGATAGCTACAGTAATTAGTGAGTGCCATGTTATTTTAACAAGAAATTATAAAGAAAATCTAGAATTTAGAGCCTACCTATTCGTTCATGTCAGCATAAGCCACATCAATCGAATGGCAATTACTCATGCTGTAGTGTAAAGGCCCTACCTGCTGTCATCATGCGAAGTCTACCATTTGGTGGATGCTAGGATTAGTTTAAGATTTGTATGGAAGTCTTTGAGGCACTGTAACTTTAAAACTATATAACGTATTAATGAATTAGCGCAAAACCTCATACTATCAGTTTAAAATAACAATGTGCATGACCTCGCTCGCAAATGTGATGTCATTCAATCACACGAACTTCACTCGAGTCATTCAAATGATTATTTCCTATGCATAGAGTCTACATTCCCTTGTCAAACGAGTGAAGTTATCCAACGGCCCTTCAAGGTCATGCACATTGTTATTTTAAACTGATAGTACATCTCTACTGGTTTATAACAAAACTAGCGGCCCGTCCCGGCTTCGCACGGGTGGACGTCTAATCTTTTCTAGCAATAAATATAGTCTATGTTACTCAGGGTGAATGCAGCTTTCTAATGGTGAAAGAATTTTTTAAATCGGCCCAGTACTTTTTGAGCCTATTCATTACAAACATACAAACATACAAAAATAGGTACAAATCTTTCCTCTTTATAATATTAGTGTAGATATAATTAGATTTGAAACAATAATTTAATTATTTTTATAGTTAAAATTTAAAGTTATTCGCGTTTTAAGTTTTGAGGCAAAAATGATTTGTTATCATTTCAGCACTGAAAGAAAGCGCTAACGTACTCATGGATACATTTTTATAATCTTGTTTTGGTAGTGAGTAGGGTGAGTGTGCTCCTGCGGTGGGTTCACATCGGGTTCAGAAAAATTTTAAATTTTGCAAACAAATTATTTTATATTTTGAAAAAAAAATCCTATATTGAAACCATGATAATTTGACTCTGCTCTCGATTCTAAACAAACTACTTTCTAGTTTTGCGTTAATTCATTAACACGTTGTTTACATGTTAACTTGGCTAAACAAATAACAAGACTTATCTAGCTGTTGTCGTGTTTTTCGTTTAAAAAAAAATATAATAACAAAAATTTTATCGTTATAATTATGCATTTTTCAGAGACACTGATATCATTTTTAAAGAAAAAGAAACACTTGAAGATAATATACTATCGAAAAGGCATTGTACCTAGTGATGGAAAACCAAAGACATACACATTTTGGAAAACATAAGATTGAAGCGTACGAAGAGAAGCAAGGTCAGCAACCCAAATCGCGATCTCTTTTATTTTGCACCAATCAGTCACCCGTCTCGATGTGTAAGCGTAATGCGCCGGTGATTTATCACTAGATTTTCGACGATCAATGGGTGAAAACCCTTTATGTAAGACGGCCATTTTAGAACGCGACCTACATTCCAAACATTATACTTACACAATGTTTCTTCTTACCGCCTTCGTTTGATGTCTGAATATTTCAGTTAATAAATTCAGATCTTGGTAATACGCTACACAAGGTGTAAAAAAACACCCGTCATATTTAAAGGGGTGGTTTAGACCATCAAACTGGTCAATTTTCACTACACGAGCTGGTTTTTGTTCTTCATGCGCGATCGGTATTTTTTGTTAGGGATAGAAGATTTTTTTTTTAATTTTTTCTCTTTGTTGGCTCCATAGTGAAAGTTCAGTTTGATAGTTAAACTATCCTTTTAAATATTACTAGGGTATTTTTTGCAACATCCTGTATAGATAAATTGGTAAACTAAAACACATTTTAATTATTCTTATAATAAGAATTATAAAAAAATCAAAACGTACATACTTAGGCCATAGAATAAATAAATTATACACCTTAAGCTATATTTCAGCGGTGTTATATCTGTCATTACATTATACAGGGTGAAACCTTATGCGTTAGTTACCTACTTACATACTTTTTTCCGGAAAAAAATATTGGTTGTTTCATGGCAAATATCAATGGTTACTTAATCTAATTGTCTGGAATAGCTGCTTACATTAATAAGTACATTATTCAACACAATATTCCAATCATTTGATAAAATACGAATTCCAAAGATCAAAATCTCAAAAGATATGAAATAGTATATCATTTTGCACAAACAAGTTTATTTTTGCATCTTACAAAGAAAAATTATCCTTGAATATTGGCTAACCCTTAGGAGTAGCTTTTGTATAAAAATAAACCCATAAATGAGGCAGTAAATAAGTCGAGGCGACCCATTCTCGTACATTATTGTGAGGTTACCCAGTTCGACATAGAAATTTCACCAATTTGTTTGTTTCCAGACTTGTAAGTAACATTTTGGACAAAAGCTAGCGAAACTTATGAAAACTATTTTCATGAATATGAATATTATACTACTCATATTTACACTGTTATAAAACAGTAACAGAAGTTATTATTTTTATTTATTTCTTTATTTCAGAATCTTACATCTAAGTTTACAATTTTTGATATCGCCAAACTGCTGAGCAGTTACAGGCGTTGCGCTTATATTAACAAAGCTATATTAAATTAAATTAGGTTAACCTAACATACAGTGTTTTAATTTTTTCTTTTTTAAGTTTGTTTACATTTAATCAATCAATCAATTATACTTTATTTCACACCAAAAGAGAGAAAAAAAAAACATAGTATACAGAGAGCAAGCAATCAGGAAATACAAAAGGCACAAAAACAGGCGGTCTTATCGCTATAAAAGCGATTTCTAATTTTGTGCTCCTCTAATAATATCGGATATTTGTTACATATTTTTGGAATTAAATACTGTCTAGTTCTCTCTCCATAGTAGTTAAGCACCCTTGTCTGAAGTGTATCTGTATATTGAACATAATAAAAAAAAAAGTTTTGTGTCTGTTTGTTTGTTCGAATCTAAAATCTAAAAAAACTGCGGAATCGATTTTAATGCCACTTTTTGAGACATTTTATCTGGCTATGATGATGGAAGCCGGTGCGGACGAAATCTGGCGAAATCGAGTAGTGTTAACATCACACTTCTACAGGGTGTTAGGTTAAACAGCAGCACTACTTAAGGTGGTGATTGTACCCATGATACTGAACAACTTTCCCAAAGAAACATATTGGAAAAACGCAGTATCATGTTCAGTATCATGGGTACAATCACCCCTTAAAGTAATGTAACTATTTACCCCAACATCATGTAGAAGTGTGATGTTAATATAAGATGTTCCACGCACATGCTGGGAGCGCGGGATCGCGGTCCAACTGTTCTTAGTTGAATTATATATTTATGTAAACTACTTCTATCACTGTGTTTCCTGACATTTGATCTCTTGTTTTTGGGTCAGCATTGATGTCGCTAACCAGCTGTCTTGCCACACCCTACCCACAGAAATATTTAATAATTATCATAAAATATGTGTTTATAAATATTTTTCGCAACGTTTTTAAATCATCATAATCTTATGAATGAATCGACAAATGAATGGTTATTTATTGGTAAAACAAATAAAAGTGGGTAAGTACATTAAAAATAAATAAAAATATTGAGAACCTAAAACTAACAAATTAATAAACATACAAGTAATATAGTAAACAAGCAAAGCAAGAAAAAATAAAGCAAATAAATCTAACAACCATCTAATCGAATAGCCCAAGTTTTTAATACATTTATATAATAACATTATTGCATACTTGGACACATACTGGTAGTATCAACAAAATATTGCACTTTATTATTATATTCTATGTATTAGCACAAATGAAAGTAGATATTGGATTTTAGTATAGCTAGATGTATGTTATCAATATAATTATCCATTATTTGGCTTAAAGTACTGACATTTATCGCACAAATATTTCCTGATTCGAGTCCAAGAAACACGGCTTCGCACGCAAATTCATTACCAAGGACTATCAAGAACCTTTTTGGAACAGATACCTTATCATTCTGTTTACGCTCAACATTGAACTTGAAATCAAGTAAATCGTATAATCCAGGTCCTCGAGTAAATCTCTGAAGATCCTTTATGAGACAAAAATATACTTTAAGTATCTGTTTAGGAACATAATGCTGTCGAGGATAATTTACTGGGTGAGGAAAATATTTACGCAAAAATGTCCTTCATTTTCAGATAAAAACTCTACCCGAGTTTGACCGAAAATTTCGAAGGGCATCAGGGATCGGAAAGTGTAATAAATAAACCCTTGTTTTGGGTCATTATAAACCACCCTTTGCCATCACAACTATCTATTACACTGTCATTGTTATGTCTTGGCTTAAAAAAGGGAAAGGAAGGCTTTATAAACTTGATCTAAATATTATGAGGTTGTTTTTTATGGTAAACGATTGTTTAAAACTTATTAATTTTGTATTAGGTATCTCTTTGTTACCTATTGCGAAGTTTGAGTCTAACTTCAGATTCAACAACAAGCTCTAAAGAGTTCCTAGACTAATCTTCAAAAACTCTTAGTAAATTATTTTCCCACCATCTTTTACATTTGACGGCCCAATAGCTCAGTCGTTGGTAGTGAATCTGACTGCTGTACCGAGAGTTGCGGGTTTGAATCACCTAAATGACAAATATTTTGTTTGAAAAATCTGAATAAGTACCTATTTGAATATTTGTACCCGAGTCATGGGTGTCAATATCTATGCTGGGTGATTTTGTAAACACTCTCCGAATTTTCTGGGGTGGTTCAAACCACCAAACTATTAAACAACTTTCACTAGGTGTGGGAGAAAATCTGAATTTGCAAAAAAATTGTTATTACGAAAGTTTGGAGAATGTTCAATAAAATCACCTATTACATGTACCTACTCTATATCGAGTACTTCAAATGTGACTAGATTATTTGTGTGACAATGTCCAAGATATTTTACATACATCTCTAAAATATTTTTCTCATTTAACATTGTTGCGTGCTACGACGCGAGCATTATACCGTATTATAACCGTCAATCGACCCACTCGGCAATTCCAACACGTAACATGCAAACTTTAAGATCGGAACGTCAGTTGCAAATTGTTTCGCAAACTATCGCTTCTATAACTGAATACAAAGCAGCTGGGACAGGCCAGCAGGCTCAAGTTACAAGCGGCAGGGTATAGACAGCTTCAAAAGTTCATCGTGTAGAGATGTTGGAAATGTTATTACACTGGTTCAATCGTATACTTTCCAGCAGCAAGATTTGAGCGTTCTTAATACTTAATCAAAACAGAGTGTGAAATAGAAATTCGTTGGGAGCATACATTGCGCATGAGCAAGGTGTGACTTATTCTCTTGTTATATCGTAGAGTCAGCATCAGAGAATTCTGACCCCTATCTACATATTCATAAGCGCAAGGGGGCTAGATTTCTCTGATGCTGAGGGTACTACCTGTGGGGTACCCACATTTTACATTTTACTAGGCGGTTCACCAGCAAGTAGGGAACCGCCGAGCTGTATAAATAAGGGTGTATTTTTAATAATAAATCAGTACGCACTTATACTCACTCGTCTTAATACTCTCTGCCTTAGCCACCTAAACATCCCTCACGCTCCAGACGAGAGCATCTCCAAACTACCTAATATACAAATCATAAACCATAATAATGAAAAGCATTTGTACAGAAAAATGCAAGCTATCAAAGTATTATGTAGGCAACAAAATTACACTTCATAAATCCCAATATAGACACGCTCATCTAGGGCAAAGCGAATCTGTTGTTGTTATTGTCCCAAGTTACTCCGGTGGTATAATACAGAGGGCCCTCGTGAGGAGATACCACCTCATGTCGCTCAAACTCTCGCAAATCTAATAACACCGAATTTATTAAAATCCATCCTTACATTTGGATGCTACGAGGAAATAAAGAATTCAGATCCTAACAGATTCGCGCGAGTATCATTACTCTGCGTCTGTCTTGTCATAGGTCTTATTGTCGCGCAGTAGAATAAATTACTCACAGTCTCCATGAAGATTTTAATACCAGAATAATGAAAGACACAAACCAATCCCGAATTTCGTACTTACGATCAATTACGTAAACCCGAAATCGAATCTGAGGATCGGATCCGTGCATAGCATCATCCTGAGATCGTTTGAACAAATAAAGAAACATAATTTAATATTAAACTAAAAGAAAAGTAACTAATTTTTACATCTAAGTAAAGGAAAAATATATGATCATCCATTGTAGAAATAAAACTCTATGCATGGACACAGTAGATAAAATTTTACTTTGATCTAAGAACACAAGTACAAAGACGAACATAGGCTTCCCTTACATCAACCCTCTTTTACGCTGGGTATTAAAAATAGAAAACAAGTTTCTTAACTGGAAATAAAGTTTCAATTTCTGTACACGTACTGTTTTTAATTTGAAACAAACAATAAGTTTCATAACTGGGAACAAGACATAAATTCTCAACCCGCTTACCAACTTTAGAATGACTGTACCAAGGCTATAATATGCATCATAATTCATAAATTTCATACTACACTACTACTTTTTAATAACTAACATAACTTTAAGGGAGTATTCAGACCATGAATGTAAACAACTTTCCCTATGTAACATGGGTCGAACAATGAGAAATTTTGTTGGATCTTCCATACAAAAGTGCGGATCGGCCGATCGATTTTCTATGGAAGGTCCAAAAAAAATTATCGATTTTCAACCCATGTTTTTTTCTATAATCATAATAATAAACTTTATTGCATCCTTGAGGTAATAATTTATTCTTACCTCAATGTTATCTATCCACCATTCCACCCACAAAATATACAAATAACTTTAAAATTATCAAAGGTTAAGATTTTCTGGCTACTGCTGTCTGCTTCCGTGTAGCAATTTTTGTAATCTAAACTATTATAAAACTGTAACAGAAGTGTGTCTGTACATTGATCTTCAATGTTTACAAAAAAAAGATTACGAAATGATTTTTAGATGTCCCTGATTCCAAATCACCAATTTTTGGATTTTTTGTCTGTCTGTTTGTTTGTTTGTTTGTTTGTTTGTTTGTTCGTTTGTTTGTTTGTTTGGGTGTTTGTTTGTTCGAGTATCACGCAAAAACTACTGAACCGATTTTGATGAAACTTTTTTTGTTTGATAGCTTATCATCTGACTTAAAATCTGGTATATAATTTATGCGGACGAAGTCGCGGGTAAAAGCTCGTTTCTTTATATTTCGATAATCTTTCTTTACTTCTTTTGAAAGGTCACCATCTCAAGAATATCTCCTTGCTTAGTAACTAAAGCTACTATTTGAAGGCTCTACGGATGTTATTTAATATGTGCGTGGGTAACGAAGGAAAGGAACTCGCCTACGTTTTTAGGGTTCCGTACCCAAAGGGTGTAAACTCATGCCATCCGACCGTCTGTCTGCCCGTCGGTCGGTCCGTCGTCTGCGTATCTGATAGTTTACTGTTGAAAATATGGGTCCTTTGCGTCTACGGTAATTTGAGTTTCTGACACATGCAACCTTTAAACTGTATCTTTTGAACTAATTCGTGATTTACAGAACTAAACTATTAATGCATCAAATTAACTACTTCTATGAACACAAAAACACTTTGCAACTAGCTAAAATTAATAGATTCTTAAAAAATATCCGTTTCGGATTCGGCCGAAACAAAAACAGAAACCGAAATTCGGTTCGGGCTCACGCTAAGGATCCACTCAAACCTGGTAGATTTTTTTCCTTAAACTCCCACATGGCTTTTATTTGACATTTTTTATTTCGATTTAATGTTAGAATTATTTAATAACTAATTTCAAACCTTATTGATTTTTAAACATGTTACAGCCATGTTGTGCTATTCCGAATCAAATTAAAGATTGAAAAATTCAGTCTCGGGCGGGATTCGAACCCGCACTCTTCTTCCAAACCGGGGAAGTGCGTTATCTAATTTCGCCATCGAGCCATTTGCTCAGAGACCGAAATTTTCAATCCGATTTTTTTGTGTTTTTTGTGTATTTTGGTGTGCAAATAAAGAATATTTATCTTATCTTATCTTTTCAATCTGTTGCGTCTTTAAGGGGACGTTATTTAATAACTAAGTTAAATTATAGCATGTATGATCCCATTGTAGGGCAAAAGCCTCCTCTCACGTGGGTGAGGGGGAGTGTACCATACTTCACCACCAATAAAGAAGGCGAGGACTAAAGGTTTAGTTTTGTTATCTGGAGTGACAATTGGTCATTTGGGTCATTTGGGTCTTTATCGATGATACTCTGAATATAGAATATGAGTCTGGTCCAGACTGGTGACCAGAGGGCTGCAATTTGCCATGCATACGCTTACGACTATATTCCCCAAGAGGATAGTCAGAGATATATACTGAAAAATCAACATCCACGTTTCACTAGTAGTACCGAAACTCTGCCCAGCGTAACGAGTATTGAGCCTGTCGCAACTTATAATGGACTTTGGGTACAAAGGTACAATACATGCCTCGAAATTAAAGCACACAGATTTCCTCACAATTTTGCCGAGTTAAAGAAGAAATTGTTGAACCGACTGATAGTTTATAAATTCTATGTTCTAGTTTATTTAGCTTCAATTTAACCTACATCCCATTCCAGTAGGACTGGTTGAAAACGCATAATATAGCAGCCAACTGGCGCCACTACGTGTTTTAATTGCTTTTCTTTCTATTTATATACAGTTTTGAAAATTCAAGAACTGTATAAACTAGATTTAGATAATGTTATACTCGGTATGAATGTTGATTAAATATGCGTTGTGTTTGTTTCGATTTTTTTAAATCTTAGTCTCAATTTTTCACTTTCGTGAGTGGAGTGGCTACGGAACCCTATCATGAGCGAGTCCGACACGCTCTTGGCCGGTTTTTTAACTTTCTTTCTTAAGCCAATCTTATAGTCGTTTGATATGTTTTTTTACTATCTCATTTCTCAGAATAGATATATTCTACAGTAGGTAACATACAAAAAGAGAGCAAAATACAGAAAACATGGTTGGCAAACAATCGTGAAGCAATTCCCATGCATCATATTGTTGGTCAAAACACGTCAACAGGATAATAAGCACGTATAAGAGTAACCCATGGATGTATTGTTACTAGAATCGATATGGTTTTCCAGCTCAGACTTACGAGTACGCTTCAGCATTCAATAGTTCCATTACTGGCATGAATGCTTGAAAATTCTTGAGAAGACACGCTACGCGTTTTTGTTCTTATGTAGGTACTTAGTACGTCACTTCTACACAATACTACATACATTAATTGCAATATTATTTATTTCCACACGAAAACTTTAAAATTTTAATTAACAAAAAGTTTAAAATGGCCTATGTTGAACACACAAATAAACATATGAAAATGTCCTAAAAACCTATGAAACCCGCTTCGAAAATTGATTATCTTTAAAAAAGTATAAATTATACATACACTCACGATCGTAACCCCTTTCGGGGTAGTCAGAAACATTGCTACAACTACCAATTCTGTCTCTCATTCATTCAACATTCGTTTTTCATTCAAAAATTTATAATATACCCAATTTGTACAATCTCTCAGATTTAGACACCAGAACTTTTAATCTCTTCATGAATTTTTACTATAAAAACTCATTGTAATGCAAAACAGTTATAAGTCTTCGGGGTCCTCTAATGCGGTAAACCTTTTCCTTCTTAATTTAATTCTGACATTTCTCAGTTTAATCTTAATCAGTATTCTAAAATTCGAAAAGAAAAGTCCTGCACTGAAACTTCCAAACTTTTGTGACTTTGTAGCAAATACATAAGTAATCAAAAATGTATAACCAATTGTTTAGGTGCTACAAAAGTTTGGAAGTCACTATTATATTTAACAAAACCTTTTTTCAGTTTGTCAAAAAAAAAATGTTTTTCAGGCTTTTCCAGTAACCAAATCATTCTATCTCGGGGCATCTAGCGGAAACAGTATCCGCAACATTCGACATCGGCACCAAAACACAGTCTCTCTGACAAATAGCTCACAAAATGACAATTTACATACCCACATTATGTAGATACGAGTGAGACGACGAACGAATAGGCTTTCTTACGCACAAACACTATGGAAATGTTAGTGAGAGGATAATTTTTCGTCCTTTGTAGAATTTGCTTTACTCACAAAAATACTAGGCAGTTGATTTTGATGTGATTTATTTGATTATTAGCCTAGTAAATTTATACATTGTACCTTGCAAAAGGTCCGGTATCTACGATTTTTTTATATGTGATACGGGTATAGGTCCTTATTCAAAATCCAAGTTTTCGACCTTGAGGTGCTGCCGCGGACTCTGCCATGTCCATAAAACACCGAAAATTTCGAAGCTTTTTCAGTTTTCATTATTTAAAATCTTAAGTTTAGTTTTTAAAGAAAAATTATATTTTAGAGGAATTAACAGCACTAAATACGCTACAGTTTAGTTTTTCAATCATCTTTTTATACTGTATAGTTACCGAGATACGACACTTCAAAATAAGGGCAGTTAGGGCTAATTCTTAACTGCCCTATGCCTGTGGGTGCAGAAAAGCTGGGCTCAAGAGGTTTTTATATGTAGGTAATCTCTGGAAGTACCAAACCGATTCTTAAAATTCACTTATAGAAAGCTATACTATCTCTGATAACCATAAGCTACATTTTATTTATTTAAAAAAAAACTATTCGAAATCTAAGTACAGTATACCAATTGACCGTTATTCAACATTTTTGCTGAAAATTTACAAGTGTCGCATCTTATGGTTCAAAAACATATTGTAGCGCATTATTTATACTTCTTCTAAACACCTTCACAGCGAAACCTAAAGTTCATAACATATTTAATATTTAAAAAAAAACGAAATTTTAAGGAATTAGTCATACCTCTCCATTCTTTGAGGTGTTGTATCTTGGCAACTATTCAGTATATAAAGATGATTCAACTATCAAATTGTAGCGCATTTGGTCTTGTTTAAACCTTTAGTAAACAAGTTTGCTCTAAAACCCAAAGTTTAAGTTTTACTGAAAAAGTCTCAATATTTTCGTTGTTTTATGGTCACACCAGAGCCCGCGGCAGGACCCCAAGGTCGAAAACTTGTATTTTTATTAAGGACCTCTACCTGTATATCATATCCAAAAATCCCGGATACCCGACCTTTTGTAAGGTAGGGTATCATTTTCCAAACAGATTTACTGAACTATATGTAGCGATTGAGCATTGTAGTGCTTTGTAGAAAGTTGAACAACGTTAAGTGTAGTGCGTCTTTGGTTAGGTAAGTACCCAACCCATTTATTTCGCGTCCATCCGTGTTACCGTGGTACGATAAATATATTTAATACAGGATATCACCGGTAAATAAGTTCGCCCTTTGTAAATTACTTTTCTATTGATTGTACCTATCAATGTGTCTTTGTTACAATAAAGTTCTAAATAATAATAATTGGTTTGACGATAGAATTGCTCAACTATGTACTAACTAAACTAACTTATTTAAAATCCACATAATCTTCATGGTATCGTAAGGCCAACGCCTTCCCTTCACCATTAAAAAAATATACTTTTCATTTTTCGAATTCAATTCCGCAATGAAAAAAATATGTAGTTATCCTAAAATCACACACAGTCACTCACTCATCAATCAATTTCAGAAAAATAGTGTTCTTTATTAGTCACAGACAACAAGTACCTGTAAAAAGCATATCCTCAGCAAAAATAAAAACCTTTCAAATAAATTAACAATTTTTATCAATCCCAAAGAATAGTCAATAAAACGGACAAAGCAGTTAGTCAATCTAAAAAAAAGCATTTTTGTACAATAAAAGACTAATGTGTAAGCCGTTTTAACGAAATAGCCCCTATATCCACGCAATGGGGGACACAATAGGCGCGCTATAGGAAACAATTGCCCCTGTAATTTATGTTGCCGCAACAGACCAGTTTACTGCTGCGATAAACCGAAATGGCGTAACTCAAAAAAGTTTATATTCTTACCCTGTCGCATTTGATATGAAATTGCAGTAAAATGGCGAGGGAAAAGAGAGAAAATATTGTGTAATGACGACCATTGTTAAAAGCAAAAGTTATATGACTGTGTGAGAATTATCTTTGAAAACTCAGAGCATGTCAAATGCTCGGGGTTTTCAAAGATAGCGTTTTATCGTTATCATGAAATTTTCTACAAAGGTTTATTTTTACTTTTAGTACATTATATTTTTATTTACAGCGTCAATTGTACTTTAATTTCAAACATTTTAAAGAATGAACACTTGGTAAAATTAGCACCAGAATATTATTTCAATTTCAGAATTTGTATAAGGTTGAAAAATAATTCAAAAAGTTTAATAATCAATTATGTCCTAATAATTTTTGGAGTGTTAGTGTGAATGGACGAGTTCTTTAAAAGAATATGTGGATTTAGCAACAATAAAAATTACTTATTAACATAATTCGGACTTAAGTTTCTTAACTCAACATTAAACCGCTTGATTAAATCTCTTTTCAAAGATTATTCCAATTTTTGTAAATGGTTATTGACCTCTAAAAGAAGTTGAGAAAAAAACGGAATACCTAAAACGATCCATTAAGCGAAAAACATTTCTTAATTTTCACATCATTCCATCAATCATAGTTTCTTCTACACAAGCATTGTAATTGTATAAATTGTTAGCACACTAACAATAGGGCTGATTTATTTTCTTCAGTAGGTACACGGAGAAAAATTTCTGTGACAGCAATTTTATTTTGTAGCATGTACTAGAAAAAGTGTTGTTGACGTTGTTGTAAATCTAATTCTCGTAAATTTAACTAAAATTTACTTTCAACAACACATTTTCTAGTAAAGTCCACTAAAATTAAACAGTTGTCATCGGTATTTTTTTTTAGTAGACTTTACTAGAAAATGTGCTGTTGTAAGTAAATTTTAGTTAAATTTACGAGAATTAGGTTTACAACAACACTTTTTCTAGTACAGCCTACAAAATAAAACTGCTGTCACAGAAATTTTTCTCCGTGTAGGTATTCCGTTTTCGAACCTTATTTTCATTGTACTCTCAATTACGAAAAATCTATATAACACAAGATACGCCGTTTCGACCGAGTGACCCCTTATATGGGTCACAGTCTCCTCGGCTATTTGCATGTATCATTTTCTGGTTTAGTCAGCTCTGGCCTATCGATTCATGTATGTACATTTTCATCTTCCTTCAGTTATTTATAGCTATTGGACTCTGGCATGTAGTAAATATACTGTTTTTATACAAAGTTATTATTGTATAGGTTTGAATTTGTGACTTCAAAATATTAACAAAGTTGTAACAAAACATATAATCTACACTTTTATACAAAATAACAAAAAAAGGTTACGATATGGTGCTTAGGTGTAACCGACTCTAAATCATATATTTTTTGTGATTAAGTCTGCTTATTCGCTTGTTTGATGAACCGATATTAATGAACCTCTTATGTGTTTAAAGCTTATGAATAGCGTTAAAACTTATACATATTTTATGTGGCTAATGATAACTGGAACTGGTGGGACGGCCGAAGTCGCGGGTAGAAGCTCGTAGGTATGTGAATAAATTTATATCTAGGTAGTAAGAAAAGTTTTACTGGAAAATGTTATTAACAAGAATGTTATAGAATAGATAATCTTTCTAAAATGTTAAACAAGGTTACTGTAACTGTGGCTTTTAATATTCTCACTCCTAAATTTAGAGTAATGTTGGATTAAAACACAGACAATTTTCCAGGAGAGAAGTGACCTTCTTCTTTCTTATCGTGTGGGCAGAGCCCTGGTGTCAGAGTTTGAAGTGACCTGAAGTTATTATATTTTCAAACTCACCCTTGACCTTTGAATCCTTTTACGTCACGCCTTCAAATTAATTTAAGTACCTATCCGGCTTTTCAGAATTGTCGTAGGTCACAGCAGAGGTACAACAAAGAAGGAGTTTTACAGTCAATTAAATTGTTTGTGTCGTAGGTTTATGCAAAAGGATACTCCTCGTGTAGTCACGATATAAGTCAGAATATAGTCGTAGGAATTATGCATGTACGCAATTTATATGTTACAGTCAAAACTCATAACCGTTCAAAACCACTTTTGACTGCAAAAATCAGTCAAAAGCGGTTTTGACCGATGATGCCCTTAGTCAAAATTATATTTTCGAGTGGACAAGGTAAACCCTAGCAATTCGGATCTGGTGATCGCAAGAAACCTAACATTCTCGTCGCTTCGCTCCTCGCTAACCTAACCGACTGTATACTCATAACCGCAACCGTCTGCAATTTCTGTAAAAAGTGGTGGTTTTGACCGGTTATGAGTTTTGACTGTAACATATACAAGTGTTCCAAAAGTGGTTTTGCTTGGTTGCCAAAGTTGTCTGACCTGCCAATAGGAAGTGTGGTTTGTTCGATACAGAAAAGGAGGTATACTACATTTTCCGCTGCGATGCGGCCCGTTCTGCCCCGATGCGACTCGTATTAGTATGCGGTCAACTGCGGTCACCTTAACATTTATCAATGTAGTACCATTTTTAGGGTTCCGTACCTAAAGGGTGAAAACGGGACCCTATTACTAAGCCTACGTTGTCCGTCCGTCCGTCCGTCCGTCCGTCCGTCCGTCCGTCAGTCCGTCCGTCCGTCCGTCCGTCCGTCCGTCAGTCCGTCTGTCCATCCGTCCGTCCGTCAGTCCGTCTGTCCGTCCGTCCGTCCGTCTGTCCTACATATTTAGGGCTGTAACTTTTGAACCGTAATAGCTAGATAGTTGAAATTTTCTCAGATTATGCCTTATTACGGCGGATTTGTTAACAAATAATAAAAATGGCAGAAAGTTAAAAATTAAGGGGGGTTTTCAACAAGAAACTAGTTTTTATCAACGTTTTTTTCTTCACGCTCTATAGTAAAAACGGTAATACATACAAGCGTCAAACTTAGTGTGATTATAGAGCAAACTCTACAGAATAACAACAAATACTAAAAACCGGCCAAGTGTGATTCGGTCTCGCGCTAAAGGTCCCGGGCAAAAAAAGATTTTTTCAAAGTTAATAGTGTTGTGTTCTGTGGTGGTGTGGTACGGAACCCTCGGTGCGCGAGTAGCCCGACTCGCTCTTGACCGGTTTTATTATATACCGACGTTCATATAAAACTGTTTAGTTTATAAAACTCAACTCTCTCTCAATTTAATGCAGTTTATTTTCCAGCAAAAGCTAAAAGTTTGTTGTGTATGAATACATTCCGAAAACGTTTACAATGTTTAATAGAACTAAATGCTAGTTAATTATATAAGTTTTCAGGAAATTTGTAACATTTCAGGGAAGCACTCGGATGCAATGTTATAAAATAAAACTTGCCAAGTGCGAATCGGATTACACATGCGCACCGAGGGTTCCGTACCACCACACAACAATATTAACCTACATAAAAGTTTTGTTTTCTCAGGGACTCTTAGTTAGGTAGGGTTTATACAGAAGAGACGCGTGGCGGTGGCGGGTAGTCAAAGTAACACCAATATAAACCTTAAATTAAGGTGGCGGTTGACAGGCGACCGCACGCCGCACGCCGCAACCGCATGTCGCGACGACACTACTGGTTTGTATGTAATTCTATGAAATACCCTGCGCAGCCGGCGACACGCTGCTCGACTTCACTGCGGTGCGGTCGAGCTTCACTGACGCTCGACCGCAGACCAGTAGTGTCGCCGAGTGCTGCCAGCATGCGATAATTATCTTAGATTCACGATATTTTTGAATGGCATGCGATAGAACATAAAAGTCGGGTATAACACGATAATTCATACAAATTCCACGATATTTCTTTAATTTAATGAAATTTCTATTTTCAAGCACATTTTCCGTTAAATTCCAACAATAAATCATACT
This sequence comes from Agonopterix subpropinquella, assembly GCA_922987775.1. Lineage (NCBI taxonomy): Eukaryota > Metazoa > Arthropoda > Insecta > Lepidoptera > Depressariidae > Agonopterix > Agonopterix subpropinquella. The sequence goes on along the minus strand of OV277698.1, from coordinate 15,482,468 downwards.
GGCGTTTGGTATTTGGTAAAACAGTGTTTAAATATTACTAGATATAATAAATACGAGATGATAATTTTGGGAAACAAATAAAAAAACATGTTTTTACTTTTTACGGAAAATTTTTCTACTTATTCGTTTTTACGAAAATCTTTTCTATTCACCCTTTATTAGAGCTCAAGTTACGGCATAGTAGATATAAAGCATCATCCTAAATCTTAAAACCCTACTGAAAATTATTACCCCAAAAAATACCCTAAGTTGGCAATACTGTCTGTAGCTGCGGCGTGCAGTTGCGGCGTGCGGTCGTCTTCCCATTCACGACCGCAGTGACGTGTCGCGGCGACACGTCGCGACCGCACGCCTCATGCGGTCGGCTACCAATTTGCTCCTTTACGTAGCATAGCGCCGTTTTTTGACGTAAAGAAAAATCGCGCCCCCGCCACCAGGCGACGTCGCCTGGAGGCGCGGGCGTAATTCTCCAAACGACTCTATGCTACGTACTATAAGGTTTATATTGCCGCACGCACCCCGCCCGCAAAATGTCCGCGCCACGTCACTTCTGTTTAAATGCTCCCTTAGAGCGAGACCGATTCATACTTGCTCGGTTTTTATTATTTGATGTTGTACTACTATGTTTTATTAAATACTCACACTATGTTCAACTCTTGTATGTATTACCGTTCTTACGATAGAGCAAGAGCAATAAACGTTGATAAAAAATAGTTTCTTGTATTTAGAATTGTTGTTTTTTTTTTTATACAATTTATCCTTTCGGAAATGCAATGGGAACTAGCCCTTACAGCATGGTCATAAGTTACATTTTTCTTTGTACTTAAAACTAACTTAACTAATCTTACACCTAAATATTGAAATGTGTGGGTGATACACACATTCCAAGTTCAAGATAAGTTTTACGCGAGGATCAATCCGAATCAAACGGGAGCGCCTTCTTTATTTCTCACTTTTACTATATTGTTCTTCATTGATGACACATTATTAAACTAATTTCACCACATTAACACAATAATAGCCACGAAAAACGAATCCAGAAAATTAAGAAACAAAGCCCGTCCTTATCCTCATGATTCCCGTGCAAAACCATCCTGATGACGATGGGATGATGGGATGATAGGATGACGATGAAATTGTGGATGATTATGTAAGCTCGCGCGATGCCGCCAAAACCACCATACGAGTAAACTTGCGCCAAAACTTTTGTTCTTTCTTCGTATGTATTTGAGATTCCTGTTATGTTGGTCGATCTAAGCAACCGTTTGGTACACAATCCGCACGAAATTATGTCACAAATATCACTAAAAACCAACTTTTCACAAATATCAAATACAGACACAAACGAACAAAATAATGGCGGCAAGCAAACTCCTTTAGAATTGTTGACCCTCATTGATATTTTATTTTTTTATTGAAGTGAAAACTTCTTTAGCGGCGTTGTGCACTTTTGGGATGGGTAAAAAATGTTAAACTCGCGTCGGGACCGTGACGTCACGTGACAATTCGTAAGACGTAAGATCTCTTAGTTTTTTTTTCAGTATTTACCATCAAATCTGCAATAATATCGCATATCTTGATAAAGATACAGCCCTTTATAGGTAGAATAGGTCGACAGACAGACGGACGGACGGACGGACAGCGTAAGGTCCCGTGTGTCCCATTTGGGTACAGAACCTTAAGAGCCTACCGAGAGTGTTGTGCTGCCCTAAATCGTATTTTTTTAATTTCTTTACAATTAAATAACATTTCCAAAAAGCATGAATGTCACATTTACCTAGTCATTTCTGATTTTCAATTTATCAGGTTACTGCGGATTTGTTTTTATAATGTTTGTAGTTATTATCTTTAACGATAATAGTTTTAACGATAATAGCTACAAGCATGAAATATAATTGTTTTGACGACCCGGTTGGTGTAATGGTCGCCACACCGGACTGCCAAACCAGGGTCCTGGGTTCGAATCCCGGTTCGGTCATGGATGTTATATGTTTGTGCCGTTATTGTATGATTCCCATAACAAAAAGCCTAAGGCTTACCTTGGGATCATTACAATGTATGTGCCTGTGAGCGTTATTTATTTATTTATCATAATCCGTAATGTTCCGATAAATTGAAAGCCAATCAGGACTACAAGGTGACATTCTTGTTTTTTGGAAATATTGTTTAATTGTTAAGAAATAAAAAAAATACGATTGGGGGCAGCACAATAGGCTCGGTGCAGCCTTAAAAACTGCGGAGTAAAACATAAGGTGCCGCTCACCGTTGCGAAGCGTGACTGCATGTGAAAGTTAGTCGCCGCGTGGGCTGCAACCAACGTCGCGGTTTTTAAACCTCTTAGTGTTGGTGACATACCCATTGTACAGGCAAGGGGAACATCAACACGAATCATTTATTTCAATCGCCGATGACATGCTACACATTTTTGAGGAGTTCCATTGTCTATCTCCGAAGTCCTTCACCAGATCTTCACCAAATTAAAATGGCACCACCTCTGAAGTATGACCTACCAAACAAAAAAAAAATGAATCATCAAAATCGATTTGATTTATAATTGGCGGAATAATCGCGTAACAAACATAAAAAACATACGGGTCGAATTGATAACCTCCTCCTTTTTCATCGGTTAAAAATGGTCTCTATGCATTCCATTACGTATCCTACACGCCACCAATTAATATTTTTGCAAATATCTTTAAGGTACACGCGGCGACACATCAAGCTACGCAAAACCAACATAAGCTGGCACGCGTAGGGTGAATAACGTATAACGTCGCGCGGCCAGCTTATTTTGGTTTTGCGTAGCTTAATGTTTCGCCGTGTCTACATCCATTCCAAGTTTAAAATTTTATTATAATGTATGTATGTAGATAATAATACAACAAAACCAACATTCTCACTCAAAATAGAAATAAAAGCGGTCAAGTGCGAGTCGGGCTACTGGCGCACCGAGGGTTCGTACCACACCACTACAAAACACAACATTATTAACTTAGAAAAAAACAAATTTTTTGTCCGGGACCTTTAGCGCGAGACCGACTCACACTTGTCCGATTTTTAGTATTTGTTGTTTTTCTGTAGAGTTTGTTCTATAATCAAACTAAGTTTGACGCTTGTATGTATTACCGTTTTTACGATAAAGCGTGGAGAAAAAACGTTGATAAAAACTAGTTTCTTGTTGAGAACCCCCCTTAATTTTGAACTTTTTGACAGTTTTATTATTTGTTAACAAATCCGCCGTAATAACACATAATCTGAGAAAATTTCAACTATCTAGCTATTACGGTTCAAAAGTTACAGCCCTAAATAGGTAGGATAGACGGACGGACGGACAGACGGACGGACAGACGGACGGACGGACGGACAACGTAGGCTTAGTAATAGGGTCCCGTTTTCACCCTTTGGGTATGGAACCCTAAAAAAATAGTAACATTGTCGACCTAGGAGAATTTAATTTAATTAGGAGAAGAACATGAAGCTTAGGTTATTGTAATGTTTATTTCAAAAACATTTTTAATTTAACATAATCATGAAATTTGTTTTATATTAAGTCTGAGTAGGACGGGGATGGGGTGGGGGTAGGGGGTGTGTAGTAGTAATTAGATAGAGCCTAACCGTAACTTAAACAGGATGTGACAAAACACCCTAGTATAATTCATAATTATGTCAAACAGAAAGAGCAAACCCAAACTTAATAAAAAAAATTGCGATTGAAAAATGTATTCTCGGACAACTTACAAAATCAGGGCTATATCCTTCCTCTGCAAATTTAAAAGCTTATAATTATAAAGAACTACTTTAAACTCAGTAAATCTTTTCCTAGGGGAAATTAAAATAAAACTGGTCAAGTGCGAGTCGGGCTACTCGCGCACCGAGGGTTCGGTGCCACACCACCCTAGAACACACATTATTAACTTTTTTGTACGGGACCTTTAGCGCAAGACCGACTCACACTTGGCCGTTTTTTAGTATTTGTTGTTATTCTGTAGAGTTTGCTTTATAATCACACTAAGTTTGATAAAAACTAGTTTCTTGTTGAGAACCCCCCATAATTTTTATCTTTTTGACATTTTTATTATTTGTTATTAAATCCGCCGTAATAACGCATAATCTGAGAAAATTTCAACTATCTAGCTACTACGGTTCAAAAGTTACAGCCCCTAAATAGGTAGGACAGACGGACGGACGGAGGGACGGACAACGTAGGCTTAGTAATAGGGTCCCGTTTTCACCCTTTGGATACGGAACCCTAAAAAGGAAAACCATAATATACACAGTGTGATTGAAATGTTATTCTCAAACGGCTCTAATCCGTTGGGTAACACTATTAATATCGAAGCATATACAAATATTATTGTAGACCGACAAAATCCTGCTAAATATCAACGCAAAATCATGGTTCCGTTCCGATAAAACAAACCCTCAAAGGCCTGCTAAGAAGTATATTATGTTGTAGAGTTTAGACAGCGACAACACGTTCCGCTTCCGACGCAGTAGTGCTTCAAGCCCCTACATTGAATAAATGATTTTGATTTTGACTTTGACCTGCCATAAGCAAAAATAATATTGATGACGGTATGCACCTTTCACACCCCTGCATTTCAATTTACATGATTTTTTTGCGCGAGGGTCGCGAATGCGTCGCTTAGGAGCTTAATTCAATATGAAGTGTACAAGGTGTGGCGAAAGCGTAATACTCGCTCAGAGCACGCGTCGCCTACGAGTAGCGAACGCGTTGCCCGATATAATGTGTACTTTATTGATTAATAGTTAAATTTCAAATTGCATTAAGCTGCTGAAAAAATATCTGCTCTTATTAAACCCTCGCGTGAAAAAAATGAATGAATGAATTTTTAATACGTTCAAATGTAGATTTGAACAATCTGAAGACTGTCTTCGCTTTTTTCATATCATTCAGTTTTGAAAACGTATTTGGTCATACTGTCCGGTTTTTGGACTAATGAGTATCAAACCTCACGTAAAAAAAATTGTTTCATGTAAATATTTCGCTCTCTCTGCTAATTTTTTCATACGGTAAAATGATGATTTGAACGGTCTAAACTGCCTACGCTATGTCCAAAGCATTACGTTTAGGTAACGTATTTGGTCATACCGTCCGGAGTTTGGACTAAATAGAGACCTTAGTCTTAGTATGTATCCGTCCATCTGGCAGTATTTCAACGGCAATGAACCCGGAAGCAATTCACTCCAGATTTATTACATCTCTACAGTTTCAGACCATCGACATGTTAGCGAGAGCTTATCTGATTTAAACGTAAGGGGTTTTAACAAGTTAGTAGCTTTTGTCAACCATGTTTTAGTTCTTTGTCAGTCTTGAATTGTAACGCAGTAACTAAGTGGTTCAGTAGTGATTATGGCGTAGTCTATTCCCGTAGTTAACAAGGAACAAAACATAACCTTACTATAGTAGAAATAATACACAAACACATAAATGTAACTAACAATACAAATAATAGGTTTTTAGAGATTTTTCAATTTTTTTTACATATAACGTCAAGAGGTCAAAAAACAGTAACTACCTATTCACTATAATAATAAACACATTACGTTCCGAACCGTTATCAATAAGCTTGAAAGGAGATAAAAAGAACATCGTAACATTATCTACATAACAAAACCTCTGTTATATCGCGTTTCTTTTTATCTTCAACCTTTAAGTAAAAATTGATTCCCGGTCGACGACTGAAAAGGACAAAAGATTTTTTTGCTAAGAATATCTTTTATATTTTATCAAATGTTGAAATCAAAATGTTTTCTTAACCTCCAGGTTAAATTTATAACCTGCAACTTTGAATCTATTGTAATTCAGTTTTAAGTTCATTTAATCCTTACCTTATACCTGACTTAGCTTTTGTCTGCGATTTGGTCCGCGTCGATTTCGGAAAACATTAATCCCCCGTTGTACCCCATTATAGGGGTAGATTTTCGAAAAATCCTTTTTTAGTGCATTTCATTTCATTCTCTGTCGAATACACTAATTTGTATGTTTCTATCTTCAGCGGTTTAGGACGTGCATTGTTTGTCAGTTAGTCAGTAAACGAACTGTTTTATAAGGTTTTCTATCTTCATCTTCAACGGTTTACGCTGCGCTGTGCTTCAAAGCAAAAGAGGATTGGAAAAAACTGGCCAAGTGCATGTCGGACCACGCTCAAGGTAGGGTTCCGTAGTTGCCCGTCACAATATAATATGGACTAAGAAGACTTTTTGTTTTATACTACGGTTTAACGGCTAATAAAGTCTAAAAAGTACATTTTATAAGTTAGTCGACTATTACTCGGAAACTTGTAAAGCCTACTTAGCGGTGATAGTTTTCCTTTTAAATTCGTTATATATGCTATTGTAATGAATTTTTTTTAAATCTCTAACTACAACCGTTTAGCTGGGAGAAGGGGGGGACACTTGACTCTACCGAAAATGTTCGCTTAAGCTTAATATTTCGCTAACGGATCCCTAAATCGAAAAATGGTTATCCAAACCCACAATGTTTTTAAAAGACCTATCCAACGATAGGTACCCCACATCATGGGATAGACGAGAAAAAAAAATCATCCCCAGTTCACGTATAGGGGAGGTACCCTAAATTAATTTTTTTTTTCAAGATTTTATTTTACCACTTTGTCGGCGTAATGAATATGTAAACATATGCCAAATTACAGCTTTCTAGTAATAAGCGCCTCTGAGCTAAGCCGCGGACGGACGGACGGACATGGCGAAAATGAGCTACTATATAGTCGCTAGATTTTTGTATTTTCAACACTTGGATAGCCAAAAAAGGGTTACATTTAAAAAGGACTTTTAAATGCAGGGCTGCCAGTAGATTTTTCATAATTATTCAGCCATGTCCGCGAAATTATAGAAAATTGCCTTGCAGGGTATCATAAAAAACCGAACCGAACTAAAAGATTTTTTATTATTTATCATTGATTATTTATTTACTCATCTATTGGTAAGTATAACATTCTGTTTTAAACACAATAATAAGGTCAAGATTCAGGCTGTAGATCAGAAATTTCTTTTGAGCATGAGCTTAGTCTAAATAAGTATGGTTGAAAATGTATGGTATCTATGACTGTGACTTAGGCTGAGATTCAGAGACGATTTTTTAAGTCATAGTTAGAACTAAGTAGGGTCAAAATGTATGGATTTTGACGTACGGGAGTTCGAACTAAGACTTAAAAAACATCTCTGATTCTCAGCCTAAATAGCGGCTTCAATGTTACTGGTATGTGCTTGTTAATTAGTTTTATGCCTGTTTTATATTCAATTATACATGAGAGTACAGGATACATAGAGGATACAAACTACCACCCAATTATACAATTTTGGTATCCAATTATACAATCTGGCAGCCCTGTTTAAATGAGATTCTTGCGCGTACAACATACATACATTTTATTAATAAGAAAATTGCCCCTTGATTTCATGAAACATGATACTTTATTCATGAACCCTCATAACAAATGAAAATTTTCACACAAATACCGTTTTTTCTCTGAATACAAAGTTATTTGAAAGAAAAGCGACGTCGTCGTTTAGACGGGGCACGATCTTAAAGGCGGTACTAGACAACCACTGCATTCGTCGAATACTTGGCATTCGTTCAAACGTTCAAACCATCATATCTGGAAAATTTTCAGTTACAACCCTGTTACAAATTACAAACGTACTCAGTGCTGGTCACAGGGCGAGGAATGTGTCAGCAGAATAAAAGTTTAGTAGTCACGAGCTTTTACCCGCGACTTCGTCCGCATAAATTATATACCAGATTTTAATTCAAATGATAAGCTATCAAACAAAAAAGTTTCATCAAAATCGGTTCAGTAGTTTTTGCGTGATACTCGAACAAACAAACACCCAAACAAACAAACAAACAAACAAACAAACATACAAACAAACCAACAAACAGACAGATAAAAAATCCAAAAATTGGTGATTTGGAATCACGGTCAGGTAAAAACCATGTCGTAATTTTTTTTTGTAAATATCTTCAATGTACATTATAATAGTTTAGATACAAATTTAAAAAATCTTTATACTTCTAAAAGCCGTTTGGAGTGTACCTAATCACATTAGAATGGGTTCTGTTTGCGACGATTATGGTCAATGCCCACTGCAAGAGCAGCGGCCAGCAGAGCGCGATATTTTACCTAGCATATTAAACTTTATCTAAACATTGAAGATATTTACAAAAAAAAATAACGACATGGTTTTTACCTGTCCCTGATTCCAAATCACCAATTTTTGGATTTTTTGTCTGTCTGTTTGTTTGTTTGTTTGTTTGTATGTTTGTTTGTTTGTTTGTTTGTTTGTTTGGGTGTTTGTTTGTTCGAGTATCACGCAAAAACTACTGAACCGATTTTGATGAAACTTTTTCTGTTTGATAGCTTATCATCTGACTTAAAATCTGGTATATGATTTATGCGGACGAAGTTACGGGTAAAAGCTCGTCTATACTTATAAAACAGTTCAGTTACTGACTGACTGACTGACAATACACAACCTAAACCGCTGAAGATAGAAACATGAAATTACGAATATGCATTCTACGGAGGATTTAGGGGTACACTAAGAAAGGATGTTTCGATATCCTAATTTCACGCGGATGAAGTCGGGAGCAAAAGCTAGTAAGATAACAATATATCAGTTGAGGTGACACGGCACGACTCCGAATGTGTTAATTTAAAACATCGAGGTTCAATCCTAATCCAATTTCAGTCCTAATCACATTGCAATCCAATTACTACTCAACTGTGCTGAATTCCGTATCGCGCTAAACTTGACTTATTTACTATTGTCACAGAATAAATACTATTGTGACTAACAGCGATCTGTCAAAACAGCTCTAACGGCTGTCAAATGACTAGCGCGATACCGAATGTGTTCACAGTTGTGGTTCGCACGCGGTGCAATCACAGTTCAATGGAGATTTTTAAGAGAGTTGGGTGTCCCCCGCGTATAAAGCCTATTGGAATTTTATCTTATTTCGCAGTAGATAAAGTCCAATTTGCTAGTTAAAAAGCCGCACGCTGACAGCCGCTGCCTTTTCAGTCGGAATTGATCCTTAGCAAATGTATGAAGTTCGTCTCTACTGCAGATCAACAAACAAATACTTGTTTGTAATTCATGAAAGGAATTCGACAAATCAGACGTTTAAAAACGGAATCGACTACTTTGTGGGCTTGTGGAAATGTTGAACGCGCAGTGTGGTGCCAGCACGGTAGGTACTGGCAACGTCGAATAATACTAATAATGGGCGAAGCTGGGTCAAAAGAAAATCATTTCTATCCGGCAACTTTGGAGGCAAAGTTTTCTTCAATATAACGAATTATTGGATTTGCAGATCCCACGCAGGAATCTTATCGGACGTAGGGTGATATCTTTTTCTGTGAAACTTACGAATTTGTTCGACGTAATTTGGTTTCTTTTTGTTTGATTACGCGTATTTGTTACGGACGCCGGTCTGTAGGTAAGTAAAGTTTTACTATATTTTATGAAGGGGTACTATTAGAGCAATATAGCTAGCCTAGCTAGCCTAAGTCAACGTATTGTCCGTACCAAATATTTTCACCTTGACATATACAACGTGTTAATGAATTAGCGCAAAACCACATACACCCCAACTGATTTATAACAAAATAATTAGATTGAAACAATTATTTAATTATTTTGATTATTAAAATTTAAAGTTATTCGCTTTTTAAGTTTTGAGGCAAAAATGATTTGTTATCATTTCAGCACTGAAAGAAAGCGCTAACGTACTCATGGATACATTTTTATAATCTTGTTTTGGTAGTAAGTAGGGTGAGTGTGCCCGTGTGATGGGTTGACATCGGGTTCGGAAAATTTTAAATTTTGCAAACAAATTATTTAATATTTTGAAAATATTACTTATATTGAAACCATGATAATTCGACTCTCCTCTCGATTCTAAACAAACTCTTTTCTAGTTTTGCGTTAATTCATTAACACGTTGTATTTATTCACAGGTAAATCAACTGTAGTGCTGATCAGGAGTGCGATTTTTGAAACCAATTCTTTGAACTCAGCAGTTGAAAATCTCAAAGTTACTATGAAGATATGCATCTTTCCCTGAAAAAGTGTGAGCGTATTAAGGACCCTGTATTCAATCATTATGATTTATTTACATCCTAGATACTTTATTATTATCATGTCCTAAAAGAATATTATATTTCATTTTAGATCATCGCGAAAAATGTTGATGAAACTTTTTGTTCGTGTTTGTAACCTTAGACTTAAAATCTGGTCGGTATATACAGGGTCCTTCATTGACTGCCTCCGTGGTCTAATGGACAAGAGCATTGGGCTCTCGAAACGGAGGTCGTGGGTTCGATTCCCACGGGGGACACCTAGTGATATGTCACTTTGTTGGTTTTTCCCCAGTTGATTAGGGCATTGCAGGCTGAACCACCTGATTGTCTGAAAAGAAAAATGATTCCGTGCTTCGGTTGGCACGTTAAGCCGTTGAGTCCGGCTATTATCTCTGGTGGTAGTAGTCGTTACATAAAAACCACGTCAGAGGCCGTAAGGCGGTCTGAAAAAACTCTGACACCAAGGGCTCTGCCCACACGATAAGAAGAAGAAGATCATCCCCTTAAAAAAGTGTCAGCATATTAAGAAGGACCCTGTATATGCTTTCCCGTTGTTAATTTAGGTAAAATAGAATTTGAGACAGAAGTGACTCCATTTCTTAATATTCCCGGAACCAATAGTTAATTAATAGTGCGACTATTTATAAAAGCAATTGCTTAAGCAAATTAGGTCTCGTTACATAAAGTAGGTCGCACCTCGCATGTAAAGGAAACCTTAATAAACCGGCGAGCGTGGTATCGAGTAATATAACCTACTAGCGTTAACCCGCGACTTCGTCCGCACAAATTATATACTTACCAGATTTTAAGTCGTATAATAAGCTATAAAAAAAGTTTCATCAAAATCGGTTCAGTAGTTTCTGCGTGATGCTCGAACAAAAAGACAAACAGACAGACAAATAATCAAAAAATTGGTGATTTGGAATCAGGGACATCTAAAAACCATATAGTAATCTTCTTTTTTTTTCATCTTCAATGTACAGACACACTTCTGTTACGGTTTTATAATAGTATAGATGTAAAATAAAATAAAATTCACAAATTATTAGATTTAAATGTCACAATTTACCTACAAAAATATACATGATGTCAAGCTAAAACTACTAATTTATAGCTTGACATCATGAGTCTAATGTCGATATATTCTTTTACATTGTAGAAACACATTTTATTTAGCCATTTGGTTAATGTTGTCTTAAAAATGTTTCCATGCAATATTTTAATGTTTTCAATTAAAACTTATTCAATGAAAGTCAATGAAAATTTTCAGAAACAATCTATACTTAAACTAATTTCTATGCTTCTAAGTATGTTATCAGATTTTCGTTTAAATATAGGTATAGTTTTAAAGTTACAGAGCCTCAAATATTTCCATAAAAATCTTAAATTAATCCTAGCATTGAAACTGTATATTTTTACGAAAATCTGCAACATATACAAGTATAGAGATTAGTTTCTAGATTACACATACTTGAAAAATTTTAATTGGTTTATATTTAAAATATTGACCAGACTTGGTTTGTATGGAGCGCGCTCCGAATTATTTCCCCTTAACAAAACACTGGCTCGGGGAAATACGGTGTGTGATGTTTGCTTTAAAATAATACAGAATTACATCGCTCCTAGACCGCGACGCGTTGGTCAAATAGCTGTAACACTCCAGTTCATATTTAATTCAAGTCAACATATTATAAGGCAGCGTTCAGACGACCCGCACTCTCACTTGAGTCTAATAAAAATATCGTATTGTATTTTGACGAGCGGTCGCGTGACGAGCGCGTGGCGGGTGCGGGGCAGGTGCGGGGTGGGTGCGGAGCGGGTGCAGAGCGGGTGCGGGGCGGATGTGGGGCGGATGCGGGGCTGGGGCGGGACGGGTGCGGGTTGGTTGCGGACTGGGAGCGAGGCGGGCGCAGGTGCTCTATAATAAATCTCGTATTGTATTTTCAACGTTTTTCCTTCTCGCTCTATCGGCAACCCTAGTTTTTCTAATACTTTAGATCTGTCTCCTTCCGATGGCACCTCATTTACTCCCCTAACAGACTGCTGGAAAAAGTTATATCAAAAATCATAATGGGAAAGGTGCTTGCGGCAAGATTTTTCTAGGCAACTTGGCGGCGTTGAATTTTAAAACCCCTGTGTAAACATACACTAGAATCCCATTTCGTTCGCCTATGAAATAGATGCATAATTTTACCGTCGGATCTCGGACTATACACCACGACCGCCAGAAAGGACGAGAACTACGAGACGAAATACTCTGTAGAAATATTAGTCGAAATTTCGTTGAAACCACTTTACACAGCGCACCGTGCCAAAGCTAGCATCTATCTATACTACAGCGTATATTAACAACCCTATTAACATTCGTCAGCATTCAAAAGTAACATATACGAACACAAACAGCCCGCAGTCCACTTTGTTACCGACGAGGACATAAATAACCTAGTTTATTCCTGTTTCAAATATCTACAGCGTGGAGAGCGTTGCAGGTGTAATATCTCAATCCGTTACCGACAGCCAGGGATATACGGTCGGGCTATGTCCGACTATTTAGTTACTGTACCCATACTGTGTCTATGTGTACACTTATCGATTTAGACAAGGAATGGTTTGTTTCAATTCGTGTTTCAATCTAAAGCGAATAGATCGCTTTAGATTCCCTGGTTTATTGATGAAGTTAAGATGTCAGTGTCTAAAACGGGCACTACTTTTGATTGGAATTCGATATGGGTTTTGGCGATTCAGAAATATTTATGAACCGTTACAATAACGCACGTAAGCAAGAATTTGAATTTTAAATGAGAATGTTTCAATTTAATTTTGCAAATCTATTGAAATAATTAATATAAGCTTAGTCCCGGTTTAATTTTAATCCCCAAAATGCAACAAAACAAGCATCCCCTCACAATTACTTAATAGAATCCCGTTTTTCTCCATCCCTAATTTCAGAGTTACAATTCTTCGATTGCAATAAATTCTGTAAGTTCCCCGTTTCGGGCCAACTTGGAGTAACACTAAACGCCGTATTTAATCAAAGATTAACTCTAATTGTGTTATTCATGATTTATGCCAGTTGGAGTGCCTCCAGCGCTGAAAAGTTAATCAGCTAAAAGCCTTTTTTACTTCCTGGCTCAAGAAACGAGTTAATTTACAACGAATTGCAGATTTTAATTGTTTTGTTTTTAATTAAACTGTGATTTTATTCTCAATAGAAATGGATAGCTTATTTTGAAATGCTAGTCTTACTTGAATTTCAATAAGATACCAGTCTCATGATTTCTGAATCCTTTATGGATCAAACGACATTAAATTGGCATCTGAGCTAAGGATATCTAAATGCATAGAGGAAAGAAGTATCAAAATGTATGTCATTTGATAGGTATCCCTTCTGTTGATAAATCATACTATTCTAATATTGTTTGATCGATTGATGAATATCTCATAGTCGATATCGAAAGTGAATGCTTATTAAGGAAAGCTTAGCTTTAATATTTGTGTTTATACACACTTATTCACTTAAAAATATTCTGCATACCTGACAAGGAGGATTTTCAGGTACGCAGAATATTTTTAAGTGAATAAGTGTGTATGCTAAACACAGATATTTAGGGAAGCGTTGAGGTATGCAGGATATTTTTAAGTGCATTAGTGTGTGCGCTAAACACAGAAGAACTCACTCGTCCATACCCTCCTAAATCTGATGGAACAAGGGTCTTTTACGATGAAAAGTGGGGTAGGATTCGATACTCTCACTCCGATACGAAGAGAGAAATTCCAATAATCGCTCAAATGACATCAATAAATTAATAAAAAATCTTACCAGATATCCAGTTCAGCAGGATAAATCCAAGGATCTTCCTCAGCACACAGACACTTATCGTCCCCATGTTTATCATTGTATTTACTTTTTTAATTTAATACAAACAGAGGCACCTTCTATCATCCTTCTTCGACATCGTGTCATTTCACTTCACTGTCACTTGTTATTGATATAGTCGGGCATTTTATTGAGTTCACCACCTGAAACAAGAAAGAGACATTCGTTTTTTAGGTTATATAGAAATATCATTATTTAAGACGGATTTGAATTACGTTTACCATACCAACACGACTTTGATAATGATACGACTTTCAAAAATTCATTGCACAGTATATTTTAAAGTTGCTCCTATACCAACAGGGTGTAAACTTAAATGAGTTACTTAATTGACGGGGTGCTCCTGACCATCAAACTGAACAAGTGTCACTATGGGACAAATGCTAAAATTTCGGAAAAAAAAACAGCTGCTCCATACATTTGGGTCGAGTCGCCATTGACATTTTCTATAGAACTGATATTTTTTTGGGATTTCAATGTTGGTCCCATCCCATAGTGAAAGATGTTCGGTTTGGTGGTCTGAAAGCACCCCATTTTGAACGCATTTAAGTTTACATCGTGTAAGTATATTATTGATGAACCGAACGGCTAACATTATAAATTGGAAAGTTATTAAAAAATTGTAGCACGTGCGTCATTAGTTAACCATTAGACTTTATCATGAAATGTTTGAATAAATTTGTATAGTCTAGCTAGAATCTGCAAAGCGGAGGCTCGCGGCGACACGCGTCTGTCTGGCGCCCATGACGTCTAGATTCTATAATAACGATTATAAGTTGAAGCCTGTTTCATAGGAAAGGAATGGTCCAATCGTTATTAGATTTGATTTCGTTATTGCATTCATTTATAGCCAGTAATGGAGAGGAACCCGAAGTATACCGTAAGTAAGCATAAGGTGGTAAATAATTACAAGCAAAGTATTTACATGAACCCTGGTAGAGATTTACAATGCTTTTACAATTAAATGCGTTATATATCGAACAGGGTACTTCAGACTATCAAACTGAAAAACTTTTAGTATGAGACCAACATGAAGTTGCGAAAAAAATATCTAATGCTTCATAATTTTGGTCAAATAACTATTGACAATGATAAAAATTTTTTTACAATTTCGATGTTGGCTCTATATTAAAAGCTGTTCAGTTTGAAACCAGGGGTGGCCAAGACGTCGACTGCGGTCGACGGTTTTATAGTAGCCCGCGAAGAGTTCAAAAAATGTAAAAGAAAGATAGAATCCATTTTAAAATCATGGCGCAATTTTCTAAAAATCTAATGTAACTTCCTAAAATTCAGAAATATCGCTGAAAAACTGTTCAGCTGTGTAACATGTGGAATTCGAAGGACTGTTTTCGAGTTTTGAGATTCCTGAAACTGTAGAAGAAGTCGAAGCTAAATCTATAGTGGTGCGAGGAGGAAATAATATTCATACTCTGATTGATACATCTTGTAAATTTTTGAAAAAAGAAGTTAGTTTGTTTTTTTGTTTGGGTGTTTGTTTGTTCGAGTATCACGCAAAAACTACTGAATCGATTTTGATGAAACTTTTTTTATTTGATAGCTTATCATCTGACTTAAAATCTGGTATATAATTTATGCGGAAGAAGTCGCGGGTAAAAGCTCGTAAGACATATTTTTTTAAATTGTATGTTTCCACATTACAAGTAGATTATGAATCGGCGTTTTCTATGGTGTAAGTTATGAAAAAACATCCACCACCAAAATAAACAAACATTTTTGATTGAATAAATATGTCAGCGAAGAATATTTTTTTAAAGTATTAGACCGCCAAGTATATCTGAGATGAAAAGTTTGGCCTCCCCTGGTCTAAACTAAACGGAAACCTCTTGTTCGATGTGTAACGCATCTGTATAGTTCAGAAACTTAAACTCAATGATGTCTTGATCGTAGGTTCCAATAATAAAATTATTTTCACCTTCCCCCATTAAATATGAAGCAGTGAATCCAGGTGACATCTGAATGCTCAAACCTGACCTTGTTACCTTTTTACTAAAACTAACAAGGCGAAAATCTGATTGAATAGAGGAAAAAACTATATTTTTCCTCGAACCCCATAAAAGGGAGATATATAGAGGCGTCACACCGTAAATGATTGATTACCATGACACGGGGCCATCCCGGAACTATCCATAAAAAATGTATGTTGACTTCTGAACGAAAAGAAGATAAAATCTGGGAGGGGTAGGGGATAAAAAGGGGATAAGTGTTTAGTAGTAGGCGAAAAGTGAGTCACGTTGACAATTGTTCCTTGTCTCTTTCCGACTTAGCGTCAAAGTAGAACCAGTAGAACGTGAGTGCTTGCGAGTGAGATATTTATGGAAAATATATGGAATATAATATGGAAAATACAGGGATAGTTTGGGCATAAAAGACCTATCAGACGATTTTAGAGCGTAGGCGATGTCGCAATTGCACCGCAACGCAACGACGACGTCGCAACTGAATCGCCGTGATTCTTACTGAGCGTTATCGCCACGGCACTGATTGAGTACACTTTGTATACTTTCTCTCTGTCACTGGTTTGCTTGAAGAAATCTCTTTTGAGATAAGCTCGCCCTTTTTAATTGTCTATTATACTGTTTTCATTTATATTTTCGTGTGTACAACAAAGTATTAAAACAAATAAATTGATCTCAGAAATATCGTGGCGATAATGCGGCGATGTCGGGGCGATATCGAAACGATTTCAACGCCTACGCTCAAAAATCTTTTGCATGACTTAGCCCTAAGAACTGGAGTGCGATTTTTGAATCTCATTCGGGAGTTCAGCAGTTGACAATGTCAAAATTACTATGGAGATACACATCTTTCTGCGGCTGATTTGACTTTCAAAAATCGCACTCCTGAAGTATGATTTTTGAAAGTCAAATCAGCAGTAGAAAGATGCATATCCACAGTAATTTTGACATTTTCAACTGCTGAACTCAGCGACTGAGATTCAAAAATCGCACTCCAGGTAAGGCATTTATTTGTCAAATACAGTGAGCATGCAAGATTTTGATAAACATTTTTCTTTCTGCATACATTCTTTCATTTGGGTATTTTGTCAGGACATTTTAAACATCACACAAGAGCGAAAAGCTTGTGCTCGTTTCAAAGTACATGCTACTGGTGAATATTAGGTTTGAATAAGCTTTAGTGCAACATTTCCGGCGCTTGAAGAGCTCCGTACTGAATACCTATTCGTTTGCCGGCATCGACATCAAACGATTTCAGTGAAGGCGTTCCTTACGTAGCTACCTTATTAACAAACCTATAGCCAAATTTCACCACTCTAACCTAAAATTATAAGACGGGTTAGAAGTGCAAAGTAGGCGTGGAACGTGTCGCCACAACAATGCAATGATTTGCATAACACCATAAGGCGCGTGGCGTGATGCGAGCGAGAGGGCATGAGTAATTGTAGCAGCGTGAGCGGGAAGACAAGTGGCGACAGCCGTCTCCGAAGCAAAAGCGCAAAAGCGTTAGTTTGCATTTCTAACCCCTCTTATAATGTTCTGTGATTCTAACATAACTCTGACTTGATTTAAATACTGCACATTTAGTACGACAATGCTGTGCTTGGGTGGTACCTAGGTTTTATTTTAGAGCTCTAAAACGGTCATTCATTAAAAAAAACGCACCCGCTTGATTTTAACCGACTTCAAAAAAGGAGGAGGTTCTCAATTTGTCTCTATGTTTTATTTAATGATTGTTACGCCATAACTTCGTCATTTCTTGACCGATTTAGATGATTATTTTTTCATTCTAAAGAATTCATCCTCGAGTTGGTTTCATTTTAATTTGGTGAAGATCTGATGAGACCGACTCCAATAAAACAAAGACAAAGTATTGTTCTGATATTAGATGCGAAAGTAAAAACATTATACAAAAGTCTGTGGAGCATTGGCTGCAGTATAATTTTTCCTTTTTTTAGGGTTCCGTACCCAAAGGGTGAAATAATATACGATATCGATCGATAGTTCGGATCCTGTCAATCCTATTGACGTAGTGCAAATACTATCGAAGTACTGAAGTACTGATATAAACGGAAAAATAAAGCAAGAAGCAATTTTCTTTTTAAGAACGTCAAGATGAGTTTAAATGTTTTTTCTTCTTTTCTTCGTCAACACAAACCTCACTTAACTTTCAGAACGTCTGTACAAATGGAATTCCCTAGAACGACACTGTTTTCCGTACACGAGCAACTTTGCGACCTGGACACTAATGGATCCACTGACAAAGTTTCTCATTCACTAAGTAACCATACTGAATTGCTATTACTGTTTAGATTCTGTTATCCTTTTGTTTTAGTTTGATGTTAATTATTAAGTTTACGACCACATTGCTTCTGTCGGTCGAAGATCTGATAGACTGTTCTAAGCCGGACACCTCACGGCTGCAAACACGACAGGTGTTATTGGTTATGTGCACGATACTAGCGCCATCTAGCGCATTACGGTCCCGTGAATTATTTGTACGTAAAATGTAAGGTTAGGGCATAGTATAAGAAAGAGTATCTAGTACTACATATGGTACGGACCCCCCAGCACCCCACCAATGTCTCCCTCTGGCATGAAGCATGGCAAACCGTAGCCTAGATTGACGCAATCAAGACACTATATAATTTATGCCTTTATACAACGTGTTAATGAATTAACGCAAAACTAGAAAGTAGTTTGTTTAGAATCGAGAGCAGAATCGAATTATCATGCTTTCAACATATGTAAATTCTTTTCAAAATATTAAATAATTTGTTTGCAAAATTTAAAAATTTCTAAACCCGATGTCAACCCACCGCACAGGCACACTCACCCTACTTACTACCAAAACAAGATTATAAAAATGTATCCATGAGTAAGTTAGCGCTTTCTTTCAGTGCTGAAAAGATAACAAATCATTTTTACCTCAAAACTTAAAATGCGAATAACTTTAAATTTTAAGTATCAAAATAATGAAATCATTGTTTCAATCAAATTATTTTGTTATAAATCAGTTAGGGTGTATGAGGTTTTGCGCTAATTTATTAACACGTTGTATACTGTAAGTCGATTAAACTCAATTGAAATAAAGATCAATCAATAACCTAAACAAAGCATCTAGTCCCCTAATTCACTAGTAACAAATGGCACATATATTACGTGCTAGTTGTTAGGAGAAATGTATCCCTCGATGACCTCCCTACATTTTGCAATCTATAAAGTAGTACGTAACAATTCAATCCTACATAATGTAACAGAGATCGGACTCAATCCGGGTACTTGACAAAGAACCTGAGTCCGCCCCGATCCACAATAAACCAACCGATATTGAGTCTACACAATGCCCGATCCGGGCATAAACCGGGTATAAGAGTATAAAACCGGGTATCACAGTATAAAACCGGTCATAATGGCCCGCAGAAGTTAATTAAATAGGTTTGTTAAATGCGACGTTTTTCACTTGAATCGAGACGGATTGTTGGAGCATTTCAATTTGAACGCAAGAGCCTTAGCAGAAAATGATGGTTCGGAACTCATATACTTATATTCTCGTTGGACGTTCGCTCGGAAAGTCAGGAGTGCTAATAGTGCCAACGCGAAAATGCGTAGGTTCAATTTACTTGTCGCAGTCCATTCTAAAGACTCGTATCTTCTATACTTATCTAAACTATTATAAAACTGTAACAGAAGTGTGTCTGTAAATTGAAGATATTTACAAAAAAAAGATTACGATATGGTTTTTAGATGTCCCTGATTCCAAATCACCATTTTTTTTTATTTTTTGTCTATCTGTTTGTTTGTTTGTTTGTTTGGGTGTTTGTTTGTTCGAGTATCACGCAAAAACTACTGAACCGATTTTGTTGAAACTTTTTTTGTTTGATAGCTTATCATCTGACTTAAAATCTGGTATATAATTTATGCGGATGAAGTCGCGGGTAAAAGCTCGTAAAGTTATAAACTTAGATAAATGATAAAGCGCAGCGAAGACCAAGCTTATTAACTAATAGTTCCGTGACTGACAGACATCGCATATTATTAACCGCTAAAGATAGAAACTTTACATGAAATTTGGAATATTATGTTCTAGAGAGGACGAAGCGTAGGGACTGGATATAAAATACAAATTATAATACTTAGACCAAGAAATAAAAATAAATTACTTCCGTGAACTATACCTATAGACAGACCTACACTTAACCGACTTTTTTTCACTCTAAAAAAAAGAACAAGAATCCTTGATGCTAACGAATGAAGTTGCCTAACTTATAATGATAGGAAAAGTCTCAGAGAAACTTGATAAGGGTAGCGCTTGGATGACAGTCTCTTCTGCCACTTTGTATATAATATATAGAGACGTGACCCAACCACGTTGAATTTTCCACATTATTATGATACTTATTAGTTATAAGCCATTGGATTTTCTTCGATAACAATATTAGACTAAACGCTTGTGGTGATAAGGCCGTATTAAGAAACCAAAGAACAGTTTTAGTATGGGAAAAAGGCTAACAAAAAATGTTACCGTATTATTTGACGTAAGTATAGTTTTTTTTTTTTTTTTTTTTTATAGTTATGAAAATTATGTCGATTTGTTTCTCATAATCTCTAGATTATAGTGGTAACATTAGCTATACCTCATCTAAACGGAGTGTTGCGTAATCGCCGTTGGCGCACATCGTGTCTAGGTAAAATATGTTGGCTCGGTAGCGAAATTGGATAACGCACTTCCCCGGTTTGGAAGGGTGCGGGTTCAAGTCCCGCCCGAGACTGAATTTTTCAATCTTTAATTTGATTCGAAAATATGTTGGGTTTTTATTTTTATTTTCGTGTTTACATCTAAGACGTTCCTAAACACGCATTGCTTTACATGTGCCGTTTTAACAGGAAAAAAGAATCTTAGCAAAAAAGTCAAAAGGTGCATTTTTTATATTTATTTCGTAAATCTGTTTGCAATTTTACCAAATCTATCGTCTGATTACTATAATAAATTAAATTATGTATTTAGAGTGTAATACCATCAATAAACGATACCGTTTAGTGGGCCAAAAAAAAATTGACTCCTTTAACTCACTTTTTAGAACCCGCGTGTGTGCGTGGGCGATATTACGTAAGTTTTCTTTACTATTCAAGGTCCATCCAAATCCAAAAGGATCTGATTTTGTCCAAATACAGTTTCAGATCTATTCGGAATTTTATCAGTAATCCATTTACTTTTGCTTAAAAATATATAACTATGATTCATTCACAGCTATTAATATTTCGATCCATTATTTCAAAAGACAAATTAAAATATCGTAGAGTGTTCAATAGACTGCTCGTCGGACGATATCTCGAGAGTCTTATTAATCTGTCCAATGAAAGTTGAGGACGACTCTGAATAAAAAAACATTATCGGTCTCATATTTCAAAAGAGAACGGTCGAATCATTTCATATCTTGCCGCGGGGGTGTATTAATGGATTGCTCTTGACTCGAATTGATTTTAATTCGATATTCTTTGATGTTTATTTGAGAGGACTGATAAATTTCAAGTACCTAGCCGCTACGATGCTTTACTACAAATTGACTTTTTGGGAAAGGGTTTCGTTAGTTAGGTTATAGTTTGTGAAATTGAAGAGACCTTTTTAACGGTCAGTTGTCGAGATTCGAGTTGTCGAGTTTTACCCTGTCAGAATAGAGTAACTGACATGAGTTGTCAAATGAAACCATTTTTTGTGAATTTATCGGCTCTTATCGTCACCCTAAAACTTCGAGTTCTGTGTATAACTGTGAATTTAACGTGAAATTGTAGGTAATTTAATGAAATAGTGTTAGTATATTTCACAAAATAATCTACGATATCACTTTAGATTCACTAATTATTCACAGAGCACGAATATTTACCCTGTCGATTGTGCCGACAAGTTCCCAAAAACGGTTCTATTGCCTCGCGTCACGTATCTCTTTCTATTATACAGTGGCGCCGCTAGGTACATCTCGCTCTCTCAGCTGTCAGTTCCTCTAATGGTTTTACCCTACTGTAAGGGAGTTCAAGAGAAACCTGAATATGATTATAATTATAAATTATAATATTGGCTAGAAGGGAAGACTACCGGAGGACCATAGCCATATCGGAATGGTGGCCAAGAGAAGGGAGGAGGTCAGTGGGCAGACCACCGATGCGTTGGTCAGATGTCAGAGATGGATCACATTGCTACAGAACCGTGGCGCAATAAAACGGAGGCCTATGCCCAGCAGTGGGTAGATGTGGGCTGATTTTGATAATGTACTCCGTTCAGACAATTTCGGGCAGTTGAGTCGTAAGGAAGAGATTGAAAAACAGCAGCAATCCTGAGGCTCTGTCCTATGTCTACTGCATTCGCAAAAATGTATAATTTACTTTGTAGTTATTTTATAAATATTGTATTTTTGTAATTGTTAGTGTGGTTGAATAAAATGTATTTTATTATTTACTTACTAGATTTTGCCCGCAACTACGTCCGCGTGGAATTTGGAAAACCCCAAGTATCCTATGTTACTTCTGATACCTCCAAGAATATGTGTACAAAGTTTCATGATGATCGGTTAAGTAGTTTCCGCGTGAAAGCCTAACAAACAAATTTAAATATTAGGGATTATTATTATAGTTTTGTTTTTGGCAATGGTTTTTGTAATAGATTAAGGAAACTGAAATAAACTTTTTATCTTTATCTTATCTTTATCTTTACTTCTTTGCTCTCTTGTAGAGTGTGACCGTATTAACCGTACAGGGTGTAAGTGACAGCCTAGCAAATACTTAAACGGTGAATTCAGATCATCAAACTGAACAACTTTCATTCTGGAGCCACCCTCAGGAAAAGCGAAAAAAAAATCTGCTGCTCCATACAAAACAGACCATACCTACTCGACTCGAATGCATGAAACAGTTGGTTTTTTTCACGTTTCCCGAGGGTGGCTCCATAGTGAAAATTGTTTGGTTTGATGGTCTGAATTCGACGTATCAGTATTTGCTAGGCTGCCACTTACACCCTGTATGCTGATAAATTGAAGATTGTGTGATGCTTAATCCATAAATTGACTCTATATTTACGTGGGTATAAATACCTACATTTTGGTCAAAGAAAAGTGATAACGCTGCTGTAAGTGATAGTGATGTATGCTGTAATATTTAGTTGCGATTTCGAATAAATAAAATCAATGTTCCCTTTACTGGAAGGTTCAATGCTCTGTACGTATTCATTATTTATTTGTAGATGGTAGATAAGGGTTTGTGATGGAGGGTCCCATGTCTCCTCAGCTTAATTAAAGGGTCAGCTTTCGATATTTATTCTAATTTATAGTATTAAATATAGGCCTCTGGGACTCTTGAAAGAACGCGATTTTTAACAATTGTGATAATTAATTTTATCACCTACCTTTAAATCCTTTTACTTGCTGAGTATAAATCGACTTGTGTAATCGTTTATAACTTAAATTCTCTAATTCTAAAATATAGCTTTCAAATTGTTGTCGACACTTTAAAGAACGTGATTTTTAACAATTTGTGATAATTAATTATCACGTACCTTTAAATCCTTATACTTGCTGAGTATAAATCAGCTTGTGTAATCGTTCATCACTTAAATTTCTCTAACCCAAAAATATAGCTTTCAAAATGTTTGTAATCATTGAGAGACTCTGAAGAGTTACGCGGCCGCTTTTTAAACTAAAATAATAAGATTATTTAGTTTGCTTTTTAAAATCTACGCAAATCTAATCTAATCTAAATCATAAGTTATTGCCCTGTCAAAATGATAACATTATCGTTAATTCAAAAACACGAAAGAAATTTTTTATATTTTTATTACAATATTATTATGCCTGTAATTTACATCTATAAAACTTTTGACCATTTGAGAAGCTTACGATAAAAAGAATTATTTATATACATCAAAGGAATGTCTTTAATGGATTTTTAATGTTCATTATGAAGGCTCTACTAAGCTAAACTAAAACTAAAAAGGTATTAAACTAAATCAAAAAATATGGTTCATTTAAAATTTTTAATAACTATGTTTCGTTCTAGTCTAAAAGTATATTAATTTTCTAGTTAACTTTAATTTAACTCAGCAAATTACTATTTCTTTAGAGTACCATCTTTTTTTTAGAATTTTACGCACCGCTGGCTGTAAGTAAGTATATTTAATTCCTTTACTTACCAACAACACCAAGGTTGTCTGGAAAACATTATTTGACCAATTTCTGTTTTTTGTTACCTTGTTTGTATTGTATTTTTTGTGTTTGTTTTGAGTGACGTATTCCTTCTTATTCATATTCATGTTCATTCAACCTTTTCTTTTTTCCACCATCAAGGCAGAAAAACAATCTTCTAGTATTTAATCGTTACTTTTTTCAACCAAATATTAATGTCAATCTCTATAAAATATCTCATAGACCATTCAACTCAACATGTTTTACTTTGAAGGAAATATTAGTATTTTTAAAAGTTTCTTTCAATAGCGTAAATCATTAACTAACCTTATTCTACAAATGTAGAATAAAAAAAAAGAATGGAGTCACGTTGCAGGTTCTGACACGAGCACTTGTCTCGCGAGGTGTTCGCGCGTCGCGTCTTTGCCTGCCACGAGGCTCCGGAATCCTCAGTCTCTTCTTGTTCTTGCTCAAAAACAATCCCTGAGATTGAGATAGATCGTAGAAAGAGAAGGTGCTAGAAGGAAGCACGTGTCTTGTCATATTCACTCAATAAGAGATGCATATGTATATAGCAAATTCGCTCTAGTTCAAAAAGGAGATCGCTACCTATTGCTGTCCTTATCGACGTTAGCACTTTTTTGTACTACGACGCGACGGCTGTCTGACTTAGGAGTCAGTCGTCTAGCATCATAATATAAATTGTATGAAGAGTTGCGAGTCATGCTGACTGACTCATTGGTACTGTCTCCTTTCACATACTGCAGTGTAGTCTATGGGCCTAGAATCCACGCTAATACGGCACAAGCAATTCAAAGGGTGCAAAACGCTTGTGTCAGGTTCTGTTATAGAATTCCGAAACGCGAATATATAACACCATACATGAATAGGCATGGGATCCTCAACATGAGTGCACGACGCGATCTGAAATTTGCTTGTACAACCCAAAAGGTTATCTGGTATAAAAATCCTGTGTATCTTTTTGAGAAGCTTACTTTTGTTAAGGATATACATACACGAAACACTCGTTCAGCTGCTAATAACATGATGATTGTTCCCAGGCACCGAACTGCAGGATTCAGAGGTTGCTTCAAATACAGAGCTTCAAAAATATGGAATGATTTACCTCCACCGATGCATAAAAAAATTAACGTTGTGTCATTTAAGGCAAAATACCGAGCAGGGTTATTTTTGAAGCAAAAAATTACAGAACAATTGAAGCACGCTTACAAAAATCAAGTGGAGCTAAAGACCATACTAGCAAACTCGCTCTCGACAGAACACATCTTTAGCGTAGACAAAATGCTCAGCTGCACACACATACTTTACACTTTACTCTTACACTTTGTAGTCATGGTTGCTATCCCACACATTATCTCTTTACACTCCAACACAACATCTCTAGGAGCAAGGGCAGGGCTGAAAAACAGCGCTGCTTACTGTCAGTTGCACTGACTGTAGCCAGCTTAGCTGAGTCCCTGTCCTATTGCCAGTAATTATGTTTGTCTTTTCTTTTTGTTGTAATTGTATGATTTTTTAAATTTCTTGTATGTTTAATTTTGTATGTTCTTTTTTAGTAATAATTGGCAATAAAGCAATTTTCTATTGTATTCTATTCTATTGTATAGGATTTTATGACTATCGCTATCTCATACGCGGTTAAAAATTGTCGTCTGTGAGATAGATACTCCCAAAAAATACTTGTCTTGACACTGGCGGAAATGTAGTGCTAACGCACATGCAAGAGTCCATTAATTATTAAAAAAAACAAGAATAATTGTTTCTCTGATCCTCAGAGGAATGATCTCCTTTATTCGAAAGGATAAAGAATTAGAGACCGCATCAATTTACGATTGTGGTTAGTCTCTTTTATCTTATGGCGTTCTTTTAATAGTAGAAGGAGATGGAACTATAAATGTTTGTTTATGCGGCTGTCCACTTCTTTTTTATGCTAGTGTGCGTGGAAAGTAACCGTTAACATAGGGGCAAATGTCACTTGGTCATCTTTTGTCCATACTAATTGACATAGAATTGACACCACAAACTCAAACACAAACCTCAACTAACACACACTCAAGTTCACTCTATGCCTTTAGGTATTCTGAAAAATCTTATCAAAAATTTCATTTTAAAATCTCTTTTGTAACTTCTGCCCACTGTAATGTAACCCACATATCGTATAAGTCCTTTGTTAAGCAATTATAAAATACCTACGTTCTTTTCACCTGCATACAGCTACCTATTAAACTGACGCAGGCATTATCACTCGAAATTTTCATACAAACATACCTACAGTATATTCACTACAAATTCATGCATTGTGTGTAATTTCTCGCACACTTTGCGACGCGAATGCGAGAGCTCCGGGCGATGCGATTGCGAATGACACTATCAAGCCGTACCGTTTATTTGCACTGAATTACACTTGAAGCTTTTGTGTGATTGTATTTTAAAAAGAGTACAGTGTGAAGGCTACAGTAGCTTTATTGGGTGGTTATTTGTGTCTTGAAATGATAACACGTTTTGGACGCGCGACATACTCGTAAGTAACCTTTTCATACAGATATTAAAAAGTCAAGTTGCAAGTTTTGCTGCGAGCGATTGTTTCAATCACGTGACTAGTGTTTGCGCGGTTCGCGTTTAAGCTTGCCACGAGGCTCCACTATCTCTTCTCAACAGCTTTTTTCCTAAATCCTACAAACTACTTGATATTGGCAGAAATTCAGTACTAATTGCAAGCAAAAGTCCATTAATTTATTTAAAAATCTTTTCTAAAGAAAGAAGTTCTAGAAATGGTGTCGATGATGCAACATTGTTATTTTGAAAAAACGTGGATTGTTGGAAATAATGAGGCCCTGATTTTAAGATCACCGTTCGTACGGAAACGGTAATAGGGAAATTTGTCATTTATTTATAGGTAGGTTTTAGGAAATTGCTAAATAACAGATAATATTAGGACTGTTGTGTTGTCATTGACTTACCAACTACTGGATGTCGGGTCCGCGCTCAAAAGTTTCCGACCCATAAGAGCACCAAAACATATAAAGAGAACCAATTACGCGACAGTCTTCGTTTGATCGACCGACGACGCACACGTAGCGAATAGCGATGGGGTAAAAACTAAAAAAAAAAAATGAAAAAGAATTTCAGCATTATTACTACACGTACTTAGGTTTGTGTAGGTTAGTCTCGGACACTTTTTTAGATAATTTTTATTAGACCCGGCGACCATTATTTGGTATGTCAATGTGTGTTGTGTAGCTTTTCTGAAGGTGGCACATCAAATGACGTTGATCACCAATATGTTTTGATTATATTTAAATTTGATCAAATATTTGCCTCATTCGCTTATAACAGTTATAACACAATAAAACATGCGCTCGTTTGTGGGTGGAGCTGTATTAGGGCAGTTCCATACAAGGTGTGGCTGCTGAGAAGTAACTGTTTGTATTTGTGGTACCTACTTGCAAAGACATCTTAAGAGATTTGGCCAAATTCTTTGTAATCGGTATTTGATCCAATTGGCCAAATATTTGATTACACCATGTAGGTATAGTGCAACCATACATTTATTCCTATAGAATCTGTAATTATATCCATTTGTTTCTATGGGACCAAAGCTATAGGGTCAAGTTGTTCGTGTTGTCATAGTTGTTCATGTTGACCGAGTTGGCCGAGCTGTTTATCGCTCATCTAGTACTACAAATACAGAATTGTCACAAAATGCAAATATGAGTTAATGATGCCAGAATGTTCCAAAATGTTCAATAAGTATGGTGTTACAAAGTAGTTTTTAATGTTCATCAAATGAGCGTAAGACAGCGCCACTGTCTTTGTTGCACCGGTACAAAAATTGACTCGCCCTGAGTGTAACGACGCCACATTGATCAGTTGCGCGGACAGTCAGTCTGAATGACAGTTACGTCTTTGTAGTACTAGATGAGCGTTATGTTGTCGGAGTTGTCCAAGTCAACCGACTTGTCCATGTTGTCCAAGTTGTTGTTGTTGGAAGTAGTTATATCATAGTGGTGCGACAATTTTTTTTAAACAACTTTTTTCGAAAAGGCATATCCATATTCTGTTTTCGTGGTGAAAAAAGTGAAGTTTAAGTAAATATGCATCCGATTATCCGATCTCTAACCATGAAATAATTATATGCAACGTTCGATGCAGCGCCTTACTTTATCAACAGTCCAGTAACTGCACTACATCAGTCAGGCCACTTGTTTCGCCGCAACTAAAAGTGTCGTCGGTTCTAATAAAATCACAACAGCTTTTTACTTTGTTTGCTGCGGTGGCGGCACGTTTCAGAAAGTAGTTTCAAATTGTAAGAACATTGATTTTAAACTTTACGTCCAAGCCACAACACGTCCAGACACAGTTTTAGGTTTTAGGTTAGATTTTATGAAGGGGGCTGCTGCCCTCAATTATATTTTTCCAAAAAACAAGAATGTCACATTGTACCTAGTCACTGCTGATTTTCAATTTGTCGGGTCACTGCGGATTTGTTTTTATACTGTTTGTACTTTGTACTTTTGGGGGTTTTAACGATAATATGTAGCTACAAGCCTGAAACATAATTATCCGTAATTTTTCGATAATTTGAAATCCTATATCAGGACTACAATGTGACATTCTAGTTTTTTGGAAATGTTGTTTATTGTTAAGAAATAAACAAATACGATTGGGTACAGCACAATAGGCTAGGTACAGCCTTAAGAGCATTGGGCTCTTGACACGGAGGTCGTGGGTTCGATTCCTACTGGGGGCACCTAGTGAAATGTTACTTAGTGCCTTTTTCCCAGTTGCTTCTTTTAAAATCTGCACCGTGTTTACAGTTTAGGCATTCAGGAGGTATTTAAATTATGTAGATTAGTTAATAATTCTTGTATAACACAAATAAATTATTTTCTTTACAATATTTGGCGCCAAATCTTGTATGTTTACGACACGGAAACAAATCAAAACTCCCACGAATACAGGCAATAAATCTTCGCGGCAATTTCAGATGCGATCTGAGAAGCGGGACAGGTGATCTGTTATCGTGTTAACAGAAAGCTATTTGTTTCAAATTTACTCTAATAAATTGACAGCGTGGTTAAACGCCGGATACACCGAATCTAACAATTTGAGACTGTTCATAACTTCGATCGTTTCTACATTATTTTATGCGAGAAAAGTTTCATGAATTCATGAGCATCTTAACTATTATAAAACTGTAACAGAAGTGTGTCTGTACATTGAAGATATTTACAAAAAAAAAAAGATTACGATATGGTTTTTAGATGTCCCTGATTCCAAATCACCAATTTTTGATTTTTTGTCTGTCTGTTTGTTTGTTTGTTTGTGTGTTTGTTCGAGCATCACGCAAAAACTACTGAACCGGTTTTGATGAAACTTTTTTTGTCAGATAGATATCTGACTTAAAATCTGGTATATAATTTATGCGGACCAAGTCGCGGGTAAATGCTTATAGAACGTGTTAATGAATTAACGCAAAACTAGAAAGTAGTTTGTTTAGAATCGAGAGCAGAATCGAATTATCATGGTTTCAACATAGGTAATTTTTTCAAAATATTAAATAATTTGTTTGCAATATTTCAAATTTACTGAGCACTTACTACCTGTACCTGTACCTGTACTTGTACCTGTACTTACTACCAAAACAAGATTATAAAAATGTGTCCATGACTACGTTAGCGCTTTCTTTCAGTGCTGAAATAATAACAAATCATTTTTGCCTCAAAACTTAAAATGCGAATAACTTTAAATTTTAACTATCAAAATAATGAAATTATTGTCTCCATGTAATTATTTTGTTATAAATCAGTTATGTATGAGGTTTTGCGCTAATTCATTAACACGTTGTATTATAAAACGGTAAAAAGCTTGATCCTTGATGATCAATTTTGGACTGTATTTGCAGATTTCGTTGTCATTCTTTATTTGCTTATTTACGTAATGTTTCTTGCTGGGAAATAATAAATTTTTACAGTTACGATATACTTCTCTACTACCTAGTATATCTACCTACCAAACTTTCCTTCAAAATTTGGACGCAGGTAGGTAAGCGTTATGGGATCGCAACACACAATTTTTAGGGTTCCGTACCCAAAGGGTGAAAACGGGACCCTATTACGAAGCCTACGTTGTCCGTTCGTCCTTCTGTCCGTCTCTCCGTCTGTCCGTCTGTCCGTCCGTCCGTCCGTCCGTCCGTCCGTCTGTCCTACCTATTTAGGACTGTAACTTTTGAACCGTAATAGCTAGATAGTTGAAATTTTCTCAGATTATGCGTTATTACGGCCGATTCGTTAACAAAAAATAAAAATGTCAAAAAGTCAAAAATTAAGGGAGTTCTCAACAAGAAACTAGTTTTTATTGACGTTTTTTCTTCACGCTCTATCGTAAAAACGGTAATACATACAAGCTTCAAACTTAGTGTGATTATAGAGCAAACTCTACAGAATAACAACAAATACTAAAAACTGGCTAAGTGAGTGTCGGTCTCGCGCTAAAGGTCCCGGACAAAAAAGTTTTTTTTCTAAGTTCATAATGTTGTGTTCTGTAGTGGTGTGGTACGGAACCCTCGTTGCGCGAGTAGCTCGACTCGCACTTGACCGCTTTTATTTACAATAAAATTATGGCAACAGTCTAAAGATGATAATGTCGAATTTGTAGTCTTGTAAGCCTTGTGAAGCAAAGATATTTTGCGCCTCCTGGATTCAGCGTCCAATACAGGTTGTAAACTGAAATGCGCTTCTTTATGCATTGACGGGTGCTTCAGACCATCAAACTGAACAACTTTCACTATCAGAACCAACATTGGATACGCGAAAAACGGCTTCACCTGTTCCATAGAAAATGTCAGTGGCGACTCGACCCAGATTCATGGAAAGCTGTTTTTATCGCAATTTCAATGTTTGTAGTTGATATTGACAGTTCTTCATTTTGATGGTCTGAAGTACCCCCTAAAGTATATGTAACGCATTTAAGTTTATACCCTGTATTATAACCTTGATTTCTCATTGCCCTAAATATAAATGACCAAAGAATTGCTATAACTTACATCTTATAGCTTATGAACTAGAATAACTTAATAACTCTTTATGCATCTTCAGCAATAATGTTGTTTCACTTCGCAATCTTGACCGTCCTAGATGTTTTTCAACATTCTTCAGCCTGTAACCACAATTTCGAAAGCTTCTTTGGTATGGATTCTGAACAAGAAAACTGAAAGTGAGTCTTGTTACAACTACATGCAAGACAGCTGTTAGTTGTAGCAATGTTTCTGACCACCCTGAAACAAATTATGGTCGTGACTTTATGAAAATAAAATCAGAGGTACCTACGTGGTAGGTCAGCGATAAATGGGCCGCAGTGCGCACGACTCATACGTTGAGTCAGATTTAAATCTGACTGGCAATGAAAAATCAAGGTTATAATACAGGGTATAAACTTAAATGCATAACATATACTTTAGGGGGTGCTTCAGACCATAAAAATGAAGAACTGTCAATATCAACTACAAACATTGAAATCGCGATAAAAACAGCTTTCCATGAATCTGGGTCGAGTCGCCACTGACGTCTTCTATGGTAGTTTTTCGTGTTTCCAATATGGATCTATAGTGAAAGTTGTTCAGTTTGATAGTCTGAAGCACCCTCTAAGGTATACAGGGTGTAACAAAACACTCTAGTAATACTTAAGGCGGTGCTTCAGACCATCAAACTGAACAACTTTCACTACGGAGCCAACATCGAAATCGCGAAAAAAAAAAATCAGCTCTTTCATACAAAACTGCAGTACCGTCTCGACTCAAATGTATGGGTTGGCAGATTTTATTTTATTTTTTCTCGACGTTCTTAAGTGGACTTTTCACTTCAGCCCCACGCTGTTTTGAGTGCTTCACTTTATAACACTTTCGCTGCTAAGCCCAAAACAATGATATTCGCGCATTGCTAACACTGTGGAATGCTATGTTTAAGCGAATATTCAATAAAATATTCATAATTCTGTATACGTAACAAAAGAGGAAGCCAAATTTCTTCCTCGTTATTTTACAAAACGTCTCAACCAACAAAATTATACCGAAAACCTAGTGCAAAACACAAACTTTATAAGAGCCTTGAAGTAAATAAGCGAGTAAAACTTATTATTATAAAGTGAAGCACTTAAAACAGCGTGGGGCAGAAGTCAAAAGTCCACTTAAGTTGGCGCCAGACGACTTTCCAGATAAAAATGGTGTAACATGAAAAATGGGCGTTAGGAGTTGAGAGAACGACGTGAATTATTGCAGGCGACTGTACCGATGCTCCGCGACTATTGTGTCGCGGCTTATTGTGAAATAATGCGGTATAATAACGTTTGTACAAAGTACAGTCAACGGAATTATACTGACCTCATTTGGGTTTAGGTGGTAAATCTAGGATAAAGTTTTAAATGATTTATGGTCTCGAATTTGGAGTTGTAAGAGTAGGGTTATGCAGGGGCAAAAAGGTAAACCTTTTAAAAAGTTACAAAATTAGCTAGTACACAAATACATTAAGGATAAGTATAGGATTGGGAGAGGGAGGGAGGGTCTAAAGATTAGGACTCGGTCGGGGAATGATACAAACAAAGCAAGGAAATAAATCTAGCTGGGCTGCGACCAAAAGTAGCTGGGTTAGAAAAAAGTCTTGCTACACTACATACTTACTAGTTTTTCTATGTCCATGACCGAATTTTTTTTCTTTTTATTTATAGATTAATATGCGCACAGGCATTATTTAATAAATAAATAAATAAATAAATAACGCTCACAGGCACATACATCACAGGGATCATTACAGATCCCAAGTTAGGTAAGCACCAGCTTTAACCGGCTTTATTTAATGCTATTAAATCAATAAATTTTTAAGTCAATGCTATAAATTTTATAAAACTAGTTCTATCATTACCATAAAGTTATTATACCTGTCGGAATAGAGTAACTGACATGATTTGTCAAATGAAACCGTTTTTTGTGCATTTGTCGGCACTTATCGGCACCCTAAAACTTCGAGTTCTGTGTATAATTGTGAATCTAACGTGAAATCGTAGGTAATTTAATGAAATAGTGTTAGTATATTTCACAAAATAATCTACAACTTCACTTTATGATCATTACAGAAGGAAATCTCAGTACATCTGGCGCACCCTGGCCAGTCAGCCTCCATACCACAGAACATTATAAGACGGGTTAGAAGTACAAAGTAGGCATGGAACGCGTGCTACACGGTTATTTAAAAAAAAAAAAACAAAATTCAAAATTTTTTATTCTAAATAATATCATATACTAGATAGCTTTTTGACGTCATTTTTTGACTCTACCATATCTATTTACACCGTAAGGCGCGCGGCGTGGTGCAAACGAGATGGCCATAATAAGTTGTAGCAGCGTGAGTAGGAAGAAAAGTGGCGACAGTCATCTCCTAAGCAAAAGCGCTACTTTGCATTTCTAACCCCTCTTTTAATGCTCTGTGCTTGAAACGACCATTGCTGACTGGCTAATCTTCCACTACAGAATGAGTGATTGTCATGCGATATAGCTCATGCTGTTACAAAAGGGAACAAAGCCTGATGTTACATTTCCCTATACAATGTAACTTCCTATTCCCACAAATTCAAACACCAACCAAAACCACTTCAAATGATTTAATTAAAACGTGTACCTGGTACCTCCATCAATTACCCGATTTCACGAAAACACAAAGTAAGTCAAAGCAGCAATTGTCGAAACGTCCATTGGCTAAGTGCGTTGTTTGTTACCTCGGTAGTGATAACTCTCAATTAGAAGCGGGGAGCGACAGGGACCCGGCTGTTTGCCACTTTACCTTATATAATCGTTAGGCCGCGTTCAGACGACCCGCATCCGCCCCGCACCCGCCCCGCGTCCTAAAATGCATTGCTTGCAATTTGAGTCTTATGACACGATAATATTAAATCTCGTATGTGTATGAGCGCGGGGAGAGTGTGGTTTGAGTGCGTGGCGGGCGCGGGGCGGGCGCGAGTCGTCTGAACGCGGCCTTACTCGTACACCAAACAGGGAAAATATGGCACACATTTAACTACTATCAATTTAAAATAGCAATGTGCATGACCTTGAAGGGCCGTTGGATAAGTTCACTCGGTTGAGAAAGGAATATAGACTCTATGTAAAGGAAATAATCATTTGAATGACTTGAGTGAAGTTCGTGTGAATGAGTGACGTCACATTTGCGAGCGAGGTCATATGGTACGAAGTTTTGAACATGGTTTTTAGATAACAAACCAGGGTACAGCTGAGGGTACAAAAGGATAATTATAAAATTAATTGGAAACGAAAAGGTCGCGGTAGCAATATCAATCCATGTATCAGAACACGATTCGCGAAAAAAAGAAGCTTGCAATCACAAATTAATTTTAGGGTTCAGTACTCAAAGGGTGAAAACGGGGCCATATTCATAAGCCTACGTTGTGAAGGGCTGTATCTTCTGAACAGTAAATAAGTAGCCAGTTGAAATTTTCTTTCTATGTGTCATTGTATAATGTATAGAATTTGATGAGAAATAATAAAAGTGACAAGAATACAAGAAACTA
This sequence comes from Agonopterix subpropinquella, assembly GCA_922987775.1. Classification (NCBI taxonomy): domain Eukaryota; kingdom Metazoa; phylum Arthropoda; class Insecta; order Lepidoptera; family Depressariidae; genus Agonopterix; species Agonopterix subpropinquella. Next base: position 15,447,718 of record OV277698.1, on the reverse strand, counting down.
ATTTTTAAAAACGTTTTTTCTTCTTGCTCTATCGTAAAAACGTTTATACATACAAGACGTGTAGTGTGAGTCGGTCTCGCGGTAAGAGTTCCGGAAAAATCAAAAATTTTTGGTAAATTAATATAATTAAATTATTGTGTGGTGGTACGGAACCCTGGGTGCGCGAGTAGTTCGACTCGCACTTGGCCAACCGGCCAACCAAAACAACCAAAACCAACCAACCATGTACATACAAATATTACAAGCAGTCGATATATATTTATCTGTTACTGAAACAGTAACTAATCTTTTAATCGCTTTATCATTTTATTTTTGGGAAGGTTCGTGAATAAGGAATTATTTTAATCCCACAAGTAATCACTCTGATAATTAATAATTTCAATCCGATAAAATACAGAGGAAATCTGAAGTTTTTCAATTATTTAATTTCACTACCTACCTGTTACACACTTTTAGAGGTCAATTTACGAAAAATTCATCCGTAGTGCATCCCTTCATCCTCTGTAGTAAATATATTGTAAATTCCAAGTATCTATCTTCATGGTCCAAGAGCCCGTGGCAACTATGAAGTTTGAGTCATGGTTGCTTCGGTTGCAACTATGAAGTTGGAGTCATGGTTGCTTTGATTGCAACTATGAAGTCTGAGTCATGGTTGCTTTGGTTGCAACTATGAAGTTGGAGTCATGGTTGCTTTGGTTGCAACGATGAAGTCTGAGTCATGGTTGCTTTGGTTGCAACTATGAAGTTGGAGTCATGGTTGCTTTGGTTGCAACTATGAAGTCTGACTCATGGTTGCTTTGGTTGCAACTATGAAGTTGGAGTCATGGTTGCTTTGGTTGCAACTATGAAGTTGGAGTCATGGTTGCTTTGGTTGCAACTATGAAGTCTGAGTCATGGTTGCTTTGGTTGCAACTATGAGGTTGTCTGGAAGAAATCGCTTTTTAGCGATAAAACCGCCTTATTTGTACGTAATTGTAATTCTTTATCTTTATTCAAATGTATATTCTGTTTTGGTGTGCAATAAAGTATAATTGAATTGAATTGAAGTTTGAGTCATGGTTGCGTTACTTGGGTAACTATTAGAAGATGTTTCCTCAGTAGCCCGACAGTTTTGATACTTCCAACCCCTAGCCAGACAATTTTAACCTGCTACCTCCCAAAGCAACCATGACTCAAACTTCATAGTTGCCCATCATTCATTAATTCCTACATGTGTTGGGAGCATGCGCTGAGAAACTTTCAGCTTTTATAAAATAACGAAGGTCTCATCGTCACGGGCTCGTGTTCTATCAGCGGTTTAGGCTGTGTGTTGTCTGTCAGTCAGTCGGTCATGGAACTGTTTTATAAGTACCTATAGATAATTTAAAAATAATATTTTATTTTCATTTTCAGGAGTCTTATTCAACAAGGTGTCTATCTTCTTCGCTTGAAGGTAAGTTACTATTCATTTTATTCTTCACCTACCACTAGAGATTCAGAATAACAACCGCGACTTCAAATTCGATGAATTAAATTAATTTGACGTTGTTTCTAAGTTACTGAATCTAGTGAAGTTTGTTAATTATAATATTATTGCTTGTTCCGGTTTAACTTGTTGTTAAACAAGATTAAGCAAGGTGTATACAAATTAATTGACATCCATTTTAAATCAATTTGAAATTCGCAAAATGTTGGAAAACCACAGAGAAGTAACACCTAGCTGTAAACCAATAGATTTTTAGGATTCCGTACCCAAAGGGTGAAAACGGGACCCTATTCATAAGCCTACGCTGTCCGTCTGTCCTCCCTATTTAGGGCTGTAACTTATGAACCAATGAACCGTAATAACTAAACAGTAGAAATTTTCACAGAATGTGCGTTATTATGGCGGATTTGCTAAATGAGAAAATGTTCGAAATTTCATATAATACATACATGATAAGAAACTAGTTTTTATCAAAAAAAATTCTTCTCGCTCTATCGTAAAAACGGTGATGCATACAAGCGCCAAACTTAGCGTGATTGTAGCGCAAACTCACAAAAAATAACAAAAACTGGCCAAGTATGCGCTAAGGATCCAGGAGACAATTTTTTTACTGAACGAGTGTGCGAGTCCAACTCACACTTGGCCGGTTTTTATTATAGGCTACGTAGAACCAGATCAGTATGCTTTACATAATGAAGTACCTTTAGAACGTAAACAAAGTGTTCAACACTATAAGATGCATCTTATATAGAAAGAACAACGGATGCCTTATTAAAAACAGATGCAAAAAATTCTACTGTATAGGTACACTACAATCTCGATTTTTCAGTCCATTACCTTTTTTCATCCCAACAGAGTTAAGCTGATTATTCCCGTATCAGCGATGGGAAGCTTATGGATTGGACATGTAGTTTCATTTTACTTTTTAAATAATGGATTTTCTTCCATTAAACTCTTTCCAAAACAATTTTTCTTTTTACTTTTAATGAAACAGGATGATTTTTTAGTTCATTGGACAAGGGTCCAACTTTATAATGCTCACTGTTTTTAAGAGGATGATCAAACTAATAAACTGAACAACTTTATCTCTAGGTCTAACATCGAATTCGTGAAAAAAAAAACAACTTCATACATTTGAATCGAGTAAGATAGCAGTTTTATTCCTGTCTATGGAACAGCTATTTTTTTTTTCGCGATTTCAATGTCGAGCCCATTGAGAAAGTTGTTCAGTATAACCATGCCCCTAAAAAAACCATCAGAAGGACCGTATATAACGCTCTTGACCGCTTGGTATGAAACACCCCTATAAGTACACATTAAAGTCTACAACCTGTATAACGGCTAAGGAGCCCTATATTGGGCATGCCCGACACGCTCTTTGCTGGTATTATAGTTTATGATTACACAAAAATGTATGGGATACATTTTTAGTAGGTGTAAATATCTGCAAACCTGTGTACTCAATGAAATTATTTGATAGTAGGTATCCTAGTTAGCACCAAGCAACATAATTTATGCACGTATTGTGTAAAACAGGTTTAATAAATTAGTCATTATTATGGGTGAACGTCCACAGCATGCATTGTACACTGCAGAATACAGTTTATTGCATCTTTCTAAACATTTAATAACCACATTATTTTCAAAATTCAAATTAATAAAAAGATAACTAATTCACATATTTCTTACATACTTAATACCCGAAATAAAAGACGAACAATAGTACATTACTGCAGCGGCCAGCAACAGAGGCATTGATGGACGAACGTGTAAATGTGGGCCGAGGCGATAAGCCGAGGCACACATACGTAAGTCCATCAATGCCTAGTTGTGGCCAAGGCTTGTATAGTACTTTTCTCAAATAATGCGCGGAAATGAAAACAGTAAATTTTCTCAAATAATTCGCGGAAATTAAAACTCTTTTCAAAATCAATGACGAACAACGAAGAACATTTTTTTTTTCCAATAAACAGAAATTTAAATAAAACCTTTGATGAGTTACCTCCTTGGTCGCCATGTTTCGGAGAAAAAGATCGTTCCATTTTTAAATTACACGACAGATATGAGTTTACTATGTAATTTATTTGGCCGCTAAACACGACAGATATGGATTTTCATACAAACATTGCCGGCCGCTGCGCGCATGTATTTGGCCAGTACAGCAAATTCGATTTATCTCGAAGAAGGTTGTCAAAATAATGCTCACATTTCCAAGCATGTTTGAGAAAAATTATTAATATCAGCCTCTATACAAAACGAGATTACGCCCTAGTTTGAATAGTTACTAATTAAAGAAGAAGCCGCCTCAATAATTATGTGACCTGGTTTAAAGAATAGGTACAAATCAAATTAACGGCAAATCTATTGTCATGAAAGTACAGAATAAAACGCGATATTATCATGGTATTCAAGGATCGAAGAAGATCGCGCGCCCTGGGTTCTGCCTACCCTACTGGGAAAGAGGCGTGTAGTTTTAGATTGATAGATTCAAAAATCAGAAATTTCAGTTTCACATTCAGTGACCCAAATTCATACCAAATTGAATTCAAAGGAACCTACACAGAATCTAAAAGGACTTAGGTAATTCAAAAACAGTTTGCTAGGCTCTCGGATGGCATGACGAAATAAGGAAACAAAACAGCCTGGCCCGATCGTATCGCAACTAGTGAGATATCGAGCGAGCGATCAGAATGAAACACAAGTCCCAAACTATGGACGAAAGAATCCTTGTACTGAAATAACAAAGATTTCTGTTTCGGAGTAAACTTTTAAAAATCCCAAAGTACCTACCACACTGTTAAGATTACGTTTGAAGTGCAAACGCTACCGTGATCCAAGCTAGCTTTAATTTAGCTTTCACAACAAACGCGTATTTAATAGTTCGGTTCCCTCTGTGAACTACAGAGTTAATCTTCTTCTATTATATCGTCGAGCGGGGCAATTCCGTCAGAGGGTTCATTAAGTCATATGGCTATAACTTCTGTTCTATAAACGCTTAGTCAGTAGCGACAACTGCACCGGCATCATGGCAGCGCGATATATCGCTATCGTGCTTTATACCTCTTTCTATTTACTCGCGAACGAACGTGATAAAAGGCGCGATATAGCCTTATCGCGTGCATCATGCTACGCCCGCTGATATACTTCGCAGCAAATAACTTGACCAATGTGGGTGGAGTGAGGGGTATACTTGAGCCTACATATTTTGTTCTGAGCAGTCAAGGTTTTTACCAAGTTGTTTGCCGGATATTATTTATACAGGTAATACAAAGAAAACATACAATACATAGACAAGGCATATTTCTCCGATAAATTGTAGATAGCGAGATTGGCGAGGCTAACACGTGAGCTGTACGGCAGCCCATTTTGTAAATAAACACATTTTGCACGCCTTATCATTATCAATCAAGCCATTTATGCAGATTCCATTTATTGATTTTCATGCGTCCACCCTTGCGTGTATGAAGAATTGACGGAATTACCCCACAAAAATGCAATGCAAAAGAAGTCGTGGGCAAAAGCTTATAATAAATAAATTCGGTCTGCCTGTTCAAAGTCTTGGGCACATTCAGTGTTAAAATATAGGTTCTTCAGACATAAATCTGTTATCACCATCAAATATAACTTATGAGTTATGACAAAAGGCCTGTATGTACGAAGACTCCAAAATTCACTTTATCTAAAACATTCTCCTTTTATGCTTACCTAGCTCTCTACACAAACTACACTATTCCCAAAACTACCCAAGCTAAAAGCGACTCTCACACAGAAAGGTTAACGTTCAATGTTCTGCGATAGAATCTTATGGTTCCTTTGCCTCGTTTACATCAGAGATACGTTTCGATAGAGAGTTTTAGGTCAAAGGGGGTCTATGTATTATCGTATATTACGTATCGTATCGTATAGTGCCCTTGTCTAGTCCGCAGCGAGAATTGGTTATAGAAGTGATCGGAATTGTTAATAAGGGGAACAAAGAAAAGGGTAGTTTTAGTTTTATGCTCTTTCTCTCTATGGAGCCTATTACGATAGGAATTTCTGTGAAACTGAATAAAAGAACCGGGATCGTATCGAAATTATAGTAAACAAAAATTTTCTTTTTTTTAAATGGCAATTTTGTAGGGTCGTTCTAAATATACAGAATTCTAAGGCGATTGATCAAACCATCAAAATAAATAACTTTATTGAACTAACAAGGAAATCACGAGAAAAACCGGCCAAGAGTACTTATTACTATGAAAAGTGTTAGTATCACGAAATAGCTTAGATAATTTAAGGAATCTTCAAAAGCAATCATAGTACAGATAGATGTCGATTAATTAAAAGAATACAGGGTAAAGAAGTTTGGCGGAAGGTCATATAATTTGAGACCCAGACATAGAGGTCCCATACATGAATGAATCTTAGTAATTCGTGTAGAGTGAAATAAAACTAACAAAAATGTAAATTGGTTGTAATCTGTAGAAGTTGGGGGAAAGGTATTTCTCCTTATGATACCTTTTGTATCAAGTGTGTGAAACTCATAATATTTCTTATTAGATAGTCCACTCAATCTTCTACGCATTCAATGTGTTTATTTTAATGAAAATTCACGATAACCGTACCATGTTATGATAATGGAAGAAAACGAAATCACACACACTATCAGTTCAACCAAGCCAAATACGTTCCGTAACGACCAAAAATACCTCAGTGATAGTATTCGATGAAAATAGCTGTCGTGGTTGCGTTTTGCTCATGTTTTGCTACTGCTTTTTGGACGATTTGTCAATTTTACTAGTAATTTCTACTTTTGAAACCGGACTTCTGGAGATATGGAAGTTGTTTAAAAAAATGCCTTAATTTTTTGTTTTTAATAATTATGACCGCCGTCCTGAATGGCTTTTAGTTTTCGTAAAAAATGGCTGGGTCCAAATCTGCCAATCATCTTTTTATCACTGCGGATAACTTCAGCATGTATGCTACTCATCAAACTGAACAACTTTCATTAGAGGAATAGAGGTGGCCAAGTATTGGAAGGACAAAGTGTGATCACCTTCACATGAGAAAGAAGAAGACTATGGAGCCAACTACGAAATAGCGAAAAAAAAATCAGCTGTCCCATACAAACTGCACTACCTATTCGACTCAAAATGTATGGGACAGCTGATTTCTTTTTCGCGATTTCGAAGGTGGCTCCATAGTGAAAGTTTTTCAGTTTGACGAGTAGAATAATGCTGAAGTTATCCGCAATGATATAAAACTTACCCTATATTTCCGTAGGACTTGAGTAGTTCTTTACCGATGTATGTGGTATGGTATCGTTGCATTCAGTAGTTTCCTGAGTAGGAAAAATGACAGTGTCGCTTTCTCAATTGGTGATGGTGGAGTGGGGAGTTATGACGTCATCAACTTTTTGTAAGGGATAATTTTTTTTTTCTAAAACCTTTCGTGTTGGATATCAAATGAAAGGACTTCATGAGCCAGTTCTAAAAATAATTTACAACATTACCTTTCAACTACCGGTATTCAAAAAATCCAAAAAGTATTTTTAAAATATATCAAGTTGGGGCTCCTCCAGGTAGGAAACGGCTGGGTAATTTTTTTTAAAACATGCGCCAAATGACTCATTATATCCTCATAGATAAGGTCAAAAAAGCTTTAATAGTTTTTTTTTTTTTTATTATTTTTTATTTTAATTGATAACTATATATTTAAAACTACTTTTTTTAACTTAGATATGAGGATGTTATGAGTCATTTGGCGTACGTTTTACAAAAACTTACCCAGCCGTTTCCCACCTGGAGGAGCCCAAACTTGTTATGTTTTGAGAATCCCTTTTTGAAAACGAGTAGCTGAAAGGTAGTGGTGCGGTATATTTTTAGAACCGGCTCATGAAGCCTTTTCATTTGATACCCCACACGATAGGATTCAGGAAAAAAAGTTTTTAATGTCATACAAAAAATGTATGACGTCATAACTCCCCACTCCACCAATAGAGAAAGCGACACCGTCATTTTCCCTACTCAGGAAACTCTACTGAATGCAACGATAACACATGTCGGTATAAAACTACTCAGTTCTACGACCTTCTTTATTTTACGACTTTATTTAAATTAGCATCTCTACTATCAATAGCGTGATTTTATTTCGTTCAGCACCATTAATCGACAGTCATAAACATTTACAGGGTGTAAGGAAAAGTATCATTAACATTTAAACCTAATACTCTACCCATCAAACTGAACAAATTTGACTATGGGAACAAACCATATACTTTTCCTTACACCCTGTATTTATGTTACAGGTCCTTATTTTATTTTTCCGACACTGATTGTGCTACATCGTTTGTTTTAACAAGACAGAACGGATAAAAGTATAAGGGTTGTTTGACTAATCTCCATTCAGTAATTAGAGAGACAAAATGTAAACAAAGAAACGTCACTGTCAAAGTGACGTTTCGTGGTCAGAAACCTTTGGTACATTTTTTAATAATTAGATTGAAACAATAATTTAATTATTTTGATACTTAAAATTTAAAGTTATTTGCATTTTAAGTTTTAAGGCAAAAATTATTTTTTATCATTTCAGCAATGAATGAAAGCGCTAACCTACTTATTGATACATTTTAATAATCTTGTTTTGGTAGTAAGTAGGGTGAGTGTGCCTGTGCGGTGGGTTGACATCGGGTTCAGAAACAAATTATTTACTATTATTAATATTTTGAAAAAAAATTCCTATGTTGAAACCATGATAATTCGACTCTTTATTTCCATACAAAATTAACATTTCATCTGTCGCAATCCTTTGCGAGTAGAATTGATAATTTACTGTTGTATATTCCAGAGATAAGTTTTCTTCCGTCTCGAGATTGTATTTTCTACAATGGTATTACCGTTGTTTACATTTTGTCTCTCTAATTCCTGAATGGAGTATACGTAATACGTAACTTAACATTGCATTCACATACGCATATCTAAATAATATATAACAGATTTGTATGCACCCAAATGTAATTCCGTTGTGCAAATCGTCCCAAATGTTTGATCAGTCAACCAATAAGTTTCGATCGATCTCGTACCAGACTGGTTCTAACTTGCGAAATGCTTGCGTAGTCTCTTAGTTTCTTGTGGTCGAGCTTACAAGTTTCACCCAAAGGGCCTTAACTTATTACACGTATCGGCAAACGCTATTGAATTTCATGTTACGATTATATTGGTTACCTACATATTTCCATCTGCGGATATTAATTTGAAATAAAACTTGGTGGACGGTTAATTTGTGCATATGAGTAATAAAATAAGGGATATTATTAATTGCATATCAAATCAATCATCACCTATCGATTTATTTTCATCATCTATATACTTTTTTACATCAAATAAATTACTGCTGATAATTCGAAAATATAAGCACGCCACGAATATAAATTGTAGGTATTTTATTTAGTAATATTTTGAGTTGAGTATTTTGCTGTGCAATCAGTAATTTTGATATGAATTCGGATTATTTTTGGATACAAAAACGCTTTTGTTTGATTTGCGTTTAAATACTACCCATAAAATAATATAGGAAATATGAAAGAAAGGCTGAATTATTTTTTGTAAAACATACGCCAAATGACTCGTTATATATCCTCGTCATGAAAGCAATTTTTGACAGTTACTATAGGTAAAAATGCAAGCAATTTTTTTAATGCAAATATTATCAAAATTACTTTTATGACGTCAGAGGATATTACAAATCATTTTGCGTATGTTTTACGAAAATTCATTATATTGTTTCTGCGAACCCAAAATTTGTTTGTTTTGACAACGATTTTAGTTTTTAGAAAATAAAGGGCTTAAATAAATAAATAACGCACACAGGCACATACATTGTAATGATCCCAAGTCAAGCCTTAGGCTATTTGTTAAAAAAGTTGTTTTGTTTAAATGCATTGATGTAGTGCATTTTTAGGGTTCCGAAGTCAACAAGGAACCCTTATAGTTTCGCCATGTCCGTCCGTCTGTCCGCGGCTTAGCTCAGAGACGCTTAGTACTAGAAGACTGTAATTTAACATGGGTATACACATTAATTACGCTGACAAAGTCATAAAGCGAACATTTTTGTTAGAGTCACGTGTGACCCCCCCCCCCCCCCCCCTCTCTCAGCTAAACGGTTGTGGCTTGATGATGTGCTTTTGGTTAGTCGCTACACCTGATACAGATAGAGAAAAAGCATATTTCTTCGATAAAATATAGATGGGGCGGCTAACGCGTGAATTGTTTGATTGGGAAGCCAATATCATGGGACACCATTTTTAACACTTGCGGTGACAAAAACGCTCCGCAAATTTATTTATTTTTTAGTGGTTTTTGTGTTTTATTCGAAGATTATTCAAGTTAAGTAATATAAATAAGAACTGTAGATTCTTTTCTGCTTATTTGTTTTGCCCTACGCTTATTTATTACTGTGTCATTGAGTCTGACATAATAACCCCCCAAAACTATGATGGAGGGGCAATTCCGGCAGAAAACACTGGCGTAATAGCCCCACTGTTTTTGTATGAAGTTGCAAAATGCTAGTGATGTCCACAGTATCGGCATAAACATCGATATTAATTTCAGTACTTTTAATCCTCAGATCTCGCATGTATATTTTAAGTCAAATCAAGACAAAACATGATTTTTCCTATTTAATATAATTAGATTATCATACGAGAATATATCTTGTATTATTATTATGATGTGAAATTTAAAGATTAAAAGAAAAAGCGTATTTAGTCAGAAATTAAACTTCGAAATGCTGTTGAAGGCGTGAAAAATAACTGCATTGAGCGGCACAGATATGCAGGATAGATACCCAGAACTACAATAAATACCTACACTAACCTTTAATTAAGAAGATTTTATAGGAAATAAATTTTAATGCGACGTTGTTTTATCATAAACTTTTAAGCAACTAATTAAGCACCAATTATAGTTACTTTAATCACTCTCATCCAATTTTTAAGTAATTTTTGCTAGGTTCCGCTTATCGACTTTCACGTGTCCCAGCCCTAGCATGTATGGAGAGCTGACAGAATAGCCCCACAATTTTTTAAAACTGTTTTTACTCAAAAATGAAGCGTCCCAGCTTGTCATAAAGTTCATTCTTGCATACGTCGTATCGTCAATATTGTATTGCTTTGAGTTTCAACGTCGTAGCTCCATAGGTGGCGGAGATATTGGCGACTGCCGGAATTACCCCGCTGCGGGGTAATTATGGCCACATCTTTTGCCAGTGTAAATATGCGTTTTTAACACAAAAATTAAGGGGAAATTATAACAGATAAAATTCCCTTTAATATGCATTAGTCAACTTTGCTGTAACTTTATAACAAAGGGAAATAATGAGGTTTAAACTTTTAGCTTTGATTTTCTGTGTCAGAATAGCCCCGCCTCACCTTATCGTTAATGGAACACATTAAAGAGAACAAATTTTTTTTTCTTGTTGTAATTTTTTTCAATCCTCCTCCTGAAGAAGCTCCTTCATTTGATATTCCACAAGATAGGGTTTATAATAAAAAACCGGCCAAGTACGAGTCGGGACTCGGGCAATTAGTGTTCCGTTGTTTAACATAGATCATTGAAGAAACCACTATAAATTGACACTTACTTAGTATGTGGTCACATAGTAACTGAAGATCATTTTACCTGGTCAAATTGGTGTTAGTTTTTGGGTATAGAAAAAAAAACTATCCAAGTTAGAACCATCCTGATAATTTTCCCGCCCTCTACACGTTATTTCTGATGTTCCTGATTTTTTTTAGATTTTATACGGCTATATTTTTTGAAATGGAGGTGGGGACAGCAATTTCTCGGATTGAATTGAAAATTTTGTTAAACAAAGTTTTTATGGTGAAAAGTATATTTTTAGACTCGTATTTTCATAAGCTTTCAATTGACACCCCACACCATAGGGTAGATTTTTATTTTTATTTTTATAAATCCTTTCTTATACAATGTGTTAATGAATTCACGCAAAACTAGAAAGTAGTTTGTTTAGAATCGAAAGCAGAATCGAATTATCATGGTTTCAACATAGGTAATTTTTTTCAAAATATTAAATAATTTGTTTGCGAAATTTAAAATTTTCCGAACCCGATGTCTACCCACCGCACGGGCACACTCACCCTACTTACTACCAAAACAAGATTATAAAAATGTATCCATGAGTACGTTAGCGCTTTCTTTTAGTGCTGAAATTATAACAAATCATTTTTGCCCCAAAACTTAAAATGCGAATAACTTTAAATTTTAACTAATAAAATAATGACATTATTGTTTCCATGTAATTATTTTGTTATAAATCAGTTGGGATGTATGAGGTTTTGCGTTAATTCATTAAAACGTTGTATATCAATATAAAAATTTAGCTTTTTTACTTCATTTATGATATTGGACCAATACTAATTGAACCAATTGCTATATTTGTACCGATTTTCAACCTACGGTCTCTGAGAAGAATGCCTGTGACAGACGGACAGACGGACGGACGGACACACACCGAGCTGATTCCATAAGTGTTCCGTTTTTCCAATAAGGAACACTAAAAATGATCTAAATTCCATACAAAAAATGTATGACGTCATAAAAAATTTTTGGACTACAAAACTCGACAGCAACATCACACTATAATTCCTCGTGACCTAATACATCACAGAAGTCAAACTGCGCTACTTATATTTTGCAAACGACTTTTAAACTAAAAACCATATTGTTGGAAATTAATAGTAAAGTAAGTACAAAGAAAACGAGAAACAATCAACGGTACTCGATCGTGCACAAACAATAGTAAAAGCAAACTGAAAACATTTTACAAGCAAATGGTTCTATAATTACTTAGTTCATGATTTTACATCACCACTTAAGCTTATTTCAGACTCGACGAAGCGAGGTGCATTCTACAATTCAATAACGAAGAGCTCTTCCGATATCAGAGCATAAATAGTAGTAGATACATATACATACACCTTATAAACTAAGAGTCTAAGTACTTTACTATAGGAGCAAACCAAACGGAGCAAAAAAAAATCTACTGTTGCATACATTTGAGTCGAGCAAGCATTGCAGTTTAATCTTTAATTTGATTGCAGTTTAATATGGAACAGCAGATTTTTGTTGCTCCGATCGATTTGCTCCCTTAGTGAAAGTTGTTCAGTTTGATGGGTTGACTCTTAGTTTAAAAGGATGCTAATGATATCAACTTCACCCTGTATATTGTCAGAAGGGGCAACTGCTTAAATGCCTCGAGCTTCAAAATTTCGAAAACTAGACATAAAAGACATACCGCCGTTTGAACAGTTTGAAGCCGTTTGAAGGTGGTATGTCTAAATTATGTTTAGTTTTCGAAATTTTGAAGCTAGTGGGACTTACCCCATAGAGGCACTTGCCCCGACTGACTATACCACATTTTAAGTCAGATCAATAAGCTATCAAACAAAATATTTCAAGTTTCATCAAAATCAGTTCAGTATTTTTTGCGTGATTCTCGAACAAACAAACACACAAACAAACAAGCAGACTGACAAAATCGGTGAGCTGTCAATTTTGTCAATATGCGTTGTTTCAAAAACGCATACCGAATTAACAGCATAATATTGCACTTCATGCATAATTTATCATTTTTGGTGATCCTGTTTTGTTCTTTTTTTTTTCTTTACAAATGGCTCTCTCCAAATTGAGAGTAGATTACAGCATAACATAAAACTAATAAGGGTTTAAAAAATGTGTTTTTTTAGAAAAGCAATAATATTATAGAATTGAATTTTTCCTATGTTTTAATAGTTATTCTGCTACTCGGGGCGGAAACAAATCCAAAAAATCAAAGATTATAAAAATCGGTCCAGCAGTTCTTGAGTTATAAATGGTGTAACTAACACCAAATCTCACTTTATTTTATATAATACAGAAGATAAAGAATAAACTCGCGTAGGATTCTCAGTAAATCTCAACACAAATGCCGAATATTACCAGGAAGTTATCAAAACGAAACTCAAATTTTATTATAGTGGAGTCTTGTAATTGCAACTATCTGGTAATTTTGCAACTATGGAGCAATTACACTAATTACAATCACGATTCAGATCTTCTCTTTATACCAATACCTGCCTTCTAGATGACTAGACATGTGTCTATTGAAAGAAGAACTGAATCGTGATTCTTATAAGTGCTATAGCTCGATACCTACTTGCAATTACAAGACTCCAAGCTCTTGGATTGAGCTGTCCTGTATAGCGGCCCAAAACGTGAATACCAACTGTCTTCCAAACAGTTCTGCCCTCACTGCCCTGCCCTCGTGTGAAAAGGGCATCTATAGAAGTTACGACGTTGTGACAGACTGTTTGACAAACGTTTCTGCCGCCCGGGGCAAAGACCGATTTTGCCGCCCCCCTTACCTTTATAAGAAGAACTACACAAAAAAAAGCAGCTAGCGAAGCGAGCTCAATTTTTTTTAGCACAGCTGTTCGAGTTGTGGTCAGACAGACAGATCTTTTGATTTATAACTGTAAAAATATAAACGACTTTTCTCGTAAATATGAATCAGCTGGAGCCAGAGCTTCTTACGTAAAAACGTGCAAAGTAACCTAAGTAAACGATATGGATCGAGCGAAGCAAATTCGAAATTAGCACCACGTCTTTAGGATTGTAAAAAAATCATACATCATATTGTACCTGTGTAAAAAGCTTGTAAACAAAATACTTAAAAAAAAATTGTAAGCACAACTAAAACAGAAACTTGAGCGAGCGAAGCGAGCTCGACTTTTCTGTTTTACGAATTGGTTATAGACAAAGCTCAAATCAATCTGTTTTTCCCGAATTTGCCGCCCCTAGTGAAGTGCCGCCCGGGGAATTTGCCCCCCCTGCCCCCCCCCCCCCCCTCGCTACGCTACTGCGCGACGCTCTGCAACTCACGGCGCGGCGACAGGAAAGTGTCGCTCCTCTGTAAGAGCCCTTAAAGGTATGTGTCGAACTACGGAACCATAAAAAGAGTTCCATATTTAGGACTGCATTACCCTGGCAAGCTTTTTTATAACAATGAAATTAATTTCTGTGTCTACAGAGAGCTAATTAGCAATCTCTATTTTTAAATTAACTCTCTTTGTGTTCCTCTTTAAGTTTCTACAGTAGCTTTGTTTCGTGTTAATAGTTTCAAACGAGTAGGTACACTGCCTGGATTGAAAAAGGAATTGGCTGGTTTCTTTGTAATGCACTCATAATTATAAAAAATTGCTTATCTAAACTATTATAAAACTGTAACAGAAGCGTGTCTGTACATTGAAGACATTTACAAAAAAAAAATTACGATATGGTTTTTAGGCTTCCCTGATTCCAAATCACAAATTTTTGGACTTTTTGTCTGTCTGTTTGTTTGTTTGTTTGTTTGTTTATTTGTTTGTTTGTTTGTTTGTTTGTTTGGGTGTTTGTTTGTTCGAGTATCACGCAAAAACTACTGAACCGATTTTGATGAAACTTTTTTGTTTGATAGCTTATGATCTGACTTAAAATCTGGTATATAATTTATGCGGACGAAGTCGCGAGTAAAAGCTCGTATTTTATAAAACTCTAAAAAAAATTAATTATAAAATAGAAAAAAATTTCATGTAATGGAAAAAGTTTCTTAGATAAGCATGTGAAAATAAAAATGTTTAAATTATGGACTGTTCAAAATTAACCCAGTCATTTTACGGTTTGAACCGGAACTAATTAATAATTGTTTTTTTTCGGTATAGTATTTAATAGCCAATTTGAACCTAGAAAAATGTACCAAAATAAAAAAACAACAGCCTGAAATTAAAAATTTTGCATTTTTCTAAATTTTTTGCGCATTTTTAAGGCCATTATACATGCTTCAAACATGGTGTTAATATTTTTATCTAATTAAAAGGCTTTGAAAAATACATTAGAATATTCTAATGAATACCTCATTTTAAAAATTTCATTGCCTATTTTATTGCTCATAAATTATGTATATTGTTAAATCTAATGTTTTTATAATGAGTTTTCTGGAATTCATACAGTATAGATGACACACTCTGTTCCAATTTCAATTTACTGTATGAATTCCAGTTGTAATGCTGGACTTGCAGGTTGGCTAGTTTGTAATAACTTCCAGTAGATGGTGCACACGTCCCCTCAAGACTTAACAGATTGAAAATTTCGTTCTCTGGCTAGTGGACTCGGCAGCGAAATTTGATAACGCACTTCCCCGGTTGGAAGGGTGCGGGTTCAAGTCCCGCCCGAGACTTAATTTTTCAATCTTTAATTTGATTCGAAATACTCCCCACTCCTCCTAACAAAACTCCGTCATAATGACTGAGCTAAATAATATAGCATACGAGCTTTTACCCGCGACTTCGTCCGCATAAATTATATACCAGATTTTAAGTCAGATGATAAGCTATCAAACAAAAAAAGTTTCATCAAAATCGGTACAGTAGTTTTTGCGTGATCCTCGAACAAACAAACACCCAAACAAACAAACAGACAGACAAAAAATCCAAAAATTTATGATTTGGAATCAGGGACAGGTAAAAACCATGACGCAATTTTTTTTTGTAAATATCTTCAATGTGCAGACACACTTCTGTTACAGTTTTATAATAGTTTAGATACAGGATATTAGTGTAGACAGTTTTATTACTTTAAAAGGTGATTGTATTCGTAATATACTAAACAACTTTCCCCAAGAAATCTAAGTAATAAATAATAATAAATAAATAACGCTCACAGACACATACATTGTGATGCAATTTTTATAGCACATTTTTTATTATGGCAACCATACAACAATGGCACAAACACATAAACATCCATGACCGAACCGGGATTTGAACCCAGGACCATCCTGGTTTCATAGTCCAACGTGGTAACCATTACCACAGTATAAGAAAGGATATCTATTACTAGATACAGTACGGACACTCCCTTCCTCCCACCAACTTTTTACCTCAACCCCTCTATCGCCCTCTGGTTACCGCGCACTGGTTCTAGTTCAATTTCTTTGGTTTCGCATGTGGTGACGTCATCTTGTCAATTTCAAATTTTTGTATGCAGTGTCCGGGCTGTACCATTACACCAACCGAGTCGTCGTAGTAAGACAAGTCCACGTTTTTTTACAAAGTTCCTATTGGTTCCTCGGAGAAAGTTGTTCAGTATCATTAGTAGGTACAAAATTACCTTTAGAAGTAATGAAACTCTGCACACTTACACCATGTATTTATACATATTACATACCTAATAGTAATCCAAAAAACTGTTTTGATAAATTATTAATTATTATAATAATATAGGTACCTACTTTCATTGTGGTTAATTAAAACAATGCATATTATTAAGCGTTATCGAATTCAATAAAGCATTAATTTTACACTAGAGAGCGTGACGTCATTTATTGACTCATTGCTCCACAATATTCAATTACATTTTGTAACTTACAACTCTCAACACAATTTGGGAGACGCTAAACTGAAATACCTACTCCATCGAACCAGCACCATAATCCGTCACAAGTAGAGATGGGATTCTACCCAGGTAAATACCCAACCGCGGGTTAATTCCCGGCAAATAACCGTGAAAGCACCTGATTGTTTCGAATATTCAAATATACCGGTTTTTTTTACCGTTCCGAAACTTTCAGGGGTGGTTTAGTTTAGACCATCAAACTAAACAACTTTTATTAGGGAGCCAACCACAATTTTGAATTAAAATGTCTAAAATAAGTAACTTTCACCAACTTCAGGAAATGCAAAAAAAATCCGCTGCTACATACAAAACAGGGGGGGGGGGGGGGGGCCGGGGTACAGTCAAGAGCACATCAAGCTTTACACTTGCAGTTCGATTGTAACGCTTATGGCGCACTAAATAAGAACGGTACAAAGTCCAAAGTGTCAAGCTTGACGTGCTCTTGACTGTACCTAGGGGTATGTCTTCAGTGTGTCAATTACACCCTGTATATTTACAATATTGTGGACGAACGTCAATAAGTTACTTTTGTTTTTTTTATATTATATTTTACCTGCCCATATTTTGAGGGAAGGTTGCATAAAAAATAAAAATGTTATTGTAATGTAGTTTTTTTTTTAATTGACTCTGTCGAACACTCTTGTGCCGACTGGAGTTTGCTATACCTATTCTCGCATTTAATATATGACTGTATGATTTTTCAACATCCATTTGGATTATTTATTAATGCAAATACCCGCCGTTTGGGTATTTAACCAGATAAATACCCGGTATTTTCCGAATTGGGTATTTACCCATCTCTAGTCGCAAAGTAACACAAATCTCAACCCAACCAAGCCGTCCTATCCTATAGCAGATGGATAGCTTAACCCACGCTTAGGTTCACTGTTTAGAATTGAATTAAGCGACGCCGGTTCTAAGTTCTCAGTAATCTTGAATTTAACTCGTGTTTAATGTTGTTTGTTTATTGTTTAAACTTTGCTTTTTGGTAATGGAATGCACCAATAAGCAACTGTTTCTCGTGTTTCCAGATGGCTCTCTCTGAAAAGACTAATGGCTTTGAAGAGACAAAGGCACATCTCGACTATGTCACTTTGTTCCGGCACTGAATAGATATCCTATATACCAGAACACGCAATGTTTTTATAACTCGAGCGAATTAACTTGGCACCTGGCTCGCACGTGGCTCGGAATAAAAATCTCGGAAAACTCGGAAAGAATTACTCGAAAATGCTAAAGCGCAGGGACACGTGCAACGGTAACTGAAATGCTATGCTATGGCCTCGCACGGCAACGGCAGAGTCCCGCGGGGGGTAGCAGGAGGGGTGTCGAATTCCGAGCCACGTGCGAGCCAGGTGCCAAGTTAATTTGCCCGGTTTGTACTAAACTGCGGAAAATTCTCGTACGTGAACGTTCACGTTTTGCCTCACGCTGCGCATAGGGGTGTACCGGCCGCCGCAAACTTGTATGAAGCTGTTTTTCTGGTATGATATTATCTTATTCTGCATCATCATGATTGATCGTGATCATCTCATTATCCCTGGAGTGCTATATCTCAAACTTTCAAGTTCGTATCATCAGCCGATGGACGTCCACTGCTGGACATAGGCCTCCCCCAAGGATCGCCATAACGACCGGTCCTGCGCTGCCCTCATTCAAAGTTTTCCCGCCGGCTTCACCAGGTCGTCGGTCCGTTCGTTTCAAGTTCGTATACCTACGAAATATTCTTAAACTCCATAGCTATTTCAACATTTCCATATACGAAGTGAGTTTTAAAAAAACCGGCCAAGTACGAGTCGGGACTCGGGCAATTAGTGTTCCGTACTACCAGTTGTTTAACAAGGGTCATTGATGCAACCACTATAAATTGACACTTACTTAGTATGTGGTTATATAGTAACTGAAGATCATTTTACACTGGAGATTGTTTATGTATAAAAAAAACTATCCAAGTTAGTGCCACCCTGATAATTTTCCCGCCATCTACACGTTATTTCTGATGTACATAATTTTTTTTTTTAGATTTTATAGGGCTATATTTTTGGAAATAGAGGTGGGGACAGCAATTTCTCGGAATTACTTAATTGAAAAAATTTTAAACAATGTTTTAATAAAAAATTTGAAAAATATATTTTGACTCGTATTTTCATAAGTTTTCAACTGATACCCCACACCATAAGGTAGAAAAAAAAACTCCCTTCTACCTCCCCAAATTGCCCCGCAATATAAAAATAAAGCTTTTTTACTTCAGTTATGATATTGGACCAGCAATTTCTATATCTGTGTCGAGTTTCAGCTTCCTATATCTTACGGTCTCTGATAATAATGTCTGTGACTGTGAGAGACGGACGGACAGACACCGATCTAATTCCATAAGTGTTCCGTTTTGCCAATTTTGGTACGGAACACTAATAGCACGTGTACTATGTGGTTATATAGTAACTGAAGATCATTTTACACTGGAGATTGTTTATGTATAAAAAAAAACTATCCAAGTTAGTGCCACCCTGATAATTTTCCCGCCATCTACACGTTATTTCTGATGTACATAATTTTTTTTTTCAGATTTTATAGGGCTATATTTTTGGAAATAGAGGTGGGGACAGCAATTTCTCGGAATTACTTAATTGAAAAAATTTTAAACAATGTTTTAATAAAAAATTTGAAAAATATATTTTGACTCGTATTTTCATAAGTTTTCAACTGATACCCCACACCATAAGGTAGAAAAAAAAACTCCCTTCTACCTCCCCAAATTGCCCCGCAATATAAAAATAAAGCTTTTTTACTTCAGTTATTATATTGGACCAGCAATTTCTATATCTGTGTCGAGTTTCAGCTTCCTATATCTTACGGTCTCTGATAATAATGTCTGTGACTGTGAGAGACGGACGGACAGACACCGATCTAATTCCATAAGTGTTCCGTTTTGCCAATTTTGGTACGGAACACTAATAGCACGTGTACTATGTGATTATATAGTAACTGAAGATCATTTTACACTGGAGATTGTTTATGTGTAAAAAAAAAACTATCCAAGTTAGTGCCACCCTGATAATTTTCCCGCCATCTACACGTTATTTCTGATGTACATAATTTTTTTTTTTCAGATTTTATAGGGCTATATTTTTGGAAATAGAGGTGGGGACAGCAATTTCTCGGAATTAATTGAAAAAATTTTAAACAATGTTTTAATAAAAAATTTGAAAAATATATTTTGACTCGTATTTTCATAAGTTTTCAACTGATACCCCACACCATAAGGTAGAAAAAAAAACTCTCTTCTACCTCCCCAAATTGCCCCGCAATATAAAAATAAAGCTTTTTTACTTCAGTTATGATATTGGACCAGCAATTTCTATATCTGTGTCGAGTTTCAGCTTCCTATATCTTACGGTCTCTGATAATAATGTCTGTGACTGTGAGAGACGGACGGACAGACACCGATCTAATTCCATAAGTGTTCCGTTTTGCCAATTTTGGTACGGAACACTAATAGCACTCCTGGAGTTGCTTGTGCAAAATTTTCTTCATATTGATCCAACGTCTATAATTTTATGGATGATTTACTTCCTCTTTTATTAAGACGATGACATGTCATGTCATTATCTAGCCACCGGCACCGCCCAAGGAACACGTAAGCTATATATAGCAGCTATACAGTAGCCGCATAAAGGAAATTTCCTTTATGCAGCTACTGTGCTGCTGCTAAACAGCTTGCGTGTTCCTTGAGCGTGGGGATTAACCAATTAAAATTATTCAAACTGATGACATGGACCACTGAACTAAATTGTTCTATAATTATTTTATTAGTGTATTTCATCATAAAGCCATTCAAGACTGTGTTCATTTTATCTATAGGCCCCTTAAGATATGTTCAGTTTCCTCACTGAAGCAAATATCAAAATGTTATGTAACTTACAGTTTAAGTTTGCAGGCAAAACTGGCTTCTCATACCACTTCATCGATTTCCAATGCACGTGTCCTTCTTTTCAAAGAGTGTTTCGTAGTGTTTGAAAGTATTTCATTGTCAATTTGTCACTGATATTTCCATTACCCATACTGAGTTGAAACTAACATTTTACAGGTAAAGTTGAAATACCGAGGTTGTAAACTTAAATGCATAGGTAATCAATCAATATGTTTCAGACCACCAAACTAAACAACTTTCAACAATGGACAAAATATTGAAATCGCGAAAAAAAATCTACTGTTCCATAGAAAACGTCAATACCCAAATTAATGGAACAGCTAATTTTTTTTTTCGCAATTTTCTACCGTATAAAACAAAAGGGGCCAACTTTCTTAGGTTACTTTGCGTGAGGCGTCATACAAATTATGTCTGTGTGCGTGTATATAGATAGGGTTTAGAGGCCAGTACTGGTTCCAATTTTTTTTCACGCGTTCGTAGCTTGGACTGTCTATCTTGACATATAATTTATTAAAGGTAACGCATTTAAGTTTACACCCTAGGAATATCAGCATTAGTATAGACAGGGTGAAATTGATATCATTAGCATCCTTTTAAACTAAGCATCTACCCATCAAACTGAACAACTTTTACTATGGGAGCAAACCGATCGGAGCAACTAAAAAATCAGCTGTTCCATACTAAACTGCATTGCCTACTCGACTCAAATGTATGCAAGAGCAGATTTTTTTTTTGCTCCAATCAGTTTGCTCCCATAGTAAAAGTTGTTCAGTTTGATGGGTAGACTCTTAGTTTAAAAGGATGCCAATGATATCAATTTCACCCTGTATATGTCTACTACATGGTACAGGGTCAAGTCAGACCCAGGAAGAGATGGCGGGGGATAACCTGGATGATTTTGACGACCATAAGCCGGAGCCAAGATTTAAAATCCAGCCAAAAGTCAAATGGTCAATGAATAGTTGCGATGCTCTCCATCGGCGATGTTCAGGATAGAGCGAAGTGGGAGAAACAGATAAGGAAAGCAGACCCCGCTACCCAGCGCGACAGCAGATAGGAAGATGATGATGATCTAAGATTAAACAGTTAGTTAAAGCCTGTCCTATTTGTAACCTCCTTTTACGAATACTAAAACTCCGTTTAAAAGTTTTTTCTATTTAAAATACTACAAGAATAGAAATTCTTCATTTTTATTCTCGCTTTAAAATATTGCTACTTTTTACAGCACAGTGTATAAAAACTGAGAGCACCTTTATTCTTTCGTTTGTCTTTGAATTTCCATTTAAAGAGGAAACGGCAGCGGATTTCAGTTTCTCCACACTTAAAATAAAACACTATTTTCTAGGAATATTCCCCAGGTTACCCTTTGTAGATTGTAGTCCATGACAAAGAGAGATGCAGAATATGACGTCCTTTGAACTGCGAGACTGCGTGAAATGGTCGTGAATTAGAACTTAATTTAATTTTTCTGTTTTAAATTATATATTTCAATCATTTTTGTTTTTTTGTCTAACATTTTATTCACACACACACACATGTCCTTTCTATATTATATACGATACGATTACTAGACATAATCAGCCTCTATTATCCCTATAAAGTAGACTCCGAGAAAAGGACAAAAATCGGGACGTGCCTCTGACTTTGTCACTTGGTATATGCGAAAGCAAGCACGACTGTTTTCTCGTTTTGTCGCTTTGTCGTGCATGGCATACTAGCCCTGCTGAGCTATACAGGGTAAATTTGTTATCAGTGCGGATAACTTCACCATGTACCTATACCACGGCCTATACTACTCACATGTATCAAATTGAACAACATTCAACTATGGAAATATTAAATATTTAAAATTTACCCTCTATCCAACAAAAGTCTACCTTACAAAAGGTCGGGTATCCGGGATTTTTGGATATGTTATACAGGTAGAGGTCCTTAATAAAAATACAAGTTTCCGACCTTGGGGTCCTGCCGCGGGCTCTGGTGTGACCATAAAACGACGAAAATTTTGAGACTTTTTCAGTAAAACTTAAACGTTGGGTTAGAGCAAACATGTTTACTAAAGCTTTAAAGAAGACCAAATCCGCTACAATTTGATAGTTGAATCATCTTTATATACTGAATAGTTACCAAGATACAACACCTCAAAGTATGGAGAGGTATGACTAATTCCAAATGTTTTTTTTTTTTTTTATATTAAATTTGTTATTAACTTTAGGTTTCATTGTGAAGGTGTTCAGAAGAAGTATAAATAATGCGCTACAATATGTTTTTTGAACCATAAGATGCGACACTTGTAAATTTTCAGCAAATGTCAATTGGTAAACAAATACTTAGATATCGAACAGAATTTTTTTTTTTACAAAATAAAATTTAGCCTATGGTAATCAGGGATAGTGTAGCTTTCTATCAGTGAAAGAATTTTACGAATCGGTTTGGTACTTCCAGAGTTTACCTACATGCAAAAAACCCTCTTGAGCCCAGCTTTTCTGCACCCACAGGCATAGGGCTAATTCCTAACTGTCCTTATTTTGAAGTGCTGTATCTCGGTAACTATACAGTATAAAAAGTATAAAATCTTCGAAATTTTCGTTCTTTTATGGACATGGCAGAGCCCGCGGCAGCACCTCAAGGTCGAAAACTTGGATTTTTAATAAGGACCTATACCCGTATAACATATAAAAAAGTCGGGGATACCGGACCTTTTGCAAGGTAAAATGTTTACATTTACTAGGCTAATATTACTTAATTAAAACTCGTGTTAAGACACACAACTTTGCCGTTACCATATTTTATGTTCACCATCTGGTGCTGATTTAACAAGAATCGACTCTAAAATCAAATACCGAATTGTTAAAAAATAAGATTAAATAATTATGAGTGAATTAGTTGTAGCTCTACGTCACCAGTTTATTCCTTCTGACAAAGGGTCAGAACACACAATTGCCAAATTTGACTGAACAAAACCGCTGGCGACACAACTAAAGCTCGACTCAGGCCGCATATCACTCGCTTTGTGTACACTTCATGAATTGTCGAGGAAATTCTCAAAATTTTGTCGACAAATTATATTGTATAATATTATGTCTTGTATACTTACATTAGTGTACATGGATGGTGACATATAATATTATTATATCCTGTACTCGCGCACGTTGACATAATTATTATTACGTTAACATGTTTATATGTAAGTATTAGGTAATATAAATACATAACTAACTCGCTAACATAGTGTATTAGTATTATGTCCCATTGCAATACAAAGGCCTCTTCAGAGAGGGGTCAATCGACATGAAAAGCCATTATGCATTAACAACCGAAGACTATATTTGTGGAAAATTATGCCTTTAAATAAGCTTTAAATGTATGATCAGCATTACATGTTCATCGATTTAAAAATGGATGTATTCAAAATGAAAATTGAAAAATCTCAGTATCGGTATGTATTACCTATTGTGTGGTATCGGAATAGACTTGAACCCGCAATCTGCCGATCCCGGGCTGTGCCACAGTATAAGACAGTAATCTATCTTCATACAATGGTACCAAACGCGGCTTGTATGTATGCTCGCCAGTACGTATGCCTCGTAGCACGCATACACTGAAAATATGTTAGACTGCCACGAATGCGCCAGACGGGGCTACGCGGAGATATTGTCAGTGTGTGCGTGCCACGAGGCTTACGCCGCGTTTGGCACTATTGTATGAAGATGGATTACTGTCTTATACTGTGGCTGTGCTTTTATCCAATTAAGCTACCGACCGGTACTATATACGTATATCGATTGAACTTGCATCTTTGAGAGACGTGAACACAGCCCCAAATTGGCGGGTTGCGGGTTCAAATCCCATCAAATGGTCTCATGATAATGGCATCACCCTTAATGGGGATAAAACAAAACTAATGGTCATCCGATCGCCTTATTCAAGTATCTCGGATACTCAATGTAATGTTGTCACCCACAGTTTTTCGTGTTTCCATAATCATTTAAAGAATTGTAACTGTAAGCCTATAGAAAGAGTACCCTGCGTCACATACCTTGGGATGCAAATTGATGAACATTTTGGATGGTCAAATCACATAGATTATATCTGTAATAAGCTGAGAATACTGTTGGGTAGGTTTTAAAATCTGCGATATAAGGTACCGGCAAGCACCTTAAAAACATTGTATTTGGCTCTTGTGGAATCAATAGTGAGCTATGGTCTGGAAAACTATGGGCTCACTTTTAAAACTCATATAGATAGGATTGAATCATTACAGATACGGTTTCTAAAATTATTAGTAAACAATAAAACAAAAAATAGTTGTAAAGATAATTATAAAAAATTGTTTCATATTTGTAAAATTCTCCCAGCATCATTAAAACATAAATACTTACTGGCCACTAATAATCATGGCAATCCTCACTTGAATCACAACTACGAAACGAGAGCGATATCGGCTGGTAAGTTCGAAGTACCGCGGGCGAACAACTACTTCGGGTATAGGACCCTAAGTAGGTGTGTTCCAAAGCTGTACAACGAGCTACCAGCCGATATCCGAAATGAAGTGAAGAAGTCGAAATTCTGTGGGTTGTTGAAGGATCTGTTGCTATCGAATGTCATCAATGAATAACTAGTAAGTACGTACTCAGTACGCCAGTCATGTTATGTGTATAAAAATAGTCTATATTATTGCGCCTATGTAATGCGAGACTGATTCTCGGTTCCTACAGCCAAACCGTAAAATACGGTTTTGTAGGACTACAACTAAAACATGTAATTTTGTAACTTATTATTAAATAAATTAAAAAAAAAAAAAAAACCGATAGTAAAATTTTTTGACAAAAACATAAGCAGTCAAATAGAGAGATAAGATACAAGAGGTGCCAAAAAAGGCGGTCTTATTGCTGAGAAGCCATTCTTCCATACAACCATAGGGTAGAGGAAACGGTGAATGAAGAAAAATAGCGTGTTAATAACCAATAATATTTGGAAAATATAAAGTTTTAGGTCTACCAAAGATAGAAATTAAGTACCGATAACTTTTTTAATAATTACGATTTACCTCCTAGGATTTACTTATAATAATAAGGTTTAAACTTTTTAATATCTGGCGTGCGATTTTTGAATCTCATACGTTGAACTCAGCAGTTGAAATGTATGGAGATACGCATCTTTCTACTGCTGATTTGGAGTATGATTTTTAAAGTCAAATCAGCAGTAGAAAAATGCACGTCTCCATTATTGACATTTTCAACTGCTGAGTTCAAAGAATAAGTCTCAAAAATCGCACTCCGGATGGTTCACAAAATATAATAAAACGAAAACAAAGTAAATGAATTCCTTACATTATTTTGTAAAATGAATTATCAATGACTTAAGTGTCTTTATTTTCCCGGTCTACAAATATTTAATCACAAATACGTTTAATAGAATTCATTTGATAAGAAATTACTAAGAGGTCCGGTAAGAGGTTGATTCGCAAGGAATTTCAGAAAAAGGGATGGGGGAAAACAGGATATCTCGTTCATTTTTTATATACCTACGTTATTAACATGACTCAAGTGGGAACAATTTCTTGTGAAATATTTAAGCCCAGTTTCTCTAAATATATGCGTCGGATGGCACGTTAAGCCGTTGGTCCCGGCTACTATCTCTGGTGGTAATAGTAGTTACATTAAAACCACGTCAGAGGCCGTAAGGCGGTCTGAAAAAACTCTGACACCAGGGCTCTGCCCACACGATAAGAAAGAAAGAAGCAAAGCTCAAAACAGAGACGAGTGAAGAGAACGGAGTGAGGCCCTTTCCTAACGGTGGGACAGCGACGGCTACTATCATTTCAATAAATAACAACCTTTGTACCTACTTGACTATCTCAGTAAGTACAACTATGCTGACATCTCTCAACAAAGCATATCTCCACTCTACACATTGTGTGTGCTTTCAAAACGTCGATATCCAGTCATTTGTCGACACTCGACACTATCGAGACAGCACAAAGAATGTCTGCTGCCTTTTATCCGTCGACAATGCTTTGTTGGCCGCTAGACGACTGACGCTTTATCAAGCGGCAGATGCGCTACAATTGTCGAGGTAACTTTTTCGACATCAATGAACTTCAGCGATGCCGTTGTGTCGAAAAAAGCAAAATACTATAGGTGGTTGGAGAGTGTTGTTTGTTTACTGAGTGCTTGACTTCATGCGGGTTCATGAAAATACTTGGTAGATATCGATATTATACAGGGTGTAAGTGACAGCCTAACAAATACTGAAGCGGTGAACTCAGACCATCAAACTGAACAACTTTTACTATGGAGCCTACCTCAGGAAACGCGAGAAAAAATCAGCTGTCTCATACATTTTAGTCGGGTAGGTACAGCAGTTTTGTATGGGACAGCTGATTTTTTCTCGCGTTTCCTGAGGTAGGCTCTGTTGGATTATAACAAAAATAAATCTATCTTACTTCAACACTGTAGTCCTTCTCTATCTAACTCGTAAATATTGTTTTTATGGAACAGAGCCCTATGCAACCACTTAACTAAAATCCCTGCATTCCCACAGTCTGCGTATTCACTTAGTCCGGCGTGGTACCGCACGTCTCACATAATATTAGCTAAACACACCTTCCAAGATATATAAGTAAAAGGATAATAAACGATTATTATTGATATCCTTAACTTGGTCTTTCCTTTGATGTCCATTTAACCCCAACAGGCTCCATAGTGAAAGATGTTCAGTTTGATGGTCTGAGTTCAAAGTTTCAGTATTTGTTAGGCTGTCACTTTCACCCTGTATTGTATTTTAAATTGGAATATTATTTTGCATGCAGGTTATAGAATAATCAACCTACGGCAGTGACCAACTAGACTAATGCGTCAAATAGTTTCATCTATATATTTTTCCCTTAGAATTTACATTTCTTCTGTAACAAGAACTCGTTTACTACCAAGAAATCTCAAACACCTGCGTCCAATTATTATAAAGCTAGTGACAAAACATCCACCAACCCGTCACACACTTTACCCACTCGTCCCTACCCGTTACCAACAATTCTTCTTCTAACGTCTTCTGAGAAAACACCTCTAACTGTGATGTAGGATTGAAAGTCGCTTAATTCCCATGACTTGGTAGATGGAACGAGCGACACAACACTTGACTTGGTTCAGTAACGAGTTCGCTGCGCTTGAGTGGCACTTGAGTTAAAAATGCATGCAAACTACTGCCTTCATAAGGACGACTTAAGTTATAACATGTGTGATGGCAGGTAATGAGTCTGTAGGTAGGACTCCATTCTGCATACATTGCTACGGCAGCACGTTAATTTTACTGGGGTAAACCGTGAACATAACAAATAGAGTTAGCTCCATTAAGTAGTTGCGGTGATAGCCCATATGGACGAGAGTTAGCAACTCAGAGGTGGTGGTTCAATTCCTGGCCTATGCTACAATATTCTACGGAATTTATGTACTAGCTCGGCGGAGAAGGAAAACATCGTCAGGAAACATGCATACCCGAGAATGGAAAGAAACTACCATAAGTTCGGTGGTATGTGTTAAAATATGGGTGAGTTTGGGGCGAACACAAGAGAACAGCAATGGTAGTAGTGCAACTTTGCTTGCAATAGCCCAGTATAACTCAATTATTATCACCGTCTATGCCCGGTAAACCGAATACAATTTTAAGACAGTGTACCTACTCCGCTCTTTTGTCAAAAACTAATGAAATTTTTCAATATAACTGTTATAGGTATAGTTAATAATTAATAAGCCCTTTCAATGGTAAGCAACAAAGTAAATTATAGCCTGTAACATCCCGCTGAAGGGCAAAGGCCTCTCAATTTTGTTTTTTAGGGTTCCGTACCCAAGCATAGAGCAAACTCTACAGAATAACAACAAATACTAACAACCGGCCAAGTGTGAGTCGGTCTTGCGCTAAAGGTCGCGGGCAAAAATTTTTTTTTCTAGATTAATAATGTTGTGCTCTGTGGTGGTGTGGTACGGAACCCTCGGTGCGCGAGTAGCCCGACTCGCACTTGACCGGTTTTTAATATTGTTCAATTAGTATTCACTTCAACTCCTCGGCGCATTAGTTTTTTTCAATTTTATTTAAAAGCAATTTTAGAAACAAAAGTTCTCCAAAGTTATTGAAAGAAATCGAAACAAAGTCTTTTGAATTCAATTGATTAAGTCTTACTAATCGACTTAAATTATCTAATTCATTTAGTTTTTTCACGCGTAACGATAACTTACTTACTCGTTGTCCCTTGATGATACCTAATCTATCTTTGAAAAATTTTGCAAACTAAAAGATTCAAAGATATAAGCACATACAAGATCTGCTCAAAAGTAATAGATTGATAACCAAGTTTATCTTTGTAGTGAGTCTGCCTGCGAAGTCGAGAGTCGCGGTTCAAATTCCACAGGGGTAAATATTGTTGTGATCAAAACGAATATTTCATAAATAACGAAACGAACGATATTTTGTAACGTTATACGTTACTCTACCTGCGCAGGGCCAGCTTATTTTGGTTTTGTATAGCTTGATGTGTCGCCGTGTGTACAAGCAACTCTAAACCTTCTTTTACAACTAAATGCAACTGATATAGATTACAATTACAATTAAAAGCAAATAAAGAAAATGGAAATACAGAAAAAAAACATCATCTCTACAGACCAATACAAACTTGCAACAACTATTTGGTTTCGGATCTTTCGGCAGTAAAGCTAAAGTATACGTAGTTAACTTCCGCCGCCATTATCACCCATTATTTCCAACGGCGTACTAATCTCAATCCAGAGATAATTCGTAAACCGGATCCGTAACAATTCTAACGTTATCACACAATAATTACAGGATATAACAAAACACAATGGATCCACTTCGCCAAGTGTTTCGCTTAGGCCAGCAAGTGTATGAACCTTGTTATCCATTCCATGAAGCTAGCGAAAAATTATAATAAACATTCTGTATACTATTTAGTTTTCAACGGGCATGAACACAAGAAGAGGCGAGTATCCTGTTCACATGCTTGTGCTCGTGTACGTGCCCGTATAATGAAATACGAAATACTTCAATGCTTAAGACCCTATGGTAGGTGAAAACGCCTTGGAGGCATCTTTTATTTTTCATGTTTCGACTAGATTTATACAATTTACCGAAACCAAAATCATACCTCAGTATTTTTGGATAGTTTATCTAGTGAAATCATATAATATTGAACACATGATTGGAATTTCTTCGCTCGATAGAAAATCGTCACAAAGGTGACGTATTTTCAGGTATTTTAAAAAAAAAATCTCACCTGAGAAGAACTTCAAATAGTTTCAGATTTTTGGTATTTATACTCACATATTTACCATTAGTTTATGTAGTGTCAATCATTAAAAAAAATCTATTAAAAGTACTTTTGTTAACTCTTTTTAATGGAAAATACGGCACGCGCACGCACTTTTCGGAGGGCTGGGCAATGGCGTTTCTCATAGAAAATATTCGTCTGAACCTATGGCCCCTTAACCAAAAGTGTGTCATCATAGAGAAAATAACGCGCTCCCCTGGGGTAGAGATGTTGTATCGAACTGTGCACAGATACTCAACTGGGCCTGACGTCATAATAGCGGGAAGTAGCGTATTTAAATGTTAACCCTTCCCCTCACCCGTTTTTCACCCCCTTTGTTGGCGACAACATTTTCTATAGAAACAAGCCGATATGCCATCTCTTCTTACTCTATGGTCACAATGCCCTGCGTAGATAATATTATACGATTTTATTTTTTGTTGGTTTGTTTGTATTGAATAAGCTCCGAAAGTACTGATCCGATCTGAATAATTCTTTCACCATTAGGGTGCGTCCACATCTGACAAACGCGAACTATACGAAACAGTACACAGGGAAAAAATGTACCGGTGCAGTTCGCGCGATCCATGCCACGCAACAGCTTGTATACAATAATGACAAAGCAGATATTCAGATGCTCTGATGTTCACCTCATGGCACGCGTGGTGGACTAACGCTCATAAATTATTGTAGAGACTTTTAAACGGTTAGTTGGCAATTATAACAAAGGTCCCCAATAAGTAAATAAAACTAAAATTTTGAATGAAAATATCGCTTAGCATTGGCTTTGCACAGGAACATAAGCTTAAATAAGACATCTTGAGAGAAACAATAGGCAGGGAGATGGCTGATAGAGCACACGGGTCCCTTTATCAAATATCTTTAATATTAGTTATCGGGGTTGCAAGTTATCTCCTTGGGGGTTTGGCGCCGATCGTGTCGTGTCGTTTTGTTAAGTTTATTTGTTCTGGTCTCAATAGCGTTTTAGCTTATTTGTGTTAGTACAATGTGGAGTATTTAATTATTATTTTTATGTATACAGGGTGAAATTAATATCATTGGCATCCTTTTAAACTAAGAGTCTACCCATCGAACTGAACATCCGATCGGAGCAACAAAAAAATCTGCTGTTACATACATTTGAGTCGAGTAGGCATTGCAGTTTACTATGGAACAGCTGATTTTTTTGTAGCTCCGGTCGGTTCGATTCCACAGTAAAAGTTGTTCAGTTTGATGGGTAGACTCTTAGTTTAAAATGGATGCTAATGATATCATTTTCACCCGGTATAATATGCTCTCTTACTTGAGATTTTAGATGACACATCGCATTAAAAAAATAAAACCGGTCAAATCCGAATCGGGCTATACTCGCGCACCAATGTTTTATTATATGTTAACAAATCCGCCGTAATAACGGATATTCTGTGAAATATGGTTCAAAAGTTACAGCCCTAAATAGGTGGGACGGACAGACGACAGACAAGCATTCCTTGTTTGACGACGGAACCCTAATAAAACGCGCCGTACAACGTACCAGTATCGAGAAAAGAAATTACACGAGCTCCAAACGATAGCGGACCGATACAATCAAATTATGAATCTCATGAAAAATTCAACCAATTTCAATTTAAAGCTATGTTACTCTACGATTTTATTCATATAGTTCTACCTATTCTCTTTCGTTTATCTTAGCCTGTACTTTATAAAATGAAACAAAAGAATTAATCAAATTAGTCCTCCAGTTTTACGAGACCAAATAGCTTTTATAAAAGAACTAGTCACATCAATACAATAAGCAAAGCAATGTCAGAGGCAGCGTTTCGTTTCGATAAACGTGTAGAAACAAAAGAGGTCGGACAATAGTCTAGGAGCCGTGCGCAAGATAACGTTCGGCTACGTAGAGAACAATGCGCTATCGATGGGTAGTCAATCAGAGGACAAAATAACAGTCTGAGCTAGTGGCAGCTGTGAGTGCGGAAAATTGAACGGTGATATTATTGTAGATTTATTTTAAATTAGTTGGCGAAACTGAACCAGAGCACTTGTTAATGATAATGATAACACATAGCACCTGTAATTAATGTTTTTAATTGGTATTGATGAATAATAAAATTATATCGTGTGTAGGTACGCGCACTGCGTACAGTATGCGTGGCGCGGGCGGACATTGACCTCAAAATCATATGATCAAGGGGGGGGGGGGGGGTCATTATCACGTAATTTTACTTAGTAACAGATACCAAATGCGTTTCTTAAGTTTCGCCAACTAATTAAATTTAACCTTATACAGGGTGTAACAAAACACCCTAGTAATACTTAAGGGGATGCTTCAGACCTTCAATCTGAACAACTTTCACTATGGAGCCAACGTTGAGAAAAAATAATGAAAAACTGCCGTCCCATACATTTGAGTCGAGACGGTACTGCACTTTTGTATGGGACAGCTGATTTTTTTTATTTTTTCTCGATGTTGGCCCCATAGTGAAAGTTGTTCAGTTTGATGGTCTGAAGCACCTCCTTAAGTATTACTAGGGTGTTTTGTTACACCCTGTATACATTAATTTTTGCTTTAAATATACTGACGGTTTTTAAGGAGATGATCAGACAATCAAAATGAGCAGCTTTCACTATAGACCTATGTCATACATATCTGATCATCCCCTTAAATTAGTTTCAGCTAATTTTGTAAGACCTTATACATGGTCCAACTTAAAAATATGCTGACAGTTTTTTAAGGGGATGATCAGATTGATCAGACCACACCATGATGATGAGAAGATGGCAACAACATCGAAATCGTGAAAAAAATCAGCTCTTCCATACAAAATTGTAAACCTACTCGAGCCAAATCTTCTTCTTATCGTGTGGGCAGAGCCCTGGTGTCAGAGTTTTATCAGACTTACGGCCTCTGTCATGGTTTTTATGTAAACGAGCGACGCGTACGATGTTCGAGCCAAATGTATGGGGGGCAGTTATTTTTTTTTTTCGCAATTTCGATGTTTGTCCCATAGAGAAAGATGTTCAATCAGCCCCGGATCTACGATTTTTCCGACCCGGGGCAAAAACTTGACATTGGCGCCCCTCCCCTCCAAGGGAGTAGCAATAATTTTTTCCAGGGGTGGTCGGGTCCAGTTTTAGTTGTTGCAAAAATATCTAAAACGGCAATAAGATATCGAGATTTCACCGCAATAATAATGAGATCATTGCAATATGATCTAATACCAGGAGCGAGCGTAGCGAGCTCGAGATTTTTTACGATATTTTCAAGTCTTTGCAATATTTTTTTTTTTTTTTTTTTTTTTTTTTTTTTTATTAACTATGGGTTTGCTCTTGACCTCAATCCAGTCCTCAGGACGAAGATGGGGTCGTAGATGTAGCGAGCTTACCCAGAAGATGCCTATTCACTCGTACTTTAAAGGAATTCGGGTTGTAAGTACTCGGAAATACTGACGCAGGTAAGGCATTCCACTCCTTGGCTGTGCGCATTATAAAAGATTCAGAAAGGCGCTTGGTGCGGATATGTGGGATGTCAACCAAGAAGGGGTGATATCCCGCGGTGCGTCTGGAAGTCCGATAGTAGAAAGGGGAAGGTGGGATGAGCTCATGCAGCTCTAGGGCACACTCACCGAAGTACAATCTGTAGAAGACCGACAAGCAGGCCACTCTGCGGCGGTGGGCTAGGCTATGAAGCTTGGCCTCCACCAGCTTACTATCGCCAATGAGCCTCCTGGCTCTGCGTTCAACCGAGTCGAGTGCGGCAAGTTGATACTTGGCTGAGCCATCCCACAGGTGGCAGCAGTACTCCATACATGATCGGACCTGAGCTTTATACAATACTAAGAGCTGTCCAGGAGTGAAGTACCGCTTCACCTTGTTTAAGATGCCCAGCTTTTTGGCCGCAGTTTGAGCCTTAGACTCGATGTCAGCGCCGAAGTTGAGTTTTGTGGTCAAGCTTATACCCAGAAGCCCAAGACTGTCGGAAACAGGGACAGATGTACCCCGGAAAGTAGGAGTCAGATTAAACGGACTCCTTTTTGCGGTGAACAGACAAGCCTGTGTTTTGGTGGCGTTGAAGTTGACTAAATTATTGTCACCCCACTGGGAGACAAGACTTAAAGTCAAGTTTGTCCGCTCAACCATGGCCTCCCTCTGCGAGCGTATTTTATCCCCGCTGGCCCCTGCGCCAGATACATATCTCTCCATGACAGTACTGTCATCTGCATACCCAACAATACCTGACACAAGGAGGTCATTGATGTGCAGCAGGAAAAGTGTCGCGGAGAGAACAGACCCTTGAGGAACTCCAGCATCAATTGCCATAAGGTCAGAAGAGCAGCTGTCAATGACAACTCTAATCGACCGTTCTCTCAAGAAATCAGATATCCAGCTGCAAAGATCAGCGGGGATGCCATAAGCGGGAAGCTTGCTCAGCAAACTAGCGTGCCATACCCTGTCAAAGGCCTTCGAGATGTCAAGTGATACAGCCAGTGCTTCACCGTGCTTCTCGATGGCCTCGCCCCAGCAGTGCGTGACATACACAAGAAGATCCCCAGTCGATCGCCCCCGGCGGAAGCCATATTGGCGATCACTGAGTAGATCATTGTCTTCTAGGTATGACAGCAACTTACTGTTAAGTACTCTTTCCATGACTTTACAGAGAATGGAAGTAATGGCGATAGGGCGGTAGTTGCAGGGGTCGGCACGACTGCCCTTCTTGGGTACCGGTTGCACATTCGCAAGCTTCCAGGATTTAGGCACCGTTCTTGTTCTGAGAGAGAGGCGATATAGGCGTGTTAGAACAGGAGACAACTCAGGCGCACAATATCTCAACACTCTTGCAGGTATACCATCAGGACCACTGGCCTTATTCACATCCAGACTACGCAATGCTCTGCGGACCTCTTTTGTATGTATTGTGACCTCCGGCATCGAAGAATCACAACGAGGGATGGTTGGCGGCTGTTTGGCACCAGCGTCCAGACGTGAATTGCTCGCAAACAGAGAAGCAAATAAATTTGCTTTCTCAGTTGCGGAGTGAGCCAGCGACCCATCAGGCTTCTGCATGGGAGGCAAAGTGGGACGGCAGAAGTTGGATTCGACCGATTTTGAAAGGGACCAGAACTGTTTACTACCAGAAGGGTAGGATGCCAGTTTGGCTCCAATGCGGCTGACATGGTCGAATCGAGCCCTCCGGATCACCCGTTTGCAGGACTTGGCGGCAGAATTAAAGGCCCTCTTCTTCGCGCGAACCCTACGAGCTCTTACTTTGCGGTCGCGAGCTTGGACCCATGCTTGGTAGGCGGATTCTTTTTTAGCCTCAGCGCGAGCACAATCCGCATTGTACCAAGGTTGGGCTTTGTGACCGAGTGAGATGTCGGAGAAAGGAATATAATATTCCATTCCCTGTCGTATCACGTCCGCATCCGTATCAGCCGAACTAGCAGGGTCACTCGAAGAAAAACACACTTGCCGCCACGGGTAAGACGCAAAGAAATGCCGCATCTCATCCCAATCTGCCGACCCGTATCGCCAGACTCGCCTCGTGCCCTTAGGGCTGTCATCGGGAGGAGAGCAGATCGACACGGATTTCACCAGACAGTGATCGGACGTTCCCAGTGGGGCAGAGACCGATACTGAGTGCCTGTCTGGATCTGAAGTCAGCAGAAGGTCCAAACAATTGGGCGTATGACCATCAACATCCGGTACCCGCGTTGCTTGATTCACCAGCTGGGTGAGATCTAGCGATAATGCAAACTTGCGCGCCTCTCTCCCAGCATGGTCAGTTAACTGGAACGGGAACAGCCACTCGCTATGGTGGGCATTGAAGTCCCCCAGAAAAACAAGCTCCGCCGTTGGATACCTTCGTTGGGCTGTCTCTGCCGTCTCAGTGAGATACTCCATGAGCCTGGTTGTCTCCTGGTCACCGTCGTGCGATCGATAGACACCGACGTAGAGAGATTTCTCCATTCCGGTGTCTACAAAAAGCCATAATACGGAGAACCCGGAAACCTCAAAGCAACGGAGACGCCGACAGCAAATGTCGTCGCGAACATACACACAGACCCCAGCTCGCCTCTTGAACTTATGTTCCAACGAGTATCCTGGGTAGTTGAGGTACGCCGTATCAGACGGGGTTGCTATCTGCGTCTCCGTTAAAAAGAATAGGTGTGGCTTCTCGGTCTCGAGGTGGTGGTGGACCGGATCGAGATTTGAGTGCAGACCTCGTATGTTACTGAGGTGCACTTTGAGTGGGAGGAAGTGCAGCCGTTGTCTAACCATTTTCTTTTTTGTGACTTTGTTTTTCATAGTTTGTCGAGTGGTGGAGAGGTGGAAAAAAAGTCGAGATGCCACTCAGGTACCCTAGAAGACCTCATGAGCTCGACTGACTGGTGGGAAACTCATTTGGAGACTGCGGGGACGCCCGAACCCCCCCGCAATGGCCACCGGGTCCTCCCTTCCAGTCGCCAACTGGCACGGTGGAGCATTGCGGGATTTTTCGCAAGTTGTGTGGGGCAGCCTTTCACACGTGGCTAGCGCACTACTTGGGCCCCCTACTAACTGCGGTCGGCCAACGACTGTCACCGTGCTTCGGATCCCGCTACCCTCCAAAATGAGTTTCCCGGTACAGTGTTGCTCAGAGGTCAAGACCGGTTCTGAGTAGCGCAACTGACTTTTTCCCATTCCCCAATGGCGCTGGGACTCCTGCACACCGACGGAACGCAGCAAGCTGCTTGGCGCCGGACTCCGGCAGGAGGGTGGTCGCGAGCCAGGCGGCTCCTTGCGGAGCCTACCACCGCTGTGGGGGATCGTTCAGCCGACACCACGAACTTGTTGTAGTCTGTGGCGGCGTTGCCCAGGGTGGACCACTAGGAGGTAGATCCCCAACCACCCCAAAATATATTTATAATATATAAAATATTTTTCAAACTCTTCATTTTGGCGCCCCCTAGACCTGCCGCCCGGGGCGTGGGCCCCCGTTTGCCCCCCCTAGATCCGGGGCTGGTTCAATTTGATGGTCTGGTAAATGGTCCCTTAAAAAACTGATTGTGAAGGACCCTGTATGATAGTTGCGTTTTTAACTTAAAAAGTGTCATCATCATCATCCTCCGTCCCACTGCAGGGCACAGGCCTACCCTCGGAGAGGGTGCATGAGCGCGAGTCCGCTATGCGTATCCAATGCGGACAATTGTTAATAAAATCAGAACTAAAATGTTTAATTAAAATTATTACGTGTGACGCAATGATATTAATGTTACTACTGGTGTGACGTAATGAAAAGTAAGTAAACCTTGAACATATTTCAATTTATTCAGATTATTGCTGCTGAAACAAACTTCTATCTCAATTTGTAAAGGAAACGCTTTTCTCCGCGACGCGACATGACGTCACGTGAGTGACACTTCAGAAACTTTTACCGCGAATGAAGCGAAAGTTAAGGGAAAAATTACGAGAAGATTCGCCTGGAGTACCTTTAATTTTGCATAATCTTGGATATAATCGTTTAGACTCCGAGAGATTTACAAAATACCTACTGTACCTACGCTCTTTGTGTAGGCACTGTAGATACTATAAAACCGCTATAGCATTTATCTCATTGAAATAGTTCCTCCATACAATGGCTGTCCGGATGAAATTGCCTTTAGTGATAAGGCCGCATTTTGTACCCTTCTTTGCTGTTTTGCTGTTGTTAAATTTTAGTTGTCTGTTTTGGGTAGTCATTATAGTACTCTGTGGTTTTGGTGTGCGAATAAAGAATATAATTACGTTATTTTATGTTAGAATATAATCGTAATATTGTTACTTAAATAAACCCACGACAGTTTTCCCTTTCGGAGTGGTCAGGATACGTACAGGGTTACTACGGAGACAGTGCGCATTTTTTTTCCCATGCAATCAGTATCGTTAATAGAACAAATTAAAGGAAAAAATAATATTTTTTTGTTTGTTATTTTTTCATTTTATCCATCCGAAAATTAATGTAGCGCTGCCACACTACACTCGTGAGTCAAAGGGGTAGGTAGGTGCGAGTTTAGATCTTGTTTACGCTCGACTTTTAATATTTTTGTATGAAACATGATAAAATAAAAAAACACGTCTCTTTATTTTGAATGAGCTTCATATATGTAAAATTTGCGCACTGCCTCCGAAGTAACCCTGTATGATAAACATGACAATTGTAGTTACAATGACAATTCGGGGTACCTACATTGCTGGTTGCTAATGACGATACATGCCCTACAAACATGTGCGTCCTAACATTCTCAGCAATGTACCCTAAATTATTATTGTAAAAGACAATGCTGGTTTTGTATGTAAGATTGGCGCCTTATTTTTGGCCGTTGTTTTTGGCGCGGCCAGCAACCAAACTTGAATATTTTATTTCAGAATAAAGTAACAAACAAAACGCATTAACATTTGTATATCCCTAAACTCAGTCCGGTCGGAGATATAAAGGCTTGAAGTTGAAAATATTACCATTACGTGCACTTCAAGCCTTTATATCTCAGTTTGTACTGAGTTCCGAGATATTTGTAATAACAAGTGTTGTTTTTAACTTTATTCTGAACTATAATATTCAAGTTTGATTGATGGCCGCGCTAAAAAAAGAAAAAAGGCACCATTTTTAAGCATAGGCTTTTGAAAAACTTACAAAAGAACTTCATTTTATATGATTCCAATTTCCAACTCTCCAACTATACTTATTATGTTTTTTCACGGCGAACAAGCAATAAAAGGTAACAAACAAAGCCCAGAATAGCAAAAATAATACAATAACAAAATATCGAGTTCCCAAACATTTCTACCGCTCATTGACAATGTTTGTGAGAGTTTCGTGGAATGTTATTAGGGCTACACGTGTGCTTTAGTGCTATACGGGCTGCAACTGAAACCCTTTGAGATACTCGGAGTACATTTTGAAGAAGTATTTTGTATCTATAGGCTACAATATAATCAAAAATCTCTAAGGGTCTAATCATATTGAAGGAGCAACACGATGCGACGCGACGTGCACGTTAAAAAGTTATCTATTCTGAGTTCAGTTGAGTTTTCACTGTACTTTACTACTGTAGTTACGTCACCAATTTAGTATTGAATTTCATAGGCGCTGTCCTATTGCCATCGCTCGCGCGATCATGCGTTCGTCCGACGAAAATAATTGTGCCCCTGTGCGTTTAAACATACTTATATCTGCGTAATATCCTTTAGAAGGTCGTGCTATCATGAGATGCGATCGAATTGTTCTATTTTTATTCAGATATAAGTATGTTTAAACGCACAGTGGCACAATGATTTTCGTCGGACGAACGCATGATCGGCGAGCGATGGCAATAGGACAGCGCTATACAGTGCTTCTAGGCTTCCTAGTGGTAAATGTAGAGTAAAACGACTGTAGTATACCTACTATACAGTGTAAACTCATGGTAGGCCTAAAGATATAATTTTTGTTGACGGGATAGTATATCAGGCTGGCCGCGAGGCGATTACAAACTCCACTATTTCTAATTCCTCAATGAAACATAATATTCAATGCAATATGCTCAGTAAAATGTTGCATCTAAAGTGAACGCCGGCCGCTGCTCCTACAGTATAAATTGACCCTTAATTCCTTACTAGTGAAAAATATAATACTTAATAATCTTTTCTTCAATACAGATTTTGAACGAATTCCCATGTAAAGTTTTTAGTTATTAGCTCATCTCGCTTAATCGTACCAATTGTAACATTCAAATACGATAGTGTTTATTTACAACATAATAAAGAAAACAAACTAATAAAAAAAAATATATAAACAATATAAATAAACTTAATCAAATAACCTGCCCCGTATAGATCCAGGTGCAAAGGTGCATAACTTTGAAATACCGGGAACATAAATAATTGCATACCTCCACTATACATTTGTTTTTATTTCCTGAAGATATCAAGCTGCCGGCAAAAGCAAGTTTACTATAAACTGACATTGTAAGCTTCCATTCTTGCTTCGTTCCAAGAATTTTGCACATAATTTGCAGTACCGTCATACTAAAACCATATATTATAATTTATATGTTTATATAATTATTATACGTTCACGAATTTCTTGCAGGGCAAAAAATGCGTTATTTTTTATATATTTAACGGGTTTTGTGTATGTTGTGGTTCGCTAATAGAGGAAAAAAGAGGTAGAAGAAAATATTTTTTAGACATACCCTGTATACACAGGGACAGCTCTACGCAGGCCATCAAACTGAACAACATTCTCTACTTGGTTTCGAAAGTACGAGACGCAGAATAACTTTGCTGCCGAGCGAAACACACAACTTTTCACCTCACTACAGCGAGGAAAATGTCAATGCGCCAACCTGATTTTTAGAATAATCGCACTGGCCAGCACATAAACAGCATGAAAAAAAAAACAATAAAGAAAAACAGCCTAAACACGTTTTTTTCATGCTGTTTACGTGCTGGCCAGTGCATTTATTCTAAAAATGAGGTTGGCGCAATGACATTTTCCTCGCTGTAGTGAGGTGAAAAGTTGTGTGTTTTGCTCGGCAGCAAATTTATTCTGCGTCTCGTACCTTTGAAACCCTCGCTACGCTCAGGATTCTGTATCTCACTTCGCTCGTGGTTCAATCCTAGAATCCTTCACTTGCTCAGGTTTCAATATAAAGTACTCGCGCCAAAAAGCAACTGCAGCCTTGCATAACAAATAACTACTTTGTTTGTGGTTTTAAATTAGGTACTGTTAAACATCATAAACCCCTTGCCTGTTTTACTTTACGTGTTTGTCATTCAATGTGATGGATGATGTACTTTAAGAGCGATATAGTGTCGGAGCAAGAGAAGATGAATGAGGGTAGACAGATTATAATAAAATTATGTTTTTCTAATGTAGCAGGTTTATGCAAGAATAAAGGAATTATGGCCTTTTCGTTTTCTTTTCAATGCCCGAACCTTGCTAGAACCAAAGTGTAATTATTAAATTGGAATAAAAACATGCTCCGTTCCTTTGTGGTCCTAGAACTATACGACAAAAATAGATAGAGAGAGACAAACGCAACGTAAAGGTATGAAACATCGACGACGGACACGTACGAAAGAAGTACGAAAGAAGGACGAACATTACCGACCGCCATGGTCAATTTTCGTGTTTATTGAAACATGATAGTCCGAGATCTGACCGTAAAATTATGCAACTATTTAATAGGTGAACGAAATGTGATTGTACTGTATATTTACACAGGGGTTAATTCAACGCCCCGCCAAGTTGCCTAGAAAAATCCTGCCGCAAGTACCTTTTCCATTATGATTTTTGGCATAACTTTTTCCACCTGTCTGTTAGGGAAGTAAATGAGGTGCTATCGGAAGGAGACTGATCTAAAGTACTGGAAAAACTAGGGTTGCCACCTCTCAGTTTGCCGCAACTATAGGATTGCCAGGTTAAAAAATGACTTCTTTGAACCTGGCAACCCTATAGTTGCGGCAGATTTAGAGGTGGCAACTCTAGTTTTTACAGTACTTTAGATTAGTCTCCTTCCGATGGCACCTCATTTACTTTCCTAATAGATAGGAGGAAAAAGAGGTTAGTTTGATGGTCTGATCTTTATATCTATAGGGCCCTATATAAAGAAATAGAACTAGGTACAGGTATTTTTGGTGTGCAATAGCGCACGTGCCTTGCCTACTTATAAATTGTATTGTACTGTCATAGACATGAGTACTGGTACAGTACATTGATATCATTGTGTACTGTATATCTGAAACTAGCTCAAGTTGAACCTTTAAAAGGCTTTTAACTCTAATGTTTTGTGTAAAGCAAAGATGTTCTGTTTGCATGGGACCAGATGAAACTGAGTGATTAATTGTTTGGGACGACATGTTTACTTAGGTTCTACCTGCAGATTGAAAATAAACCATCAATCTTACGTCACGGCCATTTTG
Organism: Agonopterix subpropinquella; assembly: GCA_922987775.1. Lineage (NCBI taxonomy): Eukaryota > Metazoa > Arthropoda > Insecta > Lepidoptera > Depressariidae > Agonopterix > Agonopterix subpropinquella. The sequence continues at coordinate 15,405,617 of OV277698.1, read as the reverse complement.
ATCTATCTCTTCGGTTCGAAGTTCAAAAGTTTTTGAATGATTTATTGCCAGCACTTCATTATATACAGGGTTTAACAAAACACGTAGCAAAACACCCTATTAATAAATATACAGGGATCCTTTTTAATATGCTGATGGTTTTTTCAGAGGATGATTACACCATCAAACTGATAAACATTTTTTATGGGGCCAACATCGAAATGGCGAAAACCAAATTAGCTCAAATTAACACGTTGGAACGCCGGCGGGTCACAATAACAATAGATTTACCATTGTTTGTCGGTAATTTGGCAGTCAAAGCCTTAAAGATTGAAAAATTAAGTCTCGGGCGGGACTTGAACCCACACCCTTCCAAACCGGGGAAGTGCGTTATCCAATTTCGCTACCGGAAATTCGGTTTCCGGTATTTTCGTTCTGGCTAGTGGACTCGGTAGCGAAATTGGATAACGCACTTCCCCGGTTTGGAAGGGTGCGGGTTCAAGTCCAACATGGCTGTAAGTAACATGTTTAAAATAAATAATATTTACAAAATTAGGTGTCCCATACATTTGGGTCGAGTAGGTTCGCAGTTTTGAATGGAACAGCCTAGGAACAGTAGATTTTTTTCGCAATTTCGAAGTTGGTCCCATAGAGTAAGTTGTTCAGTTTGATGGTGTGATCATCCCCTGAAAACACCGTCAGCATATTAAGAAGGATCCCTGTAATGTAGATATCTACTCTACTCAAATGTGTGGGACAGCAGATTATTAAAAAGACATTTTGACGTCTCCATAGCGTAAAATGTTTAGTTTGATTGTATAAACCACCCCTTTAAATATTATGAGGGTGTTTCGTTACACCCTGTATGGCTTTCTTTTTAGTATGTAAAGGTTCTAAATTGGTTTTCACTAACGAATTTCTAAATTAAGACTAAAATTAATACTGATAATTAAAAATGTTGAGTAGATAGGAAATTATTTAAATTTATTAATGGAATACTTAGTTAGAAACTGAGACTGTTAAGATAAAACTACTTTAAACGTCTTCATAGAGTTTAAGAGATTGCTTTAATTTAAAAAATTTAATACTTAGCTCAAACATGGTCTTTAACAGAATCACAGAAGTCCAAACTCAAGGTTTGCCAGAGGGCGATGGAGCGTAGCATATTGGGGATCAAACGGAGAGATCGCGTCAGGAACACCACAATACGCCAAAAAACGAAAATAGACGATGTCGGTGAGAAAACTGAAGTTAAGTGGGATTGAGCCGGCCATGAAAGATGTGCCAAAGTCTTAACACCTTGGATCCCGGAGAATGGACGTCGCCGTCAGGGTCGACCCCGAAAGAGGTGGAGAGACGACCTGGACACATTCCACAAAGAGTGGATTTAACTGGCTCAGGACAGGGATGCATGGAGGATAAAAGGCCTTTGCCCAGCAGTGGGATGAAACAGGCTAAGAAAAAAAAATACTTAGCTATCAAAGATGAAAAGCTCAATAGTGAATGTCAACACCATGCCACCCACAGTATAAGAAAGAATATCTAGTACTATATACAGTACGAACACTCAGGCAGATAATGTTTTTCCTTAGACTACTTATTATAAGGACCGGCCTTGCGATAGCATTTCCCCTCTGCCACGGTATAAGATCAATGATCATGTACATTCAACATTCAATTTTATAACTTATCACTAAACTAGGCAGCCTATTATTGCGAAACAATAATTTTGAACTTAGAACGTTTGGGGTTTACACGAGACTACTTTCATGATTTTGAACATTTAAAATTAGAATCTAAAGTCATAGGGAATAAAATCCAAAGTTGCGGATAACATGTTACCTCGCCCCCCGCAAAAAGTGGCAGAAAGTTTGTTAGTAGAATGACACGTGGTTACGCGTCCCTATATAAGTAGTCTAAGTGTTTTTCCCAACAATTTTTTCTCTACTCTCTCTGGCTGGATGGCAAACTGTAGCAAAGAATTCTTATCCTGTAGCCTCGATTGACGTGCTTTATGTTTTCGAAACAAAAATAATAATAATAATCTCAGGACGAAGGATAAGAACTGTTTTTGGGTGTCAATGCGTTTTAATTACGAAAGAGGTTTTAGGTTTTTTAGGTTTTTAGAAATTTATTTCCCATAAGAATATTTACATATTCACTTAAGATGAGACAATATTAATTCACTTAAAGTAATTTTATACGTCCGATGACGTTCCGATAAATTTAAAATTAATGTTATGATAATTATAACCACTACCAATCAATCACTAAAACTAGAAAGTTTATTAGGACCATACCATTTGTGCACTTCACATAGGATGGGTTCTGACAAGATTTTTATGTCAACACAGTAAGTGCGAAAGTTGCTTGTTTCACGTTCCTTCCCATGTGAAATGGATAATAGTGGGTACACTTACAAAGATTTAATTCAATACAATATGCGAACAACAAAAAAGGTGTCAACAGTATCATTGACACAGACTAAGAAAAATATGCAATATTACAGATGTCTAACATTATTCATAACATACGTTTTTAAACGTTTTTTGTAGATATTTAAAGTGTCAGATTCCTTGATAATTTTAGGTAGCCTATTGAAAAGTTGTGCTCCCTCATATACAATATTTCTCTTTCCATATTCGGTTCTTGGTGCCCTCAAAACTAGATTATTTTTTTGTCTTGTATTGTGTTTGTGCTGTTTTTTTGTAAAAGTTATTTTAGTCTTAATTTTTTTGTTTATGATTTTGTATACTAGTACGCAGGTCATGTATGTATATAGTTGTTTGATATGTAGTATTTTTGTTTCTGTGTATATTTTTTCAGTAGACGTTAAAAAATCGTATCCAAATAGAACCTTAACCAGTCTATTTTGTGCTCTTTGTATAGTTTTTAGATGTGTGTTAGTGGCACAGCCCCAGATTTCGATTAGGTATTCCAAGTGAGGTTTGACAAGCGTATTATAAATTGTGTATCTGATTGCCAAAGGCAGACAGCCTACAATGCGGCGGATAGAACCAGTGAGAGAACTAATTTTTCCTTTAATTTTTTCGATGAGTCAATAATAAATGAAAATATTCCTTTCCTTCTGTCTAGGTATTTAGTGAAAATAACATTAGGTGGGTGTACAATCGGCCGCAATAAGTTGTATACACTTTTGTTCTACATCGTAGTACTAAAGCGTATATAACTTATTGCGGCCGACTGTACACACGGCGACATATCATGCTAAGCAAAACTAAAATAAGCTGGCCGCGCGTAGGCCGAATAATGTATCGCGCGGCCAGCTTATGTTTGTTTTGCGTAGCTTGGTGTGTCGCCTTGTGTACTAAAAAATATTTCAGTTTATGCTGTCGAAAATAATTTATAAGCATAAATTTTTGATAACATGTCACACGCGACATCTACCTGTCATCAATTGTACCATACGCAACCATATTATGTAGTTCTTACAACCTATGCTTAGTTTTTCATGTACTGACGTCATCTTGTCACTTTCTGTCGTTTGCAGGAAGTGTCCGGTGTGTGATTATACTGTCAATTATGAATAATTGTATTTGTGAAAGATATTTCACATGTTTTCTTTAGCACAGCTTTTGCCATTACATTTTGCAATTCGTAACATTCTTAAATATACAGGGTGTCCGGTAAGTAATAACCCTGTACCCGCTGATAGTGTACCTCAAACCCATTCAGAAAATTGACTTTCAATGTAAAAAATGCCACGGTTCTCGAGATATTTGGACTTTTGGACCACTCCTTGGGAGTAAAGTAATGAGTTTATGCAAGGTGAAACAAACATGCTAATCATATTTAAAGGAGTGGTTAAGAACATCAAACCGAACTACTTTTACCATGGAGCCCAAATCGAAAAAAAAAACACTTGTAACATACATTTGAGTCGAGTAGGCACTGTAGTTTTGTATGAAGCAGCAGATGGTTTTTTCGTTGTTGGTTCCATACTGAATGTTTTTAAATTTAATTGTCTAACCCACTCTTTTAAATATTACTAGCATGTTTTGTTACACCCTGTAAACAAGAATCGGAGATATTCACGATGTCACGATGGTGCAATAATTTATGTGAGTTTTTCAAAAAATTCTACCGAATCGAATACCTCGAATGCATCGATAACTTTTAGTTATTTTTACAGAAGCGCTGTCCAAATTCCATACATTCCATTCAATTCATTCGTTTCATTGAAGCTAAGGTTGCAAATTCGTGCTTCCTTTACAGTTCGACCCAAAATATTACTACGAGTTTGTTTTAAAAAGTAATAAAGAATCCTCAAAGAGAATAAAATCATCGAGTTTTATTTGAAGACGAGAAATAACTTAATTTAAATAATTTGCAAATGTTTTATGTTTAAATTGAAATCTTCCATTCGCTTTTTCCTTTGAGAAAGCTAAAGCAATATTCAAACCAACGCGGTCTGCGGTCACATTAACATTAAGTTAATAGGAGCACAGATAGGAGCCAGCACTATTTTTAGGGTTCCGTACCCAAAGGGTGAAAACGAAGACCCTATTACTAAGCCTACGTTGTCCGTCCGTCCGTCCATCCGTACGTCCGTCTGTCTGTCCGTCCGTCCGTCCGTCCGTCCGTCTGTCCTACCTATTTAGGGCTGTAACTTTTGAACCGTAATAGCTAGATAGTTGAAATTATCTCAGATTATCCGTTATTATGGCGGATTTGTTAACATATAATAAAAATGTCAAAAAGTTAAAAATTAAGGGGGGCTCTCAACAAGAAACTAGTTTTTATCAACGTTTTTCTTCACGCTCTATCGTAAAAACGGTAATACATACAAGCGTCAAACTCAGTGTGATTATAGAGAAAACTCTACAGAATAACATCAAATACTAGAAACCGGCCAATTGTGAGTCGGTCTCGTGATAAAGGTCCCGAACAAAAAAAGTTTTTTTTTCTACGTTAATAATGTTGTGTTCTGTGGTGGTGTGGTACGGAACCCTCGATGCGCGAGTAGCCCGACTCGCACTTGACCGGTTTTATTCTATCATGTTTATATTATAATATCATCACATGAGTAGATACCCCACAAATAATCGCGCTATTGGACAATCTATGGGAGGCGTTTTGGGCGAGCGCGTCACGTAATCATTTTGTGCGCCTGGGCTTGGCCTGGGCCTGATCCCACAAAGACTAACGCCTGCCACACACATACGAAATTTCAAATCAGAATTAGGATTTTGTGTAGGATTTCCCCCCAGTATTCCGACTGAAATTTCAAATCCGTACCAAGCTCACAAGGTCACGTGGCGCTCTCGCCGATATCTCACACACACTGAAAAAAAAAATTGTTTACTTCAACCAACATCATGAATCCATATGAGTCTGTCAACATCATGACTTCTCCGACTTAGAGAATTTTGTTAAACGAATTCGGCTTGTTGTTACAACTACCATCTTTTGTTTTTAGTAAACAATAATAACGTCATTTCAATTATTTTGGTGCTAATTTAGAGAAATGAACGAAAAGAAATGAATTAAGAGAAATGAATGAAGAGAAATTATATTTTAAAAAATAACTTTTAAAAAATGCGAGCCAACTAAGAAGTATATACAGAGTGTAATAAAACACCCTAGTAATAGTTAAGGGGGTGCTTCAAACCATCAAACTGAACAACATTCACTATGGAGCCAACATCGAGAAAAAATAAAAAAAATCAGCTGTCTCATACAAAAGTGCGGTATTGACTCGACTAAAATGTATGGGACAGCTGTTTTTTTTTTCTCGATGTTGGCTCCATAGTGAAAGTTGTTCAGTTTGATGGTCTGAAGCATCCCCTTAAGTATTACTAGGGTGTTTTGCTACACCCTGTATATTTCTTAGTTGTCTCGCATTTTTATCAGTGCACAATGTAAACTATCGCAATTGCTAGAAACTTTGCCTCTATGGGGTATTTACTCATATGATATCATAGACGATGATTAGGGCAGCGTTTCTTTTGTATAAACAGTTATTTTTTTAAGAATGCGTTAAGATTAAGAAAGGCATGCTAGAAAACTCGTATAATCGAGATATTGTAAAAGTAAGTTGGAGACTGTAAAGCCACTACAGGGCAAAGGCCTCCTATCACAAATATGGGTGATTGGGAGTGGGTTAAACTTCTCTACAGCACAGAGTGGATTAGTTTAGGCACGTTTGTAGTCAATTTGCTATCAGAGTATTTTCATTTTAGCCTCACTGCCGTTCTGAATTTCTTTCTTTTGAGCTACGCCGCCTACCTATTTTTCGTTTGTTAACACTTTAACTGCTGACGACCTACGTCGTAGGTCAGCGACATAATTGGGCCGCAGAGTGCGCACGACTCAAATCTTGAGTCAGATTTGTATAGCATTCCACAGTCTTAGCACTGCGCGAGTGTCATTGTTTTGAGCTTAGCGGCGAAAGTGTTAATTCATCTACCCTAATGTTGTCAGAAGAAATCGCTTTTTAGCGATAAAACCGCCTTATTTGTACCTACTTCTCCTCTATCTTTATTCAAATGTGAGTATGTTCTTTTTTGGTGTGCAATAAAGTATGATTGATCGAATTTTCAAGACACCGCCAAGAGATGTAACAATGTTTTCTCTATATATTGTTTCAATATTTATAAATTAATGGACTCTTGCTTGTATATTTCTGCCAGTGTCAAGTAGTTTGTGGACGTATCTATCCCAGTCTCAAGCTTTGTTTTTGAGCAATGAGAGATTGCGGACCCTTGTGGCAAGCCGCGCGAACACCACGCGAAACACAAGCGCTCGCGGCAAAACTTGCAACTTGACACATTTACTGTTAATCTCTGGATTGAGTACCGTAGTTATTTGGCTTGATAGTAAAACCACATCACCACGGTATTCAATTTGTATGCGGTTACGGATATATTTCCCACCAGAATACCATTTGTGTTGAAAGATATTGTTTGCGGAAACAGATTTTTGTTTTAATCAGATTTAAAGCTCTGCTATTTTTCATTCAATTAAAATTAAACAAATTTTATAAACCCGTTACATCAAACTTCTTTTTCTTTTTATCACGTAAATATTACAAGTGTATATAATTTGTAAAGGGAATGCGTAAAAATCTTAACGATGCATCAAATATAAAAGACAGTTATCACAATCTTCAATATAGAGTATCCAATAAAAATTTACAATTTCCCATGTCAACGGAAATCTTATAAACGTTCCATTTAATTTCTATCTATAGAAAAAAAATTAAACGAAAAGAAACCTTAATCTTACCTCAAACAAAAGTCACAATCACAAAGCACAACACTGTCACAAAACGGGATCACCAAGAAAACTGTCACTGTTCGTAAAAACACGCGGGATTTTCCCGAACGCGGCGTAGCAATCCCGACGGTTGACGCGCGTAGACTGAACGCGTAGCAGGCTACGCGGCTACGGCGCGCGCATTCGTCCCACGAAAACGGTAATTTAAACACATTTATCACGCTAATTCTGCAAATTGGACTAAATAATGATGTTACGGAGCCACTGTTCCTTCCCTAAAACTGTTTGTCGAGTCGATGCCATAGATAATAACGTCTTCAGTGTTAATAAATTAGTTTGATGTTGATTCGTGGTTGTTTGGTAACTCGGTGCGGTAATTTATCGCGGTCCGCCGGGCGGCGGAGGGTTATTGAATTTGTGAAGAATTAAACCGGCCCCTCTTGCTAGCGCCAACACTTTATTAGCAAGGCTTTATTGTGACAAAGCTAATTAATTAGAATTACCTATCTTTGTATCTGTACATATTAGGGTAAATAGTTGCATTACTCATATAATTTATTCGAGGATCCTCAATTAGGACAGTAGGCCTCGCATGCCACCCCGAGAAAACGACAAAAATAGAGATGTGCCTCCATCTTTATTATTTTACGTATGTCAGAAAGCGCGCGCATGACGTTTTTCTCGTTTAAACGCTTTGTCGTGGGTGGCATGCTAGCCGTGCAGGTTTAACCTTTGGCAAACATATTGTCGAAGAATAAAATGGAATTGATAGAAATGATATAAAGTTATATTTTAGTTAGTTATATTTTAGTTAGTTATATGTTAGTTATATAGTTATATTTTATTGTTATATCTGAAATAAATTTTGTTCCGTTTGTAGAGAACATCACATTTAAAAAAAATACAACACATATAAATCAATATAACGATTAATTATAATGCCGATAAACACTTCAAAGTTCAGCATGCTATTTTTAAAGCCATGATACTGAACAACCTTCCCTAAGAAACCTATAGAAAATTGGCAAAAATCTTTGGATTTTCCATACTAAATAGAATGAGCTGATCGAACGGTTGTCTTTTAATGTATTATTTACGAATCATTTAAAACGAAAATTTTTAAGAATAATATACGTCTGACATGGCTGTATCGGATCGATACCAGTTTTTCCGTAACAAAAACAAAGGTATCACATGGATTTGATTGACCTTCGAACACTTTTCTATGGAGCGATTAGCACACCATCTGTTGAGTTATTCAAGAAGTAAATTTGAAAAGGAAATATAAACTACTCATTGTTGCGTTATCAGAATGGCATTATCTGGGAAATATGTTCTAATTAAATTGTATCCAAAGTGAACCTTTAACGAAGACTGAACATATTACAGGGAGGTTTAACAAACGTCTTACTAATTAAGCAAGGATCAAAGTTGTATGTGCTTGAAAATTGGTTTGTGTTGTATTTTCATATATATAAAAGCAATGACTATAATATTTTCGAATGCATGTCGTTTGCTTTGCGTAAAAGCTGTAGACTAATTTAAGTTTAACACGTATGTTTCTCTTTGTTTCTGCATATTTTTTAAGGACTTTTCGAAATAAACATCTTCATTGTTTGTATATTGTAGATCCATCCATATACCTAAATGTGTTGCCAGACCTAATAAATGAAATAAAATAAAAAATAAGGAATTTTCTTTCTTTTTTGTCTTTGAAATACGGGTGCAGCGTAGTGAAACACAGATATACAACTTGTCCTATATTTATTATCGTGTATATGAATCGTTGTCGTCGTGTGTATGTATATGAAACGTTGGATGAGGACGGCGCAGGGACCGGTCGTTATGGCGATCCTTGGGGGAGGCCTATGTCCAGCAGTGGACGTCCATCGGCTGAGATGATGATGATGATATGAATCCAAAGTCCATTCAAGATCAAGACATACAGGGTGTAACAAAACACCCTAGTAATATTTAAAGGGGTGCTTCAGACCATCAAACTGAACAACTTTCACTATGGTGCCAACATCGAAATCACGAAAAAAAATCTGCTCTTTCATACAAAACTGCAGTACCGTCTCGACTCAAATGTATGGCATATATTTTTTATTTTTTCTCGACGTTGGCTCCATAGTGAAAGTTGTTCAGGTTGATGGTCTGAAGCACCCCCTTAAATATTACTAGTGTGTTTTGTTACACCCTGTATACAATAGTTTAGACTTTGTTCATACAATGCATTTGTGGAATGCAACGAGAAAATTTTTAGATTGATATTAAAGCTTTAGAATAAAGGAGATCATTACTCTGAGACATTAAATTGATTTTGACACGGCACAAGTCATACGCAACAGCATTACCTATTGTTTTTTTTAAATAGGTAGTGAAAAACATTTTAAACAACATTTTTCTTCTAACTTTTGCCTCGAAGAATATAGTCGTAAGCAAATCCCATATAAATTGTTCAAACGGTCGAGTGAAAATTGTAGATTCATGTCTTACATCGAAATAAGGACGATAAGATCGTGTACGATAAAACGTAGTCCACTCTATATTCCATCCACACGACTATCGCGATCTATAGTAATATTCGAGTATGTCAATAATCTGCAAGCAAAAACCGCCTTTCCCTCTTCATAATAGTAGAGCTCAAAATGATATGCAACTTTTCAGATTTCTCGTCCAACGATTCTAGGGATACTGATCAATCTGTTGATGTTTACGTCTGAACCTTGTCCTATACAAACAAATAAATATCTCTTTATTATTGTAAGCTACAGAATTTTCTAGTAGCTTCTAGATGTCGTGGAGAAATAAAGAAATTAATATTATTTTAAAACTTTTTATTGGAACAACTTTACTCTCACTAATCCTTCTCTCCGAATGACCTATACGAATTTTGGACAAAAATGAGTCTTCCAGATCAAATAAAATCGGTCAAGTGCGAGTCGGGCTACTCGCGCACCGAGGGTTCCGTACCACACCATTACAGAACATAACATTATTAACTTAGAAAAAAAACTTTTTTGTCCGGAACCTTTAGCGCAAGACCGACTCACACTTGGCCGGTTTTTAGTATTTGTTAGCACTTAATCGCACTTAGTTTGACGCTTGTATGTATTACCGTTTTTACGATAGAGCGTGAAGAAAAAACGTTGATAAAAACTAGTTTCTTGTTGAGAACCCCCCTTAATTTTTAACTTTTTGACATTTTTATTATTTGTTAAATCCGCCGTAATAACGCACAATCTGAGAAAATTTCAACTATCTAGCTGTTATGGTTCAAAAGTTACAGCCCTAAATAGGTAGGACAGACGGACGGACGGACGGACGGACAAAGTAGGCTTAGTAACAGGGTCCCGTTTTCACCCTTTAGGTACGGAACCCTAAAAACGGTTCCAACTTGGACCCTAATGTTTTGCCCCCTAAAGTATAAAACGAAAGCTAGAATAGTGTTTTTATGCCCCAAATTCCTCACCAAAGAAAAATTGGTTCAGACAATGCGATAAACAGTGTATAAAAAGTTGTAGTATTGCCTTTGTGAGTATGGATGGAATAACGAACTTCATCACCATCGTTATATCAGGCCGTAGACCACTGCTGGACATAGGCCTCCACCAAGGATCGCCAGTATGACCGGTCCTGTGCGCAAGATCCACATTAAAGTTTCAGAGTGTAATGATTTGCTACGTGGTGATAGTTAGACCTTTTACAGTTCGAATCACTTAAAAAAGTGCTATGGACAAATTACGTAGCAAACGATTTACCTTTATTTTCCCCATCAAAGGACAATTAATTTCTTTTACTGTTTTATTTTAACATTTTATACAACTGTTACAAGTAATGTTACAAGTACTTGTGTTACAAGTAATGTTACAAGTAATAAAAAAAAACAAAAAAAAACAAATGACTATTAATTTAAGAAACTTCGCACCACCTCGTGCCATCAAATAGACCGTGGTCTTCGCAATTTGACTTGTTTTATTCAAACCCATATTTTGTAATTACTCTAAAATACATACCTACATACAATAAACCCACAGGGGTGGTCAGAAATATTGCTACAATTACTAAATTTCTGTTTTTAAGAATGTAGTTGCTGCAATTCTCACATTTTAAAGTTTCAGGATGAAATAACGTGTCAAGTGGTAAGAGGTAGCTAGCTTTTCGCCCACATATGCACTGCGCAAGAAACCTTTAATCACTTAGTCGCCTTACTAGAAAAATATTAATGATGTGTTTCGATAATGATACCAAACAACTTTCCCTAATAAGGTGTTCCGTTTTGCCAATTTTGGTACGGAACACTAAAAACGAGAAAAAATACTGAAACTTTGAATTCAGACCATCAAACTGAACAACTTTTACTATGGGAGCAAACAGATTAGAGCAACTAAAAAATCAGCTGTCCCATACTAAACTGCACCGCCTACTCGACTCAAATGTATGCAACAGCAGATTTTTTTTTGCTCCGATCGGTTTGCTCCCATAGTAAAAGTTGTTCAGTTTGATGGGTAGACTCTTAGTTTAAAAGGATGCCAATGATATCAATTTCACCCTGTAGATAGATTCGAACGTAAAATTCATAGGCTGAAATATTAATTTGTACTTAGTTCCTTCTGAAGTCGGTTTTTATTTTTTTGTAAAAATATTTTTTTTCATATACAGCAAAATGGGACTGAAGCGCGGTAGTGTATATTTTCTTTGACTGAAGTTTTTACAAAAAGATTAGGACCTCACTCATCCGTAAATGTAAGATTTTCCCTCCATGAACTTGTTTCAAAGATTGTTATGTGTCTAAAAACTGTATCCGAAGCGCGTTCCGAGGGCGACATCCGGTTTCCGGTAGGGCGCGTTTGACAGAAATACGCAGCTAGTAATTTCCTTTCTAGTAATTTAATATAACATAGCACGAAGTTTTAAATTTATTATCCGCTTTTCGGATGAGATCCGCCGAACACAATTTAATTTTGTTTTGAGTTTATTTCTATTATAATGTGTTTCTTTCTTTCTGGAACTCTTTTTACACAGGGTGTGAGTGACAGCCTGGCAAATACTGAAACTGAATTCAGATCATCAAACTTTCACTATACCCTCAGGAATCGCGAAAAAAATTAGCTGCTCAATACAATACAGCTATACCTACCTACTCGACTCAAATGTATGAAACAACTGAATTTTTTCACGTTCCCTGAGGGTGGCTCCGTAGTGAAAGTTGTTCAGTTTGATGGTCTGAATTCAATGTTTCAGTATTTTTTTTTATTACTGATGGGTTTGCTCTTGACCTCAATCCAGTCCTCAGGACGAAGATGGGGTCGAAGATGTAGCGAGCTTACCCAGAAGAAGCCTATTCACTCGTACTTTAAAGGAATTCGGGTTGTAAGTGCTCGGAAATACTGACGCAGGCAAGGCATTCCACTCCTTGGCTGTGCGCATTATAAAAGATTCAGAATGGCGTTTGGTGCGAATATGTGGGATGTCAACCGAGAGGGGCAGTATGGAAGTATTTGCCAGGCTTAGAGCATGGACACCGGTTTTCGATATTACCGAAAAACCGGGATACCGGACCAAATATGCGATATTGAAAAATTCGGTATTGGAGCGACGAATACCGGTTTTTCGATATTAAATAAATTAAATTAAAATGTAAAATATTATTGATTTTAAACATGTTACAGCCATGTTGAGCTATTTCAAATCAAATTAAAGACAAAAAAATTATGTGTCGGGCGGGACTTCGAAAATTTCATTCTCTGGGTAAAGTGGGTTTAGTGGGTTCGGTGGCGCAATTGGATATCGCAATTCTCCGGTTTGGAAGAGTGCGGGTTCAAGTGCGCCCGAGACTTTATTTTTCAATCTATAATTTGAAATTAAAATGTAGGCATACAAGCATGCATATGCTCGCGACTATATTCCCCGAGGGGGTAGTCAGAGATATTCTGAAACCTCTGAATATCTACCACTTGTAGTACCGCAACTCTGTCCAGTGTGACGGGGAGTGCAAAAAAAAAGATATTTTATGAAATAACTCCGATTCATATTTTAGTAACAATTAGGTAGTTGCGGCTAAAACTCGCTACTAGTATTAGTATTTATTCTGTGGTAATGGGGAATCCCGCCAAGCGTAGCAACACCACTGTGATGTAAGAGCTGCTCGCCTTCGTGCAAAACAAGTTGAATGTGATGGACGAGCTTAGTCTGGAGCAGATCGGCACGTCGAGCTGCACGGAGGACGAAATCCACGCCGCCTGACGCCGCCAAGGTGGTGCTGCACGAGACTGCCGCGACCGGACCCGTGCGCCTCGTCACGAGGATGAAGGACGGGCGCGGCAAACAGGACCTGAGGGACATCTTCAGCAAGCTCAACAAGCTCAACAACAAGCTCTGGGCGCGCAGCCAACGGCGCCCGCTTTAGAACCGCCTAAAGTGGGCACCGACGATGACGGTTTCACCCTTGTGAAGAGGAAAACCCGTATCCGTCGTAGCCCCAAGCATACGCGGTACCGCATCGGCTGCCGCTTCCTGTGTACATCTCCCACCTGGACAGAGAGACGACTTTGGACGACATTCTGCGTCACCTCTGCACCAGTGCCTCTACCCGCACATTCGAACTCTGCAATTGCGTAAACGTTTTCGTTCCAATGTCAACTCTATTACAATGAAGTGCGGACTGAAACGATGGCGATATATCGAACATCGAAAGTCCGTTCCATGTTCGGAGCGACGGGCCTCTACCGAGGCCCGATTTCGATGTTCCTTCTTGCGGGAGCTGAAAAGATTTGGACCGGAAAGATTTTAGAATTTCAAGGCCTTCAAGCTCTGAGTTCCCGCCGCTCACCTAAAGAGTTTCCTGGCTCCCGACGTATGGCCCACTGGAGTCGTGTTTAGACGATGTAGGGAAGCGAGGACTAAAAACCCTAGGGAGTGTGTGATAGATAAAGCTTGAATAGATAGAAAACATTGAGCTGACAACACGGAGGTGGCTCGCTCATGTTCCGGGGCGGCGACTCAATAGATGGCAAAACCGAACTCGTGTGCGTTTCCCTCGGTACATTGCCGAGGTCTTGGATGAAAATTGTCGTCCTATATGCAAGTTTTGTGAGGCAGGGGTTCACATTTATGTAAGAAAACGCTAGCTCTCACGAAGCATCGTGTGTTCACAAATGGTTTGGACCCTGATAAGCGGTGGCCGGCGAGAAGTCCAGACCAGAATCCGATTGAACACCTTCGGGACGATTTAAAACCATGGTTTCTAACTCGCGCCCAAACTCATAAGTTTGAGCCCGTGATCACGCCCATGCAACCCTCCAAGACCTCCAGGATGCCATCAATGCTGAATGGGACATGTCGCAACAAGGTAACATAACATTTTGTAAGGTTTTGACGTTTTCAATGTGTTAATAAACGTGCAAGTAAACAAAAGTGACAAAAGACTTAATTTTTCTCCTTTTACGATTAATTTTGTTTTTTCTTACACCATGGTTTTACAACCCAAATGTATAATTTTTTCCTGAATGTAAATTAAATTGGCTTTTAAAAGATTATAGTCATTAATCAAATAGTCATACCCAGACTTTTGTCTAAGTAGGTTTAAAAGTAGTTCAAAATAGAATTTTCAAAAGGTGCGATTTTCATTGACGCCGAGCGTGTTAAAATGCACTTTTATTTTTAAAATATCCATCTTTCTCAAAATGATTACAAGAATATCGAAAAAATATCGAAAAACCGGAAAACCGGTATTTAGAAATACCGATATCGAAATAATACCGGTATTGTGAAAACCGCCGATAGTCCATGCTCTAGCCAGGCTGTCACTTACACCCTGTATAGGTGATAATTATATGAGTTTGCTTTGCCGTGCCAATTAGGATAATACTTGAAAAGTAAAACATTAACCAACCTAAATACAAAATTTCATCCAAATCGTTAGAGCCGTTTCCGAGAAACCATTTGTATACTGGATGATTTTTTTTACCGTTCCGACACTTTCAGGGCTGGCTCAAACCCATCAAATTGAACAACTTTTACTATGGGAGCAAACGTGAAACCGGAAAAAAAAATCTACTGTCTCATACATTTGAGTCGAGAGGCATTGCAGTTTAGTATGGAACACCTGATTTTGCTCCCATAATAAAAGTTGTTCTGTTTGATGGTCTGAACCAACCCTGAAAGAACCCCGTTCCGAAAGAACGGTAAAATAAACACCAGTATAATACAAGATTAACTCACTTAAAGTATTAGATAAATATTTTAGTCCCTATTTTTATTTGGATATACATATAACCTCCAAATCAGAAAGAATATTAATATGTATCCCTGAACATAGGAAATAACAATTAGTTAGCTTCGGAAAATCGTAGGTTATTTAAATTCTTAAAGTACGAAACTTAGAATTCAATTTGTAGTTTTATACATAGTGTCATTATTTTACTAAAATGTGTTTTTGAGGAGCAAAAACAATAGTTATTTGTTATGCAAGGCTGCAAAGTTGCTTTTTGGCGCGAGTACTTGTATTGAAACCTGAGCAAGCGAAGGATACTAGGATTGTGTTCTAGGAGTGGTTCAAATATAGAATCCTGAACATCGCGAGGGTTTCAAAGGTACGAGACGCAGAATAACTTTGCTGCCGAGCGAAACACGCAACTTTTCACCTCACTACAGCGAGGAAAATTTCAATGCGCCAACCTCATTTTTAGAACAATCACACTGGTCAGTACGAAAATATAATGAAAATAGTTATTTGTTATGCAAGGCTTCAAAGTTGTTTTTTGGCGCGAGTACTTATATTGAAACCTAAGCAAGCGAAGCGAGTGGTTCAAATATAGAATCCTGAGCGTAGCGAGGGTTTCAAAGGTACGAGACGCAGAATAACTTTGCTGCCGAGCGAAACACAACTTTTCACCTCACTACAGCGAGGAAAATTTCAATGCGCCAACCTCATTTTTAGAATAATCGCACTGGCCAGCACGAAAATAGCATGAAAAGAAAACTTATTTAGGCTGTTTTCTTTATTGAATAGAAAGATTCGAATTTTAAAAACTCTTTCCACGCTAGCGGGTAAAATGCACTTTTGCACTCAGATTTCGAATGATAAACAGAATCTTTCCGAGCTTGTGAGGTGAAAAATAAGTTTGTTGATCTTGTATTCATTATTGGCAAGTAAGTATACATAATAGACAACAGCATTCAAATTCCGCGCGGCAATCGACCGGACAATTGTATGCTCTACGGTCTATGCTAAAATGGTCTACGACCGCAGCGACCGCACGAACGTTTTCGCGCCGTGTGTCTGTAAATCGCCCAACACAATACCCGAAGGAATAGACGAACACGAACACTTATTTTTCAAGAAAATCTCACTAACCTACATGCACATTTTCAAAACCCATTCGACGTTAACCTGACCCAAATACCCAAACGTAGAATACAAAATGTACTACATGCTAGAACATACGAGTTGATTCGGCGCTTCTGAGCCGGGCCGGAAGCGAGGTGAGCGCCGCAGCGGCGGTACCCTGTCTCCACTTCCTGTCGCGTACTTACAAAATACTATTTGTTTTGTTCGCAAGAAAAATCTGTCCGAAACTGACACTAGGGGAAGTTTGTTTCTTAAGTGATTTTATAATTGTGGTTTGAGAAAATGGAGTCTCTTTTTGTTTTTCAATCTTTTCTTGTTTAATTCATCAACATTGAAAAACTTTGTTTCACGTCAAAGACAACGCAAAATATTTATTAATTCCTAAGAAAATAAATGGTTAGGTTGTATCAAGGACGCTGCCGCAGTGGAGTACGTGAAACATATTGTACCCAGTATGGATTTTATTCTCTAAATCAGGACTTCCCAACCAGTGGGGCGCACCCCCCTTTTGGGGGGCGTAGTGATATCGTAGGGGGGACACAATGCGTTTTCATGCTGAAAAGAAAAATCAAGTTAACGACGTAAATTCCACTCATTAATTCATTTTATTAATTAACTCATAAATTCAGTTACTAATTCACCCATTCGTTTGTTGTTACTGACATGTTCAGGCTCAGCAGGTCTCAGATAGCACCTATCCACCCGCGCTTGTCGTTAAAATTTCGTTACTGGGGGGCTTAGACAATACTGGGGGGCATGTAAATATTACTTATTATACCAGGGGAGGCGTGACGCAAAAAAGGTTGGGAAACCCTGCTCTAAATAATGGTAATCAAATAATGCCGGTAGATTCTTCCGAAGTAATAAGCGATCTCGTCATAACATTATATCGTTACATATTATGGTCTTTGCAAGTGACCCCCTACCTCAGCCCCATACTGACGGAAATGAAAGACGTTTCACGTCAAAAATCCCGCGGGGGGTAGCAGGAGGAGGGGTGTCAAATTCCGAGCCACGTGCGAGCCAGGTGCCTAGTTAATTCGCCAGGGTTGTACCGAATTGCTTTATTTATTATCCTTATTGAGCAATCATGTTGGCTTATAAGCTGTCGTACATCGATCGCGCCACAAAGTTTAGTCTTTGCTTTGGATTGAATGGCCAAAAAGGAACCTCTTTTCGTATTAGCATGATTTATATCGTATGATAATCGCTCATGTAGTGTAAAGATTCAGTCATCAATAGTCGTATCGAAACTGACTGCCTAGGTTGCGCGAGACGATCTCAGAGTTCGTCACTTGGAGGAGGCTCTTTCCTTGCACCCCAGGTTTCTTTTTATTTTGTCCATATCTCATTTCGTTTTCGAGATAAGATTTTTTTTAACCGAAACTTTTTTTACGTAAAAAAAATAGGATTTTTTTCCAAAAATATTTTTGCTTTTTGTAGCCCATGTCGAGACGCGTAGTCGACTATGAGACCAGGGCGATGTCGCACTTTTGCTGAAAATCGGGCCTATACCGAAGCGACAAAAAATTGCACCTTTTAGCGAGTTTGTATTGCGTTGTATATGATACGAGATACAATTATAATACTCTACAAAATCTTAAAATTGTAGTTCCACCGTCGTGTCGATGATTTTGCCAATATCCAGTATAATTAACAAAAATGTGCTTGACGTTGTTCGGTATCAGATTGGGAGATCTCGAGGATTGTTTTTTGCCACCTCAAAATGGTAGAGTTTCATGAAAGGGAGGCAATCGACATGCGACCGCCGCGTAACAGACCCGCGCGACGCGACTCCAAAACTAATCGTATTGATGCATCTATATTAATATAACTTTCTCAATGTATGATAAAAGTTATTTTCTACACCCATCCTTAGCAGTGGCTTTGGGGTAGGAATAAGTTTGTCTATCTGTCTCTGTGTCAAAAATAGAAATGTGATCGTAACGAAAAAAAAAAACATTTTTAACATAGACAATTAGATACCTTTTCAAGGCACCAAGTCTGCATCTACCTTCCTCCGGGAAAAGTAAAGGACATAAAAGACGATTAAAATAAGTAACAGAAAGTAGACCACCAGATTCCAGGAACTTGAGTCGAAGTTCAAATCCCGTTTTGGTCATGGATGTTACATGTTTGTGATGTTTGTGCCGTCGACGAATGGTTTTCATAATAAAAAGCCTAGTAGCATCATTACAATGTATATGCCTGTGAGCATTATTTATTTATTTAGATACCAGAGCAGTGTATGTGTTGCGTGTGTGTTGGATCAAGATGTCGTGATATAATCTTTCCTCTAAAACAGCGCAAAACAAAAACCCCTTAGCTACCTCAGCCGACATTCGTGTGAAGAAACGGGAAGTTCTATTTCCAGAAACCGCATAAACTAACCAAAACGTACAAAGTAACCTCACCTTTCCAACTAAAACAAACAAACCCTGTGCCCAGTGAGGCGGCACCACCACAGTTGATCTAACGAAAGCTTGATCTCATCTCTTAAAAGCTTTTGTCGATCGACAATCATTATTCGGCTGGCGAGGACCATATTTCTGTCATCATGCTGTATGTATCCTGGGGGTTTTGTGATTTTTGTTTTGTTTTTGAGGTGTACACATTTCTTTTTCATGCTTTGGGATGATTCGGAAGTTGCATAGTTACGATTTTCGAACAGAATCTGAAGGCTAATTATCTTGTATAGGTACATAATTATAAATATGGTGTAAATTAGATTCGTTAGAGCAGATTCCGAGAAACCATCACGGTTGCTCGGAAACTGCTCTAACGATTTGGATGAAATTTTGTTATACAGGGTGTAACAAAACACCCTAGTAATACTTAAGGGGGTGCTTCAGACCATCAATCTGAACAAAATTCACTATTGAGCCAACGTCGAGATCCATCCCATACATTTGAGTTTTGTATGAAAGAGCAGATTTTTTTTTCGCGATTTTAATGTTGGCTCCTTAGTGAAAGTTGTTCAGTTTGATGGTCTGAAGCATCCCCTTAAGTATAACTAGGGTTTTTTGTTACATCCTGTATAGGTTTCGTCTCCGAGAAAATATATTTTCGTACAAAAATAATATTTTATTCTATTATTCTTTCAACTTCATCTTTGTTGAGTTAGAAGCCCGGTAACATGAATATTTAACTGACTCCAGTTCTCACAATATTAGTCTACTTTCAGCAAGTTATACTATAATTTTACTAGCCACAATAAATATATTATAATAATCCTAGGAAGTTTACCAATAGTAACTGTGCGTGGAAACAAAAAGGAGAGACGCGCGCAGAAAAAATCTGTATTAAATTACTTTTAATCAAAAGAATACATTGGGGCCATTTTTAGTTTTTTTTTGCGCAGCGCGTACGAAGTCGCGGGCGCCGGCGTCGCTCCGAACCTTAGACTAATTACTAGCTGTTGCCCGCGACTTCGTACGCGTGGACTTGGGATTTCTTTATGGGTTTCTTTTTGTGGCCTATATAATATTTATCAATTATATTTCATGTTATGTAACGAATAATTGAGGATCGTAAGAAGATACGATTCCTTTTATAATTATATTTAGATTTTACAGAATTAACAAACAGTGTATTTAGTTAGTTGTATTGTACCGGTCCGTTGGTATTTGGTAATTGTCCCTCGATCTTAAGCAGCACGTCGGCAAACTCTTGAGCGTGAGATTTGCCACCAAGATGGACCCGCATGTTTTGCGTGAGGCGCAATTTCTGTGCTCCCGGCCATAGCACACAGCGCTTGAGGCAGGCGTTCACCTCAACTACTCTGGCAACGTCTGGCGAAAATCCATCCGCGATACCACCCATCGCACGATTATCCCTCCGGATGTACTGTAGCAATCTGTTTACAGTTTCTACAGCTTTCTTGTGCGCCATAGTACCTACACTCATCCCAAATATCACTCGGGCTTTGTCACTGTTACGTGACACACTACACACAGGCGTTTCCGTGCTGTCTAAATTTATAGGAGAATCTTGAAGGTGGGCCGTTTTACCGCTAGGAAGCAATGTGGCAGCGTTCCCTGAAGATGCTACAGTGAGGGCGTTCTTGCTTTGTCGTCTGATTTCCGCTAGAAGCATTGTAGGGTAATAATTTGTGCACCGTTTCCGTTTGAAAAAATCAAGAAAGCCTTTCCATTGCAACCCTTTTCAGAAAATTTGGATAAAAATTACGTGTTTGAAAGTAGGTACCTATATAAATTTTTCATAGGTATCGGTACCTTTTGTAATCTTGAAATCATATAAAATATATACTTCATTGTTTACATACCTTCAGTTATTAAACCAAACCATCTAAATATGTGATTATTTATTGTAAGTAATTTGTAATTTTATTTCCATCAACCAATAACAATAACAACTTGTCAACGTAGTTGTCAACATTGCCAAAGAGAATGTAACTCACTACGTTATAAGAGTCGGGTCTGCACCACATCCTAGATTAGTTTAGTCTTAAGTCACTTTATTTGTAATTATTGTTTTATATCTTCCTATTAATAAAAAACTTAAAAATCGTCTTCGATACTAAAAACTGGTCGTGACCGATATCCAGAATCTTTGAAATGTGTGCTAACCTTCAAGGGAATTAATGGCGTCAGTGTACGTTTCATATAACATTTTTTTGTTAGAGAGTTGCGCAAGCCTGAACATTGCTTTGTAGGGATATACAACTTCCTTGAGAGGTTTTTGACTTGAAGAAGTTGTTATTCTAAGGTTTCGACCATAGATATAGGAAGCGAAAAGTTCTTAATCTAAACTTTCGACCTATTTTCAACACAAACGATGAAAGCCCAAATTGTCAAAAATACGTTGAGCTTTTTCAGCTATGAAAAATATAAAGCGACAAAGATCAACCTTGCTGGTTATAGTGGATCTCTGAGGCATACTGACTTTGCACTGTACCCAATACTGTACCAGAGGTTTTTGTTGCTGGTTTACTATTTCTCGGCCATTTTTCGAGATGTTTTTTATTCCGTATACTATATTATGTTATTCCGGGATATAAACTGTCACTATACAAAGTTTCGTCAAAATCCGTTCAGTGGATTTTGCGTGATGCGCGTTCAAACAAACAAACAAACAAACAAACAAAAAAGTTAAAAACCTTTCTACCATATTCAGTTACTGATTTTAAGTCGCCCTGGTTGGTTTTTTTCCAAATATATTCAATGTACAGACTTTTTTGCGTTTACGATTTTATTATAGGTATAGATATCGGGACGCGTAACCACGTGTCATTCTACTAACAAACTTTCTGCCACTTTTTGCGGGGGGCGAGGTAACATGTTATCCGCAACTTTGGATTTTATTCCCTATGACTTTAGATTCTAATTTTGAATGTTCAAAATCATGAAAAGTAGTCTCGTGTAAACCCCAAACGTTCTAAGTTCAAAATTATTGTTTCGCTATTATAGGCTGTCTCGTTTAGTGATAAGGTATAAAATTGGGTGTAAATTCGCAAGATTAATTGATCTAATACCGTGGCAGAGGGGAAATGCTACCGCAAGGCCGGTCCGGATATAATTAGTCTAAGCTCCGAACGTAATACAACCTCTAGAAATAGTTGATCGGTCAACTACTCGAAAACCGAATCAAAAAGCTTTAGTCAACTTCATTCAAATTCATGAATAGTATCATCATCAGCCTATAAACATCCCACTGCAGGGCACAGGCCTACCCTCAGAGAGGAGGATGAATAGGTACTAATAATACCGTAAACTTTTGAACATAAAACCGCAAATACCAAAGTATCCAATATTAGTAAGAGCCGCAAACAGCTCCGCTTAGATTACACGATAGTTGGAAAATCTTTAGCTCGGAGAATTTAATACTAAACTTGTTGGTGCAAACACTTGCTAGCTACCATTATCGGAAATCGCAACTAATAAAAGTTTATCTTATATTTTGCTATACCATTGTTGGTTTGTCGCTTTTTTATTTTACCAAAGACCGAGACCGGAGAACCAGTCTTGGTCTTTGGTAAAATAAAAATGCGACAACCTACAATGGTTAACAAAAGCTGAGAAATCAAAGCATGAAAAGAGTTAATTTTGAAGCTATGAGAAATTGGCCCCCTAAAATGTTAGCGTGTAGTTGGCGCATAGTTATGGAACTCATGTCCATTTGTTTCTTATAATCTCTAGATTATAGTAATAATATTGGCTATACCTCATCTCAACGGAGAGTCGCGTAATCGCAGTTGGCGCACATCTTGTCTTGGACATTAGGTAATAGTCTATGCACATTACGTTGAATTCATACTGACACGCATCGTTCGCATAATGGTTTTGGGGAGTAGGTAAGTAGGGAAAAATTAAAGATTCTTCATAAAATATTGTAGAAAATTGAAGCCAACTTATTAAATGTTAAATATTTTTTTGAAGCTACCACCGCGTCAGAAGGTTTTGTCGCTATAGAGAATTTACGGCCAGAAACTCTACAAGATAACACGAGGGTTGGTTTGCTCCCATAGTAAAAGTTGTTTAGTTTGATGGGTAGACTCTTAGTTTAAAAGGATGCTAATGACACACACACACATTAGGTCAGGGTTAGGTTAGGTTACGTATTCTCTTCCGATCACGTGACTGACCACGTGACTGACACAAGCCTACGTCATCATACCCTTTTACCATGTTTAGCGGCCATTTTTTTGTGACGTAGGCTTGTGTTACAATATAAATTCTTATGCTCAGGTTATGTATACAGTAAGATAAGATACGATAAATATTCTTTATTACAATACACTTTTACATACTTACAGTCTATTTAATTAAATAATTAAAAGTTACATTTATTATACCGGCATTTCGTGCATCAGGAAATGCGCAACATTATTTTCTTCTTCTAATAAACACATTTCCCACTGTAAAAGGTGTAAAATTAAATGCGTTACATATCAAACAGGGTGCTTCAGACCATCAAACTGAACAACTTTCACCATGGAGCAATCATAGAAATCGCGAAAAAAAAATCTTCTTTTCCCTAATAAATGTCAATTGCTTGCTACTCGACCAAACCAACCAAACTGTATGAAAAAAGCTGGTTTCTTTTCGCGATTTCAAATTTGGTCCCATAGTAAAAGTTGTTAAGTTTGATGATCTGAAGCACCACATAAAATATGTAACTCATTTAAGTTTACACTCTGTATAATTCAAAAGGTCAAAAAAAGTTGCCAATCACCGTGGACAGAGGTCGCGTAGGTGCACTTCTCCACCGCCCGCCGCAACCGTTAGCCGCGTTGGTTTGACCTTACCTTTCAGTACAAGAAATCTTAAATCTTACACATGAAATATTAACGTGGGAATGTAATTTATTAACAACATACGAGACCAACCAACATACGGCTTACTTTCGAATTTTCCGCACACGATTTTATCTCAAATGATGTGAAAAGCAACCGTTAAGAAATTGAATTCGATTTCTCTACTGAATAATTGCGTAAATTTTGTGAAAACGATATTGGTATCAATTCGAAGCAAAATAGGGTACACAAAACATGTTTGACTTTTTATACAGGATGAAATTGATATCATTAGCATCCTTTTAAACTAAGAGTCTACCCATCAAACTGAACAACTTACAAGGTGTGAGCAAACCAATCGGAGCAAAAAAAAAATCTGCTGTTGCATACATTTGTGTCGTGTAGGCATTGCAGTTTAGTATGGATGGAACAGCAGATTTTTTTCTTGCTCCGATCGGTTTGCTCCCATAGAGAAAGTTGTTCAGTTTGATGGGTAGACTCTTAGTTTAAAAGGATGCTAATGATATCAATTTCACCCTGTAGATCTGAACAATGAAAAACGCTCGATCCGAAGAAAATTACCTGTAAATTCTTACTGGTTATTTTCAAGCGTGTGTGAGTTGTGTTCTATTCTATAATGTTATAATATTCTTCATTGTACTTTCCCCTCCACACTCGTACCTTCACACACTCAACGCTACTTTAAAAGTGTATCAACACCTCCCATTACAAAAGATAGCGTGTCAATCACGAGATTACAAGATTTACAGAATAATAAATTAACGAATCCCCGCCCTCAGACAATTATAGCGTTCATTATACCCGGCATTACCCCGCCGATTGTCGTTAAGCACTGCCAATGTTCCACTTAAATACAGATTTGTTTTAATTATCTGTTGAAAGTGAAGATTTACTTGAATTTGTGAGTGTTGAGTTACAGCTTTGAATTTTAATTTCTGTTTCTGTTCTGTTGGCTGTGGTAAATAAGGAAGATAGAGGAAGAAGGTATTTGACAAAAATCCACACCATGTGGCTAATCACCGGTAATAGAGGTACCTAATTCAAAGTTAATGGCTTCTTCCAAAAAACATTGTGAGGAAATAAAAAAAGCTAGATGATACTTGGAAGTAATTTTCATAGATCCCTGCAAGATTACACATTACAATAAAAATTAAATCTATGCTATACTTACCACTAACTTTATTTTTCATGTTTTAATTCAGAATTTTGGGATTTTTCAAATCTAATATTAGAAAATTGCCGCAAAAATCCCGTGTGGCCAAGAATTTTTAGGGGCTGAAAAGAATAGCCTCGTCATAAAGACGTCCTATCGGCCATTTTAATTTAGCAAATGAGCGATGCACCAAATACCTACCCTGTAGTAATAATAATAATTAAGAACAATTGAAAATAATAATTACGTATTTGCGGACCCGAGCTTAAATCTGTTCTGCTTTGTTTATATATTAATTAAAATTTTAATTTATTTTCTCAATGTATAAACAGTAATTAAGATTTAACTTAACTTTGTCACTCGGAAGTTATCTAGTGCTCAGATAGAGCCTGATGTTATTGTTAATTATCTTATGCAGGTACATTAAATACTAGTGAAGTGAATAAATCTTAAAGATGGATTTTTTTCTTCACTGAGTACAGCACCAAACAGTCTTCAAAAACTTTCGAAAGCAACAAACAATTTTGTTGTAATAAATATCTTGGAAGTTGTCAAACAAATTATCTACTAGCAATCAAAATACCAGAATCCAGTCAAGACTTGTATTATGATTACATAACGTAACTAACTTAATTACAAAGCAAAAAGAAAAGGTATACTGTAAATACAAAACAAAAAAATATGGTGGGTCGCAGTCGGCAGCAATCTCGCCGAATGCCCTGCGGTCGGTGGAATTTCGTTATTGCAACGCTTGGCGAGCAGACCACATAATATTGCCTTTTTTACTCGATTGCGGATAGGTAGAGTTGATGACACTCATTTTAATGTTAAAGGTCGTAAGTAATTTGTTGCTCATAGTAAGCATAACTACATTGTATAAAACAAAGTCGCTTCCGTCCCTATGTATGCTTAGATCTTTAAAACTACGCAACGGATTTTAATGCGTTTTTTTAAATAGATTCAAGAGGAAGGTTTATATGTATATTTTAGCATTGCGAAGCCGTGGCGAGTCGCTAGTATCTTTATAAAAAAATCATTAGTATTAAGTATGCAGAAGGGTGTCAAATAAAACGCCCAGTGGTTTTAGCCTAGGGTTTTAGCACACTGATTTACCGCAGGAGCACATGTGGGTCGCATGTGACCCACTTCTGTCATTTTAAATTGAGCCATATTTCAGTTTATATTAAGGCCTCTTTTGAACTTTCCAATTTTACGTGCGATTCAGGATTCTCCTAACAAGATTAATCGACTAGCCTAAACTAGCCACGCGAACTACCTTACCTACCTTATATCTAACATAAGTTCTTCTCCTTAAGTTTTTTATCCTACAAGAGTGTGACGTCGTCCGCTCAAATTATATACTTACCAGATTATAAGTCAGATCACAAGCTATCAAACAAAGTTTCATCAAAATCGGTTCAGTAGTTTCCGCGTGATGCTCGATCAAACAAACTAACTTTTTTTTTTAATTTACAGTTCTATGATAGTACTAGTGTTAACCCGCGACTTCGTCCGCATAAATTATATACCAGATTTTAAGTCAGATCATAAGCTATCAAACAAAAAAAGTTTCATCAGAAACGGTTCAGTAGTTTTTGCGTGATGCTCGTTCAAACAAACAAACAAACATTGGAATCAGGGATACCTAAAAACCATATCGTAATCTCTTTTTTGTAATCTTCAATGTCATCTTCTATGTACAGACACACTTCTGTTACAGTTTTATAATAGTTTAGATAGTATAGATAGATTCTAACAAACAACCAAAATTAAAACCTACATCTTATAATCTATTATACTTTCAAAGGGGTCGCACTTTTTTGTCACGCTTTTGCCCACGGCTCAGTGGTACTCAAAACATCTGGAGCAATCTGTTTTATTTCATCCGTGGTACTCTCTCCCCTTCCATGCTCGGACTCTGCTGCCTGCTCTGTGTGTCTAACATTCTGCTCACTCTCTGTAGTTCCTTCTGGTTCGGACCCTGACGTCAGAGATGCAAACATAGCCACTGATAGCAGCTTATGGAGTTTTGCTATCCAGGCGTTTATTCCAATTTTGCATCTTTTGACTTACCTATTTTATATTTAAATTAATTGTTAATTTACAGAATATCACGTTTCGTTTCTTGTCGCACAACATACCTAAGCAATATTCTAGTTGGCACTAAAATAAATGTGATACCCGAAACTTAGTAGCCCGAAACCCAAGCAAAAATCACGTACAATATTGTTGTACAAGGTACAGTATCTCATTCTCCTTCACAAACGTGTTCCATTAATTCTGAATAGGAATAATCATTATTTTCTACGCAATAAACGTCTCGTCTATTCTATAAAAAGTAAAAATGTATGAAGAGAACAAGAGTCTTGACCAATCGCCGGCGGCAAGTCGCTATGGGCGGACACAAGCAACATGGAACACAAATAGAGGAATTTTCCTACTATACTTCTTTTAAAATCAATGACCGGCAGCTTGCACTTACAATTTTATTCTGCCAATGGCCTCGATTCGGACTGTGCCACGACCTAACTTAACTAAATTTATTCCTGTCACTTTCTAAAATAAGATTAAGAAAAGAGACAGAAAACCAACAGCTGACTTTAGTGCTGTCAAAGTGACGTTACACGCCCAAAAACGCTTTAAATAAGATGGCGTACATTATGATGGCATCTTATTTTGGGCGTGTAACGTCACTTTGACAGCACTAAAGTCAGCTGTTGGTTTTCTGTCTCTTTTCTTAATCTTATTTTAGAAAGTGACAGGAATAAATTTAGTTAAGTTAGGTCGTGGCACAGTCCGAATCGGTACCAATGTCAAGTCATTTGCATTTGTGCATAAGACAATCCTTGAAATCACGAAATATTTATTACTATACAACGTCAAGCACTTTTGCTATCTATACTAGACTAGCGACCCACCCCGGTTCGTTATTATATCTAAACTATTATAAAACTGTAACAGAAAGTGTGTCTGTACACATTGAAGTTATTTACAAAAAAAAAATTACGACATGGTTTTTACCTGTCCCTGATTCCAAATCACCAATTTTTGGATTTTTTTTTTGTTTGTTTGTTTGTTTATTTGTTTGTTTGTTTGTTTGTTTGTTTGTCCTGGTGTTTGTTTGTTCGAGTATCACGCAAAAACTACTGAACCGATTTTAATGAAACTTTTTTGTTTGATAGCTAACATACATCAGACTCAAAATCTGGTATATAATTTATGCGGACGAAGTCGCGTTAGTTAATAAATTCGGTACCTATATATACACATAATAAATAACAGTGATAACCGTCTCAAAATCTGTTGCGTGGTTTAGAAGAAATAAGCGGAGAAACAGAAATGATGAGGACACAGGCGAATTTATAACGACTTTATTATATACTATTTACAGATACAGGCAAAATCATCAAAACTACGACCGATGGAGCCACAATTTTAAGATTAGATTAGATTAAAGAGACGTGTAGGCAAAGTACGAGTCGGTATTCTGAATAATTTAGTACTGTGTGGGCAATCATATGAAAATCTTTAAAAACACGTCAAGGATAACTCAGATGTTACGTTTAAAACAAATCATACACTACATACGCCAGTAATTTTAAACATCTTAGGTCGCAATAAATTGCACTGAGCTGCTTTTTTGGAATGTTGTTAGGATAGATACCAGTAATATAAAATCAATTTCCTTAATTTTTCGTTAATGTTGGCTCTACAAGATTCAAAATACACTTAAATTAAAGCTAAATAGCTGCTTTACAATTTCATTTCTTATAATTTTCCTCGTAGAATAAGTATTTTAGCCGGTATCCTGTTCAAAAGACGCAAAAAACTTAAATTTTGAACTTTTTGGTAAAAATGGCTAATATTTGAAGTATTGTATCTCAAGACTTACTAAACGTACAGAGCTGAAATTAAATTCAAATTACAGATAATTTTATCTTCTTTAAAAACGTAGTAAATAATTTTTATGTAAGATGCACCGTTTAGAAGTTATAAGTCAACCCCTGAAAAAAGTCAGAAAATTTCGAGGTTTTTCGAGCACCACTCGATTAGCAAAAGTCTTTCGAAGCTGCAAAATTGGTGTTATACTACTGGTATCTACCCTAACAACATTCCAAAAAATCAGCTCCGTGCAATTTAGTACGACCTAACGCGATTTTTATGTCTACGGTTACTGGCGTAACAGTCCAAGCCCTTATTTTTTGAACCGCATAGCACGAAGAAAAGGAATTTTATCATTAAGGGAACACTGCTCGGTTATTAGAATAAGTATTGTTTCAGACCGGCTACATCCACAAGATTTCATAAATCACTCAGATCCCTTTGTTTTTCAGGAAAAAATACGTTTCGCCCGAAGGTTATAAAACTTGTTAAATTTTTTTTGGATTGAAGGGGATTCCATAGAAGTTTATAACTTAAACGTTTTTAGATGTCGATTGCAAATTGAAATGAGAATAAATAAATAGGTTATATTAATAGCATGCTGCATGGGAGAGGGAAGTAGCAAAAACACTAAGAACGTCACAAGAGACAAGTACATAAGGGCGGCTTTATACAAACGAGCTAAACAGGGGCACGCCCACATAGACGCGCACGTTCGTAGTCCGTCAAACGCCATACTATCTACAATAATATTAATTTTGTGTCCGTACGTACGCGTCACTGTGCGCCTATTTTGCTCATGCGCAGAGGCGTTTCTGTTTTGTGACAATATCGTCAGAACTTAACATGACTGTATGAAAAACTATAACACATACCAATTTTTCTCACGTCGCACTACTATTCACACTTGTTTATTAATACTACTATTACAATAGTCATTATGGTCCTTTTTCCTTCTTGCTAGATATTTCAAGCAGCATCTACTGTTTGGATTAGACACCGAACCTCGGCCTCGTGGCAATATAAGTCAAGCTAACTCAATAGTAACCGCATTTGGTTGGTCCAGGAGTGATTGGACCCATTATAATTATTTCATACTCTACATTATCTAAACTATTATAAAACTGTACCAGAAGTGTGTCTGCACATTGAAAATATTTACAAAAAAAAATTACGATATGGGTTTTAGGGCACCTGATTCCAAATAACAAATTTTTGGACTTTTTGTCTGTTTGTTTGTTTGTTTGATCGAGCATCACGCAAAAACTACTGAACCTATTTTGACGAAACTTTTTTTGTTTGATAGCTTATGATCTGACTTAAAATCTTATTGTCTTATTTATGCGGACGAAGTCGCGGGTAAATGCTCGTAAATATTAACCCAAATCTAGTGTACCATTAAGAGATTTCAATTCCGAACTCACAATAATAATCTTTACTACCTAAGGATCCCTAAAAACCAGGTTACCCACTTAACTTTTAGAACATTTATTTGTTACCCGATCGTAATATAATTCAATTTACTGAAACTCCATTTGTATGAGCCCCAAAGCTCGCTGTGCCTTGCTTGAAACCTAATAACTAGCTAACTTTAGTACCTATTTGGAGACCTTATTTAAGGCACGATACCTGTTATATAAAAAGTCTTTATAAGTATGTTCAGTTAGGCAAATTCCTTTTTTTATACGTACAAAACTTTACCACATTATCGTTGTGAACGACTGGGTAAAAATAATGTAGCTGTACAAACCATGTCCATCCATGCTGCAATGCAATGTACTTAAATGTGTTTGTTGTTCAGCTCCTTGCGTTATTTTTTATCTTTGTGGTCCATTTATAATGAAAAAAAAAAACGTTACCTAGTTTTCTTTAAAACATCAAACTGAATAACTTTTACTATTTGGATTGTTATTGAAATCGACAAAAAAATATAATTTTTTCATTGAAAATTTCCATAGCTCGACCCAAATGTATGGAACAGCAGATTTTTAACTACAGGGTGAAATTGATATCATTTAGCATCCTTTTAAACTAGTCTACTCATCAAACAGAACAACTTTCACTATGGGAGCAAACCGATCGGAGTAAAAAAATAATCAGCTCTTTCATACTAAACTGATATGCCTTCTCGACTCAAATGTATGCAACAGCAGATTTTTTTTTGTTGCTCCGATCGGTTTGCTCCCATAGTGAAAGTTGTTCAGTTTGATGGGTAGACTCTTAGTTTAAAAGGATGCTAATGATATCAATTTCACCCTGTATAGCCATAATTTGTTGTATAAATACATAATAACTGTAAATTGTTGTAAATAAAACTCTTATACCTATAATAATTTTATTAGGTGTGTACATGTATATTTTAAATAAGCAAATTAAACTAAACAGTGTCATAGACAACTCGTATAGTTTTCTCCAAAAATTTGTGATATATTTCATAATAGTCTACATTCGAATTAAAGTTAAATATTTAGATGAAAATCTAGAGATCGGATTCTGTAATCTAGAAGCTTTGATGATAATCTGTAAGCTCTCATCTATTTTATTTAGGTATTATCTGGAAACCTCAAGTTTGTTATTATCGTTAATTTGTAACGAAAATCCAAATTGTAAATTGTAATCTGGATCGTGCGGTTAGGTACTGTCCGAAATTGCCTATTCTCCTTTATATGTACCTACTTGTCAATAAATCATTACATAAATAATCGTGTAACTTCTGAATGAGTTGATCGATTGAGGTAATTCACACAATTATATTTGTTTTGTCGAGACGATGGCACAGAATAAATACTAGTACTACCACGATGGTTCGTAGTTAAAAGACAATTAAAAAAACAATCGAACAATATTGCGGGGAAAGACAGTGTACAATAAATTGATAAATAATGAAATAGATTAATTATATGTATTACAGACCATAGCAGTCCATAGAAAAGTTAGTAACAATTGAAAACCTAGAAACTTTTAAGGCCTAGTACCAATAAAATTCCTGATTGACCTGATTGTCTGGAAATAAAAATGATTCTATTTCTGGTGGTAGCAGTCGTTACATAAAAACAACGTCAGAGGCCGTACTCTTACGGCCTGAAAAAAATCTGATACCAGGGCTCCACACGATATGAAAGAATAAAATTCCTGATCTCGAAGCAACAAACTATACTCTTACAAGAGAGCCCTTTTATTCTAAAACATATAATTGTACACTTTTGACAAAACCTCAAAGGTAACGAAAGTGGCAGAAATTGTAATTCCTACTGCCTCCGTGGTGTAATGGTTAAGAGCATTGGGCTCTCGACACGGAGGTCGTGGGTTCGATTCCCACGGGGGACACCTAGTGATATGTCACTTAGTGCGTTTTTCCCCAGTTGGTTAGGACATTGTAGGTTGAATCATATGATTGTCTGAAAAGAAAGATGATTCCGTGCTTCGGATGGTACGTTAAGCTGTTGGTCCCAGCTACTATCTCTGGTGGTAGTAGTCGTTACATAAAAACCACGTCAGAGGCCGTAAAAACTCTGACACCAGGGCTTGCTAGTTGCTGCCTACACGATAAGAAGAAGAAGACTAGGGCCGTTGCCGTTGCAGTAAACGGATCCTGAAGATGAGACCATGTTGGGCATGAAGTCACCTTACATTGAGTCAGGATCTCAACAGGGTCACGCTGGGTGACTCTTCTAGATGGCGCTGCGATCTTCGTAAAGTAGCTTGAAGGGCCTGGGCCATGCGAGAAACACAAAACTACCGTCACTCAAGTTTGACAACTGCGATAAGTACAGAACCAATCAAAAATATAGGAACGCCTAGAACATCAAATATATCTACGCAGTCGGGTGGTCATAAACATCTGAACAGTTTAAGAAAAAAGACCTTAATCCATTGTTATACATTTCAATTTTAAATAGCATTGTAAAGAAATTATTGATATTTAGCTGTTCAGATATTTATGACAAAATACATGTTTCGATATAATTGGTAACATTTACTGTTAAGAATTTATTGAAAATTAGCACTGTTCAGAAATATTTGAACGCCTTGTATGCTACGATATATCTGATGGTGACTGTACCTAACGGCACCACGTATCGTACGCGATCACTACGCGATACAGGCTGTCGCACATTGGCATAAGGCGCATTTTAGTTCATCGTCCCTGAAGCCACAGGTCCGGCACTTCAAACAACGTTTTAGATTTGACATGATGACGTTTGCACATGCGCACTTTGCAAAAATTGTGCATGACATATGTGTAGGGTTGACTTAACACGCATCGTATGAACTAGATTATACATTTCATAGTTCATTCTGTTATTAAAAATAGTTTTTAAGCTAAAGAATCACAGAAAATGAGAATTTAGCGTTATTATCCAACGTTTATTTTTACAGTGTGGAGAAAAATTTAATATATTTGTCAAATCCAACGGGTGCGCGCGCCTGGCTTCATTTCCTTGCTCGGCTTCCCTCAAGTTACCACAGAGAGTGTAAGGGGAGGTGAGGTAACTGAAGTCAGAGGGGGGCGGGGAGTGGCCGTTCTGTATGTAGAACTATATACTATTACCTATTCTGTGCTGAAGCCGAGCCGAGCTTATATTCATTCAGTGTAAAAGAAATCGCTCGAATCACTGTTCTGTAGAAACATCCAGATTTTGCACCCCGGATGCAACCTGCATGCTTCAATTTCGAAGCATGAATTGTACCAACTGTCCATTAGAAGTAGCGACGGGCTCACTCCCCGTCACACTGGACAGAGTTTCGATACTAATGAAACGTGGATGTTCTGAGGTTTCAAAATATCTCTGACTACTCCCTCGGGGAATATAGTCGTGAGCATATGCTGATGCATCCCGGATAAGTGCTTGTATGATTGCCAAAAAGACCTTCAAACTTTAATTACCTACATAATGTTTCTGTGTGTATATTCCTGTTATCCCAAATACGAGCGAACAACGTCGCAGCAACAACTAAAGCTTAATATTTCACCCACTGAATTATTTAAGGTTCTGACAGCTCCTGAGTTGAGAACACGTTATGTGCGATATTTAGGGCCTCATTCATGTATGGACGTCACTTTACGTAGTTGGTGCTTAATAATTCAAAGACTCAAGGGTCGTTGACAGCTTTCAGCCTGTTTATACATATAACGGTGACGCATTTGCGGTAACCTATTTATGAATTACACTTTTTGCGAGAATCTATAGCGATAAAATAGGAACCTTTATAGATTCTAACATCTATATCCTTAACGATGATTCAGTCAAGTTATGAGTATTTTAAATAAGTGGTCTGCGCTTTCGAAGTCGCCAACGCAGATTAGTTTTAGATAATGTATTCATATTCATATTCTTTATTGCTTCTTTGCTTTGCTTGCTTCTTCGTATGCTAAAGATATGAATAGTATTTTCAAAACTTTAGGTCAATGTTTTAAAACCTTCGTGAAAATAAATTGGGTACCTACAAGACATCATCACAACCTTAAAAACTGGCCAAGTGCGTGTCGGACCACGCGCAGGGAAGGGTTCCGTAGTTTCCCGTCACAATATAATATGGACTTAGAAGAATACTTTTTGTTTTATACGTATACGTACGGTTTAACGGCTAATAATAATAAAGTCTAAAAAGTACATTTTATAAGTTAGTCTACTATTACTCGAAAACTTGTAAAGCCTACTTAGCGGTGATAGTTTTCCTTTTAAATTCGTTATATATGCTATTGCCGTGAATTTTTTCACAACTCCAACTATAACCGTTTAGCTGGGAGAGGGGGGGGACACTTGACTCTACCGAAAATTATCGCTTTAAAGCTTAATATTTCGCTAACGGATCCCTAAATCGAAAAATGGTTTTCCCAAACCCACAATATTTTTAAAAGACTTATCTAACGATACCCCACAATATAGAATAGACGAGAAAAAAAAATCATCCCCAGTTCACGTGTAGGGGAAGTAACCAAAAAAAATATTTTTCAAGATATTATTTTACCACTTTGTCGGCGTAATGAATATGTATACATATGCCAAATTACAGCTTTCTAGTATTAAGCGTCTCCGAGCTAAGCCGCGGACAGTCGGACAGACGGACGGACGGACATGGCGAAACTATAAGGGTTCCTTTTTGACTTCGGAACCCTAAAAATATACAAGTATCAAAACCCTACCTTTCACAAGTCCGCACTAAAAGCGTATTTCCTAATTATGTCCTACACGTATAAAACCGTCCCAAAACCCAAGGTGCTTCGCCGAGAAGGCAACATGGTAAAGCTTTTAAACCATCGGTCATGTAGCCCTTTCCGATGAAAAGTAGCCACTTACCTCGTCAAATGCCAATCCATTTCGACCCAGGGATGCGGGGGAAAGGGTGATATAGTTCGCTGCACACAACCAAAGATTAAACTTGAAATAGAGGAGACATTATTTATTTGATTACTGAAATAGCTTACAATGTGTTAGAAAATAATTTGAAAAAAATAATAAATTATATTAATCAGTACCTGGTACCTGGAGTCCTGGACAATCGGGCTTTTCTCGGCGTCTTACAAGTTTGAGAAAATCTGTTTTCAATCAAAATAAAATATTGTGTGAAAACCAATTTTCTCGGGGATGAAACCATTAACTTAGAAAGTAAAGCATGATCTAAATATAAAATTTCATCCAAAACGATAGAGCTGTTTCCGATAAATCGACTTTATATAAATTATATATACATTTATACAGGAATAGCATAACATAAATCTTAAATTATTGATAGAATAAGTAACACACACATAATATTAGTTCACAACAAGTTAACAAAACAAGAATACAACTAAACATCAATAGAACAACATTGTAAGTAATTTATTGATATTTATTTGTGTTTAGTTTTTATTAGTCAAGAAAATAAATTACCCTTGTAATAAGAATTCTTCTTCTTATCGTGTGGGCAGAGCCCTGTTAATAAGATGTGAGTGGCTTCTGAAGTTATCATTTTAATCTAGATTTTTATCTTTCACAATAATACCGAAAATAGTGTCAAGTTACACACACAGAGGTGATTTTGCATGTGATCCTTGTTTTGATATAATTTACCGATATTTGGAAAATATTGTTACAAAATAAGTTACTTTTCAGACATGACATTTTTAAAAGGCATCGCAATGAACAGCGAAAATGAAAAAAATTATCATTATACGAGTAGAGTGGAAATAGGTAAAATAACGAGAATTTTCAAAGAAATGTCCATTCTAGAACATCATAACTCTTCAATGTATAGAACATAATAGCATAAACCCCGAATATGTTATTCAGACTTATTCAATACACCTGAACTCACGAACGAACATGTACCACTACATTTCTCGACCGCGAACATAAAAATGAATACCTACTATCTTGTTTTAATAAATTTGTTATCAAAGAATAATAAAATTTAACTTTTTATTACTCAAGTATCATTTAACACGTTGAACGCCATCGGGTCACAATAACAATAGATTTTCCATTGTTTGTCGGTCATTTGGCAGTCAAAGCCTTAAACAGTAAACTCCATACAAAAACTGCATCGCACTCAGTAATTAGGCGAAAAGTTTTCTTCAAGTAAAATTGTTGCAAAATTATTCTGGATCAATCTTTATACTAAAAGTAACAAAGAAAACTTATAATAATGAAACAAATACGTATATTCTACCTCTTCATTTGTCTGAATACTGCGTATTGTTTGTTTGACATACAAGAAATAATTTCTGAAACCATGATTAGATTACCGCGCGACTTCTCCCTGGCCATAAAGGATATTGCTGAAGGGTTGCCAGCTAAAACCATGACTGTGGTTAGAGGAAACTCGACAAATATCAGGTATTATGTAATCATTTTGATATATTATTTCCTTTCGTTTACTCTTAGGTGTTCTAACTAGTTTGTTTATTCAATCTTGAATTGTGTTGGTAATCGCAGAAATACCTTGCTAGTGGAAAGTGTCATCTAATACGTATAAAATTTTTTTTTCTTTGTGTCTTTGTTTATCTTTTATACCGTACGTCCTATTGCGATGAAACTTTGACGGGTTGTTGTGTGTATGCCCAAGAAAGTTCCTGACAAAAAAGACGCTTTGCTACGTGTGCCTAGCATAACTATAGTTCTTTATAAAATATATTACCAAAGAATATGTGTTATTAGTTCATACATGCATTCTGTTATTCTTATTAATCATCGTATCGTCCAATATTAATCCGTATAACAACACATATAATTTAAAAAAATTATATGATACTCGGACCTATGTCATTTATTGCACGGCGTTTATCGCCCGCGCTGCGCTCGGGCGCTAACTTCACACTATGTAATGCAATAATGGAGTATTTAAGTAACACGTATCGTAATGTAGTGTATTAAAGTCTATAATTAAATGACAGATCACAAGACATATTCCTGTTGCTATGTTTGTTGAGCGAGCACAAGATCCCGGTTATTAACTTGGACATAACGACGAAGGAAAACAAAGAGAAGGTGGGTAACTTACTATCCAATTTGTTATATTTATGTCTCTTTTATTAGTAATGAATTATTACGTTGATGAAGTTGACATCGGATGTTCCTTTGTCTTATTAAGCTTGGCACTTTTAGCGCTTTTAATGGTTTGAAAATAACTGTAGACGAAAAATTCAAAATATAAAACATTTTTACACAAGGCCAATAAACAGCCAAACCGATAATTAGATGTTTTACTAACAAATATGTTAACTTTTTACTGTTACTAATGAACGGATAATGAATTAATTAATTTATTTTATGTTAGGCGGTTAGTGTCTGAAATCAATATAAAAAATAAATGTTACCTTTTTAATTTCATTTATGAATTATGATTGAACGAGCTGAACCTGTGCGAAAACTACTCTGATAAAACAAAAAAATAAACTAATAAAAATGTTCAATATTAAAAATAAACTCTATTTTTTCGTTAAAATTCATAATACAGCGGTGATTAAATTTCACACAGGATAGGCGTGGTTAGATAACAAATCCCACATTGAATATGCTCACAGCATTCTTCAAATGCGATACTTTTTTTCAGTATTACGCATTTTTGAAACAAGCACTGGATGTGTCAGATGAAAGAACAAGTCTTATACTATGTGAACCCTGTGAATGTGAGAGCATACTATCTGAGGTAAGAGACATTATTTTATTATGTCATGTATTTTTACGAAACTTTGTATTTAGTTACCATTAACGTGAGAGCAGTCTAGAACTTGTTATTTGAAGTATTTTTGAAGTAGCATTTCAGGACAGAAAACTTGTATGTTTTGTAAATTCAAAGAAATGTATAAAATATTTTGTATCTTAGGTACAGTCAAGAGCACGTCAAGCTTGACACTTTGTACTTTGTACCGTTCTTATTTAGTGCGGCATAAGCGTTACAATCGAACTGCAAGTGTAAAGCTTGATGTGCTCTTGACTGTACCTTTAACTTCAGCAAAGAATAATAGAAAACCGCATGAACATGTAGTGAGTACTACAAATAGGAATCGACGATGATTTTTTTTGTTCTTTATTTATTTATATGGGGGCTTTTATAATCTGTGTGACAACCTTCTTCTTCTGCTTGGGTCTCTCTCTCCCCCTTTTCTTTGTAGCAATGGAAAGGCACTTCTTGAACGACGTGATCGTCTGGTCTCCTCATTCTAATCTGTGACAAATATTCAATATATTTATTTATATAATTTGTATTAGTTGACAGAGAGTAACCTGATCCACCGCATGATGCTGTATATCTTCTACTGGCCGCACGGAGCCGTCAGCGATACTTTCCTTAACACCATCAGGGAGGCAATGAGGGTCGCCGTTATCACTAACCCAAGACCTAGCGTGTATGTACTAAATCAATTGACTAAGTATTTTAATCATCATTATGCATTATATGAAACGCTATTTAGTGCTACTTTTTAATCTCACACTTTCAAAATCATGATCGGATGATGCATTAATCTCCTTAGTAATTTTGACATTTTCTACCTACTGCTGATTTGAACGTATGACGTTCAAAAATACCCCTTCTCCATGTCTAGTATGATTTCTCTACATACGCGCGACACACCATTGAAAATTACTCTTTTCACGCTTTTCGGAGAGCGAAAGCCGCTCTTACCGCGAAATCATACTAGACGTGCTTGTCAGCTATAACAACTGTAGATATGCTCCATTTATATATGAATACATTTACATTAATATTTTTAATTATATTAATATACAACGTGTTAATGAATTAACGCAAAACCTCATACACCCCAACAGATTTATAACAAAATAATTAGACTGAAACAATAATTTCATTATTTTGATACTTAAAATTGAAAGTTATTTGCATATTAAGTTTTGAGGCAAAAATGATTTGTTACCATTTCAGCAATGAATGAAAGCGCTAACGAACTCATGGATACATTTTAATAATCTTGTTTTGGTAGTAAGTAGGGTGAGTGTGCCTGTACGGTGTGTTGACATCGGGTTCGGTAAATTTAAAATTTTGCAAACAAATTAATTAATATTTTGAAATAATTACCTATGTTGAAACCATGATAATTTGATTCTGCTCTCGATTCTAAACAAACTACTTTCTAGTTTTGCGTTAATTCATTAACACGTGGTATATATTTATTTTATCGCTATATTTAGCCTTAAGTTGTATATAGTTAATGTTGTAAATATCCTAACTTATTAAATAAACTTGGTATATACAAATTTATGTGAACATAAAATTTATATTTACTAATAATTAGTCATAACATAACAAATATTTGCATATCAAAAACCCAAAAATAATTATTTCGACGTTTATGATGCCCAATAGAAATAGATTTAGGCAAATTAATTGAGGCCTTATACCCTAATTATTTATGACCCTGTTTCAAAATATCTCTTACTAACCCCTCGGGGAATATAGTCGTGAGCATATGCTTATGCCTGTTGTAGTAATAGTTATCACGCTGGACTGTCAAACCAAGTGCCTGTGTTCGAATCTCGGTTCAGTCATGGATGTTACAATAATTACGTTTGTTGTATATTTTCCATTATAAAAAGCTTGCGTTTGGAAAAATGTATGCCTGTGCTGTGAGCATTATTTATTTATTTATTCAGAGGTTTCAATAGTTCTTTTTGTCTTCTACTTTTCTTTTCATCATCATCATCAGCCTATATACGTCCCACTGCAGGGTACAGGCCTACTCTCAGGGAGGATGTATGGGCATTAGTCCACCACACGTGCCCATTGCGGATTGGTAAACTTCACATACACATCTGAATTTCTTCTTCAGTGTATGCAGGCTACCTCACGATGTTTTTCTTCATCGTTTGAGAGCAGTCGGTATTACGTGTACATAAGTTAGAAAACTCATTGGTACATGGCATGCTGTTGTCCGTGCGGATTCGTATGAATTGTATGGAAATGACATACTGTAATGTTACGATTAGGCAGTCAGAAATAGTCGTATTGAGGCTGCCTGCCCTGAAGAACTCAGGTTTCGTCACACGGTGAAACTTTTCCTCTTGTTCGGTGACATCCATCTTTGTTGTTAGCAAAAGTTGAACTCATTTTCAAAACATGCAATGCATAGACTGCGAAACGCAAATGTATTTACTTTGTATCCCGATAGTTTTTTTCAATTAATATTCACAGAAAAAGCAAACATGCGCCGCCGATCAAAGTCAAATAGCAACGCCCAATAATAAAACAAACTGTACCTCATCAATCAAAATTTACGATGCCGTAATCAATGCATAATATAGTAATTGACATAATACACTCACTCGTCCATAACCTAATTATCGATAATGTTAATAAAATATAAATTCAGAGCCTTTTGGCATCAATGGTGTCAGACAGGCGATAAAATTGCTTTAGTCATCGTAAATTAACGCAGAATTCAATTTGCTGTATCAGTTATGGAAAGTTGTCTCGATTGTGATTATATTCGTACACAGTCATGTATAACTAGTGTAATCGCAACAGGTACCAACCAAAAGGCTATGCCTAAAAATGGCGCATTTTTTCTTTTTTTAGCGCGGCCATCAATCAAACTTGAATATTATAGTTCAGAATAAAGTTAAAAACAACACTTGTTATTACGAATATCCTGGAACTCAGTCTGAACTGAGATATAAAGGCTTGAAGTGCACGTAATGGTAATATTTTCAAATTCAAGCCTTTATATCTCCGTCCGGACTGAGTTTAGGGATATATACATGTTAATAAGTTTTGTTTGTTACTTTATTCTGAAATAAAATATTCAAGTTTGATTGCTGGCCGCGCCAAAAACAACGGCGAGAAATAAGGCGCCAACCTCACATACAAAACCCGCATTGTCTTTTGTCTGCAAAATCGTGTCATCATCATCATCATCGACAAACGAAGTCTGGTCATATTTTCAATACTAACCTAATTGGTTCAAAAGTAAAAGACAATTTTTAGACTCAATCTACAAACCAATATTTGTGCTTTACATTTGCCAGATTTCCGTTAAATATAATAGTTCCAATGCTACGATTAATTTAAATGGAAAACTTTGAGCCACGATAACTTTGAAACTATATATTTTACATAACATTTCAAAAAAACAAGAGTGTTATTTATAATAGTTAATAAATTAAAGCACTGATGTTAAAACAAAATTGTTAAGAGGGCTATCACAGTCCAGTGGCGCCCTCATCACATTAAAAAAGATTTCTCAATAAAGAAAGCCTGAATTAAAAAAGTGCTCAATACGAATACTTACTAAAGCCTTCAAGCCATTGTTATACAATACTTTTATAGGTTCTAAACATTCCACTTTTAGCATAGATATATTATAAGTATAATATATCTATGACTTTTAGACAATTTCGAATAAAAACAAAAGCGGCCGTTTTTTTTCTTTTTTCAAAATTTGTATGTTTAGACCTACGAATAAGAATAACTATGGAAGAATAACTCTAAACAAAAGCAACATAATTTTTGGCACCCTTTGAAAAATGACATTTTGTATGAGTTTTGGCGGCAAGGTGTAGTTTTTAAGGAACAAATTTCGAACACTGTGTACTTTTTTGGGGTCACTTTTTGAGCTTGATTTACATTTCTATACATTCTTATTCGTAGGTTTAGACCTTTAAAAAACCTATAAAAGTATTCTATGAAAATAGCTTGAAGGCTTTTGTAGTGTTCGTGTTGAACACTTTTTTAATTTAGGCTTTCTTTATTGAGAAATCTTTTTTAATGTGATGAGGGCGCCACTGGACTGTGATAGCCCTCTTAAAATAGTTAAAGCTTTTCTACTAAAGGTCTCTCTCATCATCAACAACCTTTGGTGGATTTCTTAACTTTACCTACATCATATTTTTGCATCTGTTAAGAACACGTTGTCAAGTATTTGTTAAAGAAAAGTGCAACCCTAAGTCTACAACTTCCAGCATTAAAATAGGTCGTTTAATGTTAGAATTAAATAATTCCATAACAGGTAATTTTATACGTCCATCAGTAAACTCGGAACATCATCAAAATATCCCGAACACACGCTATCTTTTTGGAAATGTTAGCGAAAAATTCGGTTTTCTTGTTATTCGCAGTAGCTTGTCTTTTTACTCCGAGCGTATAGCAGCTGATTGCTCACTAGTACACAGTGAGGTAACGGTGCCAGTGGTTGACACGGTTACGATGGAAAATATTCTAGTAAATTACTTTAAAGTATTGATGTAGGATTATACAACGTGTTA
Source organism: Agonopterix subpropinquella (assembly GCA_922987775.1). Taxonomy (NCBI): domain Eukaryota; kingdom Metazoa; phylum Arthropoda; class Insecta; order Lepidoptera; family Depressariidae; genus Agonopterix; species Agonopterix subpropinquella. The sequence goes on along the minus strand of OV277698.1, from coordinate 15,363,027 downwards.
ATGAATTAACGTAAAACTAGAAAGTAGTTTGTTTAGAATCGAGAGCAGAATCGAATTATCATGATTTTAACATAGGTAATTTTTTTCAAAATATTAAATAATTTTTTATAAAAATTTTAAATTTTCTGAACCCGATGTCAAACCACTGCACGGGCACACTCACCCTACTAACTACCAAAACAAAATTCTTAAAATGTATCCATGAGTACCTTAGCGCTTTCATTCATTGCTGAAATGATAACAAATCATTTTAACCTCAAAACTTAAAATGCGAATAACTTTAAATTTTAACTATAAAAATAATGAAATTATTATTTCAATCTAATTATTTTGTTATAAATCAGTTGGGGTGTATGAGGTTTTGCGCTAATTTATTAACACGTTGTATAGATAGTTCTTTATAAACTCTTTACTTATTTATACTGGCTAGCCGTAAAAACACTACATTAGAAACGTTATCCCTTAGTCGCCTCCTACGACATCCACGACAATAAATGTGGTGGTCTCATCTAAGCCCAACACATAAGGCAAAATGAAAATGTAATCCTCTAAAATAAATATACCTGAGTATTTTTTTACACCAGGCTATAATTATGAAGGATTAATTTGAGTGTTTATTTTGTTTTGTAAATAAAAATTAAGTGAGTAAATCAGATGGAGTTTATAGTTATTTTAAATTATAATATTATGTGTAAGAAATTAAAAGTAGTAAAAGCTGGAGCGCAAGTTTCCTAGCTTATCATTATCATTTCATATGATGAAATACGAAAATGTTTGTATGACAATATACGAGTAAATACCTACGTTGGAACTACAGATATGTAATAATTTTTGAGGCATACTACTCGATGACGTAACCGTTGCCAAGGAAACTGATAGAGGAACAAAAAACTATACAAGAACTCTATATTAATAACACAATACACCTATGTAGGTACATTTATTGATTGATTTATTGATTCTTTCAAAGCAGACTGTTTTTTACCAGAATCTCATCGGACAGAAAATGAAGATGAAGCTTGTTTGGCTGGTTGCGAATAGAAATAAAAGCATCCGCATAAATGCTCACTATACGTATACCTAGTCCTACCGGAGTGGTAGGTACTGTACGGTCCAGGTTGGGGGTTGGGAGTTTGTATCGGTATGAAACAACAACTGTTTTTCACTACCTACTTAAATTATGTATTATTATTTTATTTATTTTATTATTATTTTGCTGTCACAAATTTTTATTTATTTATTAAAGTTTCAATGTACAATTAAATAAAACCTAACTAAATTATATATAGCATAGCATAGCATATGCTCACGACTATATTCCCCGAGGGGGTAGTCAGAGATATTCTGAAACATCAGAACATCCACGTTTCACTAGTAGTACCGAAACTCTGTCCAGAGTGTGACGGGGAGTGAGCCCGGCGTCGCCACTTGTTATAGACAGTAGGTACGATACATGCCTCGAAATTGAAGCATGCAGGTTTCCTCACGATGTTTTCCTTCACCGAAAAGCCAGTGGTGTTACAAATCGTACATAAATTCCGAAAAACTCATTGGTACGAGTCGGCCTGGACGGGGATCGAACCATGCATCGCCTGCTGCACGGCAGGCAAGGTTACTCGCCACTGGACCACCACGACACTAAATTATATATTAAACTATTTAATACTACCTAAGATACATCTCTCACTCAAATGTATATTTTGATCTATTATAAAAATCCCATATTCAAAATATGCATATTTCACTAACAATGCCCGGACACAAACAGTCAAAAATATTTATTGCAGTTCAAAATGTACATTTGAAACGGTGAACGGTGTGTGTGGTGTTCCTACTAGTTTTAGAATATCTCTAACTACCCCCTCGGGGAATATAGTCGTGAGCATATGCTCATGCTAAAAATTAAATGTCAAATTATTTATTCGAATAAAGTCAAGAACTGGTACATCCACCTTACTCTACGCCGGCGGGTATTTCTAAAAATTACATTTCGCCTCTCGACTAGAGTTCAATAAGGCTTCACCAAGAATACAAAGCTCGGACAATCACGTAGTTTGTAATTCGATTGGGTCGGACGCCGATTGAGTCTTGGCCGAAACATATTTTATGAGTGCCAAAGAAAATATAGGTACAATTTATTCGCTTTTCTAGCTGATAAATAGTTTTTATATAAACAACTTAGGCTGTTTTCTAAAATGTTCTAAGAACTGTTGGATTTAGAATTGTCGTCGCCGTCTGTGATGGAGTGTTTATTTCACGTTTAATCGAAAGTTTTTTTTCTAATCAGATTTCAATTTATTTCGTTTCTATTGGATTATCAGTCTACTGAATTATACTGTTTGTGTTAATAAAGAAATCTTATTCTGAGAGTGTGATTTGTTTTTGTAATAGGTATTTGTATTTATCGTCACTAGGGGTGAGCGGGGTAGGAAGTTACCGGGGTTAATTGTTACGATGGCTTCTTCAGGATGATGATATCATGATTTCAGATAAGATTTTGTTTTGATTTCGCATTTTTTAATGCGTTTGAATTTTTTCTTTAGTTAAGACCATGTTATTTTACATTCAAATACTGATATGATAAGGGAAAGTGAAACTAACAATAAATTATTAAAATTCAACAAAACCAGTATCTTATTTCATACTCAGTAACTGAAAACAGAACAAGTAAATATACGGAACAACCAGCCTCAAGAAGGGAATAACCAGCCTCAAGAAGGGAACAACCATCCTCATTTTGGGGTTAGTTGTTCCTTTCCGACTTGCCTTAGAAAATCGAGCATGTGCTAAAAAGTATTAAAGCGTACGATAAATTATCTACGTATACGTAGTAATATTCAGTGGTAAATGCCGCCTGAACTCATGTAATACTCATATACATATTATTTTTCCCACACATTTTTTCAATTGTTTGAAAATCTGAACTATCAACCACGCTCTCTCCTACCCTTTTTATACATTTATTTTTTCAGTATCGTTTATTTTTTTGACACAATATTCACGTAACATTTCACAAATATGTTTCCCAAGGTTCCGCGTGTACTACAACCAGGCTACTCCGAACCGCTTGCACCACCTCTCCCTCGTGAACTGGTGGTCTGAACGGCTATACAAGTCTCCTGTGCTGCCACCCGCCGATAAAGTTTACCATGATTTCAAAGGCAGAATCTTCGCTGTTCCTGTGCTGCACGCAAGTACAATTTATTACTAAAAATCCCTTGATGCTATCATCATTAGCCTATATACCTACGACCCACTGCAAGGTAAAAGTCTCCCATATAAGTTATAGGCAGCGGACCACATTCCACGCCATGAGCTAGTGGTCAATATTCTGTAGAGTTTGGCCCAATATCGGACACTAACGGCAGTATCTGAGACCAGTCAAGTTGAGTGAACACTATAGTAGTCACCCATCCAAAGACGTGCACTTGTTAGCGTTGCATAGTGATGAACGATCGTTACTCTAGTGCCGAAGTATACCTATATTTATAAAACCTCGTAACATCGATTAGCCTAGTTAGTACTGCCGTGCAATTTATAAACGCAGTAACCAACAGTTTGATAGTTTCGAGTAAAACGCGCTCAAAAATTCGACCGTGTTTTGTGGTGCCACGAATTCTACAGTAACCTTTAGTCTATTTGAAGTCACTTTTTATATAGAAAAAACAGTGTAGATTTTAAATTTTGCATTAAATGTACTTAATTGTAGTAATTAAGCATTAAAGTAATCCAAAATTACTTTATACCTAGAATCACATTAGTTTAAAAGCAGGATAAAACAACGCATGAATGCAGTGAATTTGTTGCTTACTGCGCTTATGCGTAGCAATTTCACATAAAATGCATTTGAGCTATGCAGTAAAGTATTGTACTGCGTTCATAAGAAGGAAGTGTCAAAACTATATCAAGCAAGTCGATAGTATAATTTTTTTAAAGTGAAATTGGTGTCGAATTAATAAAATTCTGGACCACTATTTTTCTTAAATAAAAAAAAAATATGCTTATTCTATGGCGTCGATTTGAATTTTCATTCATAGCTAACACTTTTTCGAGATTTTTTCATAAATCAATGTCTGATCATACTGAGCAATTTAAAATAAATCGATAACAATGACGGTTAATTTTTGAAAAAAAATTACAAAGTTTTGAAATCATGCGGTTTTTCATTTGTATGAAAAGAAGTGTGCGTTTTACTGAAATAAATTCTTCGTTTTGTTAGCGCTCTAAAAAGGTATATTGTTTTAGAAAAAAATGGAATTACTATGTTAAAAAAGGTTTTTTACTTAGTACGTGATACTTAGAGGCAACATTCTCTTGGAGCAAATTTTACGATTTATTTTTAGATAACATTATTTATTAATTTAAGTCTACACATCTTACTCAGAGTGAGCCCCTCGGTTCCGAACACATACACGCAAGTACTTTCTTAGTTCATTTTTAGTGACTCTTGAAGTAAAGGTAAAATCTCATTACCTCCGCTGCGTTTATTATGCGCTGCCTTAAGTCTTCTACGTCGCTTACTGGGGTTTGATAAACAAGGTCTTTTATTGTGTCCCCAGACATAAAAATTACATGAGGTCAAGTCGGGGCTTCTTGCAAGCCAAGGAGTGGCCTTCCTCTACCAATCCCTAAAATGGTTATGCTACGTTGCTGGCCCGACTTGCAACTTATTGGAATAGATGGATTGGTAAAGGTCGGCCAATTCATGGTCTGCAAGAAGCCCCGACTTGACTCCATGTAATTTTCGTGTCTGGGGTAACATGAAAGACCTTGTTTATCAAACCTCAGTAAACGACGTAGAAGACTTAAGGCAGCGCATAATAAATGCAGCGGAGGTAATGAGATTTTACTTTTACTTCAAGAGTAACTAAAAATGAATTATGAAAGTGCTTGCGTGTATGTGTTCGGAACAGAGGGGCTCACTCTGAGTAAGATGTGTAGATTTAAATTAATAAATAATGTTATCTAAAAAAATGTAAAATTTTTCTCCAGGAGAATGTTGCCTCTACGTATCACGTACTAAGTAAAAAAACTTTTTGACATTTTCTAAAACATTTTATACCTTTTTAGAAAGCTAACTAAACGAAGAAGTTATTTCAGTAAAACGCACACTTTTATTCATACAATTTTTTGAGAAAAACGCATGATTTCAAGATTTCGACGATTGACATGATTCAAGGAACCGAAGGGCTCACTCTGAGTAAGATGTGTAGACTTAAATTAATAAATAATGTTATCTAAAAATAAATCGTAAAATTTGCTCCAAGAGAATGTTGCCTCTAAGTATCACGTACTAAGTAAAAAACCTTTTTTGACATAGTAATTCTATTTTTTTCTAAAACAATATACCTACCTTTTTAGAACGGTAACAAAACGAAGAAGTTATTTGAGTAAAACGCACACTTCTTTTCATACAAAAGAAAAACCGCATGATTTCAAGATTCTGTATTTTTTTCAAAAATTAACCGTCATTGTTATCGATTTATTTTAAATTGCTCAGTATGATCAGACATTTATTTATGAAAAAATCTCGGAAAAAGTGTTAGCTATGAATTAAAATTCAAATCGACGCTATAGAATAAGCATTTTTTTTTATTTAAGAAAAAGTGTGAAAAAATTGGGTTTTGGTAAAAAACCTTAAATTCCAAATATCTCGAAAACTATTAATTTCCGACCCCACATATGGCGGTTCACATAATTGCATTTCGGCTGCCCTTTAACATCCTGAAAGCAATAAGTCGAATTACAAATAACCCTGTATATATATATCTTGGACAATGTCACACAAATTATCTAGTCTCATTTAAAGTACCAGGATCTAGCCTGGACTTGTATTATGATGACTAGACAACGATATAGAATACATATATAGATACAAACATCCATGACTCGGGTACAAATATTCATATTCATCATACAAATATTTGTCCCTTACGGGATTCGAACCCGCGACCCTCGGCACAGCAGGCAGGTTCACTACCGACTGTGCTACCGGGCTGTCAAAACATATAAATGTATAAAACATATAAAAAATAAACGCGGCAAGAGTTCGCACTGCATTTATACTAAGGATGTGCTCTAGTCATTTATGAATATAGTTACGTATGAAGAATCCTTACCGTAACTACTGCATTTATGCTATGGTATGTTTGGAAAAAAATATTATTTGTCATTATTTATAAGCAGTAAGATTACTTACTGCACACATTTATAGGGTTCGCAATGTCGAGGGTGCCTTTACTGCATTTATGGTTTTTGATTTACCTCCTTCTGAGGTACTTACCGAAAAACGGGTCTTTTTTTCCGAAAGATCTCATCGCGAGGATGCCAAATATGTAATAAACTCAATTTTGAAAAAAATGCACCCACTGCGTTTATAAATTGCGGGGCAGAGTAGTGAACCTGTCACCGTTGTCAATGGTATTGGGTCTGAATTCCATGTGACAGTATCGAAGACATATAACATATTAAAGAAGGCATTATCGCTCGATACGTTGAAACTTTACCCTTATCACGTTAGACATTAGGTGATATGAATTGTTAATGGCTTAGTTACGGAGTCACTAAGCTGCTATAAGTAGGAAGAAAATTGGACCCCCGTAAAGTTAAGAATTACGAACTTTCGTGGTGTACAAAAGTTTACTAATTTATCTGCTCAGCTCTTCCTGCTTGTGAATTATTGATCATTTTGTCCTAATCGTTGACATTCGAATACTCCAACAAATGCAAAAATTGGTAACATCGTCATCATCATCAGCCGGTAAAAGTCCCACTTCAGGGCATTGGATTCTCATGAATAAGGGTAAGAGGGAGTGAGCCATACTCAACTACGCGCGCTCATTGTGGATTCGTGGAGGCCAGTCAAAAATTCAATTCAAAATGTTTTATTCAAAATAATCGATTGATAGCTTTCTGAGGTCATTTTTGACTCTAGCACCGCGTCGGAAGGTGTTCCGTTATAGAGAAGATAAGTTAGTAGCAAATTTAATTTATTCAAAGGTCAGTAGCCTACTTGCTTCCAAAGCATTTTCAAGTGACTTTCAAGCCTCTGACTCGGCTTAATCAATAGTCACACCACCATCTGACGGAACTGTCCGAGAAGCTCGAAATGAAATACCAAGTATCCAAAATCTAAGCGAACCTGACGTAGCATAACTTAAGTGATTGTTTGCAATAAATGAAACATTACAATCAAAAAGTCCTAAAAAATTAGGACAGCATTCCAAAAATTACCCAGTGTTTGTTTTGTAGGTATATATACCTACAGGGTACCCTATAGGGTCCTTTTTAATTTGTAATATGCTGACACTTTTTTAAGGGGGTGATTAGACTGTCAAACTGAACAACTTTCTCTATGGCACCAAGACCGAAATCGCGAAAAAAAATCTGCTCTTCCATACAAAACTGCAAAAACAATTTTTGAGAGTTACGCGGTTATTATTTAATCTAGAATCAAACATTTTAACGGGTTCTTACCGCGTTTTGGAATATCGGGAACTCACAAATACCAAAACCCGTGAAAAACTCGTTAAAATGTTTAATTCTAGATTAAAACTGCAAATCTACTCGAGCCAAATGTATGGGACAGCAGATTTTTTTTTTCGCGATTCCGATGCCGGTTCCATAGAGAATGTTGTCCAGTTTGATGGTCTGATCATCCCCTTAAAAAATTTTCAGCATATTAAGAAGGAACCTGTATTTGTGACACGAACGTATAGATAATAATATGATGTTTATGTAAGTCTAGGCTCCACCGTGGCACTTCGTACGATACAACAACGACTCGACAGTCAACGTGACTGGTGGACGCGACGATAAACTTCTTGCACTGCTTGCCAACAAACTTAACTTTAGGTGAGTACCAGCTGTTATCTATACGATTTTATCTGCGTCGAATTTTATCTACCTATATCAGAATGTAATCAAAATCGGTTCTGAAGTTCAACTTTGAAAAGGTAACAAACATACAGCCAGATTCGCCTCCGCATTTTAATATTTACTAGCGTTAACCCGCGACTTCGTCCGCTCAAATTATATACCAGATTTTAAGTCAGATTATAAGCTATTAAACAAAAAAAGTTTCATCAAAATCCGTTCAGTAGTTTTTGCGTGGTGCTCGTTCAAACACACAAAGCAAAAAAATTTTTTTTTAATTTAGAGTTTTTATAATAGTTTAGATGTGGAGTGTGATGTGGTACAATCAAAATTTGTTGTTCCATATGAAATTAAATGGCTACTCAATCCAAATGTATGGAAAATATCAGCTGTCCCATACATGTCGAGTAGGTTTGCAGTTTCGTATGGAACAGCAGATTTATGTTTTGCGATTTCGGTGCTAGTCCCATGGAAAAATTTGTTTAGTTTTATTAAAAAACCTTCAGCAGTAGGTATCAAGAAAGACCCTGTGTACATAATTGTATTTGACCTATACCTATGGGCTTAGATCAACAAAGTAAAATGAATGGATAGGCCCAAAGCGCTTTAAGTTGAAGCACGCAAAACTAGGGTACTTCAATACAAATTAGGGTACTTGGTCTGTCATCTCAGTACATTTTCGAAGTAAAACTGTCACTCATTTTTCTGGTTTGAAATGTTCGCGTAAGGCCTGTCCATTGCCTATGGGTCGTTTTTGTGACCGCAAATCACTGTGACCTGAACCTGAATAGACCTTATGTAGCCTTCAATCACTAGTGATTGCAATTAGTACTTAGCACATGTTATTTCTAGAATTTAACGAATTTTTAATTTATACACTGGACTTTTTTTTAGAATTTATTCATTTAAACCATTTTAAGATTCGTCTAATACCTAAGTAGTAAATACCTAGTTCAGATTTATTGGAAAGAACTGCGCAGGAACGTCCTAGATGGAGAGCTGTTATAGGTAGGCTTATGAAATATGATGATGATGAAAATGTTACTATACAGGTATAGATACTACGACCCACCTGAAAGGAGCCAAGGTTCAAGTATATCTGGGAATGGCACATTCAAAGGGACACTTGGCTTGATATGGAAACGTGTAAGTTACCTTCTCAATAGTAACTTCTAGTTTGTGTTGACCGTTAGAGTTTCCAGTTTTCATTTTAATGAGAAACATCACAAGTAAGACTTCACAAAAAAACAAAGTTTAAAGTTAAAGCTCAAGGAATGTTCTGAGTCGTTGTAAGTCTGTTATTGGGTATGTCGTATGTCAATCGCCTACTCCCCGGCTTGTAACGAAGCTCCGCTATTTTATGGTGGCTTAAAATGTGTTTTTTTGTGCATAAATCATTCCTTGAAGTCAACAAATATTTATAATCGTACAAGGTCAAGCACTTTTGCTATTTAAACTAGGTATCGGCAAAATCATCTAAGATAGAGCCACAATTTAAAGATTAGAATAGTAAGTTGTGCATATTTTGTAATGGGGAGAACAGATCCTCGGATGTAAGAACACCAAAGCAATTTTTGTCAAAATTGGCATAGACTAAGTTGGCTAGCTAAGGGTGCACCCACATCTGGCGAACGCTCCGCGAATGCGGGTTAGTCAGATGTGGACGCACCCTAATATTATTAGGATATTGGCATTATAAACAAAATAATGTTATAAAAAGATAAACGGAAAATTGCATTGAATATCTAGGCAATCCGAATTAATTAATTAATAGTCATGCAAATAAGTAAAAATATAAATTAACTAGCGTTAGCCCGCGAGTTCGTCCGCACAAATTATATACCAGATTTTAAGTCAGATCATAAACTATCAAACAAAAAAAGTTTCATCAAAATCGGTTCAGTAGTTTTTGCGTGATGCTCGAACAAACAAACACACAAACAAACAAACAAACTAACTAACTCACAAAAAAACAAACAAACAGACAGGCAAAAAATCCGAAAATTGGTGATTTGGAATCAGGGACATCTAAAAACCATATCGTAATCTTTTTTTTTTGTAAATATCTTCAATGTACAGACACAGTTCTGTTACAGTTTTGTAATAGTTTAGATTAAGTACCCATTGCCTACCCCAAAAATACAACGTTACCAATATTAAATAAGTTACATCACCAAATGAATTTAAAACATGAATTTCAATGTTTAATTTCGAGCAGCTTTCCCCGAGCCAAACGTCTTCAAAATCACTCATCTCGAATATTCGATTCGATAACTTTCACGCTACCCCGATCATATTGACTATTTCAAAGATATCTAAACCCTCAATTTGGACTATACCCCATTTTTAGGGTTCTATAATCCATATTAGAAACCTTTATAAAAACCGACTTGTACGTTTTTTCATCCCAAATTGTCAATAGCGTTATTAATCTTAACTTCTAAAGCTATACAGGATGTAACAAAACACCCTAGTAATACTTAAAGGAGTGCTTCAGACCATCAATCTGAACAACTTTCACTAAGGAGCCAACGTCGAGAAAACATAAAAAAAATCTGCCGTTCCATACATTTTAGTCGAGTTGGTACTGCAGTTTTGTATGGGACAACTGATTCTTTTTATTTTTTCTCGATTTTGGCCCCATAGTGAAAGTTGTTCAGTTTGATGGTCTGACCATCAATCTGAACAACGTTCAAGTCAACGTCGAGAAAAAATAAAAAAAATCTGCCGTCCCATACATTTGAGTCACGAGGGTACTGCAGTTTTGTATGAAAGAGTGAATTTTTTTTCGCGATTTCGATGTTGGCTCCATACTGAAAGTTGTTCAGTTTGATGGTCTGAAGCACACCCTTAAGTATTACTAGGGTGTTTTGTTACACCCTGTATAATGTTAACTTAAAGTAAATAAACCCAAAGCAAGCAGAATTCTTCCTCGGGGACGTGACAATGACGTGGGAGCGTCTCCAAGCTGTGGAGTTTTCATTCCTGACCCTGGCTGATTCAGGAGCATTTCTCACTCACGCCCCGGCAAAGCTCAGTGAAACTCTGGCCATCATCAGACCATTTCAATGGGAGGTAAGATCTTAGTAATGTTCCTCTAATCTCTTTTAAAATATCAGATATCTCTACTTCTTCTTCAACTCATACCGAGAACAAGGCGGTGGAGGTGGTTTATAAGTAGAAACCATCTCCACCGCCTTGTTCTCGGAAAGACACCAGTATCCAAGAAACCATGGTGGCAACGAAACCTGTTGAAAGATGTGACAACGAGGACAGACTTCTTCTTGAATCATCATCATCATCATCATCTCAGCCGATAGACGTCCACTGCTGGACATTAGGCCTCCCCCAAGGATCGCCATAACGACCGGTCCTGCGCTGCCCTCATCCAACGTTTTCCCGCCACCTTCACCAAGTCGTCGGTCCACCGTGTGAGACCCACGCTGCGCTTTTCGGTACGCGGTCGCCACTCGAGAACTTTTCGGATTTCTTCTTGAATAAGTCTTCATATCTATTTCTCAAAAACAAATGAACATTTTTCAGTACAGTTCAGAAAAAGTATATACAGTCCTAACCGACAAAAAAACAAAAGACGGAGGAGGTTCTCATCAAGTCGACGCGTATATTTTTTTGTTTTTTTTTTTGTTTTATGTATGAACACGCATAACTTTTTACAGAGTAGTCCGATTTTGATATTTTTTGTTTTTTTAGTAGGTCATACTTCAGAGGTGGTCCCATTTTAATTTGGTGAAGATCTGGTAAAGGGATTCGGAGATAGACAATAGAACTCCTCAAAGATCTATAGCATATCATCGACGATTGAAATAAATGATTTGTGTTCATGTTCCCTTTACATGTACAACGGATATGTTAACCCAATATAACACCAACACTGAAAATTTTGAAATAAATTTTTTTTAACAAAAAATGGAAACCGACTTCAAAACTCAAAAAGAAAAAAATAATAAATATTGCAGCCAATGAATTTTACGTTAGCTTCTATTAGAATATCATTTTGTTTTATTGTAGTCGGTGTCAACTGTCAAGCCTAGCCAAAAAATTACTGCAAGCTCAGTCTCGAATCGTACAGGCTTGACAGCGACTTCGATAAAACAAAACGATATTCTTATAGAAGCTAACGTAAAATTCATCGGCTGCAATATTTATTATTTTTTACTTTTTGAGTTTTGAAGTCGGTTTCCATTTTTTTGTGAGCAGTTTGAGGAGTTACTGCCGACCAGAATCAAAGAGAACTGTCTTTATAGCGATTTAAATCTATAGTCAAGAAAGTATATTGTTTTATCATTCCTCAGGTATGGCCACTGGTCGCAGCAACCCTGCTGGTGACAGGACCTGCGCTATGGGTAGTAATTGCAGCACCATCTCTTTGGCAACGACGCGGACGGCGTACAGATCAGCTAGGGCTGTTTAGTAACTGCTGCTGGTTTACCACTTCACTTTTTTTGAGACAATGTGAGATTTTCTTTTATTTTCATTAAGGATTAGCTTAAAGACAAATGTTAATCAAAAGCTGACTTAGAGTCCCATAATAAAACCTCAGCCTCGCCTCAGTCTGGACTGAGGCGAAAACGTATTTATTATGGGACTCCATGACCCCAGAGTCAGACAGATATGTCTGTGACAGTTTCTACTTAATCTCTGGACGATATGGTTTCGTCCAATTCTAAATGCAAAGAGAGAAAGAGAGATTGAAGACTTCTACGATTTGTTTCTACGATTAATAATTTCGTTCAAGCTAAAATCAACGGCACTGTCCTATTATCGGAATACCTTACATATCTTGCAACAAAATAACACGATCATTCTGATTTCAGCTTCAAGCAAAGAACCTTCAAACACCCACAAAGCCCGTCTAGTTTCCATCATCATATCACTTGGAGCTACCTATGTGATCGGGGATATGTACTCCGCTAACCTGACCAGTTTGATTGCGAAGCCGGCGAGGGAACGGCCCATAGGAACACTGCAGGCTCTGGAGGAGGCCATGAGAGACAGTGGATATGAACTGGTAGTGGAAAGTCATAGTTCTTCATTGGCGATTTTGCAGGTAATTTGCAACCCGACCCCAGATCGATAATAATTTATATTGATTGGTAATTTAGCGATTGTTCTCTTCAAAAAAAACATGATAAGAATATGTGTGCTGGTCAGACTCTTTCATATACTGTAGCCAATGATAATCAACCGTTTCTTCCTCGTGGTTAAATTAGATACATACATATATAAACTCACGAGCATAATCCCTTTCGGAGTGGTCAGAAATATCATATTGCTACCAGCTGTCTTGCATGCACTGGCAACAAGGCTCGCTTCTAAAAAGTGTCTTGGTGAAATTACGTGTAAAGTAGTGATAGGTGAAACTCTAATTCATTAGGCCTCGTACGACACCCACGGGAAGAAATGGGATGATTGTCCGTTTCTAAAATTAAGCTAGTGAATTTTCGAATTCTTTTATATAAATCTTCGAGTTTTGTTTACTTATTATTAACTTTGATATAGAATGGTACAGGCGTATACGGTCGTCTCGCTCGTCTGATGCGTAGACAGAGGGTTCAACGTGTTCGCAGTGTCGAGATCGGAGTAAGACTGGTCTTGACACGCAGGCGCGTCGCCATACTTGGAGGGAGAGAAACGCTTTATTACGACACTGAGAGATTCGGTTAGTATTAATCTTAGTCTGTTCTTTATATTTCGACCGCCGTATTTATAAACTTCTGCGGGTAGACTGTCCAGCCCAGGCGTTTTATAGTTTTTCATTTTCATCACAGCTCGATAGAATTCGTCATAAGTAGGAGCCTCGTCTAGTTCTTGTTTGGTGGGCAAACACTCCAATGAGTTGACACAGGCAAGGTCAACGCCTTGGGAACTCGGATTCAGTACCTCATTGAAATGCTCTGCCCAACGCGAAAGGAGGTCGTTAGAGTCCGTGAGCCGTTGCGTATGGTCACGATTAAAAATCGGGGCAGTAAGCCTATGTCTAGGCCCGTAAACAGATCTAAGGCCCTCAAAAAAGCCTCCCATTTGGTAGGTGTCTCGGAGGTTTTACGGCGTAGCCAATCGTACGGTATGGAGGCCTTGATAATGAGAGGCCAGTTAAGATGGTGCGGACATATGATACGTATGGATGATGCTAGACTTCCTAAAGCAGTGTTTTACTCGGAGCTTCGGGATGGGAAACGAAAGTCTGGCGGTCAGTACCTGCGTTACAAAGATGTCCTGAAACGGCACCTGACAGCATGCAACATACCGATTAAGGACTGGGAGCAACGTGCTCTGATGAGACCAGAATGGCGCTCCACTGTAAAGAAGCGAACTGAGGAGTTCGATAAAATGCGTCTAGCAGATCTTGACACTAAGCGCCAAATTAGGAAGACGCGGCCAAAGCCAAGCTATAACTACACCTATAATGACAGCGGAGAACTTTACTGTTTTACGTGCGATCGGACCTTTAGGTCGAAATTTTGGTTCGCTAGTCACATCCGAGCCCACTCTACAAGGTGAAGCCCAGGGTGTCGCCGTTGACGGATACGTCAAGGAGGACATCATCATTAATCTTAGACCGTTTTACTAGGGACCAGCCTCGCATGAGCATAAGTATCATGATAAGTACCTACGGCACCGCATATCTCAGGAGATACAGGCTGTGGTGCATTTAACAAAAGGTGCATTTTAGTTCGTCGTTCCTGATGTAAAATTTGAAATTCGAAAAAGCGATCAAAATCGGGCGATTAGGTATACGGTCTCTGTTACTATTACCTATTATATGAAATTGATATCATTAGCATCCTTTTAAACTAAGAGTCTAATCATCAAACTGAACAACTTTCACTATGGGAGCAAACCGATCGGAGCACCAAAAAATCCGTTCCATACTAAACTGCAATGCCTACGCGACACAAATGTATGCAAAAGCAGATTTTTTTTTGCTCCGATCGGTTTGCTCCCATAGTGAAAGTTGTTCAGTTTGATGAGTTGACTCTTAGTTTAAAAGGATACTAATGATATTAATTTCACCCTGTATATAGAATAACCTGTGGCCAAGGTACAAAACAAACTGATCAAGTGCAGTTTTATAAAAACTTTATACCTACTCACGTAGGTAATCGATCTAGAAGAATGCAGAGTCTATTTATATTACTAACTCGT
The DNA here is from genome assembly GCA_922987775.1 of Agonopterix subpropinquella. Classification (NCBI taxonomy): domain Eukaryota; kingdom Metazoa; phylum Arthropoda; class Insecta; order Lepidoptera; family Depressariidae; genus Agonopterix; species Agonopterix subpropinquella. The sequence continues at coordinate 15,347,985 of OV277698.1, read as the reverse complement.
TTTTAATTTTGCTTGTAACAAACAGATTTTTGAACCAGATGTGCATTGTTCTCAGGATCTCACAATTTTCACTTATCAGAGAAACTCTATACAAGGTATTCAGCCATAGCATTGCAGATCGGCTGCCCCTTTTTAGAGACCTTTAATAATGTGTAAGTATCTTAAAATTAAGTCTTTCTCATTATACAGGGTGTAACATAACACTCTAGTAATACTTAAGGGGGTGCTTCAGACCATCAAACTGAACAACTTTCACTATGGAGCCAACATCGAGAAAAAATAAAAAAAATCAGCTGTCCCATACATTTTAGTCGAGTCGGTACTGCACTTTTGTATGGGACAGCAGATTTTTTTATTTTTTCTCGATGTTGGCTCCATAGTGAAAATTGTTCAGTTTGATGGTCTGAAGCACCCCCTTAAGTATTACTAGGGTGTTTTGTTACACCCTGTACATTTGCTACAAATTTATAATACGAAATGAATGTGTCTACAGCATGTGACATTACCATACCTGCTTATTTAATGTGCAAAGATCGCTAAGAATTTCACCTGTAAACAGCTTTCACCATGTTCCGCTATTATCTCGTAGACTGCTCAGGTTACGCTGCACTTATACGCGTGTCATTAAAAAGCTTTATTTTCGCTTGCCCCGTAATTTTGTTTCTAACTTTTATACAAGGTGTAACAAAACACCCTATAAGTAATATTTAAAGGAGTGGCTTAAACCATAAAACTGAACAACTTTCACAAATGGAGATAATGTTGAAAAAAACAGCTATCCCATACATTTGAGTCGAGTAGGTCAGGAGTGCGATTTTTGAAACTCACACATTGAACTCAGCAGCACAAAATATCAAAATTACTATGGAGATATGCATCTTTCTGCTGCTGATTTGACTTTCAAAAATCGCACTCCTGGAGCATGATTTTTAAAAGTCTCAGCAGTAGAAACATGCATATCTCCAAAGTAATTTTGACATTTTCAACTGCCGAGTCCAACAAATGAGTTTCAAAAATCGCACTCCAGGTTTGTGTAAAACAGCGGTTTCTTTTTCATGATGGTGGCTCCGTAGTGAAAGTTGTTCAGTTTGATGGTCTAAGCAAGCCCTCTAAATACTGCAAGGGTTTGTTAGATTCTGTATTATGTATCTGATTTCAAGGGTAATGACACTATTCGAAGCAGGAATATTAGCCAAGATGACAACAGACGAATACAAGAATCTTCCAGAACATGCTAGAAGATCAGAGCCGGTGACGGAGAGCGATCGAGAAGGCAGCGACGCCATGAGTGAGGCTCCAGTTGCGGCGCAGGTCAAAGACAAGGTTAGTCGCTTCATCATTGCAAATCATATATTGGTGTCGATTCTAACTGTGCCACGACTTAACTAAATTTATTCCGGTCACTGTCTAAAATAAGATTAAGAAAAGAGACAGAAAACCAACAACATAATATGATGCCATCATAATGTTCGCATTATTTAAGGCGTTTTTGGGCGTGTAACGTCACTTTGACAGCACTAAAGTCATTTGTTGGTTTTCTGTCTCTTTTCTTAATCTTATTTTAGAAAGTGACTGGAATAAATTTAGTTAAGTTAAGTCGTGGCACAGTTCGAATCGACACCATTATGGAAGTAAGTTAGTTCTAAAATAATACAGGATCTTGGGTACGAAGCCGGTAGTAAGTTTCCAGTGTCATGATTCTCAACTCAGCAAAGAAAAGGACTAGAGAAAACAATTAGGTACCTACCAACCATTAGGCGTAGCTAGGGGGAGGGGGGATGCCGCACACCCAAGAAAGCCTGTTGCCCCCTTAGAAAAATAGAAAGTAAAATTTAAAAACAAATTCTGATTACGGACTTTAGGGTAATGAACTTTTGGATCCGACCTTGCCTTGCGATGTCAAACTTGAGTCTTGCCACTGGCGGTGGCTGATAAGCCGGCTGGCCGGTTGCCCCCTTTAGCCTCTATTAGCTACGCCAATGCTATATATAATAATAAATAAATAAATAACTCTCACAGTCACATATATTGTAATGATCCTAAATAAGCAAAGCACTATAGGCTTTTAAATATGAAAACCATACAACAACGGCATGAACATATAATATCCATGACTGAACCGGGATTCGAACTCAGGACCCCGGCAGTCCGGCGTGGTAACCATAACACCAACCGGGTCATCAATATAATATCTGTATACCTACTGAAGTTAGACTATCTGAATCGGTGATCATCTTACTGAAGAGCTATGCCCAAGTATGTTTCCAGAGTTTTGATTCAGGAGGGGCATTAATTTTTGGATTGGATAATCATAGAAAACTATCCCCCCTTCCCTAGCCTCCTGGATACGTGCTTGGCCATGCTCGTGTCAGTGGAGTAGTCTGGTCACTAGTATTGTCTAGTGTCCTCTAATACTATATACATATATCTTGGCAGACGCAGGGAGAATCTTCTAAAGGCCTCCAGCCAGTGTCACTGAGGATGCTACGCGGGGCGTTCTGCCTTCTTGGTCTGGGACATCTCTTTGCAGGTGAGTACGTTGTTTGTTTTAAATAGAGAAACAAATAAAATAACATTTTATTAAAGGAGAAGGGTCACGGCCCATACAAATTTTACCCAGGTCCGACAACAAAGTGACCTATCCCAGTTTTTTATATATATTTAGTATGACTAAAATATATAATTTTTATTTTCAATTTGTATGGCTAACACCTAAATATTGCCTTGTGAACTTCTCCAGGCGCAATACTAAACCAATACTTTTCACATACTTCTAGCGATTCTATCTATCAAGAACTTTGCATATGGATGTGATTTTGATGACAATACGATAATATGGTACTATCCGGCTGATCTGATGATGGAGTTGGAAGGTGGCTAGTGGAACTCTTGGGTGGCTACTAGCATACCCATCGAGTTTGGGCTCATTGGAATCGTCTTGATGAGTCCTATGCATTGCAGTTGGTATCGAGGGTCTGATGATGGAGCTGGAAGGTGGCTAGTGGAACTCTTGGGTGGCTACTAGCATACCCATCGAGTTTGGGCTCATTGGAATCGTCTTGATGAGTCCTATGCATTGCAGTTGGTATCGAGGGTCTGATGATGGAGCTGGAAGGTGGCTAGTGGAACTCTTGGGTGGCTACTAGCATACCCATCGAGTTTGGGCTCATTGGAATCGTCTTGAGTTGGTATCGAGGGTCTGATGATGGAGCTGGAAGGTGGCTAGTGGAACTTTTGAGTGGCTACTAGCACACCCATTGAGTTTGGACTCACTGGAATCGTCTTGATGAGTCCTGTGCATTGCAGTTGGTATTGAGGGTCTGATGATGGAGCTGGAAGGTGGCTAGTGGAACTCTTGGGTGGCTACTAGCATACCCATCGAGTTTGGGCTCATTGGAATCGTCTTGATGAGTCCTATGCATTGCAGTTGGTATCGAGGGTCTGATGATGGAGCGGGAAGGTGGCTAGTGGAACTCTTGGGTGGCTACTAGCATACCCATCGAGTTTAGACTCATTGGAATCGTCTTGATGAGTCCTATTCTCTGCATTTTGTAACAAGTAGGTATCTAATGATAGAGCTGGAACGTTTTTTGTAGGCATAGAATTAATGCTGCAACTTATCAAGACCAGCAAGCTCCTGGCTGCTGGCTGCCCCTGCCCCTGCCCCTGTTACCATTCCAAAATGGTAAATGTCCAAGATGTTAGGCGAGCAGGTGGTTAGGTTTTAGGTGTTTCTTTGATAATTGCAACAGCACCCAACTTTGACAAGTGCCTAATTCGATAAACGTGAATCTTCGCAGCTGCTACCAGTTCTTTGTATCCAATCTTGCCTACATTTGCCAACATCACTTGCTGCACAAGCCGTTACAAGATATTCCTCAGCACATAACGAACCATCTAACTGGTTTGAATGGAGGTCATGTAGGTGACATTATTAGTATGCAGAATACACTGGCTGGTCAGCATTAGCAAGCTGAAGTGGCAATGGGCTGTTCATATCTGCCAAAGAACTGACAACCGATGGGGTGTCAGAGTTCTAGAGTGGAGACCACGAACTGGCAGGCGTAGTGTGGGATGCCCTGCTGCCCGCTGGACAAACGACCTAAAAAAAGTAGCGGGGAGCGACTGGATGAGGAAGGCCGAGGACAGAGTTTTGTGGCGCGCTTTAGGAGAGGCCTATGTTCAGCAGTGGACGATGATAGGCTGATGATGATGATGATTATAATGATGATGGTGATGATGATGATGATACCCTGGCTTTCGAACAAAGGTCATCCTTGAACGAAAACATAGATGAAATAAGTGACGAAGATTGTACTGGGCGTGGACTGGCATGGATATATCAAAATTATTTTGATCATCCCACACAGGGTGTGTATGTCTTAAAGGAATTGAGAATTAGGTTATTAAGAATTTTCTACTTTCAGTCCAAACTTAAAAATGTTAATGAAAATATAGTAGGTATCGAATAAAATCAACATGACTTTGTGTAAAAACACAGGTTGATTTTAATTTTATTTTACAAAATAACTGTCAGACCTTCGCTATCAACTGCAATGCATAGGACTCATCAAGACGATTCCAATGAGCCCAAACTCGATGGGTATCCTAGTAGCCAAACAAGAGTTCCACTAGCCACCTTCCCGCTCCATCATCAGACCCTCGATACCAACTGCAATGCATAGGACTCATCAAGACCATTCCAATGAGCCCAAACTCGATGGGTATGCTAGTAGTCAAACAAGAGTTCCACTAGCCACCTTCCAGCTCCATCATCAGATCAGCTGGATAATACCATATTATTATATTGTCATCAGAATCACATGCATCTGCAGAGTCTTTAATAGATATAATCGCTAGAAGTGTGTTAAAAGTATTGTTTTTTAGTATTGCGCCTGGAGAAATTCACCAGGCAATATTTAGGTGTTAGCCACACAAATTGAAAAAAAAAATTATATATTTTAGTTATACTTAATGTCACAAAAAAACTGGGATAGGTCACTTTGTTGTCGGGCCTGGGTCACAGATGACCATTCTCCTTTGTTTGGTTTTATCCATTGGTCATTGACATACATATTCGGTTTACTTACATCCAGAGATCTACCTGCAAATTCCACTTGGTCGAAGTCGCACAAGGGCAAAACTTAATCGAATTTAATGTAAACCTTTAACAAAAATGTTATCCAATAATGGTGTCTATATGTACCTTATACTTATAAAAAAATAGTTCCGTGACTGACTGACAGGCAACGTACAGTCTAAGACAATGAAGACAGAAACATGAAATTTGGAATATAATTGTTCTACAAAAGATAAAGAGACAGAGAAAGTATCCCCAACAAAAACAACCCTTAAAGGGGTACAACGGGATGCTAAAGTTTTAAGCGGACAAAATCGCGGGCAACAGCAAATATTTCAATTTATTGCTATTCCGATCATAATTCGTATAATGATAAATAACAGACTTAGAAATTGAAAACACAGATTGATATTATGTGCATACTCAATAAGACGTATATTTTGTTAATTTTGTAATTGTCTTCTTTCTAGCTCTTATACTGGGTGTAGAGATTCAAATAGAACGGCGGCGGCGTCGTCTTCAGCGTATCGGAGTGACCGCACAAATGTCCAGTAGGAAGGCTCCAAACTCGATGATCCTCAGAAGAGCTCACAGGTGCCTGAGACGCATGACCAGAAGAATCTTCAGAGGATTCTGCAGACACATTGACGGGGCTCTAGGACCTGCGGTGTGAAAACAATGTTATTCTTGTAATTTAGCTTCAATATATTTTCTGCTCGATTTCAAAGAGAATTATACTTAATTATGTAATAAAGCACGAAGAAAGATCAAAACTACTTATAGGATTACGACTTTGCAGGATTGGATTTTGATTTGGATTGGAAAAACAACAGCGACCGTATTAAATATAATTACAATAATTCTTAAAAATAACTAGCAAGGCCAATGATAGGTTTCCCTTTTTTATAAAAAGTTGTTTGTGGCGAAGAGATGCAAAAAATTATAAAAGAAATCCAAGAAAGATAAAAATTACTATTTTAACATTTAATTAAAATTGGAATAAGATCTTGTATGATTTGTAGTAGGCATAATTATTATTGTTGCACGACTTGCCTTACCGCATGTGCCGTTTTTTGAAATAAATAAATTCATAAATTATGATGTCACAGTCAGATATTGTCAAAACTCGCTCTCACTTTTATTTCGAGGGTTGCACCTCAATTGAAACAATTATACCACATTTAACATAAACCTGTAACTTTTTATTTCAATTTAGTTAACCAAGGATACCATGATCTGACGTTATACAGCGCTAATTTTATATGTCAAAATTATGTGCATGTTCATAATCAATAATTATGAAAATAAAATACATTTAATTGACATTTACAAAACAAAGCAATGTAAAACTTAACAACTTTTCCACGTTGACACCCGACAGTAATCCAACTCATCGTAAACAATACAATTGTTACAATTAACTCGAAAACACAAGTCATTTGCTTAATGTCTTATTAAACCCTCATTTGGGGGTAATAAACAAACAAAAAACCCTAATTTATTCTGAGCGAGACCCCTATAAAATATATAGCGTGCTCCCTAGATAGAATGCACACAAATAGGTCATTAGTATAACAAACCTATATGAACCAACTTCAAATTTAGGTTTTAGGAATTTCTCTTTATTGTTAGGTATTAATTTCAATTAGTTGTTATTCTTGTGTTGAAGACATGCTAATTGTAAATAAACTTGGCATCGTTGGAGTTGTTTCAGCTTGGCTTTTTGTCGGTTTCTTATAGTTTCTGCTTCTTCTCGATTTTCTAATTCAATGACTACCGTTAGGCATAAGCCTCTCCAATCTTCCACTCATGCCGATCTGCAGTCTTTGTACCACCACCAATCCAGGGCCTCTACCCGCACATTCGAACTTCGCAATTGCGTGAACGTTTTCGTTCCATTGTCAACTCTATTATGATGAAGTGCGGACCGAAACAGTGGCGATATATCGAACATCGAAAGTCCGGGTACAGGGCCACGCGAGTGACGACGACGATGTCCAGTTGCCAGGCGACGTATCCCTCCAGATATCATCAGCATCGACTCCTTGATGTCCACACCATGCACGGAGAAAAATATCGAGTAGTTGTGACAATTATTTATTTTAATAGAGCTTACTAGAAAAGGACATCCAAAACGTTTCGTACATTTTTGGTCCAAATTGGCCGGGGCGCCAAATCTAAGCATTTATTATTATGACATGAAAGCTGTAGCTGTAAGTTTGATTAGGTAGGTACATCACAAAAGAATGAAAAGGCAGATTTTTCAAACCTTAATAAAATCAAGCATAATGATTAATGACCCTTCAGCTTTGGTGCCATAATAATAAATGTTTAAAGACGGACAAGTTCTAACCGAATATCGAATTTTTCCGAATCGAATGACCAAAACTGATGATATCTTTTGCAGTTAGAAATCTAATTCTGTTGGATTTGTGGGGACTTGTCACGGATGTCAACACCCACAAGTTATAGCAAAGATGCCAACAGATGGCGGTACCGTCGCTCTTGGAAATATGCTCCATACAAAGACAACGTTCATCGTAAATACGTAACTCGTAACCTACTACACATAAGGTTCACAATCGAATGCGAGACATAAATCGCGCAAGAGAAATAATCACAGAGATTCGATATACAGGATGTCCCGTAAACCGACGTCAACCCGGCGCATGCTGATAGGTTAGGTCATGACTAAGCGGAATATCAAAATTTGATTTTAGTAAAAGTGGCTTAGTTTTCGAGATATTGACAGTTTTAACACAAATACTGCTTGCTAAATGTTGAAAGATTGATTGATTGATTGACTGATTTTTTTTAAAGTATATTCTGGTTAGACATGAACTAACCTATCATGATCCACCGGGTTGACGTCGGTTTACGGGACACCCAGTATATACAACTCCAACTACAGGTCCAACTAAGAACTGTTGGACCACGGCCGGTCCCCATGCAGGCTTCACACAAATAGCCTGGTGGAAGATCTTACCCTTTTCAATGGAGGAACATTCCCAAGTAGCACCTCCATAGATTTGTGTAAATCGACTTATAACAACCAATTTTCTAGTAAAGTACGCTAATATGTACTGCTAGATCTCTTGCTCCGTGTGCCTACCGCTAAAAGTCATTGCATCCGAACCCCTTTCTCTGATCTCTTGTCTGTTCAATAAATTATCTGATCGTAGCACTCTCCCGTTCCATCAGTTTCATGACGTTAAGGACACAAGAATGCATCTGTTTAGCACACACACTTATGCACTTATACGAGGGTTGATCAAAAAGTAATGATAATCGGTTATTTCTAGTGCACATAAAAATAATAAAATAATTTTTTTTGCTTGGTTACCACTAGGTATATGTATACCCACTAGGTTAGCATAAAAAATCATATACAAAGGCCACGATTCCCGGGAGGTACATCTATTTGAATACGAACCGTCGAAGAGATAACATCAAAAATGGAGAAAAACTAAAAAAAGAGCTGTCATCAAGTAGCTCTGTTTGAAAAAAAATCTACCATAGACATACACACCGACTTGGTGGAAACATTGGGGGACTCTGTTCCTCCATATTCCACGGTTGCACGCTGGGCCAATGAGTTTAAGCTGGGCAGAACATCCACGGAAGATGAACATCGCGAAGGACGCCCATCCACATCCCTCATTGAAGATGACGTGAAAAAAGTCGAAGATATCGTGATGGCAGATCCAAGAGTGACCATCAGGCATATAGTTGAGGTCACAGGGATTTCATAATAGCAATGTTCAAAGAATCCTCACAAACGAATTGCATATGAAAAAGGTCTCCGCGCGTTGGGTGCCAAGAATGTTAACAGACGAGACAACGCACCGGCTCACAAAGCCGCTGTTGCGATGGCTGCCATTCAAGAATCGGGATTCGAACTGCTCGAACACTGGCCCTATTCGCCAGATCTAGCTCACAGTGACATCTATCTCTTTCCTCGGCTCAAGGTACACCACCGAGGCAAGAAATTTGAAGATGATAGGGAACTGATGGCCGCAGCGCTGTTGAGGGGTTTTTTGAGGGTCTAGTGATTTTTATTCTAAGGGAATTCTGGGTTCAGAAAAAAGATGGATTAAATGTATTGACTTGTTAATTATGAGACTGTGTAGAGAAATAAATAATTTTTTTAACTATAATCACCGTGTTTAATTTTCATTATCATTACTTTTTGATCACCCCTAGTACAAACCTATCTTATCCTATCCTATCGTAGAGTGTTGCAGTGCAGATAATTTTAATGGATAAGTCAGGGTTTGTACCTATTAAAAGAATATTTCCAAACAGTCCGTATGTATTACTGTAGTCTGTAGCTCCGTCAAACTCCACGGCCGTGTATCAGTAACAAGAAGTAGTCCTTATTGAATTACAGCAGCGGCGAGCACTAACCGAATTAACTCTGAGACGAGACTTAGTAAAGTCTACGAAACATCTCTTATTGGCCGACATATTACGCCAATCTGCATATTTATGTCCATTAAATATGACCTCGTTAATTATGGTGGCTGTTGTAATGTAAATGTGCTGGCGTGTTGCAAAATACTACTTTTAAATTAGCTATTGATACCATGAGCAACGAAAACCCATGAGACTGGCAATATATCATTACACGAAAACCCATGAGACTGGCAATATATCATATTTACTTTGACACCAAATCATATTAAATAATATGGTTATTTCTTCTCAATAGAGAAGAAATATTCCCTATTATTGTCTCTTTTTAGATAGGGCAGACATTTAAAATCCGGCCAAGTGCGAGTCGGACTCGCGCACAGAGGGTTCCGTTCCGTACCATTATCTATAATAAAAACAGCAAAAAAATCATATCTGTTGTTTGGAGCCCCCTTTAATTTTTTTTTTTTAAAGTGATTTATAACTAAATATTCTGTGAATATTTCAAGCTTCTACCTGTTGCCGTTATCAATATCGAGTAAAAACGAGCAGTTTGTTTTATGTGAACCCCTGAAATATTTATTTTATTCTATTTTTTTTGTATTTTTTGTTATAGCGGCAACAGAAATACATCATCTGAAAATTTCAACTGTCTAACTATCACGGTCATGAGATACAGTAACAGCCTGACAGACGGAGGGACAGCGGAGTCTTCGTAATAGGGTCCCGTTTTAAATAACAGAGGGACCCTGTGTTTAAATGTGATGCAGGGAAAGTGAAAAGGTATCCACTACCCACGAGCATCCATAATATACTCTGCTGCCGCGTCTATACAACGTGTTAATGAATAAGCGCAAAACCTCATACATAGTAACTGCCTCCGTGGTCTAATGGCTAAGAGCTTTGGCTCTCAACACGGCGGTCGTGGGTTCGATTTCCACGGGGGACACCTAGTGATATGTCACTTTGTGCGTTTTTCCCCAGTTGGTTAGGACATTGCAGGCTGAATCACCTTATTGTCTGAAAAGACAAATGATTCCGTGCTTCGGATGGCACGTTCAGCCGTTGGATACTATCTCTGGTGGTAGTAGTCGTTACATAAAAACCACGTCAGAGGCCGTAAGGCGGTCTGAAAAAACTCTGACACCAGGGCTCTGCCCACAAGATAAGAAAGAAGACCTCATACACCTCAACTGATTTATAACAAAATAATTAGATTGAAACAATAATTGCATTATTTTGATAGTTAAAATTTAAACTTATTCGCATTTAAAGTTTTGAGGCAAAAATGATTTGTTGTCATTTCAGCATTGAATGAAAGCGCTAACGTGCTCATGGATAGGTACATTTTAATAATCTTGATTTGGTAGTAAGTAGTGTGCCTGTTCGGTGGGTTGACATCGGATTCCGAAAATTTTAAATTATACAATCAAATTATTTGATATTTTGAAAAAAATTACCTATGTTGAAACCGCAATAATTCGATTCTGCTCTCGATTCTAAACAAACTACTTTCTAGTTTTGCGTTAATTCATTAACCCGTTGTATATTGAAATGCGTAAGCGAAACATTTTTCGTCTATGATTGAAATCTTTCCGTCTTGCTGGACTTCATATTTTAAGAAGGTATTTCACTAGTATAGCCACTCACTATTGTGTACTGGAATAACCTAGGAATAACAGACAATATGACAGTGAGTGATGTTCAACGTCCCACAATAAAATATAGAAACAGGAACACAAACCATAAATCAATTATTTATATGCCAAAATCTCAATCAAAATATGTTATGTACACAAATGAACGCATCAATTCAAGTCTATAAATTCCGAAACGTTTCGCTAAACTAAACTTTGTTGATAGCTTTTCGCAGTAAACAATGAAATCGTAACTTGGCTGTCAAAGTTTGCCTTCAGGCGAAGTTTGGGGAGCATTCAAAGGGTTTTGTGCACTAGATCACGCGCATGTACTAACATTTGCATGGCACGCCAGCTTTGTTCTGCACAATCCCCGAAAATATGGGCGACGACAAAAAATAACAAATGAAAATCCACGTATATTCTCATAACATAAGTAAAATCTGCTTGTCGATCAATCGCAAACAGGAAAATACAATGTGTTACAAAAATACAAAGCGGTTTAGACCATCCAACTCAACAACTTTCACTATGGAGCCAACATAGAAATCGGGAAAAAAAAATCAGCTGTCTCATACAATTGAGTCGACTAGGCATTGCAGTTTAGTATGAAACAGCCATGAAACAGCTGATTTTTTTTCGTGATTCCGATGTAAACCTTGTATAATTAACATGGATGGCTCACGCGAATCTGATTGCTCTCAAACAGTGAAGGAAAACATCGTGAGGAAACCTGCGTACGCTGAAGAAGATTGATGGTTGAGTGGCAACCGCGTACTGCATGGAAAGCGCAGCGTGAGTAGGCCTCGCACTAGGTGGACCGACGATGACTTGGTGATGGCGGCGAAAAGTCTACCAATCCGCATTTACCACGCATGGTGGACTAACGCCTACACTCCCTGAGGGTAGGCCTGTACCCTGCAGTGTGACGTTTTTAGGGTGATGAGGGTGGCGATAACTGTGCTGTATGTAAGCACCTAATTATAGAAGAAAAGGAACCTTTAGCCAGTACAGAGTGTTCTTAGGTATGTTACAGCTAAGAAGAAATTACATACACTGAAAAAAAAATTGTTTACTTCAACCAAGATCTAATCATACATCATGAATCCATATGAGCCTGTCAACGTCATGACTTCTCTGACTAAGAGAACTATGTTAAACGAATTCGGCGTGCTGTTAAAACTACCATCTTTTGTTTTAGTAAACAATAATAACGTCATTTCAATTATTTTGGTGCTAATTAAGAGAAAATACTTCTTAATTGGCTCACATTTTTTCAGTGTACCAGGAGTGCGATTTTTGAAACTCATTCTTTGAACTCAGCAATTGAAAATATCAATATTACTATGGAGACGTGCATCTTTCTACTGCTGATTTGACATTAAAAATTCATACTCCAGCAGTACGATTTTTGAAAATCAAATCAGCAGTAGAAAGATGCGTATCTCCATAGTACTGTTGACATTTACAACTACTGAGTTCAACGAATGAGTTTCAAAAATCGCACTCCAGAGATCTAATAATAGGTGATAAGAATTTTTGTTGTTTTTGTGCTTTGTACCTATCGTATCATGTACTAAACTTTGTTTATAATTTATCTATGTTGAACAATCTTTCTATCGCGACACCATTCTCTTTCTCAATCTAAAAGCTTCGCAAGTATTAGAAAAGCAAAATATAAACCAGTATCCTTGCAAACGAAGTCACGCCACTCGCTAGCTCTCAGAAATAGAACAATAAGCCAACTTTGTTCCTGGTACGCTTTGGCGCTGAAAATAAACCTTTCCTGTTTTTTTCCTGGTTTCCTCAGTTTCGCCAAAAGCATCGTGACGTCCGTTGAATAATCGATTTTGACCGATTTATTGTTTACGAGTACTATGAATGAATATTAATGAAGCAACAGCTTGAAATATGTAACATTTCAAAGCCGGTTTATAATGTTTTACAAAAATTCGTTATTTCAGATGGAATATTTAATAGGACGGGCACTTTATACTTGTAGTACGTGCCTACATTAATTTAGTTGAAAATTACGAAAAGAAAAAATATTTTCTCCTTTTTATTTTAGTTTCGCTTTCATCATCAACATTTCAGCCGATGGACGTCCACTGCTGGACATAAGCCTCCCGCAAGAATCATCACCACTCGCCGCCTTCACCAGGTCGTCAGTCCACCTCATGGAGGGGGGCATACCCAACCTGCGCTTTCCAGTACGCGTTTGCCACTCGAGAACCTCTTCGGCCCCCTATGTCAACTTATTCGGTTCTTCAGCGGATCTCTTCATTTCTGTGTGTAGTGTCGTTCTAAAATGTGAATAGCGGAACCTTCATGAAATCACTTTGGTGTCGTTCTACCAAATACCTGCATATCTTGTCATTATAGACATGGCTTATTCTTTTGTCTAAAAAGTTATCAAGATAGTTATTAATTTAAGTAAAGTGTCTAATCAACCCGAAAGGAAATACGTGTTTGAGTTTATGTTTATTATTATTTTCTATTATGTTTATTATGTAGAGTCAAAACAAGATGGCGGGAATCCGTTGAATAAAAGAAGCGCTGCGCAGGACCGGTTGTTGTGGTGATCTCAGGATGAGGCATATCTCCTATAGCTGTGGACGACTTTCGGGTGAGATGATGATGATGATCAAAGTGAAGATTGAAAACCGAACTCTTTATTGTACAGAACTAGTCCATTATTTTATAACCCATCTTTTAATTAGTCCATACACTATACAATAATTACGATGGACAGAGTTTCGGTACTACTAGTGAAACGTGGATGTTCTGAGGTTTCAGAATATCTCTGACTACCACCTCGGGGAATATAGTAGTGAGCATATGCTGTGCTATGCTAAGTTACACTGAAAAAAAAAATTTTTTACTTCAACCAACATCATGAATCCATATGAGCCTGTCAACATCATGACTTCTCCGACTAAGAGAACTTTGTTAAACGAATTCGGCTTATTGTTACAACTAACCATCTTTTTTTTTTAGTAAGCAATAATAACGTCATTTCAATTATTTTGGTGCTAATTAAGAGTCTTAGTAGGCTCGCATTTTTTTCAGTGTATGTTATGCTACGCTACTACAATAATAAACGATCGTCGAAATAAATTGTATTATTACCTATCATTATTAAAAGGTTGCAAAGATTAAATAAGCAAAAGAATAAAACCGGTCAAGTGCGAGTCGGGCTGCTCGCGCACCGAGGGTTCCGTACTACACCACCGCAGAACACAACACTATTAACTTAGAAAAGAAAACTTTTTTGTTCGGGACCTTTAGCGCAAGACCAACTCACACTTGGCCGGTTTTTTGTATTTTTTGTTATTCTGTAGAGTTTGCTCCATAATCGCACTAAGTTTGACGCTTGTATGTATTACCGTTTTTACGATAGAGCGTGAAGAAAAAACGTTGATAAAAACTAGTTTCTTGTTGAGAACCCCCCTTAATTTTTAACTTTTTGAAATTTTTATTATTTATTAATAAATCCGCCGTAATAACGCATAATCTGTAAAAATTTCAACTATCTAGCTATTAGGTACGATTCAAAAGTTACAGCCCTAAATAGGTAGGACAGACGGACGGAAGGACGAACGGACTGACGGACAGACGGACGGACGGACGGACAGACAGCGTAGGCTTAGTAATAGGGTCCCGTTTTCACCCTTTGGGTACGGAATCCTAAAAATGAACGGATAAATAATTCTGAACTAAAACTACGTATGCCACAGGTAAATCTAGGTATAAATTCATGGAGCACGCTTAAATTATGAATTTACCTTTGAATGTACCTGTCCTATCTATATGCAGCGCGCTATATTACAAAAGTTAAATTTATACCGATATAGTTTTGGGTCCGATGCTAAATCCGAATATATTGACGCAAATGCAGCTGGCAGGCTGTTATAGTTAGTTCGCAACTAGGCCACGGCTGTTATGATCTTGGTACAAAATACAAACTGAATTAGACCATAGAGGATCTTCATTGGGTTACGACATTCGTTGAACGTACTTCGTTCCATATAAGATTAGATAGATGTTCCGATTCCTACAAGTTTTTTTGCTCGCAATAAATTTACAGAAATAATAATCTGAATATATTCCGGCCCGATTCCAGTTTGGCCAATTTTCATAAACCTTTTTTTTAGCATTATATTATATTCGACATAATTAGGTAGCTACCTATCTTAGACGTGTTTGATATAAAAGTATATTAAAATTCAAATAATGTCTGGGTCTGGTATACTTTGGGTATAGGAATAACTAAGCCCGTGTTACTATATGGGCTAAATACTCCTTCACTGTGCCCGTGTCCAGAATTTCGGTTATTTGCGTAGTTCTTTTTTTTTTTCATTTCATGCAATTATTAGTACCCTACTTTGTTTGGTCTCATATTCATAAATGCGCTCCAATGAAGCATTATTTAAGGTTGTTTCTAACTTAAGTATTATTTTTTTATTCTTCCGCTTATCATTTGAACCACAAAATTATCAACAAATTCTATGCGTAAGGACCAAATGTTGCAAAATTTTAATATTTATTCGAAACCGTACCATTATCCTAGAGATATTAACTTCAGCCCCTAGATTACCAAAACAACTCTACACCTAGATATATTACAGGACTGATTTAGAGGAAATATCAAACTAATATGTGACCGGCTGTTTCGGATAGTCCGGCTCGTAGGGCCTGAAAGATAAATTGGATACTGCTATCTGAGGGATGTTTTATGGCGATATAGCTTAGTAATTAAATTATACCCAGATACCACTACAGGGTAAATCATTTTCACTAACAATGGTGAGCTGTATTGTATAAGGAGTAGGTACATATTGCACCATTGCGGATGCAGAAGAGAGAATGGAGAAGATAAATAGAAGAGTGGACCTACTCGGTTTTAACCAGGGAACAATCATTGGTTAAAACCGAGTAGGTAATACTACTAACCAAGAACTTGGTACTTGGATAACCAAGTTCTTTGGGTTGTCATCATCAGCATCTGCCTATTGGCTATGTGCACGACACTAGCGCCACACTAGCGCGGCATAGCGCATGAACTATGTCGGCCAGCCGAGAATTATCTACACTATTATAGTACTGTAAAGGAGGAGATGTTTTTTCGAGGATTCTGCCAAAACTACTAGACCGATTTTGATAAAACTTTTTATATTTAAAAGCTTATTATTAGTGTTAAAAGCTAGCTTATATTTTATTCCGGTACGATGACGGGAGCGGATGCGGACGAAGCCCCGCACAAAATCTAATTTGTATCGGAATTCCCATACAAACTTTTACCTCAGTTTTAACACCTTTGGGGGTTTAAAATGCGACAAGCCTTTTTTAAGTGAGCATCTAGATGCCAATAGAAACTTCCATTCCAAATTTTAAGTTTGTAGTCTTGACAGTTTTGGAGATTTCGTATTAAGTTAGTGTGCGGATTTGCATAGATTCAAGCACTGTTCAAGCAAATCTGACACAGCTTCACCGTCAGTAGTTCAAATTTTTGCCACAGCGTGCGCTGCGATCGACTTGACAGTTCCCAACACCCACTTCGCACATAGCCAATACAACGTGTTAATGAATTAACGCAAAACTAGAAATTAGTTTATTTAGAATCGAGAGCAGAATCGAATTATCATGATTTCAACATAGGATTTTTTTTTTCAAAATATTACATAATTTTTTATAAAAATTTTAATTTTTCTGAACCCCATGTCGACCCACCCCACGGGCACACTCACCCTACTTACTACCAAAACAAGATTATTAAAATGTATCCATGAGTACTTTAGCGCTTTCTTTCAGTGCTGAAATGATAACAAATCATTTTAATCTCAAAACTTAAAATGCGAATAACTTTAAATTTTAACTATAAAAATAATGAAATTATTGTTTCAATCTAATTATTTTGTTATAAATCAGTTGGGGTGTATAAGGTTTTGCGCTAATTTGTTAACACGTTGTATACAAACCACTGCAGGACACAGGCCAGGGAGGGTGTATGAGCGTTAGTCCACCACGCGTGACCAATGCAGATTGGTAGGCTTCACATACGCATCGGAATTTCTTCAGCGTATGCAGGTTTCCTTGCGATTTTTTCTTTTCACCGTTTGAGAGCACGAGCAATCGGCAGGGTTCTGTAAGTTAGAAAAACTCATTGATACATGGCATGTCCTCCGTGCGGACCATAACGTTACGCAACGCGAGATCACCTGCGCTAATGGTAAAATTCGAAAAATAATTAAAAAACCGGTCAAGTGCGAGTCGGGATACTCGCGCACCGAGGGTTCCGTACCACACCACCACAGAACACAACATTATTAACTTAGAAATTTTTTTTTGTCCTGGACCTTTACCGCAAGACCGACTCACACTTTGCCGGTTTTTAGTATTTGTTGTTATTCTGTAGAGTTTGCTCTATAATCACACTAAGTTTGACGCTTGTATGTATTACCGTTCCCCGTTTCCCGTTTTCACCCTTTGGGTACGGAACCCTAAAAATGAATTCCTTTATGTGCCTAAAATATGTGGTCTATCCGGCGACCGACCACATCTTGGACAACCCTAAGTTAAACAGGGTAAACCTAGGTTTTCTCACTCTTTTAACATTAGATACCTGTAAATCCTTTGGTTAATCAGAAACTTTGTTTCTGATTACAAACTATATTCTTCTTATCATGTGGCCGCCAGGCCCTGGTGTCAGAGTTTTTTCAGACCGCCTTACGGCCTCTGACGTGGTTTTTATGTAACGACTACCATCGCCAGAGATAGTAGCCGGGACCAACGGCTTAACATGCCATTCGAAGCACAGAATCATCTTACTTTTCAGACAATCAGCCTGCATGCTATGTCGTAAGCACACTTTTTTTACACTTTCTGCCATAACTGTATTTCATTTGCACTTACATTTAATTACCTATTTATTATCACTCACTGTTTCATTGGTTGCTGCATCTGATAACTACTAAAAAGGTTTCATCTGAAAACCAACACCCTGCTTTCGGGCCAGGTCTATGTTGAGCTGGGACCTATTTGCTGCTGTAGCATACAATAAATTACATGTATTCAATGTTTGTAAACTTGTTGTGAACTGTAATATTATGTGTGTGTTACATATGCAAATAAATTGTTTATTCTATCTATCTAAGCAACTGGGAAAAAATGTACAAAGTGACTCCCAGTGTCCCCCGTGGGAATCGAACCCACGACCTCCATGTCAAGAGTCCAATGCTCTTAACCATTAGACCACGGAGGTGGTATATTTATAGCATGCATTGCAGTTATAGACCTTACCGAAACCACAGTGTAAATAAAATAAGTGATGAAGCTCAGTGGTCGCGGCGGGTCTATGCCCGCGCGGCGTGCGGGGTACGGCGGGGGACGGGCGTACCATAACTCAATACGCTGTTAGGGTACGCGGGGCCGGGGTGCACTCCTCCCGGCACCCGCACGCCCCGCACGATTGGCCTGCCGCGACCGCTGAGCTTCACCACTATTAGTTATTTACACTATGCCGAAACTCTCGTTTCCATACAAACACTGCAGTCAAAACTTTTGGTGTGCAATAAACCTTAAATAATTGAATTTAATTTGATTCTCTGGCAACACTAATATAATGTAAATAAGAATCATTTTACATGTTTTTGCTATTATCGAAACTAAAAACTATTTAGTTCAGTATTATTGTCTCGAATATTTCGATTTGAACTAATGAATACCTAATTGAATTGCTAAGAAGATTAAATTCCAAATAAATGGTAAGTGTGGTCCAGACGTTAAAATAATCCATTAAAATGTCTCATTAAAGTGAAGAATATTCTATCTCTAAATTATGTAAACTTTTCTATTTTAGAAATATATAGGGTGTATCTTTTATGGTGTGCATTGGAACCTAGTTATGAATCAATTTATTTTATTTTATGTTAACATTTGATTGTACACAGACACAAAAATACACATAGTAGAGAAAACATGTACAAATGCAGCAATAAAAAATAAGCACCAAAAAAAATTTGTGTTATTTCAATAACATTGTTCTGCGTGTCTCCGAGCGCGAGCAAGGGTGACTGGAGTGTGGTGGTGCGGCCCATGTGCGCATCACAGAGCAGACACGTCAGTATTCTAATGTCACTGTATAGTGAATATAGTATAGAAAAATTAGGGTTATTTCCTTAACTTTAATTTAGATCATGATTTTGAATAGGTAACTAATCGTAATAAATAATTAATCATACGTCATCTCAATAAATGTTGCACACCCAGAAAGTTCCACCCTGTATAATATCACAGACTGTTACAAAATAATGTTTCAATTAGAGAAATATAATATAGTAATAAACTGGCATTTAGAGGTGACTGCACGAATATACTTTGATAATTTTTTTGGGACTACAATTAAATTAATTAATTAAAAAAATATTTATTGCTTTTCTCTTCTCATTTCTCTTACATTCTCTGGTTACAGAACATATATTCATAGGGTTACAGATACAAAAACTACAAAAGTAAACTCAACATTTAATTAAATATAACTATACTATCTAGTAATAGATACTCTTTCTTATACTGTGCCTATACTATGTTATTTATTTTGGGGACAGGGGAATTATTTTCTGTTTGGACATAACTAAGCAACACAGATTTTTTGGGTCTCTTCATACATAATTACGAGTTTTCTCGTGCTGTTATTGTGTTAAATTATTGAAGGATGTGTTTACTTTAACGGGTGTAACAAAACATGGTTTAGACCATTTAACTTTTATAATGTACTCAATTCAAATACAATACTGTCTTATACTATTATTATATGGCAAGCCAAACCCAAAACTGATACGATTTTGATACCATACATATATGTATATATACCTACATACAGGCGCAAAAATGATCTTAACTGCCAACATAATATGAATGTCTTTGTAATCTGAAGTAAATAACATTTTAATTAAGGCTTTAGGGGACGTCATCCCAGCATTGTGGGTTTCTCAAATCATACAAAGGATAGTTCACTAATGATCGAAATCAGATTTTAGGTAAATTGATACTTTCCAAACAAACATGAATGCAGCAAAAACGTAAAAGGAAAGGGATGCGGTATGTTCATACTTTCCTATAGTACCTACTTTGTGGTTTCCGTAAAGAAAACAATGTACTTGTTTCCGAATTAAATATACAGTAGGTACCTGGGATATTGTCGTGATTCTTTACTAAATTAATTGATATTCTGTTACTCAATCTTTACTTTGTACTAGCAACACCTTTCATATAATATTACATTCAAATTAAATAACGAATGGCTTAAAAGGACTTGTATCCAGAGCCGTTTAATATATTACTAACGATTCATTCATATGGCAATACTTGCTTTTGCGATTGGCTGTCGCTGGACCAATCAAACGTCAGGCGCGTTTGGTTGGTAAAGTAGACTGAAAGAGTGGGGAGTGCGACCGAGGTGGGTCAAAACGTATCGGACAGTCAGTTCTCGGCCAGCACTCGAAGTGATAACTAGTGTTTGTGAAATGATTGTGATATATTTCAAATTAAAGTAGTTTAATAAAATTATAATAATTAGACAGTAAAAGTGAAAATAAAACGGAGTGTTTAAAAAGTCAGACGGAGTTTAATTTCTTTACACTTCAGCAGCGGTATTAAGACCTTCAGCCCGCAAGGTACGTGAATTCGGTCAAAGTCCACTGATATTCTTTGGCTATTGAAAGATTATTGTTTTCCTTAAGTACCTACTGAGTTATAGATTAATCTTTCTTGTGGATTTAAAAAAAAGAAATTCGTGATGGTTGATTGTTACGTCGGATTTATCATTTGGTCAGCCTACCCCACAATTTTAAATCTGATTTTATTTCGGAGACCATTCGGTCAGGGCAACTCCCTGGCATTGTGCTCCGATTTTATTCATAAACCGTTAACCACCGAATTTGAAATTGCAAACATTTTGATCAGTTGCCAGACTAGCGTTCGGTCGGGGCTACTCTTTGACACCGCTTTTCTGGCATTAAAACGATGCTGTGTGTTCGTATTTCACCATTTGGTCAAGGCTACTCCTTGATAATGCTATTGTACGATAAAACAGTATTCGAGCTAAATTGCTTGCAATTATTTTATGATTTAGTTAATTGATATATATACTTTTATACCTACATTGATCGGTACTTAAAGAAAATAAGCCGCAGATTTAATATTGACAGAATTTATGAAATCACTGGCAGAGTAAGTCATGTGGACAAATCGAATTCATATCTTTTATTATGCATGGTGGCCAAATGTGTCACGCAGTTTGGGCTAAAATAATATGTCCATCGTTTTATATGTATCCTGACTAGGTGTGTCATATAATTTGGACCATGTCGGTCCATCGCTATTATATGCCATTGTATAGTGGCCAGATGTGTCACATAATTTAGGCCATATGTGCCTAGGTGCTATGTATGTTCCTCAACCAGTTCAGGGCCATGTGTGCCTAGGAGTTACGAGCTATGTATGTTACTCAATCAGTTCAGGATCCATATATGCCTAGGAGCTATGTATGTTCTACAATTTATACTCCGTGGTCTAATGGTTAGGAGCATTGGGCTCTCGGCAAGGGGGTCGTGGGTTCGATTCCCACGGGGGACGACTAGTGGGGTGTCACTTTGTGCGTTTTTCCCCAGTTGGTTGGGACTTTTCCGCTTGAATCAGCTGTCTGTCTGTTCTTGTCTGAAAAGAGAAGGGATTCCGTGCTTCGAATGGCACGTTGGGCCGTTGGTCGCGGCTTTTCCGGTTGAATCAGCTGATTGTCTGAAAAGAGAAGGGATTCCGTGCTTCGAATGACACGTTGAGCCGTTGGTCCCGGCTACTATCTCTGGTTATGTAACGACTAACTTCGTTACATAAAAACCACGTTGGAGGCCGTGGGGCGATCTGAAAAAGGCTGACACCAGGGCTCTGCCCACATGATAAGAAGAATTTACGAAGTACATTTTTATTCTATCTCTTTCCTGTTTGTTTCATGTTTCCCACTGGATTGTTGAGTGGGTTTGTTTCCCGCTGGATAATGGAGTGGGTATGTTTCCCGCTGGATAATGGAGTGGGTATGTTTCCCGCTGGATAATGGAGTGGGTATGCTTCCCGCTGGATTACGGAGTGGGTATATTTCCCGCTGGACTATGGAGTGGGTATATTCCCCGCTGGATTATGGAGTCGGTATTTGTCTCGCTGGATTATGGAGTGGGTATATTTCACGCTGTTTTTTCTGTATTTATTTTACTTATTGAATATAATTTACCTAAAGTATTGGATGAACAGCGGTGGACGTCCGTCCTCTGAGATGATGATGATAATGATGTTGACTGTGATGACAATGATGATGATGATGACGATGGTGATGATGATGATGATGACGACGATAATGATGACGACGATGATGATGACGATGATGATGATGATGACGATGTTGACTATGATGACGATGATACTAACGATGATGATGATGATGGCGATGGTGACGACGATGATGTCGATGATGACAATGACGACGATGATGATGATGATGACGACGATGATGATGGTGGTGGTGATGATGATGATGACGATGATGATGATGATGGTGGTGGTGATGATGACGATGATGATGGTGGTGATGATGATGACGACGATGACGACGGTGGTGATGATGATGATGATGATGGTGATGATGATGATGACTGGACGATCAAGGATTTAATTTTTTATCGCATTCGTTGAATAATAAGCGAGTTCAAACGAAACTTTTGCGAGGTTGGCCAAGACAAAACAGATCGTGTCGAACGGTTGATAAATTGTATCATCATCAGCATGGTATGAGGCCGTAAGGCGGTCTGAAAAAACTCTGACACCAGGGCTCTGCCCACACGATAAGAAGATCAGCATGGTCCGTGCAGCCTTTAATAACGGTCATGCCAGTTAATTTTAATTTTACTTTATTACAAACTTACAAGAGGCCTTATTTTTGTTAAATTGTCTCTAATACAAACAAATTTTAAAATACTGATCTTTAACAATTCTGAGAGATGTTGAGAGATGTTAAGAGTTGCTGCGAGTTGTTGAGAGATGTTGAGAAATTTTAGCGAGCTAATATTCTAAGTTACAATAATTTTTCTTAATGCACATTTTTATTCCGAGGTACTTGTGAATCTGAAGGAGGTCGCCTTCGCTGTCAGAGATGCTACCACGTGCCGTCATGAATGTTTGAGATCCGTCATGGTTATGTTATTTATCTCCCGAGATGTTCACGGCAGTACTGCAGCAAATCTTGACTATCATACTATTAGTGTCGAAATTTTACGATACTTTATCAAATGCACCTTAGTCTTTCTAGTTATGACTGTGATAAGCAATTGTCGGATGTTAAATACATTATTAAGTAATGTACCTACTAGTAGACATATTGATATTTAATGAATTAGATTCTTTATTTTACTCATAATATTGGCATAATATGTGGATGATAACAAAAACGTATTTCAATTGCTTATAACATTTTGTTGTTACATTTAGTTTTTTTTTGGACTTCTTCATAAGATTTGAATTTCCAGGATCAGTTATCATCCCAATTATGTAAACAGAAGCTAGCATAACTTATATACGAGATTTCCTCCAGGAAACCACTGGGTAAATTTAGTGTAATTGTTTGTTGTTTACAAAATGGGTGTAGATTACTTTGTTTGTCGAATAATACTCACGACTTCCGGAAGTTCTATTTCTTATCATTAAAGTAACGATGATGTAGGGTTCAGTTCATTACAGTTGTAGTTAAATTGTAGAGTTGATGTTACTCGCAGAGAAATATGTTGGAAAGTTTATAAATTTATTACTTAATTTCAGTAAGGTAAGATGGCGCTTCCTTCTCTTAGATGTCGACCGTAGGACGGTTCGATGCGAACTCGCTAATTATACTGTAAAATATTAAGAACTAAAGTAAACGCGCGTGCGGAGGCAAAAACTGCACGGTAGTGCGACCGTACATATGCTTAAGATCAGAATATTAGTGTGCAGTTATAGCTTTTAGAAGACAAGATTTCGCCTTTTCGTTTGTCTTTTACGTGTTTGACAATTTTAGATCCAGATTTGGTTGACTGTGTAACGCCCCTGTAGGTATCTTATCGCAAATGCTGCTTAGTTTTTCACCAATCTCATTGCATTACATTGCATTTTTGGCTAAATAGGTATGTAGCCTAAGCCTTGTAGGACAACCGTTCAAAGTAAGATTTCCATTATGAACAGGATCGAATACTCTAGATTTTGAAGAAAAATAAAAGGTAGAAGCGTATTTTCTTCTAGTCAAATTAGTTGAGGTACCTACATCCAAAGAACCATTAACTTATTTATCTAGGATAGCTAAATTACTTAATTTGCAAAAGTGTTCACTTTAAAACCATTTTGGCCAAGGTGACTTAATGAAAGATGTGTAAATTCAATGAACGTTGACAATGGAGTAGGCGTTATATAAGTAGGCATTATAGGTATATGAAGTTAATTATTCTACTTCATTCCATTTCACAATGGAAAGATGTTCCATAGTCTGTTTCCTTGAATGTATTTAGATATCTATAAGTATTACAATTATAAATAGATATTATTGGCAAAGACGCTAGATGGCGTTAGTTGCAGTAGTCATCATAATTATTTTTATAACCATCTTCAAAATTTACGATCGTAATCATATTAATTGTAGAAGGGATTCGTAACCAATACTTACTCGATGAGTTTGACAATGCCATCTAGAAAGTGCGGTAGATTTGTTTATTTTAAAAAGAAACGCTCGTATGCAATCACTTCATAACTATTATAATTATTGCATTATTCGGACGTAGTTAAAGCGAACGACGAGCGAAGCGAGCGACGTTCTAAGATTCGAATAAATAAATAAATAAAGACAATGTCACACAAATTATCTAGTCACATTTAAAGTACCAGAATCTAGCCTGGACTTGTATTAGAAAGTGTTCAAAATCAATTTTTTGCTGTCCAAAATGAGGATAAAGCTCTACTTTATGTGAAATGTAATAAAAGCAATGCTGCTACTGTATATGGTATATATGTATTCAAGTTGTAATAGATTTAATTCCATTATTACTGGTATATTTCTCACAAATTACACAGTATTTAGCAACTGTAACAAGTAACTGTTTTATAGTTAATCCCAGTAAGTTGGGCTGTGCGAAAGGCATGAATTATTGCAGACAGTTTAACTAGCTGATAGTCATGGCAGAAAATTGAAGTGAGCTCAAGGCAGGATTTGTTATCAGATGTCTTGTTTTGGGACTACCAGATTTAATCGATAGATAATATTATATGTTATGATACTGTTTTTCTCTAATGAAGTAAATATTAAAACGCAAATAATTATATGCTTATTCACGTTCATCTGTCTATTTGTAAGAAATAAGAATGGATTTACGAAATTAATAAACTAAATTGTAATTTTCTTGTTCCTCGCAATAATAATACGCGATACGCTTCCTGATAAAGAAGCAGGTTAAGAAAATGCTAAATATCTGAATGCAGTGACTGATCCGGCTGCCGTTATAACTTTTGTCACTGTTTTAATTTATGGATATTGAATCAATTTAAAAACAGTATAAACGGGAACGGTATGGTTATAGTATGCAAATAAGGTGTATTGTTGTATTTTATAAACATAAGAAGCATAAAAATGTAGTAAGGTTGAGAACGTTGTGGCCGCAAATAGAATAAAAATCAAGAATTGTTATTATGTTTATTACATACATTTAAACTTTGAATACCTTCTTAATATTGAATACTTCTTCCTCTAAAATCGGAAGGTGCTATTCCAAAATAAATCATTAGACAAGGAAGATCACAATTATTAGAGCTGCCTCTGTTAGAACTGCAGCAACGTTCACAAACATTAAAGTTGATAAATATTGATATTAGTGTAAACGGCCAAATGTCGTGATTTGTTATTATTATAACACTTAATTGTACACACGGACATAATTTGTTCATATAATTTATTACTTAAATGTTATTATAAAGGACAACCAGCACATCCCCTTTACGAAATGCCAGAAAATTTATGAAAGTTTGGACTGTAGTAAATATTTATAATAGATTATGGGGTTTTATAAAAACTAATTAGATTTTATAATTTATTTTTATTTAACGAGTTGTTTTGTAATTTATTACTGGTACATTATAATAAAGCAGCAACACCGAAGTGGCTGTCAATATTGTTCGATAGGAGGTGAGGCAAGCACAACGTTTTTTTTAAATATAAAAATGATCTGATGCCTGCAATCAGTTTCTAGTGTTCCATGGTCCATAATAGGAATGGAAGTACGGTTGTACGTTTTTGATATTATGTGCCAGATGTCCTTCAAATTTAGAAGACATAAAATAATGTAACCAGTTATGAAGATAAGATGCAAGAAATTAATCTCTAAAATTAAACTCAAATAGGTACCTACTTTTTGTGTACCAGCTGGCATTCTTAAATAATTTTTTTCATAATAAGACTAAATACAAAAGTAAAAACGCTGAATACTAAAATGTTTGGTCCTGATATTGTAACCGAGTGTATTGTACCTGAAAAAACATTGTGTTGCTGTAGAGTTTCTGGCCGCATCTTCTCTACAGCCGTAACACATTACGAAGCGGTGGTAGTTTTAAAAATAAAATATAGAAATAAGAAATCCAAATACTTTTAATGAATGATTTTGAAAAACCTGCTGAGAAATGTTTCAATGTTGTGATTGTATAAAGATTATTCTGAGTAATTTTGACTAAATGGTAATGAGAGCTGACTGTTGGATGGCTGTGCACCAGGAGGTTGCACAGGGTCGGATGGCCGAATGTCGTGATTCTTTACTAAATTAATTGATATTCTGTTACTCAATCTTTACTTTGTACTAGCAACACCTTTCATATAATATTACATTCAAATTAAATAACGAATGGCTTAAAAGGACTTGTATCCAGAGCCGTTTAATATATTACTAACGATTCATTCATATGGCAATACTTGCTTTTGCGATTGGCTGTCGCTGGACCAATCAAACGTCAGGCGCGTTTGGTTGGTAAAGTAGACTGAAAGAGTGGGGAGTGCGACCGAGGTGGGTCAAAACGTATCGGACAGTCAGTTCTCGGCCAGCACTCGAAGTGATAACTAGTGTTTGTGAAATGATTGTGATATATTTCAAATTAAAGTAGTTTAATAAAATTATAATAATTAGACAGTAAAAGTGAAAATAAAACGGAGTGTTTAAAAAGTCAGACGGAGTTTAATTTCTTTACAATATCGAGCTTCGCTCGGCGTCTTTTGCGTTTTTCTTCTAGATAGGTTTCATCCAAGAGATCGATTTCCACACAGAAAAAAAATATTTCTTCTAATTTTTTAAGTGAAAACTTCTTTAGCGGCGTTGTGCACTTTTTGGGATGGATAAAAAATGTTAAACTCGCGTCAGGACCGTGACATCACCCTGATCGAAAATTCGTAAGACAAAATTGGTAAGACGATGACATAAGATTTTGGGATGGGTAAAAAATGTTAAACTCCCGTCAGGAACGTGACGTCATGTATACGTGACATTCGTAGAATGTAAGATCTCTTAGTTTTCACTTCTGCCGGCACTCCTGAAGTGCAACCCGTTTTTTTTTTTTCCAGCTTTCTGCTGTCATTAACATGAGAGCGCTATCTCAATATAGATGACATCGGAAATAATAGAGGTACCCTAAAAATAAAAAAATATATTTTTCAAGATTTTATTTTACTACTTTGTCGGCGTGATTAATATGTATACCCATGCCAAATTATAGATTTGCAGTACTACGCGTCTCTGAGCTAAGCCGTAGACAGACGGACGGACGGACGGACGGACAGACGGACGGACATGGCGAAACTATAAGGGTTCCTTGTTGACTACGGAACCCTAAAAAGAAGAAAAAACATTTTATTTCCCGGCCAGTTACCACGTGATTTAGAATTTGGCCGATTTGAGTTAGGACTAGATACCATTATATTGCACCGTTATTTTCAATTTGTAGTTCTTTATATTATGTAGTACCTAACACTCGTCTCTGTCCGCAAGTTACTTCTTAAGATGCTCTTATCAGTCGTATAATACTTAGGTACCTACAAAATAAACAAGCATTGTTTCGTAGCCGAATTTAAAGCATGCATCCATACGTAGTAGATATTCCTACAATCGGTACCTACTAAATAGGTTCGCATCCTCTTTTATATCCTACGAGCATTTACCCGCGACCAAAAGTTTACAACGCGATTTCGTCTGCATAAATTATATACCAGATTTTATGTCAGATAATAAGCTATCAAACAAAAAAAGTTTCATCAAAATCGGTTCAGTAGTTTTTGCGTGATGCTCGAACAAACAAACACACAAACAAACACAAACAAACAAAGACAGACAAAAAGTCCAAAAAATTTTGATTTGGAATCAGGGACACCTAAAAACCATATCGTAATCTTTTTTTTTGTAAATATCTTCAATGTACAGACACACTTCTGTTACAGTTTTATAATAGTTTAGACTAATATTATAAACGCGAATGTTTGGTTGGATGTATGGATGTTTGTTACTCTTTCACGCTAAAATGGCTGAACCGATTTCAATGAAACTTGGCATATAGACAGTTATTATCCCAGAATAACACATAGGCTATATACATATTATATGTCCACGCAGACGGAGTCGCGGGCAAAAGCTATTTTATAATAATAATATGAACCGGTAAGGTTTGGAACTCTTTCTTTGCGTCTGTTCTTCCAAGCAAATATACAACGTGTTAATGAATTAGCGCAAAAACTCATGTATACACCCCAACTGATTTATAACAAAATATTTTTTTATAATTTAAACTACATCTTAATTGAAACAATAATTTCATCATTTTGATAGTTAAAATTTAAAGTCATTCGCATTTTAAGTTTTGAGGCAAACATTATTTTTTATTAAATCAGCAATGAATGAAAGCGCGAACGTACTCGTGGTCCTCGTGGATACATTTTAATAATCTTTTTTTGGTAGTAAGTAGGGTGAGTGTGCCCGTGAGGTGGGTTGACATCGGGTTCAGTTAAAATTCTAAAAACAAATTATTTAATATTTTGAAAAAAAATTACCCATGTTGAAACCATGATAATTCGACTCTGCTCTCGATTCTAAACAAACTACTTTCTAGTTTTGCGGTAATTCATTAACACGTTGTATTGGTAGATACAATCACGATACGAGCTAGACAGCGTTGCCAGACGTCCCGATTTTGGCGGGACGTCCCGATTTTTAGCCCAAAATTTAATGTCCCGCGCGGGACAGGCTTAGTCCCGCTTTTCGGGAATTACTCATCCAATTCAAAGTTAAATCTTCAGAGAATTATAATCATTAAAAGTACGTTTTTTATGGCTATCTATCAACAACCTAACCTTGTATTGTATACTTAGTTTGAAACTCAGATAATTTTATAAGTAGTAAAAACTACTGATTATTTTCGTTTTTTAGTGTTCCGTACCCAAAAGGTGAAAACGGGGCCCTATCACTAAGCCTACGTTGTTAGGGTTCTGTACCCAAAGGGTGAAAACGGGACCCTATTACTAAGCCTACGTTGTCCGTCCGTCCGTCCGTCCGTCCGTCCGTCTGTCTGTGTGTCCGTCCGTCCGTCCGTCCGTCTGTCCTACCTATTTAGGGCTGTAACTTTTGAACCGTAATAGTTAGATAGTTGAAAATTTCTCAGATTATGCGGTATT
Source organism: Agonopterix subpropinquella (assembly GCA_922987775.1). Taxonomy (NCBI): domain Eukaryota; kingdom Metazoa; phylum Arthropoda; class Insecta; order Lepidoptera; family Depressariidae; genus Agonopterix; species Agonopterix subpropinquella. The sequence continues at coordinate 15,318,095 of OV277698.1, read as the reverse complement.
ACGGCGGATTTGCTAACAAAATAAAATTGTCAAAAAGTTAAAAATTAAGGGGGGTTCTCAACAAGAAACTAGTTTTTATCAACGTTTTTTCTTCACGCTCTATCGTAAAAACGGTAATACATAAAAACGTCAAAACAAACAACAAATACTAAAAACCGGCCAAGTGTGAGTCGGTCTCGCGCTAAAGGTCCCGGACAAAAAAAGTTTTTTTTCGAAGTTAATAATGTTGTGTTCTGTGGTGGTGTGGTACGGAACCCTCGGTGCGCGAGTAGCCCGACTCGCACTTGACCGGTTTTATTTAATATGTCCCGCTTTCGACGAAAGAATCCCGCTTTTTTACTCAAAAAGTTTGTGAATCCCGCTTTGCCCGAAAAAAAAACTGGCAACGCTCTGGAGCTAGATGACAGGTACGAAATGAATCGTGTGAGCGACCGTGTCGTCTATAGAGTGCCCTAATCAAAGTCATTTGAGTTTTTAATTTCACGCATGAAAAATTAAAAACATTTGAGTAATAGCTTACTTAATAAATCACAGTATGGTTACAACGGTTCAACGTTTCACAAAGCAATGTCAAAGCTTCGAACTTTAAATGTAATTTATGTCTCGCTTACTAATAATTTAAGTAGGTAGGTACTGCAAATATACTATTTGTATTTATTTATATACTGACGATCACTTGGTTTAGGGTGCGTTTCCACTAGAGCGGATCGAAGCGTTGCATTTCACAAGTAATACTGTATTTTTAGGGATAAAGATTGACTCGAGGCTGCAATGGGGTCCACATATAGAAACCCTAGCGGGTAGGCTGAGCTCGGCAGCTTATGCAGTTCGAAAAATTAGACAGCTAACTGATATAGCTACTGCAAGACTTGTATACTTCAGCTACTTCCACAGTATCATGTCTTATGGTATTTTGCTGTGGGGCCGTGCTACAGACGTCGAGGCTATCTTTATCCTTCAAAAGCGGGCAATTCGAGCCATTTATAATCTGCGTTGTCGACTCACTACGAGATCTTTTTAAAGATATCAGTATTTTGACTTTCTACAGTCAATATATTTACGAAAATATTTTATATGTTCGGAAAAATTTGTCTCTCTTTCCCAAAAACAGTGACGTTCACAATTACAATACAAGAAATAAAAATAAATTAGTATTCCCACATTTTCGACTCAGTAAAGTCAACACATCTTTCATGGGGCACTGTATACGCTTTTATAATAAGATACCAGAGGATATTCTAAACTTACCAGACAAAAAGTTTAAGTCTCATGTTAAACAAGTCCTCTGTAAAAAAGGTTACTATAAACTCGATGATTATTTGAATGACCAAAATGTCTGGTCTTGACAATTTTACACTATGTAATGCAATATTGTATTTTAATTGTACTTTGTACATTTTGTTTTGTTTAAAAGATGTGTGTTGTAGCGTTTCTGGCCGCATCTTCTCTCAACGGAACACCTTCCAACGCGGTGGTAGAGTCAAAAAATGACGTCAAAAAGCTATCTATATGATATTATTTTGAATAAAAAATTTTGAATTTTTAATTTTGAGCGGAGATGTGTAAAGTTTTCACAATATATTTTTTTTCTCTTTATAGACGGAGATCCGACCGTAAAATTATGCACCTATTCCTTAGGCGAACGAAATGTAATTCTAGTGTATGTTTATACAGGGGTTAATTCAACGCCGCCAAGTTGCCTCAAAAAATCTTGCCGCAAGTGCCTTTTCCATTATAATTTTTGGTATAACTTTTTCCACGTGTTTGTTAGGGAAGTGAATGAGGTGCCATCGGAAGGAGACTGGTCTAAAGTACTTTAAAAACTAGGGTTGCCACCTCTCAATCTGCCGCAAGACTAGGGTTGCCAGATTCAAAAATGACATAATTAGACCTGGCAACCCTATAGTTGCGGCAGATTGAGAGGTGGCAACCCTAGTTTTTGAAGTACTTTAGACCAGTCTCCTTCCAATCGCACCTCATTCACTTCCCTAACAAACACGTGGAAAAAGTTGTACCAAAAATGTTAATGAAAAAGGCACTTGCGGCAAGATTTTTCTAGGCAACTTGGCGGCGTTGAATTAACCCCTGTATAAACATACACTAGAATTACATTTCGTTCGCCTAAGGAATAGGTGCATAATTTTACGGTCGGATCTCGGACTATTACCGCTTTGATTAATAGCTTTATGGAAATCATCTTAAAATAGTACATTTATTTGGCTATTAGAAAAAAAATAGTATAAATGTGTATTTTATGGGGTTATTGAATAAAAGTGATTTTTCTTTCATCCGGAATTCGTACGAATCTGCCCCACGAATGGGGTACTTTCATACAGCACCGGAAATTAACTTTATTTAGTACATAGAGGATGAAACTAACATTTCTTAGGTATTGTAGTACCTAGGTACCCTAATGTGACACGGGGGGCGTGGATATTTTTTGTTTGCCCAAAGGAGGGGAGGTATGATAAAAAAATGTTTGGGATCCCCTGCTCCATCACAATCATCTACAGCCGATATAGCATCAAATTTAGTCTACTCTACTTCCTTGCTCCTCGTCTTCAATTTTGTAATGTTACACCATGTTTCTGTTAAAATTAATTTATCTATCAGGAATCACCAACCATTTTTCGCGTACTAATGTGCCCTATTCCATGCTGTCCGAAGGTACCCCATGATATATAAGTTAAAAAAGTTACCTATTTTCTAGAAACGTGTAAAGCAAGAAAATATTTGTCATTAAAACACTTTGTTAAGAATATATACTTGTTATAAAGGTAATTATCATGTCAGAAATGTAATAAAAGTAGTAACAATGCGATCGTGAATTAGCATAAAATATTTAGTCACCAAGTGCAACAACATTTTGCTACCTGTCGTATTTATATATACCTGTCGTATTATGTGATATGGCGCTGCTGTTGCAGCTTACCGGTCTAACGATGCGGTCGAACAAAGGCTACGTACACGTGAAAAGACATGACCGTACTCCACTTAGTTTTTCTATAAAATCTACTGTACGTATGTGCCCCTTGTACGAATGGTGCCAATCTTCCCCTACAGTCACCAGCAGATATATCGTAGCAAATAAGGTGGTCAAATATTTCTAAGCTATTCTAATTTTCAATAATTTCTTTACTCATAACCATAACGAATCAAAAATATTACTAGAATGGATAACATTAGGAATGAGTATATTAGAGGAAGTTTGAAAGTAGCACCTGTGAATGAAAAACTGCGCGGTAATCGATTGTCGTGGTAGGTATGGACATGGTGATGAGAAGAGAGGGGTGTCATATTACAAGATGAGTATTAAATAGGAATGTGGATGGCTGCATGAAGAGAGGACGACCAAAGAAAAGATGGATGGATTGTGTGAAAGATGACATATGTAATAAAGGAGTGATGGGGTGCACGAAAGGAGCCTCCCCGAGTGACGTATCTACTGTACATTATACGTCCGGCGCACCCTGGGCAGTCAGCGAGCTCCCTACGCTGACTGGCTAATCCTTTCACAACGACGACAAACCCTAGTCCCATAAAGGAGTGTGCGCTGAAATGACGGCTAAAAGAGATGAATGGAGGAGGACCACATATTGCACCGACCCCAAGTAATGGGGTAAAGGTAGGAAGATGATGATAACCAATCAAAAATATAGGAATGCCTAGAAAATCAAATATATATACGCAGTCAGGGTGGTCATAATCAAAACATCTGAACAGTTTCGGAAAAGAACCTTACTCCGTTGTTTTACATTTTAATTTTAAATTATTGAATATTTGCTGTTTAGATATTTATGACAAAATACACGTTTAGATATAATTGGTAACATTTACTGTAAAGAATTTAATGAAAATTTGCACTGCTCAGAAATATTTGGACACCTTGTATACTACTGAAAGAAAACAAATAGTGTACACCTTTATTAACTGCACAAGTTACTTCATACAATGTCCTCACACGACTCCCCTCGCTCCCGAAATTGACCGACGACGTCAAGCATTTCCCTTCCCCGCTCCCGCGACTTCGCTTGTTAAACAAATCCTAATAACACTACGATATATCTGATGGCGACTATACACACAGATACTTACATTAATACAAAGAATAGAAAAGGCATGTTCAAAAGGTGAGCACGGCACAATTAATTTAAAAACCTAAAACCTATTTGAAAGTTTTCAAAACGAAAACAATAGCCAGAATACAGGGGTTTTAATTGGAAGCGGACCCAAGTCCAGACAGGTCCAGACACGGACAGGTCCGCCAGGAATGTTTAATCTGCGCACTCCTTTCGCACTCCGCCCTTTTAAATACCTACGAGTTGAAATTAGACAAAGTGATTATTGAAACTGAAAGACACGGGCTCCTAGATGTCTTAGACCCGCTATACATTTTGCAACTGATAGCTGCAAATTGAAGCTATTGAACCTACATTACTTTACTTTGCTGTCGCCGTGGGTCGCAGAGCGTCGCGCAAAAAACGGTCGCGCGACCCTCCGCGGCACCCGGCGACCGCAAAGCGTCGCTCGTATGTAAGAGCGCTTATACTGCGTGCTACGACAAAACACCCTAGTAATACTTAAGGGGTGCTTCAGACCAACAAACTGAACAACTTTCGCTATGGAGCCATAATCGAGAAAAATCTAAAAAATCTGCTGTCCCATACAAAACTGCAGTACCTACTGACTCGACTGAAATGTATGGGAGAGCTGTATTTTTTTAAACTATTTTCTGATGAGGAGACCATGGAGCATATTCTTTGTGACTGTGATGTCTTAGCGGCAAAACGCATGTGCCTCCACGGTGATGGATATCCAATAGGTCCATATTTGAAGGTTCACCCTTAATATATGGTCAATGAAGGAGGCAATACCATTGAGGGGAAGAAGCCTAAAGTATTGGGGCTAACACAAAAGATCCCACTGGATCGTAGTGTTGCTGGCTTGCCAGTCCCCACAACAAGATAAGATAAGATAACTATTTTCTCGATGTTAGTAGCTCCATAGTGAAAGTTGTATTTTGCAACTGATCGCTGCAAATTGAAGCTATTGAAGATACCTACCTACTTATACTATGTGCGACAACAAAACACCCTAGTAAATACTCTTAAGGGGTGCTTCAGACCAACAAACTGAACAACTTTCGCTATGGAGCCATAATCAAGAAGAAATAAAAAATCTGCTGTCCCATACAAAACTGCAGTACCTACCGACTCGACTGAAATGTATGGGACAACAGTTTATTTTTTTCTATTTTCTCGATGTCAGCTCCATAGTGTAAGTTGTTCAGTTTCTTGGTCTAAACCATTTCATTTGTGTTATTCAAACTTTAATACTAATGATTTTTTTTTTAAAGTGCAGATTTTTTGGAAATAATGGCCAGTTTCCATATTACCATACAAACACTAGACTAGAGTATGAATCAACGTGTTCTATGATGTCAATGTAAAAAACATCATTTTCTCTCGGTTTCCAGACCAATTCCAGACGAGCATTCAAAAATACCAAACATCCACGACCAAAATAAATTTTTTGATGGAATAATGTTTAGTTTTTTAATTTTTAATATAGACCGCTAGGTGTATCAAAATTTCAATGTAGACCTCGTGTTTGAACAGTGCCGCGCGGCCAGATTATTTTGATTTTGTATCTATAGGTCGATGTAAACACATCGGCCATTACTCGTACACACGGAAACCAGTGTGTACGAATAATAAAAAAATACAAAATCATATATTTGTATGTTGTATTATGTAAATATTGTTGTTTTTTTTTTTTTTTTTTTTAAATATGAAATACTAACTGTTGCCCTCGACTTCGTTTGTATTATCCGGATAAAAAGTAGTCCAGGCCATGGTCTATTTGTATACGAAATTTCATCAAAATCCGTTCAGCAGTTTTTGCGTGAAAGCGGAGCAAACACTTTTTAGCGTTTATAATATTAGTAAGATTACAAACATAATAATATCCACTTAGGGAAACAGGTTTTTTTTTTTAACTAACCGAAATTATTTCCACCTCAACTAACGCTTGTTAAAAGTTTAACAAAAAGCTATCGTAAGAAAGTTGCACAAAAGCAAAGAAAATATAATTCCGATTCGGTGAAGTAACTCGACATTTAAGTCGCCACGTGTAACGCAACAGTCCGAGCGACGCAGTAGTTTAATTAAACAACTTTAACCCTCTGCGACTGAGCTGAAATTATTGTATACATTCGACTGAGGTGGTGTCTGTCAGACGTCATTTTAAAATGTAAATATCTTATAAGTTTAAATATATATCATTTTTTTTATACTATAATTACTTTATGTGTTTTATATAGAAGCAATAAAATAAAATAAATTGTTTTATTAAAATGAAATTTCAATAGTTATAGAGAGTCTTTATTGAGATCAAAAATTTTGTCTTAAGGTAAGTAGGTATCTTAATATATTTTTTTTCTTATTTAACAAAATCAACTTTCAAAAACTTAACATTTCTTCTATTAGTCATTAACCTTATAAACTTTACGTAAAAAAATCAACGAGATCGTATGATACGTTTAGGCATAAATCAGTCTCAAAGTTACGATACTTTTTTTACTCAAATTTGCAATCTTCGCAGATTTGGGCCGAACATTGCAGACAGATTGGCTTCTTACAGGCACAGCAGGCAAATCTTGTCTGACGTTTCAATTTGCTTGGACAAATGCTGCATAATTTTCTAGGTGGAGGGCCAGGTGCAGGTGCAGGTATAGACTTGGGAGGCAAGTCTTTACCCAAAACTCTTTTAATGGTCAGTCGCAGTTCTCTTGGTAGTCGATCATTGTAGACTCGCTGCTTCAGACTAGGTAAGACTAATTCTTTTGCTAGAAATAGTATAAAGTCTCCTCTCCTCAATTTAGCTCCTTGACAACTTTCATACAAAACAAAAGCAATCTCTTCTGTTCTTCTTCTCTCTCACAAGCTTCTTCTTCTGCACATTCTTCAGGTTCACTTTCACTCTCAATTCATGATTCTTCTGGTCCCTGGACATTTTCAACTTCAAAATCAGGATCTTCGACTGAGTCATCGACGTCACTAAACTCCACGTCTTCTAACTGTTCAAGCCAGTCTTCTTTCCATTTGCTTATTATTATTTATGGGTGTTCCTTTAAAACTTCGTTTAGTAGATCTAGCCTGCCCTCCACTTGAATTCGCCATCTGTTACATACATATACATTTAATAACTGGGTATTTATTTTATTATACGTCTAAGAAACTTCAGGTAAATTTACAACTGTTACTGAGCTAACGACTGATATACACTATGAAAATATAAACATTTTTGGTAGGTGACGTCTGACAGAATCAACGCTTATTGCTGTACTACCGTCTATCCGACACCATGTGCTCGTCCCGCCACACGTGTGCACTGCGTCGCCGCGCGCGCCTGACTGTTCACTTGCTCTCACCGTTTTAGGAAGGTACTGAGCGGGACAGAACTACATCACGCCATATCGCGAAATGGCAACGTTGTATTTGGTTTGCGGTGTCTGAGAGACTACCACCTCAGTCGCAGAGGGTTAAGAAAAATAAAGTGAACATTTTTACGCGCACGAATTCACTAATGAAAGTTTTAAATGACCGACGAAAAAAAAATCTCATGACCTCGTTATTTAGAAATACAAACTTCACGCTTGCATTTCACAAATTAAGAACCCAAAAAACTGCGCTCCTATTTCTTTTAAATAAAGGTCACAATTGTAGAGCACAGTCTCAATAAGTGCAGCCGTCTGGTGGTCGCTTTATAAAAAGTTTTTTTAAACTTTTTTAAAAATCCGTACCAAAACAATGGGCAGAGAAATTCATAAAAGGGCCCAAAACCGCTGACAACAAGTCTCACAATGGGGAACGATTCGAATAATTAATCTTCGGAACGAATCGAACTTTCCATCAACTTCTGAAATGTGGCAAACTTAATTGTCATAATGTTCTAAAAAGAAGAAATTGTTCGACGAATTATGAATTCTCTCACAAGATAGCTGAATTGATAAAAAGGTGTAGAATTTAATGCGTTAAATATTAAATATGGTGCTTCAGACTTTCAGACTATCAAATTGCGAACAACTGTCGAAATCACAAACAAAAATTTTGATATGCCACAGATAGCCCAGTCGTTTTACGGTTTGAGCCGGGACTAATTACTAATTGCATTTTTTTTTCGCTATACCTAATATTGAAGAGCCAATTTGAGCTTAAGAATGTACCAAAATTAAAAAAAAATACGTCAGTAACAGTTCCAATTTCAAAATATAGATATTATATCGTTCTAAAAAAAGCTGATGATGAATTTTTTTTGCACATATTTAAGGCTTTACCATCATACATATTTCAAACATAATGTAAATATTTTTGTCTACTTAGAAAGTTTTGAAAAATACATTCGTATTTTCTAATAAATACCTAGTTTTTTAAATTTTATTGCCTATTTTATTGATCAAAAATAATGTATATTGTTAAATCTAATTCAAATGAGTGCATTGGCATTAATATTATTAATTTGAAAGCCTTCTGGGACACACAATTTTGATTTCTATGTTGCGTAGCAAATTTGTTTTAATTTGGTTTAGGATAGTATTTTTGTCACTAAATGGTGCCAGTTACAGTTTAAAAGTCCAATTAATAATTACTCCCTACCCCGCCTAACAAAACTCCGTAAAATGACTGGCCTAAGAAGAAAAATCAAAGACTTCTCGGCCCAAATGTATGAAACAGTTAAATTTGCTTAGTTTGATTGTCTGAAGCACCGTTTCATGTACAGGGTGTAACAAAACACCCTAGTAATACTTAAGGGGGTGCTTCAAACCATCAAACTGAACAACTTTCACTATGGAGCCAACTTCGAAATCGCGAAATATAAATCAGCTGTTTCGTACCTACGCATAAGAATTTCTTCTTTAGCGTACGCAGGTTACCTCACGATGTTTTCCCTCACCGTTTGAAAGTAGTATTCCGTACCTCGATAAGTTATTTGAATTAGGTAATCTGCAAACCACCAAAAAGGATCAACCCGAACAGAGATAATTCCAAAACAATAAGAATCTAACATAAATATCTACTCCTGGAATTAAATCACAACTAATCTTACCTTAATACGTTCCGCATATCGAAACGAATTACCAAGGGAAAAAATTTACATACAGGACGGGCGAGTTTTTCGTCCGAAATATAAGTTACCCAATTTGTTATGTTAAGGCTTACGGAACCCTCCATCAGGGTACCCTTGTCCAGCGAACAGATTGAGCCTACGGGAGTTGCTATGGATCAAACTAAAACATACAATCTCTGAGTTGAAGAGCCGCAATTTGTTTATTCGGTTAGAGTCACTGTTCTTAAGGGCTAGCATGCCATGCACGAGAAAGCGACAAAAAGTCAAAACCGTCATGCGCACTCGGTTTCGCAAACGTAAAGCGACATAGATTGAGGGCTAGAGGCACGTCTCAATTATTGTTCGTTTTCTCGGGGTGGCATGCGGTGTTTTTTATGTTCTTACCTGTTATAAATACATTTCAGGACTCACCATTGAACTTCACACCCATTTAGATCTCACTTCTTTTGCCGTTGAAGTCAACAACCAAGGCATTGAACTTTGCTCTCATTTCACATTTATGTTTTTAATGGGTAGTTTTAACATTAGACTTAATCTGCATACAAAATAGCATGAACCATTATCACACAACCGATTTTTGAGCGTAGTCGTTGCAACTGCACCGTCACGATACTGTATCGATAACGTTCGTTCGTTAAAATAGCTTGTGTGATATGACTGTAATTCTTTAAAAAATACCTCCTAAGACATCAAAAACTCACTAGATCTAGGGAAAAAGTCTGAAAGCGGCAACACTGAATTCCGAATCAGGTTAAGGCCTTATCCGGCTTTGAATAGCACCAACCCAGTCGGGTGTCGTAAGAGACAAATTCCTTCAGGCGTCTTCTCATATTTGACGCTCAAACCATGTGGCTGCCGGTTATAAATAATAAATAAATAAATATCTTGGACAATGTCACACAAATTATCTAGTCACATTTAAAGTACCAGAATCTAGCCTGGACTTGTATTATGATGACTAGACAACGATATAGAATACATATATAAATACAAACATCCATGACTCGGGAACAAATATTCATATTCATCATACAAATATTTGTCCCTTACGGGATTCGAACCCGCGACCCTCAGCACAGCCGGCAGGTTCACTACCGACTGTGCTACCGGGCCGTCAAATATATATATATTATCGGTTATAGCCACTACATCTGGATCCACCTCTGATGGTAACGGTTTACCGTTCCATAAGACATAGGAAGGTAAGGACGAGAGAGTGCATCTGTCCTTAGCGCGTACACTTATCTTCAAGATAATTATCGTACCTGACTGCTTTTTCTAAAGATTAGCAGCCACCTTAAATCTCCTGTTTAAGAGGGCTTTCTTTATAATTTATAAATTTATCATCTTTTAATTTATCTAATGTAGGCTTTCTTTATTGATAAATCTTTTTTAATGTGATGAGGGCGCCACTGGACTGTGATAGCCCTCGCGTTTTTCCCCAGTTACAGGCTGAATCACCTGATTGTCTGAAAAGCAAAAATATTCCATGCTTTGGATGGCAAGAGGGGGTCGCCAAAATAACTCATCATGGAAAAAGTTAAAAATAACTAAACTTTATTTTCGTAGCTCTACGGCCAACCCTCATAGCGGTAGTTGAAATCCTACTGACCTATCCCTCATATGTAGCAGAGGCCTAAGGGAATACCTGTTTTGCGTTTTCTCCACCTCAGCTTTTATCGATTCCTTTCTTTTTATAAAGGCCATACATCTTATATATACATTTTGTCGACTACAAGTCTGCTAACTAAACCAAATGTTGTATTCTATAAGCTGACTACGACTTAAAACAAAATATTGTATTCTATAAGCCGACTTAAAGGTAATTCTAGAGTCACCAACATTAAGGCACGTTTTTGTAAGTTTAATTTCAAACTCCCGTTATATCAAATTCCATACATTTCCGATCCTACTTAGTTAGTGCTTATGAAAGAGCATCTAGTATGTACTACATAACTAAACTTAATTAGAGAACAAAAAATAAGGTAGGTACCTATTAAGAAATAGTTGTTGATTTTGTTGAACAAATTAAATAAACAAGTTATACTGTCGCATTACGCAAAAGGGTGTCCTATTAACACGAGTAACTACCTCTCTTGATTCCAATTTCGCTCTCTGTACAAACATTAGGCCCTTTTCGGAGACATTTACATGAATTTTACGAGGGCTAAAAAGTCGAGTATATACGTCTGGACCTAATTTTATTTGTCTCCAACTAATGGGTCGGGTATATCGCGTGAGTTTGTGTCCTTTTGACACGTCGACGTCTGTCTCGCGTGGTGGTAAATCTGAAATTATGTTTGAATTTGTTTGTTACTCAATTGGCAGATTTGGACCCAGCCATTTTTTACGAAAACTAGAAGCCATTCAGGACGGTGGTCATAATTATTATAAACAGAAAAAATAAAGGCATTTTTTTAAAAAACTTCCACATCTCCAGTAGTCCGTAATCAAAAGAAGAAATTACTAGTAAAATAGACAAATCGTCCAAAAAGCAGTAGCAAAACGCAACCACGACAGCTATTTTCATCTAATATTATCACTGAGGTATTTTTGGTCGTTACGGAACGTATTTGTCTTGGTTGAACTGATAGTGTGTATGATTTCGTTTTCTTCCATTATCATAATATGGTACGGTTATTGTGAATTTTCATTTAAATAAACACAATGAATGCGTAGAAGATTGGGTGGACTATCTAATAATAAGAAAGATTATGAGTTTCAGACACTTGATACAAAAGGTATCATAAGGAGAAATACCTTTCCCCCAACTTCTACAGATTACAACCAATTTACTTTTTTGTTAGTATTTTTTCACTCTACACGTATTACTAAGTTTCATTCATGTATGGGACCTCTATGTCTGGGTCTCAAATTATATGGCCTTCCGCCAAACTTCTTTGTATAAATATCACCTGTCTTCTCTTTTTCACTCTATGCTGGAAAAAGAAACGGCATAAATGTCAAATTCTGACTGGCCAGTTATTTTAACTTTACTTGGAGTTTACAGGTTGTCGAATGACGTCACTCGTTTTAATAAAATATATCTTTATTTTATTAAAAACTAGCTGACCCGGCGAACTTCGTACGGGTTATCATAATGTTCAGAAGGTCCCATTACTAAGTCTCTTGATCCAGACGAAATCGCGAAAAAAAAGTGGTAGTTCCATAAAAGACGTCAATTACTCTGGACCCAAATGTATGGAATAGCAGATTTTGTTTTCGCGATTTCAATGGATCCCACAGTGAAAGTTGTTCAGTTTGATGTAGGTTTGATGGTCCGAAATTTCGGACCATAAAACTTCATTAAATACTAAACACGTTGACGGCACACGGTTTTGAATGTTAGACTATGACTATTCCTTTAATACCTAAGTATGCCATTAAAAAAATCACCTCCACGCATTTTTTTTAACCCTGTATCTATACAGGATTTGAAATGCGTTACATATTAAAGGGGGTATAAATACCCCCTTTAATATGTAGCATAGTCATAGTCTAACATTCAAAACCGTGTGATGTGGTCAACATGTTCAGTATTTAATGAAATACCTTGGAAATACCTCATAAATCCGTTTGACTGGCTAACGTGACGTAAATGATTTAAAACATTCCTAGAGCATGTCGAAACGCGGTAAATTGCAAGTTGTCGTAGAGCATTAATTAGTATCCGTCAACGGGTCCCTTTGGCCTGGCTGACTACAGGGACAGATGTGGGTCGAAATTAATCAAGGTCGGGGTCGACACATTAGCGGAGTTCCAATGGCTTCAACCCTGAACCTAGAGGGCTATGAGAAACGCGTCATGCTACTTAGGATCTTCTTGCTTTTTCTGTTTTTTCGGGAATTATCGTAGTATCTTCTCTTCCCAAATACGGCAGTGTGTAGGTAATGCCCAAAAATGTTGATACTGTATATACAATGTTCTTGGTACTGCCAGAGATGACATAAGGAACTGAGACGTGGTCACTTACTCAAGGCCTCATAAAAAAGGCTGAAAGTCACCCAAAAGGCAATGGAGAGGGCTAAGCTCGGAGTTTCCCTGGAAGATAGAATATAAATGAAGAGATTCACAGAAGAACCAGAGTAGCTGACATCGCCCAAAGAATTGCCCAAGTGATAATGGGCACATTGTTCGCAGATCCGATAGCCAACTGGGCTGAAGAGTTCTCAAGTGCCGACCGCATACCGAAAGCGGCCTAGACTAAGCGTGCATGGGTGCGTACTACGTAGGTCTCCCACAAGGTGCACCGACTTAAGAAGGCGACGGGAACCCGCTGGATGAGGACAGTGCAGAACCGGTCGTTGTGGCGAGGTCTATCGTCTGATATGATGATGACCTGTGTTTCTAAAGAAGTGCTACAAAGAGACAACCTTCTTGCTGAATTTCTAACTCTTATTTCGAAAGGAAATTCGGATTTATTTAGTGTAGCGGCAGATGGAGCAAAGTCTTGACCGAGTGCTGGCCGAAATCAGGCAAGACCGAAGAAGAAGTGATCCAGCAGCCAGGCGGTTGCGTAAAGATATTGTGAAGACGGCTGGCAAGACATGGATGCGACTAGTAGAAGACAGGAATGAGTCGCATAATGAGGAGGAGACTTAATTTTTTTATATATTACCCTACAGTGGGTGAACAAAAGCAGATGATGATGATCCAATCAACGAATGATTGGATCATAATTGTACTGTCAGTTTAAAATAACAATGTGCATGACCTCGCCTGCAAATGTGACGTCACTCAATCGCACGAACTTCACTCGAATCATTCAAATGATTATTTCCTTTACATAGAGTCTATATTCCTTTACAACCGAGTGAAGTTATCGAACGGCCCTTCAAGGTCATGCACATTGTTATTTTAAACTGATAGTAGTCATAAACACTTGTAGACATAAATAATTCAAATATTTATCTATTTTGTCCTATCATTTCTGTCATTGTGTCGCTTTTTATCCCGAGTCGCGCGCAAGTAGCGAAATCATGCTAGAGGGAGCATGATTTTGCTACTTGCGCGCGACTCGGTTTTTCTCCATACTAAAAGTCGCGGTAAGCGCGGGTTTCGCTCTCCGAAAAGCGCGGGAACAGGTTATTTTGTATGCAGCGAAGGCGCGTCGCGCGCGTGTAGAGAAATCATACTAGAGATGCATGTTTAAAAACCAAGCATTTTTTTAATAGCACGATTGACAAAAATGATATTTTTTTCACCAAAGCCAACCATAATAGACCTCACAATAGACCAACAATTTTATGTCTTTTACCGGATGTTCGCTAGTCTCGCGGCCCCGTGTCTTAAGACAGTCTTACACAAGTTAATGTGAGCGAAGGCCTCCTTAACAAGAATAGAACGTTGTTAGAAACATCCAGCGTGTTTATACTGATACTTGCTACTCTGACAGCTCGGCTAATTGGGGTAAAGGGCGGGCCTCACGAGTAAGTTCCCTTTCGATTTGTCTCACTGAGTTACGATGAAGATTATACGATCAAGAAGGTAAAAGTATACTTTTGCTTAAGAGGGTACCGAGCTTGTTGTGTTGCCCTTGAGAGCTTTGCCTTTTATTTAGAAATGAAATAAAATACGATTGATCGTATTTTTTTAATTTCTAAGCAATGAAACAACATTTACGTTTTACGATTAATATTATGTTTTATGCTTGTAGCTATTATCGTTAAAACCGCCAAAAGTGGCCACATTAACAAATCCGCAGTGACCATATAAATTGAAAATCAGCAATGACTACAATGTGTGATATTCTTGTTTTTTGGAATATTTCATAAATTTTTTTAGAAATAAAAAAATACGTTTTTGGGCACCGGCAGCACAATAGTCTAGGTGCCCCCTTAATATGTGGAATCAGAATTTTTAAACGCGTGTCTATCGATGTGGGATATAGTAACAGAAATGCATTATCTACTTAAACATAAAACTACTACTAATTATTTACGTGTTAATAGATTAGAGGC
Organism: Agonopterix subpropinquella; assembly: GCA_922987775.1. NCBI lineage: Eukaryota > Metazoa > Arthropoda > Insecta > Lepidoptera > Depressariidae > Agonopterix > Agonopterix subpropinquella. The sequence continues at coordinate 15,303,006 of OV277698.1, read as the reverse complement.
CTATGTTTTACTTACCCAAAGAGATTTAACATAATACTACTTAAATATTGAATGTCTTTTACCACTTCTGAATTAAGCATTAATTAACTTATCTGACCGTTTAACATTATCTTTTTTATGATATAATTATGTCAAATGATCAGTCAGATAAGCTTTCAAGAACTTATCCGGAACATAGTCTCTGATCCGGAAAAAGTGAAACTTTTTTCATTGGCAGTAGTAGCCGTCAGTTTGACAGTCAAAAGCTAGACAGCCAGCTCGCAGCGCCGCGGGTAGTCTCGGGCGATCACAGGCAGCTTCGGGCAGTCGCGGGCAGCTTCGGGCGGTCGCGGGCAGCTTCAGGTGGTCGCTGCTGTAAATTTTTGACATTTGAAATGTCTTTTCGTTCGCTCCAGTATAGGCTCCGATTTCGATCCCCTTATATCTCGGAGAGTTCTGAAGATATGATATTCAAAAAAGACTCAAAAAGACGTGTATTCACAAGAGCTGTAAGGTGCAAAAAGAATAATTCGAGAAAGTCAAAAATTAAAAAAGTTATGGCCGAAATAGACAAAAAAAAACATTTTTCCGAAATTTTGACTTTGGCGCTCGATATTTTGGAAACGAAGAATGATATCAAAAATTTGAGGGAAACTCCTCTGGCCAATTTTATGAGCTGTTGAGTCTAAAACCAAGACGAACGGGTTAAGTGATTGCCCTGTCGAGAGGCGATGATGGCGATGTGACTACCGCTTCTCGAGTTAACTACGGATTTGTCTTGTAATAATTTTCTTGTACTTTGAACATTATTATATCCTGCTTATTAATCGAAAAATTTAGTATGTACTTATGATTACTTATTTTATTTAATACTTATGCGCCACGGCTACAATTATTCACACTTCGATACGCGTGTGAATTTTTTTCAAGGTGTAGTAGGCTATTAGGTACTTGGTAGTACTTTAGCAATGTTAAAATGCTGCGCAACTAGGGCCCACCACACTCATACGGAATTGCAATCCGGAATTCCGAATCAGGATTGTGATTTTGTATAGGATTTGACAGCTGCGCAATTCCGAACGCAATTGTTCAGGGGAAAAATCCATACGAAATCGTAATCCTGATTCAGGATTCCGGATTGCAATTCCGTATGTGTGTGGTGGGTCTTAAACTGCGCTGCCGACCTCTGCCACTTTGGTGTGAATTTGAACCTGAATTACATCTTGCAACGCAATACGGACTAAATGCGAACCTTGTTTAACACACCAACGTAGATGATGGTCATATCCTCATAGCACGGGAACATGTCGATCGGTAATAGAGAGCCACTTCGCAATATTTCTTTTAAAGTGTTTAAAGAACACGAGCAGGTCAAGCGGCACAGTGGCGAGTTGCCGAATGCGCCCGGAGCGCGATTTTTGAATCTCATTCGGTGAGTTCAGCATTTGAAAATGTCAAAATTACTGTGGAGATACGCATCTTTCTACTGCTGATTTGACTTTCAAAAATCGCACTCCTGAAGTATGATTTTCGAAAGTCAAATCAGCAGTAGAACGACTTTTTTTCGTTTTCAACTGCTGAACTCAGCGAATGAGATTCAAAAATCACACTCCTGCACGGCTAACATACCACCTACGTGAAAGCGCCAAAATGAAAAAACTTCATGAGCGCTCTTTTTGCCATATACGTAAAATAACAGATGGAGACAAATATTGATTTTTATCGTTTTATCGACGGTCGCTTGCAAGGCTTGCTGTTTTGTTTACAGTTTACACATTGATATACAATTTGAATTTGAATTTGAATTTTGAATTTGAATTTGAATTTGAATTTGAATTTGAATTTGAATTTGAACCACATTGGCTTTCACAAAAATGTTCGCTATTGAAATATTTGGTTCTATTCCTTTCATTGACAAAAAAGTTTATTTTTTATTTTTGATAAATTTTTAGAAATGCTGTCAGTGCCTACAATCTACCTTGAAAACGGAATCGATCAAGGGGACAAACAGAGCGATGACAGTCAATGTCACCATAGAAATTTTCCCTAATCCACGAACCTAAACATATTGTGTCCGTCAATAAACGTTACACGCTACATCCCTTTCGTCGGTACCCTACATTATTTTATTGCCCAACCTATATATGGCTAATAAAGAGTAGAAATGGCATTCAAAGGTTCGCGACTATCGTAATCAGATCAGAACACGGAAGTGCAACAATTTATTAAAATAAAATAAAGTGTGGGGCGTCATCGTGTGTCTATACAACGTGTTAAAGGATTAACGCAAAACTAGAAAGTGGTTTGTTTAAAATCGAGAGCAGAATAGAATTACCTATCATGGTTTCAACATAGTTTTTTTTTTTTCAAAACATAAATAATAAGTAATTTTTTTGTAAAACCACCGCACGGACACACTCACCCTACTTACTACCAAAACAAGATTATTAAAATGTATCCACGAGTACGTTAGCGCTTTCATTCATGAAATGATAACAATTCATTTTTGCCTCAAAACTTAAAATGCGAATAACTTAAAATTTTTACTATCGAAATAATGAAATTATTGTTTCAATCTAATTATTTTGTTATAAATCAGTTGGGGTGTATGAGGTTTTGCGCTAATTCATAAACACGTTGTATATCTACTGTAACGTCACGACTCTTTCCCCGAGGGTTAGGCAGAGACTAAGGCACGCCTTTTGCTACGATCGAACCTTCACACGTCTTTCACCTCGTTCACATCTCTTCATACGTGCCCGCCGGATTCGAGTACGACGCGACGTAACCTATTTGATCAGAGTAGGTACGTCTTACGAGGCCGAGGACAAATTAGCACAATATAAAAATCTCTTTCGTACATCTACTGTCATGTCATCCATACACTCCACATCTTTTTAAACAAAGGTAAAATTTTTGCTCATTTCCCTTGGGAAAGTTCGGTATCATCCATACTATCCGTATCCAACTGTCTACCCCAACACCTTGTATGTTTTCGATATATTTTTTTCATTCTATAGCATAAATAATTAGTATATGCGAGTATCTCTCGATTCTCATCATCAAATTATTCTGGATCGGAATTTTTAATGAATATTCATTTGGTGCTATCTGTTCAAATAATCTTCCGCTATGGCACTTCTACAATTTCGTCCCTTCGTCTGTGGTCCGTCCCTTGACGGAAGGAGCCTTGCCGACACGAATTGATCGAATTGACAGGTGATAGGTCTGGGACTAAACAAAAAGAAATATATTTCCTGTTTTGGTACCAAGCAATGGCATTTCAGGACGTGTTTGAATTTTGTGGATGTAATAAAGTTACAGCTAGGATTGTGACCTTTCAGATTGACGTGTTTCTCTGAATGAACGAAAACCCTCAAAGCTGTTTGAATAATTCAGAAATTCCATTACACAGTGATATTGACGATTTGACGCCCTACATCTAGAAACTTTACTTCATAAGCTTTATAAGCTTATGAAGTAAAGTTTCTAGATTGGAAAGAAATTAATCTTAATTTCTCTAATATAAAACTTAGCTAACATAATTAAATGGTAGCTTCGAAGGAGCATTCAATTATTTTCCATAAAAGTAGTAATCTTACTAATGAACTGAAGATGCACTCGACTCTACAAATATTTGTCTACACTTCCGGACACGTTATGACGGCGCGGTGGTGCGGACTATAGTATACGCAAAATGACATTATGCAAGCAAAATAAGACACGATGACACATTTTACCTACGTATAATTACACACGTATAATGAGATGACTCATACGCATAATAACACAATACAACATGTTACAAAATGAACGCAACACTTGAAAGCCGTTTGTTCGCAGAAGCGATAAGTGAAGAAACTTTTGACATTAAGTACTAACTTTTCGGAAATCAAAATGTAAATTTTAAAGCTTGTACTACAAACTTGATCGAATCATTATATGTGTAGCAGAAAAGCAATAGCAGCTATATTTCCAGACACAATGGATTTTCCATTGTGTCTGGAAATATAGCTGCTTTTGCTTTTACACCCGTCATATGTTGATTGTTATAGATTCTGGAATTCTTATACGTAATTAATTATGCATGACGACTGCATTCAACAGATGCGCTGACCACCAACGACTTACTGCCTTTCACTTGCTACTGGTCCGCTCCGGTTAGGTATCCTTCTCGCTTTGTTTCGGAGTCTTATTTCAGGAAAACAAAAATGTGGTTATTGAAAAAAATTATTTCTATCGATATCGTTAGTAAAGTAAAATTATTGCAAACGTAACAAATGTTAACGATAATTTGAACGATTGAAACACGCTCGTCGAATTAGAACTTCCTTCAGACTTGGGGAATTGTGTACTAAGTATCTACATACTGGCCTAAAAATTCAAACAAAAAAAGTTTAGTACTTATTTAACAAAAAATTACTTTACTTTTTTTAAATGTGGGTCAAAAAGCGAACCTCTTTTTTTAAGTCGAATAAAAATCAACTAAAATGTACCTTACCTACAAATCTTCTTATCGTGTGGGCAAGCCGCAAGCAATCTGGTGTCAGAGTTTCTCAGACCGCCTTACGGCCTCTGACCTACTAATGAAATAACAGAACTTCACTAAAATGTTCTCCAAAAAATAAAACTAGAAAAGAAACTAAGCTCTCCGCAAAACTTTCTAAGGTAAGGCGAGTAGGTATTCAATTAAAATTCCCCGCATTCGTTTCCCGAATACCTTTTCCCACCTTTTTCTTCCACACGGAGATTTAATATACATTCAGTTGTACACTTTCGCGTGCTCGCCAGTGCAGCTTATAATACTTTGAGTCAATAAATTAAAGAGCACAGCGGCGTCCGCTAAGACATTTTAAGTGCACTTTAAATGCATGCAAATCGACGAAGCCGGCGATGTTCTTTGTGCATCGACTGCAAAGCATTAGGTATTCATTCTGCAATGCACGTTATTTAAACGAGAGTTAACATTCAACTTCGATGTTTTACTTTGGAACACACACACACACTAAGCAAGCCGTAGCGACACTTAGGTCCGTATTAATAAACGAGACTCGACTCTTATTGGCTAATCTTAACTAACGTCAAATGCATACTTAAACACTATCTTAAGGCTGCCTGTCCATTGACGCTAGCTGGCTGGCGGAGCGGAGTAGCGAGGAAAATATTAACCAATTAGGAGCTCGGCCTAGTCTCGGCCGAGATTTTATGCAATCTTGATTGGTTAATAAAACTCCGCTTCCCCGCTCCGCCAGCCAGCTCGCGTCAATGGACAGGCACCCTAAGGGTTGAGCCTCATTTGGCAGCACAAAATCGAATTTTTTCACTGTCTATCCTTTTCTGTCGCTCAGGAATTTCATTGGCTAAAGCGAGAAAGGTCGAAGCACTGCCGGTGCGGCCGCGTGCTGCTGCTGTCTATAATAAAAGTTGTTCAGTTTGATGGTTTGAAGCACCCCTAAGTAAGTGTCTGTACATTGAAGATATTTACAAAAAAAAATTATGACTTGGTTTTTACCTGTCCCTGATTCCAAATCACCAATTTTTGGATTTTTCGTCTGTCTGTTTATTTGTTTGTTTGTTTGGGTGTTTGTTTGTTCGAGTATCACGCAAAAACTACTGAACCGATTTTGATGAAACTTTTTTGTTTGATAGCTTATCATCTGAATTAAAATCTGTTATATAATTAATGCGGACGAAGTCGCGGGTAAAAGCTCGTAAGTTATAAATTCGTGTGCAAGTGTCAGGATATAACAGGGCCAGAGTTTGAGAAGCTACACCACATTCATATTCGAGATCAGAATCGTCGATGAAATCCCACCTGGTCAGAATATCGGCTCCGGTCGGTTTGAGTTCAGGGTCTGATAGCGTAGGCACATCCTCCAAATGATTAAAGAACTACCTTACGTAGGGTTGTTACTTACCTTCAGCTTGGTTATTGTTTGTAGGTACTCATTGAGACTGAGTTGGCAATTACATTTCGACATTCGTTTTCATTATTTAGTTGTGTTCCATAATGTGGTCACAACCCTTGTTGTTTAATCAGAGAAATGATTAATTTAATGAAGTCTTAATTTCGAGTATATTTCTGAAATTATCTCAAACATTTAATTTATTTATTATAATTTATATTTTATATTTATCAACAGAACCAACTATAAAATTTGAGAAAAAACTTTCTCGCAGCGTTGTGTTACCGTCTGCATCAAAAAGGAACGAAATATTCTTCAAGATTCCTTTCAAAGTTTCCTAGGATGTTCCTATTTCTTGAACAACATCTCGCTTCAAACACAAACGTTCTACAAGAAACTTTAGAAATGTCGACAAATATTACGTAAGTCAGACACTCCCTGAGGTGTCGTTTCTATGTGACAAATTCTCGACGAAAACCCGGGATTATTTTAAGGGGACTGAGGGGAGAAGAAGGGAGGGGAGATCCATCAATCAGTCGGATATCGGCATGTCCCAGATGTAGTTTCTTATCTAGCTTTTGGTGGACTCCCCCGTTTTGGAGTGGCAATAATTGATTGTTTTTAGTCTGATGTACGGATTTGTCGTCGAACTTTGACATTTGTGTGGGACGTTTCAGTATTGAAGCGGAGTTTTAGAACCTACATACCTACTGAAGATGTTCGAATACAGAGTTTATTTCATTGATAGCTTATACAGGGTGAAATTGATATCATTCGCATCCTTTTAAACTAAGTGTCTACCCATCAATCTAAACAACTTCTGCTATGGAAGCAAACCGAACGTGGTACAAAAAAATCTGATGTTGCATACATTTGAATAGAGTAAGCGTTGCAGTTTAGTATGAAACAGCAGATTTTTTTTTTTTGCTACGATCGGTTTGCTCCCATAGTTAAAGTGGTTTTGATCCACCAGGGTAGACTCTTAGTTTAAAATAAAAGGATGCCAATGACTCATGTTTTTCTCTGCCAATGATATGTATACAGGGTGCATTACGTACTTTAGGGGGCTCTTCAGACCGTCAAACTGAACAACTTTCTCTATGGAACAAAATATGTCGAAATCACCAAAGAAATCAGTTGTTCCCCATACAAAACTGCAATTCGACTCGACCCAAATGTCAGCAGATTTTTGTTTCGCTATTTAGGTGTTCGCTCTATAGAGAAAATTGTCCAATTCGGTCGGTCTGATCATTCTTTTAAAAACCCGTCAGCATATTAAGTTGAATCTTGAATCATATTTTGTCTAGTGCGTGCGGTGCGTGTATATTTGCATGCAATCCGATAATTCCTATACTTAGCAGCGAGTTATTAAGTAATCTCTTTAATTAGAGTCGCGGTGCGTCTCAGTAAATTCGTTCACGCATTTCCAATGAATAAAACGCATCGACTAAGAGTGACAGAGCGGCTTCTGCTTAAGCCAATTTTCATTCGGGTTTGATCCGAAAAAAAAAAGGATTTTTCGAAAATCGACTCCTACTTAATTATATAAAGGAGTAATCCACGTGGATGAAGTCTCGGGCAACTGTTCGTGTATAAACCTTCCGGAAGAAACTATCTAAATGATAGTAAAATCTATTGCGTAGTTTAAAAAACTAAGCGCACAAACGGTCAGGCGTAGCGACATTGTTTTTTCATTTTTTGAGATAGAGATTAACGTAGCATTCAGAAAAATCTTCATAACACGTTGAAGAGAAACAAATGAAAAAATTTTGCGAGAACAAAGAGGGCGTGAAATTTTAAAATTTCTCAAATACACGGGGTGGGCGGCAAACGAGACGCTTAATCAAAAATAACGCGGCAGCAAAATTCAATAAAAGCGACTCATAAAACACGCCATAATGAAAAATATTAAATTCCAGAGACAAAAAATATATTTTATTCGTCGCGTGCGCGGCGCGGGGAGGGAACATAAATACTTTAATTTAAAAAAGCGCGAAAACTTCCGAGTGAAATAATAACATGGGTGAGGTGCCATTGCCACGTTTACTTCGTATCGTGTTTACTTGGAAAACATTTTGGTGGTATAACTTTAATTCGTTTGAAAAGTAGCCAAGTAATTGAATTGAAAGAGCACAACATGGCTTTAACATGTTACATGCATACATAAACTCACGACCATAATCCCTTTCAGGGTGGTCAAAACCTTTGTTACATCTACCAACCATCTTCTTAAGGTTTCAGTTGTAGTAAGGCTCGCCTTTAACATAGGTATTGAAGGTTTTAGGATGTCATGGCATATCATGTGTTCATAGATAGCTAGCCTTTCGCCCACAAAAACAATGCATAAGAATTTCCGAAACTTTTATTTGCTACGCTATAATGGTAACATAGCATTTTTTTCACTTCAGTGTATTCAAATCTGTGATAGCAACATCACATTTATCTTAATACTACCATGTTTGCATAAAACAGTTCCGAAAGAAATCTCATATTTTGACAATGGCTAGTTCCCCAGAAACGTCGGACAACCTGGAATGGTCCCACCAAATGACCTTGTTTTCAGAATTGTCACAAAACAATTAAAATTTCACGCGTCATATTATCTCAAAGGTGACAAACGAATGACATAATAGCACAGAGTACTATAATTACTACAAACGATAGTCTAGACCCGAGTCAAAAATTCAGGGTATAAATACTGAATCCAGACCAGCGTTCGTACATGGGGTCTTAACCCTTTGATTAATATAGAGATGGGCAGGGGCACCAACAATTGTAATATTACTATAGACCACGCTATAAATAATATGCTCAATTATGTTTTTGAAATCCCTCATTCTTATAATCCAATAAGAAAAGAAAAAAACCTAAAACAGCTTAACTGAAATTATGAAATACAGGACTCCCCCTTACTCAAATTCAATATGGCAACAAAACTAATTTGGGTCTTAACTGGATTATCATTTCAATAGGGTTAAAGTAAAGCAATATAGGAAGGCTTTTGAAGCTCTAAAATATGGCCAAAAGGGATGTTACTCGCTAAACGGCGGCCTTTGGGGCAATGAACATAAATAATTTAATTTTCCTGAGCGCAGCCAGCTCCTAAATAGCCGGCCTTCGGATTTTTATGTGCCAAAAACAAATAAATACTAATTTTTTCGACGATCCACTAAAGATTCATTACTATTTGAACTTTTTTACTTCTGGAAACGTTCAAATCACTCTTTACTACCGTAGTCCACACTGGTATTGCGTCGGTGGAGTTTGGCCCGCTCCATCTCACTCTCATCGTAATTTGTTAGAGGAGCTCTATGTACTTCAATGGGCCATAAACTGATAACTGATAATTAAACAAGAAATAGAATCTATTTTTAGTAGATCTGTGGACTAATCAAACCACAGAAACTCAAATTAGATTTTTTTATTCAAATTAATATCACATAAAAAAGTGTTAAATAAATAAATTGTCAAGACCAGACATTTTGGTCATTCATATAAGAATGAGACCTAATCAACTGGTAAATATACCATTTTTAGCCTTCATTTCTTACCTTTTTAAGAGCCAATCAGACAACAACATTCATATGTATAGCGACCATAATACACGAAAAGAACGAAGGTCATAGCATATTTTGGGTTCTTATTGTATATTTTTGGGAAAAAGACGACATCTGGCAAGCGGTCGCGCATTTTAAACAATTACACCCGTAGTCCGACACGGAAATAAAATCTTTGGTGCTAGTTGTAGTAAAACACTTGTTTTGTTTGGAACTCCGAATACTTTCCTGGATTTAATAGCACTAATGTAGCATTTAAGAGCATCACACACTTTGAATTATCTTATTTTTGAAGATTTTTTTTTATTAGCCTATTTCTTCCCAGTGCTGGGCAAAGGCCTCTCCCCTGCTCTTCCACTCGTTCCTGTTTTGGGCAGTCTCTCCGTGGTTGTCAAATTTTTCCAGGTCATCACGCCACCTTTTCCTGGGTCGACCTGGACGCCGACGACCGTTTTCGGGGATCCAGGGCATGATGATTTTTGCCCATCTCTCAGGATGCATCCGACAGACATGACCGGCCCACTCCCATTTAAGTTTGGCGCTTTTCTCTCCGACGCGACGTCGGCTATTTGAGTTTTGGAGCGCAACGGGTATTTCTGACCCGGTCGGTTCGTTTAACACCTAGAATGCTGCGCTCCATTGCTCTCTGACAATCCTTAAGCTTGGACTTTTGGGCCTCAGTGAGTGACCACGTTTGAGCTCCGTAAGTTAGGATGGGCAGGATACACATGTCGATGATTTTCAAAGATACGATAATATTTTAAATATTTAAAAATAAATTCTGACACAGCCACGCCTCAATGGCATTACGTTTTTGGCCTTTTCCATCTTTGCTAACTAATCCCAATGGAGGTTTTGTTAACAGAGAATAGATTAAAATAACTGGCCAAGTGCGTGTCGGACCACGCGCAGAATAGGGTTCCGTAGTTGCCCGACACAATATAATAGGACTTAGAAGGAGGCTTTTTGCTTTATACTACGGTTTAACGGCTAATAAAGTATAAAAAGTACATTTTATAAGTTGATCGACTATTACTCGTAAACGTGTAAAACCTACTTAGCGGTGATAATTTTCCTTTTAAATCCGTTATAATATGCTATTGCCGTGAATTTTTTTACATCTCCAACTACAACCGTTTAGCCGGGAGAGGGGGGGGGGACACTTGACTCTAACCAAAATTTTCGCTTTAAAGCTTAATATCTCGCTAACGGATCCCTAAATCGAAAAATGGATTCCCAAACCCATAACATTTTTAAAAGACCTATCCAACGATACCCCACAACACGGGATAAATGAGAAAAAAAAATTTCATCCCCACTTCGCGTGTAGGGGAGGTACCCTAAAAAATATATTTTTTAAGATTTTATTTTACCACTTTTTCGGCGTGATTAATATGTATATCCATGCCAAATTATAGCTTTCCAGTACTAAGCGTCTCTGAGCTAAGCCGCGGACAGACGGACGGACGGACATGGCGAAACTATAAGGGTTCCTTGTTGACTTCGGAACCCTAAAAAAAGTATTCTTCTAACAAACTAAGTTTTACGTATACATATTAGCGGTAAAATTAGCCCTTAAAAGTATTAGCGATAAGTGTGTTAACGTAAATACGTTGAAATATTCAATAAAAATCTTTTATCAACATCAGCAACTTTACTTCCGGTCGAGTACGGAACACTAATTGCGCAAGTTGGCCACTTGGCCAATTTTTTCTGACTGTTATCTACACTAATATTATAAAGAGGAAAGATTTGTACCTATTTTTGTATGTTTGTATGTTTGTAATGAATAGGCTCAAAAAGTACTGGGCCGATTTAAAAAATTCTTTCACCATTAGAAAGCTGCATTCACCCTGAGTAACATAGGCTATATTTATTGCTAGGAAAGATTAGACGTCCACCCGTGCGAAGCCGGGACGGGCCGCTAGTATTATATATAACTCTGTCAACAATATCTCTTCCAGAAGCTTTAGTCTCCTGTGTCAGAATATAAATACATATTTTTTTGTGAATCGGCTTTATTTCGCATTCGGTCGACAATTTCCAGTCTCGTTGAAATATTCAATGAAAATCTTTATTGACTTTATTACGATATACCTACAGTTTGTTATTGAACATTTCACTTATTTTGAGTTAGGAGAGAGATTAGAGAGTTTTTTTGCATTCCTAGTCTCTTTTTAGGGTTCCGTACCCAAAGGGTGAAAACGGGACCCTATTACTAAGCCTACGTTATCCGTCCGTCCGTCCGTCCGTCTGTCTGTCTGTCTGTCTATCTGTCTGTCTGTCTGTCTGTCTGTCTGTCTGTCTGTCTGTCTGTCTGTCTGTCTGTCTGTCTGTCTGTCTGTTTGTCTGTCTGTCTGTCTGTCTGTCTGTCTGTCCGTCCGTCCGTCCGTCCGTCTGTTCTACCTATTTAGGGCTGTAACTTTTGAATCGTAAGAACTAGATAGTTGAAATTTTCTCAAATTATGCGTTATTACGGCGGATTAGTTAACAAATAATAAAAATTTCAAAAAGTTTAAAATTAAGGGGGTTCTCAACAAGAAACTAGTTTTTATCGACGTTTTTTCTTCACGCTCTATCGTAAGACGGTAATACATACAAGCGTCAAACTTAGTGTGAGCAAACTCTACAGAATAACGACAAATAATAAAAACCGGCCAAGTGTGAGTCGGTCTTACACTAAAGGTCCCGGACAAAAAAATTTTTTTTTTCTAAGTTAATAATGTTGTGTTCTGTGGTGGTGTGGTACGGAACCCTCGGTGCGCTAGTAGCCCGACTCGCACTTGACCGGTTTTATTCCTCTTTGTGAGTTTAAAACATGTTGATAAGGACCTAGACAACATTGTTAACACTAAATAAGTTATTGTTGACTGAGCTATTGCCAGCAAGGTTCATATGTAACACTGCGACCGTTGCTGGTCTATGTGTGTTCTCCCCAAGCTCACCCATATGTTTACACATACCTCCGAACTTATGGTATTTTCTTTTCATTCTCGGGTATGCAGGTTTCCTCACGATGGTTTTCTTCAAGGCCGAGTTAGTAAAATACAACCATACATAAATTCCGTACAACTTAATGGTACAGGCCAGCAATCTAACAGCCGCCTCGTGATTGAGTTGCTTTAATTAGTTAAGAATCTTTATTAGATTAAACAGCTCTTAACTATTTTCATCATCAGCCTATAAACGTCCCACTGCAGGGCACAGGCCTACCCTCAGGGAGGGTGTATGAGCATTTAATTAGTCCACCACGCGTGCCCAATGCGTATTGGTAGTGGCATATGCTCACGACTATATTCCCCGAGGGTGTAGTCAGAGATATTCTGAAACTACAGAACATCCACGTTTCACTAGTAGTACCGAAACTCTGTCCAGTGTGACAGGGAGTGAACCCGTCGCCACTTGTAATGGACAGTAGGTACAATACATGCCTCGAAATTGAAGCATGCAGGTTTCCTCACGATGTTTTCCTTCACCGAAAAGCCGGTGGTGTTACAAATCGTACATAAATTCCGAAAAACTCATTGGTACGAGACGGCCTGGACGGGGATCGAATCATCGCCTCCTGCACGGCAGGCAAGGTTACTCGCCACTGGACCACCACGGCTCTTAATTATAAAGAAGTATAAATATCTAGCAATAGATATAAAAATCTAATTTGTCTTGTATCGTGTGTGCCGTATCACATTTCTTTTGCCTAAAAGAAATGTGATACGATACGAGAAGTTGTCTGACAAACACAGTATTAGATTGATGCTCGCAAAAATACCCTCAAAGGAATATGTGAGGAAATTCGAGTATAACTGACGTTTCGGTTTACACCATAGGGACTAAAAAGTTCAATAATAAATGTACGAAAAATGTTTCGCTTTGAGGATAAAAAGGAACCTTAATGCCAATGTTGTGTTAGTTTTAAGATAGATTGATGGTGGCTTTGTAAGGGTTCGAACGATTTTACCCATACTAGGTGAATATGTAAACAATTTTTTAATCAAGGGTGGTTCAGTCCATCAAACTGAACAACTTTCAAGTAAAAAAAAATTTGTTAAGCAAAGTTTTAATTTAAAATTATAAAAACATATTTTTAGTCTCGTATTTTCATTGATCTTCTTTGTCGTAACCTCATGGCTGAGGGACGTGACCATTGTGGGCCGCTTGCGCCACCACAGCTCTCCAGGCCGCTCGATCTTGGGCCAGGTGTATGCTGGCCTGTAGTGTTGTCTCGGTTATTTCTTTCACCGCATCGGTCCATCTCCCCGTCCCCCAATATAGTCCTAGCGGTTCATCGGATATTTCATGACAATACTGCATTTTTGTTAAAGGCATGCCGCTTTGCACAGTGGTAGTTAGGACCATTTGGAATGATTTGACCCGTAGTGATTTTTGATTCACCCCTTAGGGGGCGGTTTTTGGGGGGTGGGGGGTGAACTACTCCTTAAATTCTTAAAATTGCCAATCTTAACCGATATTGACAATCAGGGACTTATTTTCGCATAATTTGAGGTCGTTAAATTCAAATTTGGAGTAACTTTGATCCTCCGAACTTCTATTTTGGATATTTTGGGGCGTAAGGGTGTTTTTTTGTGAGAAATTTAAAAAATTATAAAAAGTCATACAGTAGCCATATTAGAGTCAATTTCTGGGAACTCAAGGTCGCTGAATCAAAAAAAAGTCGTCAAAAAAATATTTTGGAAAAAATTTGATGGTGCACAAAAATACTTAAAAAAAAATTTTTTTTTTTTAAATCGAATTTGGTATTATTTTTCAGTTTGATGGTCTGAATAACCCCCGAAAATCTAAACACGGTTAAAAATAAATCACCCAAAAAATGTGTTATCTCCGGGACCCTTAGCGCGAGCCCGACACACCCTTGTTCCATTTTTATTATTTGCTGTTATACAATAGAGCTTGCACTATAATCATACTAAGTTTGACGCTTGTATGTATTATAATAATATACTTTTACTATATCTAACGGGAGAAAACCTGAAATCGAGAAAAAATTCTACTATTCTATGGAATAGTAGTTTTTTTTATACTTTCAGAACCACCTCACCTCTACTAAACTACCAAATTTTAGTAGGTATACTTATTTTTGACTGGCTTGTCCTTAATTATGTCACTGTAGTGCATTGTAATCCAAGGAAATCAAATTCGAAAATCCTACTATTCCATAGGAATAGTTAGGATTTTTGAAAAGAAACTCCTGAATATTTGGGAAGTACCCATTGAAATATCACCCAGTATAATATAGAGTTAGCAAATAGTGTAAAAAACTAATAGTGGTGAGGCACAGCGGTGACGGCGGGTCTATGCCCGCGCGATGTGTAGGGGACGGCGGGGTACCGGCGTACCTTTAGAGGGGGTGATACCTATTTTGTCTGTTTTCGAACCGATTTTTGATAACCAAATTAATACATTTAATATATATATAGTTTACATAACAGTGTAGATACGTGTGCGATTAGATTCATCTAACCGTTGAAAACACGATTCTATAAAATTTTCTCGATACAAAAGAGGAGCAAAGTAAGTTCGATTTCAGATCCACCAGACCACCACCGACCAGTTTTACAAGAATCACCCTACACCATTTCTTCTGAATATACCATCATTTGAAAGGTAATTAATTATAGCAGTGATTCTATCCGATAGAGTTTACCCCAAACACCCAAGAGAAAAGATATTTATGAAAAATGAGTTTTTTTGCGATCTTGCTTTCAATTGAAGCGGGATGGCTAATTGCAAAAGTTTGCTTGTTAGAAAGAGAAGCTTGTTTTAGGGACATCCAGCCTTAATTGCATTCGCTCTGAAGGTACGCGCCCGAAGGTACGCGCGCAGTCAGAGGGGGTTTCAAACGCAAAGCTAAACTTGCGACCTTACCTTTTTGGAGTAGGTAGTTAAACTGCAAAAACGGGACGACCAACAATCTGCAGTAAACCTTTGCTAGCTGCAGACCTACCATACCTTTAGCTTTAGCACATTTACTGGATATATAAAACCGAAAAAAAATCTAGCAGAATCCGCAAAATTATACCGCTGACTGGCTGTCCCTCGAGGTCTCTGCCTAACACCTATTTCTATTTTCTTCGTACAAATTTTACTTTATAATCACACAAAAGCTTCGGCAGTTTCGTGCGCAATACGAAAAAAGTTTCATATAACTGATTCAAAATGTCGGTCAGTGAATACGACCGAGTTTACGATTCATGCAGATGGCTCACCTCAGGTTTGAGTGGAAATAAACTTTCGGCGTTTCTTCTTATATTATAAGACTGTGTAGGATTGTTTTATACATCTATACCTAGGTATTATACCTATCCAATACACCTAGGTATGAGGGGAAGTTGAACAAATCGAATAGGTCACAAATGATGTTAAGAACGGTTAAAAATAATATTCTAAAATTCTAAATACTTTCAATAGAAAACCGGACCTCTCTACAACGCGACGCTCTGTAATTTTTTAGGGTTTCGTACCCAAAGGGTGAAAACGGGACCCTATTACTATGCCTACGTTGTCCGTCCGTCTGTCTGTCCGTTCGTCTGTCCTACCTATTTAAGGTTCTAACTTTTGAACGTTAATAGTTAGATAGTTGAAATTTTAACAGAATATGGGTTATTACGGCGGATTTGCTGACAAATAATAAAAATGTCAAAATGAAAAAAATTAAGTGGTTCCTCATACAAGACACTAATTTTTATCGACGTATTTTCTTCTCGTTCTATCGTAAAAACGGTAATACATGCAGACGTCAAACTTGGTGTGATTATAGAGAGCAAACTCTACAGTATTACAACGAATAATAAAAACCGGTCAAGTGTGAGTCGGTCTCGTGCTAAAGGTCCAGGAAAAAAAATTGTTGTAAGTTAATAATTATGTTATATGATGGTGTGTTACGGAACCCTCTTCAGTGCGCGAGTAGCCCGACCGAGTTGACCGATTTTTATTCTGTATATGATGTGCAAAAACTCAGACCAATTGTGTTTGAATAGATTGTTGTATAAACAAACATTGGCCACCATCCGTGTAACTATTAGAGTAGTCCTGCCTTAATCCTTGGTTAATCCAAATAAAGTTGGTGAACTATTCAAGAGGGCGATAGAGCCAAATTCCTTCAGCAACTCGCCGACGGCCGACGGAGATTAGATAGGGAGCCGGACGATGTTTGGCGATGTAAGCGCAAGTTGATTAAACTGGTACTGATCCGCCGCGGCTGTTCGGAATCTAGTTTGTTTGAGGAGCTTTTTAATTTAGCGTTATAGTAAAAATATGTGGGAAAATCTTGACAACAATCGGAATAGAAAATTTCAATACCTAATGTGTCTTATGACGTAATACGGTGACATGGGGTTTGCCGCTTTTTGTATACAGGGTGTAACAAAGCACGCTAGTAATATTTAAGGGGTGCTACAGACCATCAAACTGAACAACTTTCACTATGGAGCCAACATCGAAATCGAGAAAAAAATCCGCTCTTTCATACAAAACTGCAGTACCGTCTCGGCACAAATGTATGGGACGGCAGATTTTTTTAAATTTTTTTCTGGACGTTGGCTCCATAGTGAAAGTTGCTCAGATTGATGGTCTGAAGCACCCCCTTAAGTATTACTAGGGTGTTTTCCTATACCCTGTATGCAGAGAGTAAGTGACAGCCTAGCAAATACTGAAACGGTGAACTCAGACCATCAAACTGAACAACTTTTACTATGGAGCCTACCTCAGGAAACGCGAAAAAAATCAGCTGTCCCATACCAAACTGCTGTACCTACCCGACTAAAATGTATGGGACAGCAGATTTTTTTTCGCGTTTCCTGAGGTAGGCTCCATAGTGAAAGTTGTTCAGTTTGTTGTTCTGAGTTCACCGTTTCAGTATTTGCTAGGCTGTCACTTACACTCTGTATATACAAAACGCGGTAAACCCTATGTCTATGACGTCATAAGACACATTAGGTATTTATTCCGATTTTTGTCAAAATTTTCCCACATATTATTTTACTATAACGCAAAATTTGTTATTTAATGAACCATAAAAAATATAATTCTTTTTATCTATAATATGCATTTCAAAGTAATTATTGACCTAATAAAGATACACAACGCTAAAAACAAACATTTAAAAAGTAAAAATAATACACGTTCCTAATTATTTTATGATTTATGTTTGTTATTTTAATTCACTTTAAGATACTATCGTAGGACCATAATGCGTCATTGAGCGTTATAAAATGACAATTGTTTTTTTTTTCAGTTTTCTGCGGAACTATTATTATGGAGCTGGTCATCATCAGACTCTAAAGATATTATTGAATCCTCCCAATTTAACTAGGCATTTGAGCCTAAGCAAGATGTTTCTAGGTTTGATTTTGGATAAAATCCCTTCAAACCAAATTATCTCAAAAATTACTCACCCTTGCTGCTTTCCGTATGGACTTCTTAAAATATATTTTATTTTTATCTTCTCAATAAAAAAAAGGTTTGAAAATAACGCTACACTCCCATTTTCATTGAATTTTTAACTTGAATACTATTTTTAATAACAAAATAAACTTTAAAAGTAATGAAAATGTTGATGACGTCACAACTCATTATTTAGTACAAATGTTCAGGGCACGTTTTGACGTCCGATAAAGAGTAGCTGATTTGACTAGTTGTCAAATAGCCTATTTATATTTCTAGTAAAATATAGGTATGCTATATTTATAACATATCTACGACATCAACATTGTCTCCTCGGGAAATGTATAGTCGTTAGGTATACAAACAAACATCGAATTAGTTATCTATATTTTGTTTTGTCACGGATCTTTAATATTAGTTCTACTTTAGTTCAACGTTGGTGAACTATTCAGAAGTGCGATAGAGCCGAATTTCTTCAGCAACTAGCAGGCGGAGGCTAGACCAGGAGCCAGACAAGAGTTTAACACAAATATTCCTTATATGCAAAATTACAAAAATACTTAAAGACAATATTACTTAGATATTATTTTGTTGTACAGAGTGTAATAAAATACCTTAGTAATACATAAGGGGATGCTTCAGACCATCAAACTGATCAACTTTCACTATAGAGCCAATTTCGGAATAGCAAAAAAAATCTGCTGTCGGTCGAGTCGTTACTACAGTTTGGTATGAAACAGCTGGTTTTTTTCGCGATTTTGGAAGCACCCCTTTAAGTATTACTAGAGTATTTTGTTACACCCTGTAGACAATTGAACAATATTTGACACGTAAGACGGTACCTATCCTTTTCTGCACTCTTTAATTTAATAATAAGTACCACGAAAACTTTGATATCTTATAAATGTTGATTGAGTAAATTGATGATTGATTAATGAATGATTAAGATGAAATAAACACTAAATGCTACTCCAAATAAAGCCCAATGCTTTTATGAAGACCTCATTCTGATTGGTTTTGTAGTTTTCATGTAATGCGTGCAAAAAATAGACAAACACAACACAATAAACATTTATTTAAAGGGTTGATTTATAACCATCAAACTTAACAACTTTCACTACTCATTTAAATATTATTATATAAGGGTGTTTTACGAGAATTAGCTCAGTTAAAGTATTGGATTCAATATTAACAGCCCCAATATTTTTTTTAAATATCTTCAATGTACAGACACTCCAAGATTACAATGACTACATAGTATAAAACAAAGTCGCTTCCCGCTGTCTGTCTGTCCCTATGTATGCTTAGATCTTTAATTTTGATGCGGTTTTTTTTAATAGGAAAAGTGATTCAAGAGGAAGGTTCATATGTATATAATATGCATACAGAGTATCAGCATTGCACCCGTGCGAGGCCGGGGCGGGTCGCTAGTATTATCATATTATGTTTAGAGAAAGAAATTTAACTATTATATCCAGTCTCTCGGTCTACAATAGCAGGTGGCAAAGCATCAGTTATAAGACGTGGCAGTTTTAATTACGCGGATATCGGGCATTCCGGACCGAGCGGGCGGATTGCCGGAATCCGTTCGATTAGCTCCCGGAAAGTACGCCAACTTGCCGGATTCTTGCGCTTTTCTTCTCTGACGTACCTACTCACCTGAAGGACGTTTTTAAATTAGGTATTTATCGGCCGTTTTTGGGTGTTGAATGTTGTTTCGAGGTTTAAAATAGTTTTCTTAACTTCCCTTTCGTAGTAGTAAGTAGTATAATAGGGTATCAAGATTCATCATCATCATCATCAGCCTATCATCGTCCACAGCTAAACATAGGCCTCTCCCAAGGCGCGCCACAAAACTCTGTCCTCGGCCTACCTCATCCAGTCGCTCGCCGCTACCTTTTTTAGGACATGCCATGCCATGTTCCTTTTTGCCGCAACATTGTTATGTTTAATGACGCGAAGCAATATTGTTATTGTATTTTTCTTTATATTAAATTTAAAAAAAAAAAGTTCGTCTCTCCAGCGGGCAGCAGGGCGTCCCACACTACGCCTACCAGTTTCGCGGTCTCCACTCTAGAACTCTGACACCCTACCGGTTGTCAGTTCTTCGGCAGATATGACCGAGCTGCTGCCGATGCAATATCAAGATTCAGTTTTAGCTTATTTTAGAGTTTCCGAGTGGAATATACAGGGTGTAAAATTACATATTAAAGTCTAAATTCTATTAGAGTCTAAAGTTTAGACCATCAAACTGAAAAACTTCTGTACGAGACAAACATTGAAATCGCGAAAAAAAACGTTATTCCGTTGAAACCGTCAATGGACAGCCGATTTTTTTTCGCGGTTTCTGTTGTTTCCTTAGTGAAAGTTGTTCTGTTTGACGTCTTTGATTTCACACCCTGTATTAATATTTATTAAGACAAGACCATTACACACGACCTCTTAACCTACGATATAAAAATAAACTTGCGCTGCCAACTTGCAACTTGGAGATGTTTCGATCGGGACCATACGTAATGGCAGTAAAAATGTATAACAAGTTGCCCCTTAAGTTGGCTAACGATGTCAAAAAATTAAAGGCTTACTTATTGGAAAACTGTTTTTATACCTTGCAGGAATTTTTCGATTATAAATGCTAGTGAGAGTACCTATTCCAAATTTATAATTAAATATGTACTGGACTGTAATCGAATTTTGAATAAATTAATTAAAACTGACATTATCCCCTAAAATCTATGTGAAATTGTATTACATTCATTTAATATTATTTATAATCTTATTGTTACTTGATAGTCCGACATAATACCTATAATCTAATTTAATGTGCTATTGCCAAATTGACATTATAATTATTGTACCTAATGCTTTATTAATTGTTATCCATTCTAAAATTCTTCTTTTGTGTCAGCATAATAATTGTTATACGTATTTACACCTATTGTTTACCTAGTGCGTTTGTATTTTGATGTTGAACACCGTTTGTAAAATTATTTTGATTCCATATAGGCATGTCTAACACAAAATAGAAATTGTAATTCTAGATTTAAGTTTTGCTGTGCCCTAGCAGGGTCCATGTGTGCTGTAATCACTATGTAACACCTTTTAAAACCATGGTTGCAATAAATGATTTGTATTTGTATTTGTATTTGTATATCCAAAGAGTGACGTACATAGCAATTTTTTAAGTAGGCAGAAATCAAAGAAGCAATTTTCATAATTTATCGACACGAAAAATAAAGGTGATAATTATGTTGTTTGGTATCAAAAACGGTCATAAATCCAGACACAATGGATTTTTCCATTGTGTCTGTAAAGATAGCCGTTTTTTATACCAATCGACTCTATTATGCATGGAAGAATTTTTGAATAATAATGATATATTTTGACACTGTAATAGAAATTATTTATAATCTAATTAATTAGCTTGATTTCAAATAATTATTGTCTGTTGCTATTGCTTGTTGTATTAATCTTTATTTTTATTTTTAAACTAACATGACATTAAGAATTAATTAATTATTTATTATACATTCCAATCTGCAAGTTTCTGACATCTCTTACTTTAAATGTTTTCAATTCAAGCTTTAATTTATCCTACTGTATAAAAAAGATTTCTACACTCGTATGAGTAAAATTGTACTGAACTATTAGACCAATTTATGTTACCATCTAATATAATATAATGTACTTACATACAATTTATGGCAATAAATGAAATGAAAATGAAATGAATGAAATTATACTCATTCAATTCTAAAACTATTTCAAAAAGTTCAAAGTTTCTTAAGATAAATTACGAACTAAAACTACCTATCAACTTAACACACAAGATATTTTAAAACAAATGAAATAAACTTATGAATCCGGGAATGTTAAAACAAATAATAAGGAACGCTGCAGCACTCTGAACAAACTTCAGAACTAAGATAATTCCAATCTGACTTTAGAATATCCACATCTTGACAATCTCCGCGCTGCGTAGAGATATGATAATAATAGAAGAGACATAATTTTCAAACATTATTGATTAAATAAATAAATAAATAACGCTCACAGGCACATACATTGTAACGATCCCAAGGTAAGCCTTAGGCTTTTTGTTATGGGAATCATACAACAACGGCACAAACATATAACATCCATGACCGAACCGGGATTCGAACCCAGGACCCTGGTTTGGCAGTCCGGCATGGCAACCATCACACCAACCGGGTCGTCGAGTCGATTATAAACATGTTGCAGCCATATTGTGCTATTACGAATCAAATTAAAGATTGAAAAATTAAGTCTCGGACAGGACTTGAACCCGCACTCTTCCAAACCGGGGAATTGCGTTTTCCAATTTGCTCACGTCCCCTCAAGATGCAACAGATTGAAAATTTCGTTCTCTGGGTCTCTACCCAGGCTTGGTGGCGAAATTGCATAACGCAATTCCCCAGTTTGGAAGAGTGCGGGTTCAAAGTCCCGTCCGAGACTTAATTTTTCAATCTTTAATTTGAAGAGACATCATATTCTTAAGTAAGTAATTTACAGCCTGTGGGATCCCACTACGGGGCAAGGAGTGGGCCATACTCCACCACGCGGGCCCAGTGTGGATTGGTGAAAATAATTTTTGCTGGCATAGAATTTTCAATCCGCTTTATAGGCCTTCGACCTGGCTAAACGAATAGTACTTATAACACCGTAATCTGACGGAACTTCCCGTTACCAACTTCTTAACGTACCTTCTAAAGCACGGCGACGATCGAATTGAAATGCCACTTAAACGGTCACCCATGCAAAGACTGGCCGTGCCTGACGTTGTTTAACTTCAGTGATTTCCAATACCAAAGCTCCCGCCGCCTTCACCAGGTTGTCAGTCCACCTTGTCGGGAGCCTACCCACGCTGCGCTTCCCGGTTCCGGTACTCGAGAACTTTTTGGCCCCATCGGCCATCGGTTCTGCGAGTAAATGTCCACTGCCACTATAGTTTAGCAATTCTTTGCTACCTACTCTGGTTCTTCTGCGGATATCTTCATTTCTGATTCGATCTCGTAGGGAAACTTCGAGCATAGCCCTCTCCATGGCCTTTGGGGTGACTTTCAGCCTTTTTATGAGTCCTTGAGTAAGCGATCACGTCTCTGTTCCATATGTCATCACTGGCAACACACTATGGTCGAAGATTTTCGTTTTAAGACATTGCGGTATTTGGGACGTGAAGATACGTAGCTTCCCGAACGCTACCCAGCCGAGTAGGATTCGACGGTGTTTTTATATTGCCGGTTTATTTTAAAGATATTATTGTTGTTTTTATATTTTATCTATCTCTATCTATCTATCTATAACGTCACGCCTCTTTCCCAGTGGGGTAGGCAGAGACCAGGGCGCGCCACTTACTACGATCTTTACATACCTCTTTTGCCTCATGCACATCCATACATCTCTTCATACATGCCCGTCGGTTTCGAGTACTCCGCACCTCCCCTTTTTGTAGGACGCAACTGATTTGATCAGCATACGTCCTACGAGGGCGCCCTCTGCCGACACTTCCACTCACATTAGCAACATATATCTCTTTCGTACATCTGCTGTCACTCATCCTTTCCACATGACCAAACCAACGAAGCATACCTTTCTCTATTCTTGTCACAACATCTTCTTTCAATTTACATCGATCTCTTATTACACAATTTCTCACTCTATCTCTCATCGTGACACCACACATACTTCGCAAGGAACGCATTTCAACAGCATTAATTTTACTTGCATGCTTCTTCTGCCATACCCAGCACTCACTGCCATACATAAGTGTAGGCACCAACACACCATTGTGTATAGCAAGTCGTGCCTTTTTGGACACTACCTGGCTAGCCACAATAGTATGCAGAGCACCGTTTACTTTGTTTCCCGCTGTTACTCGCCTATGCATATCACCCTCACATTTCCCATCTCTATTAAACATGCATCCTAAATATACAAACTCATTCACTTGTTGCACTTTTTCGTTCCCAATCATTATACAACAATCAGTCACACATTCATCCCTCTCCATTACCATTACTTTAGTTTTATTCACATTCACTTTCATTCCTTTCTTCTTCAATGCTGTATTCATGAGAGTTACCATGTCTTGTAGCTCTCCCGCTGACGATGCAAGTATCACTTGATCATCAGCGTACAGGAGGCACTTGACTAGTAACTCTCCCATTCTTAAACCATTTTCGCATTCTTTTAGATCAGTCAGACAGCTATCCATATACAGGTTAAAAAGCCAAGGGGACGCAACACAACCCTGTCTAACTCCACTGGTGATGTCAAACCATTTTGAGTGCGCCCCGTTGACCCTGTCACAGGCACTAGAACCCTCGTATAATGATTTTAGTGCCTGCACCAATTGATCGTCAACACCGTATAGATAGCGTAGACCACAATTCTTCCCTCCACACTCGATCATACGCCTACGATTTATAGGATACGATACGATTTATATTTTATTGGCAACCTAAACATACATTCTAACATTTAGACTGCCATACCAATCCACTCATAGTATAAGCTCGCAAAGTGATTCCATCTATGTTCATTATCACCACATCCTCATATCTAGTCATATCTATTCCTCAATTTTTGCAACATTGGAACCTATAATATTTATGAAAATGTACTTTTCAGCTTTCAAGCCAGTTCACCCGTTTCAGGAGTTACTTAGGCTATAAAAACATGAAACTTATCCAGGATACGGTATTCGGGATCCAGGAATAGATAAATTTATGATTATCGATGTTTACGTGTCCTGAACGAACCGAAGTTTATTTTAGGCCTAAACAAACATAACCACAAAAGTTTATGTGTATGATTATTTAGTGATATCCCATCCAAACTTTTACTATTTTGTATCTTTGATATTTGGATAATCTTCTTTATTGTCTTGGTATCTTCTTCTTCTTATCGTGTGGGCAGAGCCCTGGTGTCAGAGTTTTTTCAGACCGCCTTTCGGCCTCTGAAGTGGTTTTTATGTAACGACTACTACCACCAGAGATAGTAGCCGGGACCAACGGCTTAACGTGCCATCCGAAGCACGGAATCATTTTTCTTTTCGGACAATCAGGTGATTAGCCTGCAATGTCCTAACCAACTGGGGAAAAACGCACAAAGTGACATATCACTAGCTGTCCCCCGTGGGAATCGAACCCACGACCTCCGTATCGAGAGCCAATGCTCTTAACCATTAGACTACGGAGGCAGATATTTGTCTTGGTATGATAATTACTCATATGCTGTAGTGGAAAGATTAGACAGTCAGCAATGGTCGTATCGAGGCTGACTGCCCAGGGTGCGCCAAACGAACTGAGATTTCGTCACTCTATTTATGAATATTATAAATATAAAACATTTCAAATTAAACAACTATTAAGAAAAAGTGTTTATTTTACAGTGAACTTTATTATGTATTTTAGTTCAGTTTTACCGTATAGGTAATTATAATTACCAGTGTTTTTGTTGTGCATGCAAATAAAAATATTTTCTTTCTTTCTTTCTAACTTGTGAGTAAAAGGCTTGTATCCCGAAAAGTGCAACGGTCGTCGGTTTTAAATATCGATGTATATAAAGTAGGTACTACTTGAGAATTATCCCACGAAACAGCAACACATTACGTAAATGCGAACTACAATAAACCACGTAACCTAAGGGGCTATTTAAACAGAAGTGACGTGGCGCGGACATTTCGCGGGCAGGGTGCGGCAATATAAACCTACCTACGTAACTACGTAGCATAGAGTCGTTTGGAGAATTACGCCCGCGCCTCCAGGCGACGACGCCTGGTGGCGGGGGCGCGATTTTTATTTACGTCGAAAAACGACGCTATGCTACGTAATATAAGGTTTATATTGGTGTTACTTTGACTACCCGCCACCGCCACGCGTCTCTTCTGTGTAAACCATGGAGAAAAGAAACTTCGTGGTGTAAACCCTACATAGCAGTAACTTACAGGTGGACCACAATGTGGAGAGGAGAACCTAATGAGCGCGTCAGCTAACGCGACAGAAGTGGTAAGATACTGGGCCTAAATTGCGCAATTTTATACTGTTTTGGTTTGGTTTTGGTTTTGGTTTAGTTTTGATTTAGATTTGGTTTAGCTGAAGTAAAAAAGCTATCGCGATATTTTTTTCTGAACGGTTAAATCGCACAATACAGAAAATTCGATCGAACGGACATCAAACGTTACGCCAACGTATCTTCCGAAATAAAGCTAAATCGTTACCGTTAATATAATTTGCGCGATACGAATTTTGCATAACGTAACGTTTTTGGTTGTGGTTTTGTTTTGGAAGTATCGTTCAAACTTAGGGCGATTGAGGCCCAGGAAATGGACGATATGAGATCGACATGACGATTCCACACAAAAAGAAGAAGTTACTACTTATTCAAACTGTTCAAAAGCTAGTCATCATCATAGGCCTTTTCATCTGTAACAGATGATTTAAGCAGCGTCTTGGCGGCACTTACGCTCGTGGCTATAGAGCCCTATACGGGAGCGACAGGCACGGCCGCACGTAGGGCAAGTAAAATTTAGGCTCACTGCGTTTGCGTTTGCTGGGTTTGCAACGCGCTGGTGTCTCCTTTCTCGCTTGTCAGCTAAGGAAGTAAACCACATGCGATCGTGCGCAGTTATTCCCTCCGTTAACAGCTTCCTCCACGAGTCACGATCTACAGCGAGATTTTCCCGTTGCCTGCTGTCGATGGCAAACGCAGACATGTCACGCTTTGAGCAGTCCTTAAAACGTAGATGTGGTCTCCCGACTTTTCTCTTGGCATGCGCAACTTCACCTAGAAGAACTTGTCGTGGCAAGCGAGAGGGATCCATACGATGCACATGCCCCAGCCAACGCAGTCGCCTCTGTTTGAGGAGTGCGGTGATGCTGGGTAGCTGTGCCGCAGCATGCACTCTCTCGTTTGTCACTTTGTCCCTCCAGGTTATGTCCAAAATACTTCGAAGGCAGCGCATGTGGAAGCAATTTATTCTCCTCTCTTGCTTTGCGTACGACGTCCAGGTCTCCGCACCGTACAATCTCGCTTCGCTCTCTCCAACCTTTGAATAGTATTGTAAAGCATACATATACACATTGGATTTAGGAACTCATTATCATCACAGTTTTAAACCTTAGTGAGTGAAATTTCGAGCTTTCTTCGCAATGATATTAATTGTTGCTTCGCTTGCAAAATTTTTTTGCTTTTGTCTTTCCCGCATGGCTAGCATGCTATCCACGACAAAGCGTTTAAACGAGAAAAACGTCACATGCGCTCTTTCTGGCATACGTAAAATAATAAAGATGGAGGCACATATCGATTTTTATCGTTTTCTCGGGGGTGGCATGCGAGGCCTACTGCATAAACGCGGCTTTCGTTCAACAAAAAGCGCGGGAACAAGTTATTTTCTATAGCATGCCACGCACGACAAAGGGAAAAAACGAGAACCCTCCTTTTTAGTTCTAACTACGGCGTTGCCCTAGTTTGGTAAAAAAGCCACATAATAAGCATTATATTATCAGTGTATAAAACCATAATATTGTTTTAACTGAGACAGAACAGCCGCGAAAAAAGTGGAAGGATTTTAATCGATTTAATTCAAAGATATTTAATTAATCTAATCACGAAGTTCAAGTAAACTCCTTGTCGACCAAACGGATATTAACTGGATGAGAAAGGATCCAAAATAGAGTCCTGGGAATAATGAAAGTTCAGTTCGGAACCGCGCTAAGTCGATTATTGGAGTTAGTGCTTTGTTAAAACTTAAACCTGTAACTTGGATTAAAGCTCGGATAACAGGTTCTTTTGAAACTCTCCGTTAAGGGACTATCTAGTTAAATATTTAAACACGTTTAACTTAGGCGCCTGAAACCTGGAAAGTATTTTTTTTCAAATAATTAAGATTTTTTTCGTACTTTTTACAAAAATTTCTTAAGAGAATACCATTAGCGCGACCGATACAAATGAAAACTGAAATATTCTGAAAATTCCAAACATCTACTATTCACTAGTAGTACCGAAACTCTGTCCAGTGTGACGGAGAGTGAGCCCGTCGCCACTTGTAATGTACAGTGGGTGCAATACATGCCTCGAAATTTAGGTTTTCTCACTATGTTTTCCTTCACCGAAAAGCCAGTATTACAAATCGTACATAAAGTTTTAAAAACTCATTGGTATGAGTTGGCCTGGACGGGGATCGAACTATATCGCCTCCAACCACAACCCCTTTGATCTAAGGCCACAACCACCGCGAAAATTATATTTTTATTTAGAACAGAAACAATTTATGGTTATTTCTAGATATACAAGGTGTCACAAAATACCCTAGTATTATTTAAAGGAGTGGTTCAGACCATCAAACTGTAATTTTTTAATTTTTTTTCTCTGCGTGAAATCTGAAAGATCCATAGTGAAGTTTGATTAATATTTAGACCATCAAACTGGTTAAGGGCGTTTTGTTACATTCTGTATAAACAGTATTCCTGAAAATCAATTATTTCAATTCTAATAACGAACATTTATTATTAGCATCTCTATCCTAATGTATCCGTTAATGGTTCAAGTTCGAAGTTAAATGCGAGGTTAATTATACTATAACTTAACTGGTAGGTGCGGTTCATTGCAACTAACTGCGGGTTTCGGAATTCAGTGAATTAATTGAATCATGAAGTGATGAGTTAATTTATTCAGCGCTCAAAAGCTGACATCTTAATTACAATACATTTCTCTGATATTTATGTTGATTTAGACAATTCAGTGATTTTATATATTACTAGAGTTAACCCGAGACTTCGTCCGCACAAATTATACCAGATTTTAAGTCAGATCATAAGCTATCAAATAAAAAAGTTTCATCAAAATCGGTTCAGTAGTTTTTGCGTGATGCTCGTTCAAACAAACAAACAAACACACAAAAAAACAAACAGACAGACAAAAAATAAAAAAATTGGTGATTTGGAATCAGGGACACCTAAAAACCACATCGTAACTTTTTTTGTTGTTAATATCTTCAATGTACAGACACACTTCTGTTACAGTTTTATAATAGTTTAGATAGTGATCACGTGATCAGAAATTCTATAATACAGGGTGTAAGGTGACCGCTCCCGGAAGCTCAAAGGGGTGAATTTACCCATCAATAAATTCACCTGACACCCTAATATCTTCAATGTACAGACACACTTCTGTTACAGTTTTATAATAGTTTAGATAGTGATCACGTGATCAGAAATTCTATAATACAGGGTGTAAGGTGACCGCTCCCGGAAGCTCAAAAGGGGTGAATTTACCCATCAATAAATTCACCTGACACCCTGAAGCGAATTGGTCGCGTCTATTTTTTTGAAAGAAAATAATGATTCATCGTAATTTTTCGGATATAATTTTATATCAAATATTATGGATATTTTGTTTAGTTTTAAGTCACTTTATTTATAATTTTATTTAATTTTATAGATCTGTCGAATAAATAAATGAATAACATATTTTGAATATGGTATTATTTACTATATATATATGTCTACCCCCGGGGAATTATAACTAACTTTTGAAACAGTTTCAAATTAAAGTTTAACTTTTTTTTCGTTTTTGTCATTTTACTTTTTTGCCGTCTACTCAAACCTTATATCATCTCATCATATTAAACTGTAGTCTTTGATCTCATCTCTACATAGTATAAAACAAAGTCGCTATCCGCACCTATCCTCATCGTTTCTCTTTCTCCGCTTCTTCTAAACCACGCTGATTTTGATTACGGTTTATCTTACTGTAATTTCTTCCGGAAAGTTTATGTGTATAATGTATTTTTACTTATATTATAGATCTCACCTACGAATTGAGCTGGGGCGGGTTGCTAATTATCAAATAAAGCAATTCTTTATAAAGACTTGATATACAAAGGAAAGAAAATTAAAAAATTTCACTAAATGCGAATAAATACCACTGTACTCACTCATGGAATAAACTTAAAAAAGGATTCGGTCTTTAAACTCAAATTCAACAAATTAATTAGGCTATAAACCGAACGTTCGAAAACTATTGGAAATCGATAAAAATATAAAGTGCCTCACAAAATCATAATTGAGAGACCAGCTACTTAGATTGTTTCCCCGTCTTCCAAGTTATCTAGAAGCTCCTTAGGCTACGGTTGATTGCTTCATCAAGCAGCTTGACGCGCTCCAACTCCTGCGAATAATAACACCTTTCCTTTACCCAACCCAGTAGATATTTGGGGGAAATTGAACATAAATAATACAATAAATAAACTAACATTAAAAACATGACACTTTAGGGTGCGTCCACATCTGGCGAATGCGCCGCGAATGCGTAGATTGCGAGCACAGTATAAGACAGTAATCTATCTTCATACAATGGTGCTAAACGCGGCGTACGCCTCGAAGCACGCACACACTAACAATATCTTCGCGTAGCCCCGTCTGGCGTATTCATGTCAAATATTTTCAGTTTGTGCGTGCTACGAGGGGTACGTACTAGCGAGCACACATACAAACCGCGTTTGGTACCATTGTATGAAGATAGATTACTGTCTGAGCCGCTCGTGAGCATCTCGCACGAGCATAAAATGCACCCGCGCAGCTCGCGCGCCGTTCGCAAGTCGCTCGCAAGCGGTTCGCAATCGGTTCACGAGCTGCGCAATCGCGGCGCGATCGCCAGATGTGGACACACCCTGAGAGCAATGAATTCGGGTCACCAACAATGCTAGCTTATTCAAATAAAAAGCATTCATTGCTCTCGATTGTATATGATTAATATAAATGTATAATGTTGTGATATAATCAGTAACAGATGGGTACCGTGGCGTAGCTCGTACATTACACGTATGCACCAAAACCATTTGACTGCTTGTATGATTGTTACATTTAACAACAGAAGCGTTACTCAAATTGTCATATTAATTACGATACTGAATTCGTACTTCCCTACTAAAAGACACATTATTAACACTTACAAACAAAATTGAAGCAAGGTACCCGCGGTTTCCGTAACATAGCTCACAATATGTAGTGGTAATACATCAAAACGAAACCTCACGTCGCGCCGCAACGTCTAATCAACGGCCCGTAATGAATATCCAGTCTATGTACCTACAGCGAACAGTGAAGGATTTGATGGATGAGCATTAGGAAGTGTCGAGCGTAGGCTCGCGGCTTACTTGTCATTGTTTATCTACAGGGTGTAGCAAAACACCCTAGTAAAAGACCAGACATCAAACTGAACAACTTTCAATATGGAGCCAACATCGAAATCGCGAAAAAAATCGTCACTTTTTCATACAAAACTACAGTACCGTCTCGACTCAAATGTATGGGACAGCAGATTTTTTTTTATTTTCTCTCGACGTCGTCTCCATAGTGAAAATTGTTCAGATTGATGGTCTGTAGCACCCCCTTAAGTATTACTGGGGTGTTTTGTTACACCCTGTATACATGTAATAAAATTCTAAACTTGACGTGAATTTACATTAAAGATATTTACAAAAAAAATATTGGGGGTTGTTTAGGATACGTAATGGAATGAATCGAGACCATTTTTATAATTTTTGTCTGTTTGTCTGGTTGTTTGTGCACGCATCACTTAAAAACGGCTGAACCTATTTTAATGGCGTTTTCACAAAAATATAGGACTTAGTTAGGATTAACATTTAGGCTTTGTTTCATCGCAATCGGTTAACTCAATCAAAAGATGTGAGTATTTAAAGTAAGTAGTCCGCGCGTACGGACAAATACGGACGGATAAAATTAGATATAGCCTAAAGAGCGTCTGTGGCGAGTTGCGAATGGAAACTCAATCTTGAGGTTCAGGTTCGAATCCGAACGGACGACATGCCACGGACCAATGAGTTTTTTTATCTAATTTATGTACGTAATATAGGCTGCTCTCAAACGGTAAAGGAAAACATCGTGTGGAAACCTGCATACGCTGAAGAAGAAATTCCGATGATAGGAAGTCTACCAATCCGCATTGGGCACGGGTGGTGGACTAACGCTCGAATACTCTCCTTGGGGGTAAGCCTGTGCCCTGCAATGGAACGTATATAGACTGTGATGATGATGATGACAACTTTGGGTTGTGGTTCCCGATTTAGACTAACCCACCTCATTTCTTTCAGTGGTTGTCGTTCAGTCGAATGCAGATTTTCACACCACTATTTTTTAATTACTATAATAATTGTACACTGAGAGAAAAACTTATCCAGAAATTAAAAAACCGTTTTGTTACTGGCGTAATAACTAATTTATAGTTATGAATACTAAAGTTCTGCTGTCATTACTGGCACAAGCAGTTTTTTACAATAGTTTAGTATTATTAAAATGTAATCCCTACAAACTAGTTTTAGTAAAGTAAAATATTACATAATAAAGTAATTCTTGCATAAATAGTGTAAGTTTCACTTTACTTTAGTTATTTCCAAAATCATATTAGCTATGATTAGTAATCACAATTGTAATTTTTAATAGACAGTTTTAATAAAAGTAGAGAAACAAAAGGCATAGTTAATTCTGCAACTGCTTTGTTTTTGCTATAAATAACGTCGTGTTAATTAAAACACTCGTTTGTAATAACAAGTGTTTACCTGTTATTTCGATTAACAATTTTTTATTAATTTTGACCAACCTCCTTTGTAATTCCTAGTGTTCCCATAGTTCTTTTTATGACGCTTGTCTTTTATAACAAGCTTATGATTAGTTATATTTACTACAAACATTTCATCGTAATAACTGCACGGAATTTTGTCATTTCTAGTTTCTCCTTTCTTCTTTCAATAAGCCATTTTTGTGATTTTAAACAAACTAATTTTGAATTTAATACCAGTTTGGTAATACTTAAAACTATTTGTGATTGCTGACTTTGTGAATTGCCATATTAATTTCATTTCGTTTTCACCTCCCGGCCGGATTAGACGAATCGTTATCATCTCTAAAGTGATCATAACAGTAACAGTGAAGTGAAGTGTTTAATTTTATTAAATTAAGTGTCCTAAATTTGGAATCGTTGACTGTCTTGAACTAAATATTAAAAAATTATATAATAAGATGTTGGCAACTAAAGTTTCCAGCCAGATGAATCTGGAAACGGACATGGATCAGCTCACTAGCGATTTACTGACAAACTTGGGACTAAATGTTTATGTCAGAGCTTTTTGTGGTAAGTAAAGTGTGTGTATTTATTCATTTATAGTGTGATAGATAGGTACGTACTAATGTAACTTTATAGGCAGGATCAAGGAAGGAAAAGATCTATGTTATCTCTTACTAACCATATCATTTCTACCAAAAGTGCATAAGTAAATATAAATATTTCTATGTCCTTCATGTCATATCTATTTTCTTCTCAACCAGACATGAATGTTAAAAAAATTCACTTGACCGCCCTTTCATATTTATTAATGATTGCAGAAGGCAAGGAAGATGCTGGGATACTAAGGCTTCTATCAGATGATGAGATATCCAAGCTTATACCAGTACCTGGAGACAAGGCTAGATTTAAAGTTAACCTAGCCAATTGGAAGCAACCAATCGACAATTTAAATAACGTAGACCCCTGGACTTAACACCAAATGTGAGTTCTTTCCCATATATTCCCTAAATAGAATAGATTTTTATGATCAATGTGTTTTTAATTATCTATCTGAGATTACTAGTAAGAGCGTCAATTTTAAGCGTTACTTTGTTCGTATTGATTCTGAATACTTAGTACCTAGCTGTAGGTTGGCATACCTACATTTTTTGGAGTTGGATGCCATCTTTGGCTATACTGATCTAGTAACTTCCAGACATCATGATCAGTATCAATATCTAGATTAAAATATAATGTATTTATTTAATCGTTATTTTTTCAGAACCCGCGGCGCCTGATGCTTTAAATAACACCAGTCTGCCACAACTACCGTACTGGACTTTCAGCGTGCCGTTAAAGGAAAAAAATAAATCGCTGTGGCTTTTAAATTATGTAGGTACTTAGATAGTAATCTGTTGTAAAAACTGAAATGAAAATAAACTACATTAACTATTATTTTAAGTTTCATTTGAACACAATTACCTATACCTTATAATTTAGTGGAGTTGTTATAACAAATCGTTTTACTAGGTATCACAATTCTCTCCTGTATTCTATATTCTGTATTTCTTTACAGCATATACATAATAATATGTATATACACTTTTATACGAGGTGTTTTTCAGTAGCTAGGAAAGAACGCAATAACCTGAATACTGATACGTTCTTGCTAGCAACTGAAAAAGTACTGTAGAATGACACACATTGTACATGTTATGTACAAGGTGTAACAAAACACCCTAGTAATACTTAAGGGGGTGCTTTAGACCATTAAACTGAACAACTTTCACTATGGACCCAACTTTGAAATAAAAAAAAAAGTTGGCTCCTTAGTAAAAGTTGTTCATTTTGATGGACTGAAGCACCCCCTTAAGTATTACTAGGGTGTTTTGTTACACCCTGTATAATGTTGTAAAGAATACAGGGGAAAGTTGTGATATCTAGTATAACGATTTGTTTTAACAATGCTACAATCTTGTAAAAATTACTCATTGTTTAGTAATATCAAGTAGGAACTCATTAGAAATTGTAAAAGTACAAGCTAGAAATTAGACTGCATTTTCTAAAAAACACTAAATTGTTTAGTAAGAACAAGCACTATGTTTCGTAATTATAAAATGCAAACTAGTATTTACAAAATGTTCAATTGCATTTAAATAATCGTTTAGTAAAATCAAGTAAGACATCGTAGATATCGTAAAGTAGTTTCTAAAATTCAGTTTAAAGACAACTAGTAAGTGCTATCGTTTTATTTGTAGATAATGAACGACTCTATGTTTTTACAAAACGGTTTGTATATTCTGTACATCAAAATTTGGAGGATTACTGTTTCATTTTAGAAATTACAAAACACTTTGTCTTAACTGTGACGTCATAATGACGTCATCGTTTTGAGGATTAGTATTGTGCGTTAAAAATTACTAAACGCTCACTACACTAATTACTAAATACAATAACTAAAAACGACTCCTTCTTATTACAAAACTTTTGTTGTCGTGGGATCTGCAAATATTTATTTAATAATTAGTGAATTTTTGTAATAACAAATGAAGTTTTCTCTCAGTGTAAAAAGACGTATTCCGATAATGAAACTAAACAGATCACCCGAACACGAACATGGGTCGCAAAACGAGAATAGGTACAAAGATTTTTTTTGGTCTATGCGACCCAAAAAAAATCTTTGCGAGAATAATTATATATTGGTCCAATAATAATTATAATATATAATTTGTAAAAGTGCGGACCAGCTGATCGATTGCCTATGGGAAGGAGTTGTTTAGTTTCAATATAATTATTATAAAAACATCCTTTTTTATTACCCGACTGCGGCAGAAGGAGGGTTGTGTTTTTCGAGCGTATGTATTTATGTATGTATGTATGTTTGTATGTATATAAGACAATATGTCCAAACGTATTAGGAATTGATATTTTCAAATAAACGATTGCGTTGCTCTGAAAACAAAGTTTTATTTTAGTAATTAAATACACACAATAATAATTACACCGTACCTGAAAACAAAGAAACGACATTTAAAGTCTATTATTAAAATAATCAATTCCTTTTCATACAATTTTATTATAAGCAAACAATCCCGTGTAATTTTTGCGAGGCCGCAGGCCGAGCCGAGCGCGAGGCCGAAGGCCGAGCTACGCGTAGGAGCGAAGCTCCGAAGCGTCCCCCCTGGAAGCCTGGTGGACCTGGTCTCCGGGGTCAGTCTGCCGCCAAGCGAGCCGCAGGCCGAGCCCACGGGTTCCGTCCTGTATACATACACTTTTGCCGGTGCACACATGCAGAAAAGGTTTATATGTGAGTGGTGCACAATGTTGTGATGTCACAGCAATGAAATAAAACATTTGTAGGGAGACTAAAATGTTGAACATAAATTTCAAAGCACACTCTTTAATTAAAAAAGTAGCCCTCGCGATATTTAAATGTTTTTAATTGTTCATATTCTCTCTAAAAGTTGTATTTGTCTAGTCTTTCTGGCTAAAAAGTGTTTTATAACGTTGGACATTTTATAATTGCTCTAGCAACACGTGTCACTAAAGGATTCATGCTGAATATAGCCGGAAAAATCAGAAAAAGAAAATTGTCATGTCGTCATGTCATGGTCATGTCACCACTTGTCACAAAGGAAAACCGTGTTTTACATTTAAAATTGTGTATTTTCTTCTTCTTCTTCTTGTAGTGCCATCTCCTATCGGAGGTTGGCTATCATTAGGGCTATTCGTACCCTGGAGACTGCAGCCTGACTGTGTATTTTAGAGACTTAAATTACCCTCTACGCAAAAATAAGAAATATTTAAGCGTAATCCTGCATAACAACAAAATGTCTACAGACTCCTACAGAATACTATAACTCCTACCTCTTCGCCGATTTGGTAAAAACAGCGTCTAGCGTTTTCCATTTTTTATGTAGTAAACAAAGTTATTTCAGAAAAAAAAAAATATAATTTCTAGATACGAACTTTATCTACAACTGGAGAAAATTTCACTGCTGTATGTGTAATGGTTTGTTGGTAATTTAATGACGAAGTACCCCTTTGCGCGCAAAAAAGGCTCGCGGCGTAGTAAATATAGCGCGTTTTCTATATATTTTAATGAAAAAAAAATTAATCAGTCTTAATTTTAATAGATCAAAGAACATATGTTCAGAATTTAGTCATAAACAAACTTACCGTTTTTGAGTAATGAACACTCAAACTTTCAGATTTTTTCCCTAAAGATTTCTCATACTAATTAGTATGAAGCGAAAACACCCGGGAACAACTAATATAATGGTCAGTTCGAGTGTCTGTCACGTCACTCCCTCAAGCGCATTCAAGGAGAGAGCACGTCGCTCTGAATGATTTTTGTGCCGATAATTTGACTTGCGTAATAATACGTACGTACACAAAAATTTTTGCACAGTGGGCTGCAGTTGACTGTCGTGGATCGGATAAAAAATGTACCTACAGCAGGTAGACTGTCGGCGGACCGTATGCGTTTATGGACAAACGAAACATGTGTTGCGCATGTTTCTTTCGGTCTTCGTTGAAATATAATGTTTTACGTTTTCTATAGGTGCGGCTACAGTAATGAATGTAGGAGACGATTGTTTAAAATTGAAAACATGATATTTTGAATCTGAGTGCAAATTATACTATAAGATTTACATGTATACCTAATATGTTATTATAAAGAATATTATTATGATATGTTATTATCAAAATGAATGTTATTCTTTGTTTTTATATGCAGATATTATGTATGCAACAATGCATTATTGTTATGCATAAAAAATAGCACAGCAATTTTTTTCTATTTGCCAATTGTATAATAGGTACTTACTAAAACAACTATAAAATTGTTTCTTTGGTTGTTTGTTTTTTTAATTATTAATTATGTTGATATTATTAGCAAAGCAAATTTTTTTTCTATTTAACCTCCGACGCAAAAAGAGGGGTGTTATAAGTTTGACGCTTATGTCAGTCTGCCTGTTTGTCTGTTGGTCTGTCTGTGGCATCGTAGCTCCCAAAAAGCTTATTTTTGCGAGAGTATTCTTAGCTTTGATTCATGAAAATGGGTTCAGAAGTTTTCATGTAACATTAAAAATTATGAAATAACATTAAATTGTCCACCAATGCCAAAAACAAACATTTAAAAACTAAAAAATTATTCGGTCACCTATTATTTTTGATGAAAGCAAATATATGTTTGTTGTTGTTTTTGTGTTTTGTTTTGGTCTTTACTGTAAAGACCAAACCTAGTGTGTGTCTTTAGTGTTATTTTTTACTTTTTAAATTCTTAATGTATACAGGGTCCTTCTTAAATTATGCTGACACTTTTTTTAAGGAGATGATCTGAACATCATACTGAACAACATTCTCTACGGGACCAACATCGAAATCACGAAAAAAAAAGCTGTCCCATGGTCGAGTAGGTTTGCAGCTTTGTATGGAAGAGCAGATTTTTTTTTTAGCGATTACGATGTTGGTGCCATAAGAAAGTTGTTCAATTTGACGGTCTGGTCCTCCCTTTAAAAAAGTGTCAGCATATTAAGAAGAACCTTGTACAATACCCTCTGTTAAATAATTATCACAAACCCATATGAAAATAAGATAGGTAAGATTTTTTTAATAAAAAAATCATTTGGAAATAAAGGTCTAACAAAGTTAGCTGAAACTATTTTAAGGAGATGATCAGACCATCAAACTGAACAACTTTTTCTATGGGACCAATATCGAAATCGCGAAAAAAATACAACTGCCATACTTACAGTCGAGTTATTGGTTGCAGTTTTGTATGGGACAGCTGATTTATTTTTCGCGATTTCGGTATTGGTCCCATAGAGAAAGTTGTTCAGTTTGATGGTCTGATCATTCCCTTAAAATAGTTTCAGCTAATTTTGTTA
This sequence comes from Agonopterix subpropinquella, assembly GCA_922987775.1. Taxonomy (NCBI): domain Eukaryota; kingdom Metazoa; phylum Arthropoda; class Insecta; order Lepidoptera; family Depressariidae; genus Agonopterix; species Agonopterix subpropinquella. The sequence continues at coordinate 15,264,684 of OV277698.1, read as the reverse complement.
GGACTTATACATAACATTAAAATAATATCTTTCAAAATTAGTGTCGCGGGAACCACTGGGCAAACTAAAGATGTGTGCGTGAGCGCGAAGACGCTGTGTGCGTAGCGTTAAAAACCTAAAGTGGACACGGTCCGTCCGCTTATACGACCCTTAAATGCGGATCAACACCGATCCAAGATGGGTTCTTATCTTTTCATAGATTTCCAAAAGTTGGAAAAACTGCGGTTGAACGGTATTACTTAATAATAAATTATGGTCATAAATTATTTTCACAATACCTAGATACATATTTGTCAACTTTTGCTTTATGTACTGCTCAGAATACAGAACGTATAATAGGTTGCATTAGGTATGAATTATGAATTATAGGTACATAGTATTATTTGATTTAGTTTAGTTTAGTTTCATCTACAAGTTTTAGTAGTCTTAGGGCTCCGCTTTGCTGCCACTTACGAGCGACACTTTGCTGTCGCCGTGGGTCGCAAGAGCGTCGCGCTCATATAGTCCGATCACCGGAGGGGTTTGACCCTAACAGTAAATCGTCTCTCGCTGAAACTTTGTAGTGTGATAAAGTGAAGTATAAAGATAACGGTTGACAAGTATCTAGGTTTTTTTTATTTGGAAGTTAGGTATTTATACCTAAACATAAAAATCACTTATAGCTCTCGGCGGAAAAAGTTTCTCTCCAAAATTCCTTTGGTATATGTTAGTATAAACTAATTACCATAGAGGTGATCGGTATCTAGGAATTTATCGATTTCACGAAGGGAGAAACATAAAAATACCGTTTTTAATCCATAACTACTGCAGGAATAATAGTCTCACAATTGTTGTCTTTTTATGTGTATTAATTTCATTACATGTATCGTCTTGCACAAGAAGCTAGAATATTTTCGTTTCAATTATATTTTTATGATTTTTGGGCAATAACTTACTTCGGAAAAGTATTCTCTTCCTCTTTATCCATTTACAAGTTACAATACACTTTAATACAACAGGATTACTAAGAATCTATTAAAATTTCGCCCTCATTAGTATATTAACATTTTTTCAATAATATTCTTCCCGCGCTAGGCCCCAATCTACGAGCGCGGGGTGCGGAAGGGTTGAGGGGAGTGGGCGGCGGCGGGCAGCGCATCATCGCACATGCTCACTGCTCAGTGCTACCCGCGCCGCGCCGCTGATTTATAATAGTACCTACTGTAGCCCCGGGACTATTTAATTACAAAAAAGATTACCGATTGCCGTTTTGATATTGTTGTAGGGTACGAAATTACTAATATAAACACCCTATTCCTGCGAAATTACTAATATAAAAAAAACTTTTTGTATACTGTCATGTTCTTTGCCTTAGTTCAATACCGTAATAGTAAGACTGTCTAAAGTTGTCATACAAAGCTATGGGACTAGATGAAAACGTCTATTTTGATAGGTCTTATAGCTTTGTATGGCAACTTTAGACAGTCTTACTATTACGTATGGGTAGGTGTTGATATTGAACTAATAATTACTATAATTTACAGTGCATAATCACTTAATCACTGAGATAGAGACTCTTTACTAAAAAGTGCCATATTTAACCTCAAATTTTACGTAATTATTTTTGAAAATCCACTTTTTTGTCTGTAAGTTCTTAACATTTTTAGCCATTCTATTCTTTAGTCACTAGTCTAAAAATAGTTTCTGCGAAAGATTTGTGTACCTGCATCTGTAGTTTAGCTTTTATTGATTATTCTCTGTTCTCCTGTTTTTTTATTATAACTTCGGACATAAGTGTAAGAAATAGCTGAAAATCAGAATGTACATGTTTCAATTTATGCTCTATTTTATAAGACGATAAAAATTTTTGGTGGAAAAAAAAAACAGAATAATCGGTCAGGGTTGCCTATTGCCTCTCATTTTATTCAAAATTACTCGATTTTTTTTCTTTTTTTTCAGTTTCTTTTAGTTCACTATACTATTACGTACATTCATTCAGCCTCTCGGCCGAATTCATATTTTAGCTTCATTTTTACGTAAATAATTTTCGAAAACCTACTTTTTTATTTATGGTTTTTAAATTTTTCCATCAATTTTATCTTGTTGCTGGGTACACAAAAATAGGCTCAGAGTCAAAATTTCTCTCACAGACCGTCACAGTTTTGGTTCTATAAGGGTTTTTATTTTCCACTTTTCAAATTCTAATTGTTTTATTCTCGCTGTACAACTTTGTAGGTTATCTACAGGGTCAAGGGTGTAACAAAACACCCTAGTAATACTTAACGGGGTGCTTCAGACCATCAAACTGAACAACTTTCACTATGGGGCCAACATCGAGAAAAAATTAAAAAATCTTTTGTCCCATACAAAACTGCAGTACCGACTCGACTAAAATGTATGGAATAGCAGATTTTTTTACTGAGCATCGAGAGTGCATAAGTTTATCCTACCACTATCCATCATCTACATTCATCATCAGATAAGCTCTTGGCCACCCTAATATTATATTGTCATTAGGTTTATCTTTGTGTACCACATTGCAGTCAATTCTGATAACGGGAACTGGTTTTTAATCTTGCATGAAGCTAACATGCAACACGATTTGTACAAAACATTCTAACTAGTAACTCTTCAAGCGAAGCACAAAAATAAATGCGGTCAAAGTATATAATAAATTGCCATACGAAATGAAGACTCTTCCGAATGAGAAGTTTCTCAAGGACCTAAAAACCTTTTTAGTATCAAAATTTCCCTAATGATCTAAACGAGCATTTAGATGATTTTAGAGTAAACAAATTGTAGCCTGCAAGGAGACAGTTTTCAAATCTCGCTTAAATGTGTTTGACTAATAAATTCAATGTATATTATAAAAATAAAATATAACTATATGACTAACATATAACTAACTAAAATATATTATAAAATGACATTTTTCTATTTTTATAATGTACCAAATGAAATCCATTTAATTATTATTCTTTCTTTCTTTGTGTGGTTTAATGTAAAAATTTCAATGGACATTGTATTAATTATTTTGTACTTGGTAAATTCCTATAATGTAAAGTATGTATTATCAATATCACTATTGTAAAATTGCCACACCCAAAATGGGTAAAATTACATTGAGACTGTATTATCACTGACATCTACCTATTTTAAACATGTATTTTGTCGCAATAAATATAAATGAAATGAACTAACATAATATTAACTTACTAATAACTAACAAGACGTTAAATGAAAGCTTGTAAAAAAATGCACATGAACTGGAGATGGATTACGGGATATGTTAATATTCCGTGTGCATGTGCATTTTTATGTACATGTGTAACTTGACTTGCTCAGTTCAATTCGGCCGCAATTTCACTTGCGCTGGCACGCCGGCCTCAGTGGTCGGTGCACTGGCGCAATAGCGCTAATAATAATCTACGAATAAGAATGTATAGAAATGTAAATCAAGCTCAAAAAGTAGCACCAAAAAAACTGTACCGTGTTCTAAATTTGTTGTTTAAAAACTGTACCTTGCCACTAAAACTCATACAAAATGGGTAGATAGAGACTACCACTTGCCACACGCTACGATTCTTACCTACTTCCAGGATTTTTTTGCCACGCTAGCGCACCACCGTCACCACGATGTCTATTGCGCCGGTGCGCCGACCACTGAGGCCGGCGCGCCGGCACAAGTGAAATTGTGGCAAAGTTGAACTGAGCAAGTCAAGTTCCACCAAATACGTTAATATCCCGTAATCCATCTCCAGTTCATGTGCATTTTTTACAAGCTTTCATTTAACGTCTTGTTAGTTATTAGTACCTAAGTTTATATTATTACGTTAGTTCATTTCATTTATATTTATTCCGATAAAATACATGTTTACAATAGGTAGATGTCATTGATAATTCAGTCTCAACGTAATTTTACCCATTTTGGGTGTGGTAATTTTACAATATTGATATTGATAATACATACTTTACATAATAGGAATTTCCCAACTAACAAGTTAACCTTATAAAATTGAATCTATAAGGTCTAAACTCTATTAGTATTTTTAAAAGAGCATTTATTATGCCAATGTACCTTATGAAGGCACATTATAAGAAGATTTAGCTAATATTACCTTTATTCTTGTAATTTGGCTGGTTAAACGCTAATAAATCCGATTAATATGGCTACAATAATGGTTCAAAATGTTGTCTTCTTTTAAAAGCTAGTTACATTGCTTTTTAGCCGTATAATATTCAATGCCATATAAAGGCTTTTCATAAGGCCAATTATTCTTTTAAAAGTAGTGCACAAGGTCACTACGATGCTTTTGAACTTACAGAAGCATTTTATAAGATATCTATCAAGCAAACTAATAACAACAACTTATATGGTCTTTACAAGAATGAAAACAATCCATAAATTCACTTATATCTAAATATATAAAAGAAGAAACTGACTGAATGACTGACTGACTGACATATCAACGCACAGCCCAAACCGCTGGGTCTAGAGATTTCAAATTTGGCACATAGGTTCCTTATGAGGTCTAGGGGTGTACTAAGAAAGGATTTTTCAAAATTCATCCCCCAAGGGGGAAACGGGGGTCCAAAGTTTGTATGGGGAAACAAGATTAGTTAGACTATTTAATTCGAAACTTCACAGGAGTACTCCTATTAATAAATGAGTAAACACGTGTTTCAGGTTTTTTCAGAATACAACCCCTGAAAGGGGGAAATGGGGTGACGAAGTCTGAAAATCGAAATAGCTATTGTTTGTATGGTTTATCGGCTGATTACGAAAAAAACAATGATTTTAAAATCCAACGTGGCGGACGTGAAATACCATCATCCCCTTTGGGGGTGCGATGGGGTTGAAATGTCTAAATATCATTATGGGTGTCGTTTTTATGGTTTTTTGGGACGTCAATTACGAAAATAGCATCGATTTTGAAATTTAACAAAGTGGACATGAAAATCTGTCTAAATAGATTAAATTTTATATATCTTAATCTAAATATATAAAAGAAGAAAATGACTGACTGACTCACTGACATATCAACGCACAGCCCAAACCACTGGGTCTAGAAATTCCAAATAGTAGTTTTTACGCGATGCTCGAACAAACACAGATATCTAGTTTTCATAATAGTGTAGAAAACTAGATTTTGCCTGCTACTTCGTCAGCACCGGTTCCCGTTATTGTAGCAAGATAAAAAAATATACCTTGTTTTAAGTCAAATTTTACAGTAAATTTCATCAAAATCGGTTCAGTAGTTTTTACGTGACAGTCATACAAACACTAATTAAAATAGTGAAAATGCCTGTTTTCGTTATAGCATCACCTAAAATCTACTTGACCGATTTTGATAATATTTGTTGTGTTTTAAAAACCAGTTCCCGTTATAAGAATTCACTGCAATGTGGTACACATAGATAAACCTAATGACAATGTAATATTAGGGTGGCCAAGAGCTGATCTGATGATGAATGGAGATGATGGATAGTGGTAGGATAAACTTATGCACTCTCGATGCTCAGTAAAATTTGTGAGTTGTTAAACTAAGAGATATGAAGCTATGGTTGACGCCAAGACAGACAAGATCGTTAAAATGATAATAAAAGTGAATAAAAGTACAAGAATAATTTAGAATATTTTTTCAGTATGCTCAACCGTTCTGAAATTTAAAGGATCTATGGTCATATAGATAACCTACAAAGTTGTACAGCGAGAATAAAACAATTTGAATTTGAAAAGTGGAAAATAAAAACCCTTATAGAACCAAAACTGTGACGGTCTGTGAGAGAAATTTTGACTCTGAGCCTTTTTTTGTGTACCCAGCAACACGATAAAATTGATGGAAAAATTTAAAAACTATAAATAAAAAAGTTGGTTTTCGAAAATTATTATCGTAAAAATGAAGCTAAAATATGAATTCGGTCGAGAGGCTGAATGAATGTACGTAATAGTATAGTGAACTAAAAGAAACTGAAAAAAAGAAAAAAAATCGAATAATTTTGAATAAAATGAGAGGCAAGAGGCAACCCTGACCGATTATTTTGTTTTTTTTTTTACACCAAAAATTTTTATCGTCTTTTAAAATAGAGCATAAATTGAAACATGTAAATTCTGATTTTCAGCTATTTCTTACACTTATGTCCGAAGTTATGATCAAAAAACAGGAGAACAGAGAATAATCAATAAAAGCTAAACTACAGATGCAGGTACACAAATCTTTCGCAGAAACTATTTTTAGACTAGTGACTAAAGAATAGAATGGCTAAAAATGTTAAGAACTTACAGACAAAAAAGTGGATTTTAAAAATTATTACGTAAAATTTGAGGTTAAATATGGCACTTTTTAGTAAAGAGTCTCTATCTCAGTGATTAAGTGATTATGCACTGTAAATTATAGTAATTATTAGTTCAATATCAACACCTACCCATACGTAATAGTAAGACTGTCTAAAGTTGCCATACAAAGCTATAAGACCTATCAAAATAGACGTTTTCATCTAGTCCCATAGCTTTGTATGACAACTTTAGACAGTCTTACTATTACGGTATTGAACTAAGGCAAAGAACATGACAGTATACAAAAAGTTTTTTTTATATTAGTAATTTCGCAGGAATAGGGTTTTTATATTAGTAATTTCGTACCCTACAACAATATCAAAACGGCAATCGGTAATCTTTTTTGTAATTAAATAGTCCCGGGGCTACAGTAGGTACTATTATAAATCAGCGGCGCGGCGCGGGTAGCACTGGGCCTCTACCCGGACATTCGAACTTCGCAATTGCGTGAACGTTTTCGATCCAATGTGAACTCTATTACTATGAAGATCGGACCGAAACGGTCTCGATATATCGAAAATCGAAAGTCCGGGTACAAGGCCTGAGCAGTGAGCATGTGCGATGATGCGCTCCCCGCCGCCGCCCACTCCCCTCAACCCTTCCGCACCCCGCGCTCGTAGATCGGGGCCTAGCGCGGGAAGAATATTATTGAAAAAATGTTAATATACTAATGAGGGCGAAATTTTAATAGATTCTTAGTAATCCTGTTGTAGTAAAGTGTATTGTAACTTGTAAATGGATAAAGAGGAAGAGAATACTTTTCCGAAGTAAGTTATTGCCCAAAAATCATAAAACTATAATTGAAACGAAAATATTCTAGCTTCTTATGCAAGACGATACATGTAATTAAATTAATACACACAAAAAGACAACAATTGTGAGACTATTATTCCTGCAGTAGTTATGGATTAAAAACGGTATTTTTATGTTTATCCCTTCGTGAAATCGATAAATTCCTAGATACCGATCACCTCTATGGTAATTAGTATATACTAACATATACCAAAGGAATTTTGGAGAGAAACTTTTTCCGCCGAGAACTATAAGTGATTTTTATGTTTAGGTATAAATACCTAACTTCCAAATTAAAAAAAAACCTAGATACTTGTCAACCGTTATTTTTAAACTTCACTTTATCACACTGCAAAGTTTCAGCAAGAGACGATTTACTGTTAGGGTGTCCATACAAGAAATCTCCTCGATGATTGAACTAATAATACACTTTACGGCCGCGCGACGGTCGCGCGACCCTCCGCGACACATGGCGACCGCAAAGTATCGCTCGTCTGTAAGCGCTCTTAGGCCGAGATGAGACGATTTTGAAGTCAAAGTTCGAACTAAGTAGCGTCAAAAAAGTATGGATTTTGACATACAGGAGTCCGAACTAAGACTTAAAAAACGTATCTGAATCTCGACCTTACACCCTTACATATTGTTTCCTCTCATATTAAGGCTCTCCCACACAGGTGCAATATTATCGCGAGTGTTTTTGCGATTTTGCGTCCCGTGTTCTTCCACACAGGTTTTTGCGATTAATGGTTTGTTCCCATAGTATAAGATATTCAGTTTAATGGGTAGAGTCTTAGTTTAAAAGCATGCCAATGATTTCAATGTCACCCTGTAGTTTTTATATAAAGGTAAACTTTTATTTTACCTACTTAAGAAGCTATAAGTAAACGCAGGACCGGGCCATATTTTGCTGGTTTTTAGAAGCTATCTTCTCGTTATTTGAAAGACATACTTATTATTGAAAATGTGACAATGATCTTCAACATCTCGGATTTAGGTATTTGCTATGAAGTATATTTCAGATTTTTCTATAAAACACATATGAAACCCGTGTTCAAAGGAAAGCCTAAATATTGGAAAAAATCTGTATTATGTGCATGTTGTTCATGAATTAGCGCATAATTGGTTGTACCAATTACAATTTTGTTTGTTTTGTTTCACTCTACACGTATTACTAAGTTTCATTCATGTACAGGACCTCTAAATCTGGGTCTCAAATTACATGGCCGTCTGCCAAAATTCTTGACAAATTAATTATTAAATATTTTGAATATTTTATTTTTATTTATTTTTTATTTTTTACGTAATAATATTAATTTAATAAGTTTGGATATTTACAGCATTAACTATGTACAACTTAAGGCTAAATATAAAGATAAAATTAATATTTATTATATTAATATAGTTTAAAATATTAATAAATATACTTAGTTAAAAATATTAATATACATAATTAAAAATAAAAACAAATAAAAATAAGTGAAGGAGAAATGAGCCACTATATCGAGCACGACTTCCGTTCGACTTACACTAGTTACACTAAACAGAAGACGTGCTCGAAAAAAATTACCTATGTTGAAAGGTTGAAACCATGATAATTCGATTCTACCCTGAAGTGCGATTTTTGAAAATCATACGAGCGACTTGGCAGTAGAAAATGTCAAAATTACTATGGAGATTATGCATCTTTCTACTGCCAAGTCGCTCGTATGATTTTCAAAAATCGCACTTCTGGATTCTAAACAAACTAGTTTCTAGTTTTGCGTTAATTCATTAACACGTTGTGTAAGTTGAAGTGTTGAAGTCACTTTTACTTGCGACGCACACCATTGTGTAGACAATATTAAGGCAGGTTTATACGATGACAATTTCGCGGCGCCAATTCTTTCGCACGAAAAAAAAGCACGGCAGGCGGTCGTTCGCAATTTGTTTGCATGCGAATGGATTTCCTGGAGAAAACCGTGCCAGCGATTAGCGGAGTCGAAATAAAATAAGCGCGGGGGAGCGCGTCCCTGTACCGACTGATCTGCGCGCGTTGTGCGACACCCCTGGGCCTCGCACACCGCGCAAGTATAGACCCGCCGCGACTGCTAAGCTGATCTACTATAGTTTTTATTACACTATAACCATGTAGTCATCAATAGCCATTGATTTCAGAACGAGAGCTTGGGCGAAGTTTGCTGGCCAGAACAGGACTGGTCATCAGTGGATTCACTAAATCTGCTTCATAAAAATGGAAAAGTGTTATGTAAAAGACACTTTAAAGACAATACTTACTAAAATTGCTTCGAGTAAGTTGTTTGTTTCATTTTTACCCGACATAAATAATAAATAAAATAAATAAATAACGCTCACAGGCACATACATTGTAATGATCCCAAGAAAGCACTATTAATAGGCTGTTTATTATGGAAACCATACAACAACGGCACAAACATGTAAACATCCATGACCGAACCGGGATTCGAACCCAAAAAAACTACAAGTCGTTCGTTCCGTGCCGGGCCGATGCGAGCCGGTACGAGTAGGTCTGAATCGTCCCTTAAGCCGTAATGTGACCTAAGGCAACCTTACCAAGAAATTTTACATCTTAGTATTTGATATTCATTTCAACTTTCATGGTTGCTCATCCCGTCTCGTGTCAAAATCATAATTATTCTATCGAGATATTTAGAACTATTTTTTTCTTTTGTAATGGCTTTCGGCAAATCCCTCATTTTAGTGTCAGTGGGATACCTACCTTATGAATTTAATAAAAAAATTAATTGCAGATGAACTTCCTGCGGTGGCGCACGCTACAGCCACGCTGTTGAATAAATTTGACCAATTATTCGACGCTCTAAATGCTGACAGTCCGGACTTGCGTGGAGGGAAGAAATATTCAACAAATATTTCTCAGCGATCGCCTCATGCAGAGCTATTTCGGGAAATGAGAAAATTTGTCTCTGATATGAAGTTTATTGGCTCCAAGTCACCTCCACCATCTCAAGAAGGCTGGATTCGCACAATGAACGCTGTGGATAGGCTATGGAAAAATTTGCAAGCTTTAGGTTTGAAGACCCTTTCCACGCGTCGCCTCAATCAGGATCCACTGGAGGATATATGACTGCGGGGAGATATCACTGCGGATCCAATGATAATCCAAATGTCGGACAGTTCATATCAGCAATAAAAACTGCCATCATAAACAATCGACGTCATAGTAGTTCTAAGAAAAATTGTGAGGATGACACGGCTATCCTTAATGATAACTTAAAAAAGTTTTTACTGTCAAATATGAACAATACAGCATATGCTCACGACTATATTCCCCGAGGAGGTAGTCAGAGATAATCTGAAACTTCAGAACATCCATGTTTCACTAACAACACGTCATGAACAATACGTCTGACGATATTTGTGATGAAGAAGCAAACATTGAATTAGATCCACTGATTGCTGATGCAACCGAAGCTTTAGAGCAGGCATCCCCTGAGGCTCAGGCATGTGCCTATGTGTGCGGATTTATTTTCAAAAAATTAAAAACTAGTGGATGCACCAGTTGTAAAAACACATTTTTGTCCTCTAATGCTACTTCATCATACGACAACATTAATTTGTTTGTTAGTTTCAAGGAGTATGACACAATGCACAACAGCTTGAAATATGTCAGTAAAACTTTTGTTCACTGCGTCGAAATATGTTCCTCAGTAGTAAATACCACATTAAAGTTAGAGGTGTGGAGAAAAGGGATAAAAAAAACATGCATGTTGGCGCTGTCACAGGTTGATATGGGATTTTTGAAAAATTGTCATCAACACTTTCTCCAAAACAAATATCATATTATGGTTTCAACGTTTTATATGTATATGTGTTAAAAGATATATAACATTAAAAAATAGAGAGTTTGGTGAGGAGGAAAGATCGAAGGCCTTAGAAAGAAAAATGCGTATATTAAGAAATAACTAATATTACCTTGTAAGTTGTATATTTACCTATCTAAACTATTATAAAACTGTAACAGAAGTGTGTCTGTACATCGAAGATATTTACAAAAAAAAATTATGACATGGTTTTTAGGCTTCCCTGATTCCAAATCACCAATTTTTGGATTTTTTGTCTGTCTGTTTGTTTGTTTGTTTATTTGTTTGTTTGTTTGTTTGGGTGTTTGTTTGTTCGAGTATCACGCAAAAACTACTGAACCGATTTTGATGAAACTTTTTTGGTTTGATAGCTTATCATCTGACTTAAAATCTGGTATATAATTTATGTGGACGAAGTCGCGGGTAAAAGCTCGTATTGTATAATGATACTATACAACGTGTTAATGAATTAACGCAAAACTAGAAACTAGTTTGTTTAGAATCGAGAGCAGAGTCGAATTATCATGGTTTCAAAATAGGTAATTTTTTTCAAAATATTAAATAATTTGTTTGCAAAATTTTAAATTTTCTGAACCCGATGCCAATCCACCGCACAGGTACACTCACCCTACTTACTACCAAAACAAGACTATAAAAATGTATTCATGTGTACGTTAGCGCTTTCTTTCAGTGCTGAAATGATAACAAATCATTTTTGCCTCAAAACTTAAAATGCTTATAACTTTAAATTTTAAGTATCAAAATAATTAATAACCCAGTAAAATTAGATAAATCAGAAGAAATAATTTCCGGAGTTTTGAAACTTTTTTAAACGTTCCTTTGGTACGCAATATTGAAGAGAGGGGGGGGGGGGGGGGGGGTGAGCTCGAGGAAGGGGGGGGGGGCTCTAAAGGTGACTTTTTTCAGTTTTTCGCTTATTTCTTGAAATGTAAAAGTCGTATCGAAATACTTTGTATGGACAAATTATACCTAACAAAATTTCCTACAAAACAAGTGGTATGCATTTTTGTCATAGGACTTAACCTTTCATTCGTGAAAACACCTCATCCATCAGGAGTCGACCTTCCGAGGAAGTCAAAGTTTTCCCTGTATCACTAAGGCATCCATATGATGATCCCCAAATGTCATCCTTGTACCGTAAGGGGAACCCGGAGATAAATTGGAGGTATCTGGTTGACCCCCCCCTCCCCCCCCCCCCACACATAGATAAATACCCGTATAATTGTTCATTCCATTCAACGTATAGTAAAATGATTTTAGGGATCATCATAAAGATGCCCTGGCGATAAAAATAATATTTCGACTTCCTCAGAAGGTCGACTCCTGACGGATGAGGTCAACGGCCCGCGGAAACTATGACAGATAGGGTTATGGACCTTGAACAATTGCCATAGAGGACCTTGGTCAGATTTGGTTGGCGGTGAAAAAAATCCAAAATTGCAATATCCAAGATGGCTGCCATGGAAATTTCAAAAGCCAATGCAGCTCTTAAGGGTTCTCCGAACCGACAGAAAATTTGTATCTGGGGGTTTTCGGGGTCGCTAATTAATCATTTTGTTTTTATCTTCAACTTCCATGAGGGTCAACATACAAAGGACTTTTTTTTTCTTTAATATTACGTACCAAAGGAACGTTTAAAAAAAGTTTTAGAACTCCGGAAATTACTTCTCCTGATTGGTATATTTCAGCTTAATTTTACTGGGCTATAAATTATTGTTGAAATCTAATTATTTTGTTATAAATCAGTTGGGGTGTATGAGGTTTTGCGCTAATTCATTAACACGTTGTATAAGTTGAGCGAAAGGCTAGCCAAGGCTAGGCTATCAACACTTTACACGTCATTTCATCTTTTAAAACCGTAAAACTCCGTCACTTCGCCTGCATACGATGTGAGTGTGTCTGGAATTTAGTTCCGAATTTGTTCTATCGAATCCAATTAGAATTAAAATTTGTTCCGTCAAAATGGAAGAAGGGCATTGGTTTGAAAAAACCTCCAGCCAGCGGTATACTTTTTATTTTATATACTTTTACGGTATACTTTTACTGGAACTCCAAATGGGTATCGAACTTTAGTTCTACTATCCTTTATTACGTTCTAAATGAAAATAGTGATTAGTTCTGGTACTAAATTATTCGGTTCTAAGAGCCGGTGGCGCACAACTATATACTAGTCCTTGAGGGCATCGAAACCACTTGAGGAGAAAGTTGTGTTAACCCTCTAATGCATACGAAGCCAAATATGGCCTCTGAACGAAATCATTTTTTATTAAAGGACATTCATTGATAATTATCAAGTTACTTACGTTACGTATTTTCGTACGTTTCTTACGTACGTTAGTTACGTATTTTCTGCATAGTTCACTTGCAGTATATGATGGACTTTATTATATCTTCTATGCTCATGCTTCAACTGGCCAAAATCATCAAGTTATACTTGTTAAAATACCTACAGTTTGATTTTACCAGGTACTTAGAGTGAGACTAATCTGCATATAAAATTTAATTATAATATATATAAATCTAAAGATTTTAATAAGATTTTAGAAATATTGGCAAAATCTTTGCAATTTAGTTATTATAATGTATATGCCTATTTTTACAGTAACAAGTTGCGAATTTCCCTTTCTTCCTTTGGGAAAGTTGTTCAGTATCACGGGTACAATAACCCCAATTAAATTAACGCAACTGTTTACCTTAACACACTGTATATTTATTTTTAAAAAATAGAAACATTCACTCACAAATAACTTTTACGAAAAAGTCGCAAGTCCAGAAACGAATAACTAGACAAGCCAACAATATCTGTCTACGTGCGCCACACATTAATTATGGCAAAAAGAACGTTATACAACAAGCTATACAACAACCTGACGTACCTAAGGATATTAAAGATATTCAATCCTATCCGTTGTTCAAAAAGAAATTGAAGTTCAACATTTTTAGAAATTTCACTGTATTTTGAGATCCTCTATCACGAACAATGGACATTGCGATTTCTATCAAGAAAGTAAATTTAGATATCTACATAATAGGTCCTTGACCGTAGTCCATAACCAAAACCATGTAAATTTTTCTCATACCCTCAAAATGTAATTATTATTTATTGGCGTGCGATTTTTGAATCTCATACGTTGAACTCAGCAGTTGAAAATGTATGCAGATACACATCTTTTAACTGCTGATTTGACTTTCAAAAATTGCGCCCCTGGACTGGAGTATGATTTTTGAATGTCAAATCAGTAGTAGAAAGATGCGTATCTCCACTAGAGTTGTAAATGCTACGTAGCCTACCACTGCCTACGGTAGTCTACCGGTAGACTATGGTAGACTACCGATTCATACCGTAGATTATGTAGATTTCAAATAAAAAATAGTCGATTTATTTTGAAAAAATTTTTGATTTTTGTTCATGTAATATGTACTATGAGAAAGTACTAATCAATACAAATTAATTAATATTATTTAAATATTTTAAAATGTCAACAAAAGACGATTTTAAACTTAAAAGATTTTAAATTGTCATTAGGCTATAAATTGCCCCTCTTTTCGGACATGAAGGTTTCCTCACGATGTTTTCCTTCACCAAAAAGCCAACGATAATTCTTTGAAACCGTCCGTACCGACATGAAATATAAATTATAAAAACCACATTTCAGTAGTACGTACGTGCCCTGGGGATCGAACCCATACCCCTAGGAGCTAGGCTATCGTGGCTTAGTGCATAATATCACATTTTAAACAACCTTTTATAAAATAGTGTATTTCAATGTCCTTTTTTCGCGTTCTAGATTGATTTTTACTTTCTCTAAAATTATTGCCGAAGCTCTCTTAGCTTATTTATCACAAATAATAAATGGCAGTCGCCTTAAATATTGTGAAATGGCCAAAATTTCGACGACTGGATAATCTACAATTGCTACCGTAGCTTATGTAGCCTACCGGTAGTCTACCTCACGATTTGGTAGACTACGGTAGATTTACAACTCTAATCTCCACAGTAATTTTGACATTTTCAACTGCTGAGTTCAAAGAATGGGTTTCAAAAATCGCACTTCTGGTATCAAAAATATTGATTATTTTTGTTTCAATTACTTACTTCAGTTTATTAATTAGTGAATAACTATTGTTTTATTTAATTTTGTGTTTTCCATTGCATTGTTTCATTAGAATTTAAGGTTTTATGGTAAATGGTCAAAAAAGCATGGTTTCGCATTAAATATTTTGTTGTCATATCAATACTAAGGTGAAAAATCCTCAATAATTAAGGGTGTCCGGCCTTTTTACCCAAATGTCCGGCCAAACTGGCTGGTCTGTCCGGCTATTCGGTTTTAAGACCTGGCAACTCTACTCGCATCGTTTTAGGACGTGGGGGTCTCGCTGAGTGTAGCCACATGTAAGTTAAGACGCAGTTTTAAGTTAAGACAAGGGCGTTTGAGGGAAGTTTTCGATACCAAGCGACAAAATGTTGGAATAACCTCCCTCCACCACTGAGAGTACCTCTTTCCAAATCAGTTGTCAAGTATCACTACAAGATTCATCTTTTGGCGGAGCAAGCCAAGCTCGTGTAGCTGTTTTTGTCGTAAAATCAGTTGTAGGGTCATTTCATTTTCCTTTATTCGAAGCATCAAACACATAAACATACACATAAAGTAGTTAAAGACAATATTTATACTTATCCACAACAGTTCCTAGTTTTTATTCGTACACCTATTACAAAAATTTATATGTAACATTTATTAAATTATCTATATATTTAAAGTTTGCGGTACGTTTTTTCGCCGGGAGTGGTATTTTTGAGAGTCACACGTTCAAATCAGTAGTGAAAATGTCATGATCACGATTTTGGGGGTGTGAGTTTCGGAAGTGGCACTTCTGGCATTTGGGTGCGACAGAAAATCAGCGCTGAGCTCGTTGAGCCCAGCATAATGCTGAGTCGTAACCCTGTTTGCTGCTGCGGCACACACTGCTCTTAATTATGTAATTTTTAAATTATGTTTTTTAGTTTAGTTTTTATAAGTACCTATATAATTTTGTCAGTGTGTTTTGTTGTTTGCAAATAAAAATATTTTCTTTCTTTCTTTCTTTCTTTCAGTTTGGAGTTGGAGGCCCGGGCCTCCGGTTCTGGGACTGCAGTTTGAAGTTAGAGGCCCTGTACATGTACGTTGATCATTGAAAGTCAAAGAAAAAACAAGAGTCCAAAATATTGCTAATTTGCGAGCTCGTTTCGCTCGCTTAATCTTTTTCAACTTGTTATGCAAAAAGCAATTATGCTAACTATGTTTCATACAAATTCTTACAATCAGCCTTGATTTCGCCTGGAAATCGAGTTATAATGTAAAATCTTGAGTTCGCTGAGCTCCGCTCGCTCCTGGTTCTAAATCATAATGCAATACCTAACCTCATTAATTATTATACCTAACTTCAGTAAATTCTCAAGCTTATTTGGGTTTGGGTTGTTGAGTTGGGTAATCTCGAACTCAGCTTCGCCAGAATTCAGTGAAATTTCGAGCTCGCTTTGCTCGCTCTAGGTTTTCGATCCAGTAAGTTTTCATAGTGAAGTAAGATCTCGATCTGGCTTTGCTCGTTCCAGATTTTAGGTCATAAAATAGATTTTATTGCAACGACCAAACCTGCCTGCGTAACATGACCGAGGTGAGAGCGACACAGGTCACTTCTAAACGTCAAGTTGGCGATTATCTCCATAGTATCTCACTCAAATTTGACGTTTAGATGTAACCTGTGTCGCTCTCACCTCTGTCATGTTACGCCGGCAGGACCTGGCTCCCCTGAGAACAATTTTATTATTGCTTGTGCAAGAGGGGTGTGCCAATGTCAAGTTTTTGCCCCGAGTCGGAAAATAGTAGATCTATCCGGGGCTGTATAATGATGGTTGAGTTAGGTTAATTTTTTAAATATTAATGATGCCCATGCCCTTCAATAATAATAATGCTTATCAAGCTTAGTAATAGCAGGCCTGTCTCACTCCACAGCTCAGGTAAGTTTGACAGCCGGACACCTCCGAGGTGTAAATCGCAATAGGTTGCCACTCACCCCTCGGTGGTCACCAAAAAGATTAAAATAAGGTACAGCTTGGCCAAAAACGCCACGGTCGCTTTACATTGCAACACTACACTTCAACCTAAACTATTTTGATACTTGCTGTATTTACTCCAAAAGTTTATGCAAAACGTTATCTATATTTAGCTAAATTTAGCTCTGGCAGCTGCGAGGCTAGTACGTCAACCCGCGATAGCGACATTTAACATATCCATCTGTAAAATTTAGTATTTTATCTCGTTCGTTTGCGCGCAAATAGAAAGAGAGCGGAAGCGTGATAGCGCTGTATCACGCTACCGCGGGTTGGCGTACCTACTAGCCCCGCAGCTAAATTTTACTCCTTGCAGAAAATTTAAATTTATGCAACTGCATGGCTAGCATGGCAGCGAGATATAGAACTATCACACCTTCACTATCTTTCTATTTACGCACGAACCAGCGAGATAAAAGGAATGATATAGCCGTATCACGTGCAACATGCTATGCCTTCTGTATTCTAGAAGAAAATAATGAAAACGCATAATAATATGGAAGTAATAAATACACTTTATATTGTACTTTCAAATTATTTGTTTCTGAATTTTATCAGTATACGATTGTCATATTTTCGAAGGTCCGATATTTGCATTACTTCTTTTTACCATTTCCATTTCCTAGCATGGCAGTTTTTAATTTATCGATGCATTTCGGGCGGATTAATTTTGCGGTTTAAATGTTTTCCTGAAAACAATAGAGAAAAACCATAAAAAAGCAATCGAAAAAATGTTTGTCGCTGTTAAGATAAACTAAGCAAAACAAAAAATATCACATGCGAGAATGACATGCGACGGTCAAAATTATGCGGTCGACGCATACCTACTTAAAATATGTACAATTTGGAACCTCGTGCAACCCAAACTCGAAAGGAAATCCACTAAATGATTATCTATCAGATGATAACTTACGATAATTGATATAATTTATTGACAACTATTGTTAAAATGCAATATTAGAGTAAATAAATACCTAACATATCAGCTAATCGCTTGTAAATAACATACAATTTGTTCGAAGTTTCCCAGCATGATATACCTCCAAACGTAACAGAAAATAACATACTGAATTACTAGACTAGCACCACTTTTTGTTGCTTTATCCATTTGAAATAATAATAAGGACAAAACTAAAGATTTTACGGTAAATTTTGATTTGAAACGCATAAAACTGCACTCGATGTTTGACAGTTTGACGTTTTCCATGATGTCATGATAATTAAAAAAGTTTAGTTCCGATCGTAGAAAAATTCTTCGTCTATGACTTGCCGTCATTTTGTGAGTACTGAAAACCCTAGCGATGTCACGCTGTCAGCACGTTAAAGAATGAAAGAAGGTGTTGTGGCATAGACATAGTACTTAGCTTATCTATGGTGTGACATGTATTTGATTCGATATTGTTTTTTCCTTCTCAAATAAATGGCGTAACGACAAAGTCGAGTTTTCGTAATTGTTTCGATATCTGCAAACTAAAACGGCAACATGGCGACCAGTGAAGAGAAAATACAAAGGGAAACTTCGCCAGCTAATTTGGAAGCGAAAGAAAAATACCGCAGAGAGCGTGCGGTGGTGAGGAGATTATTCACCACCACATGCAATTCCATAATGAATAATCTGCAAACCGGGGATCGCCCTGAATATTATTTAAGAGCAGAACTAGCAAAATTGACTAGTTATAACAAGCGGCTCGAATCGTTAAATAACGAAATAAAGAATATCATACTTGGGGACCCTAAGTTCAAAGAGGAGGATCTCCTAAAGGAAGAAGAAGAGGTAATGAAATATCTATCAAGTTATTTTCATATGTGTGAGAAGTTGGAAGCACTATTTGCATCGAAAAATACTCCCATACAAAAAGTGGAAGACCCGACACAGGGACAACAATTTAAACTTAAACTGCCACCGATACACATCAAGAAATTCGATGGAAATTTAAAAAATTGGTTACTATTTTATGACCAGTTTAAAAAAATAAATGAAAACGAAAACATCCCTGACGAAGATAAGTATCATTACTTACTAGAGGCAATGGCCGACAATAGCGAAGTAAAGACCTTGGTGGAAAGCTACCAGTCCAGTAACTATGCAGATTGCCTACAACATCTTAAATCAAGGTATGCTAGGGAAGAGCTGTTAATACAGGTTTACGTAAGAGAGTTATTGGCGCTTATATTAGGAAAGTCTGAACTGACATTAACAGCGCTCTACGATAAACTCAGTGCCCAACTACGTGCACTTGCCAGCTTGGGTGTAACCAAGGATAAATATGCAGCATTTATTCTACCTATGATAGAATCTGCGTTACCTGAAGATACTCTAAGAGCATGGGAACGCTCTACTGCACACAATGCAGAAATGGACGTAGAGCTCAACAGCTTACTAGACTTCATTAAAAAGGAGGTAGATAGCAACCAAAGAATCCTTATGGCACAAAGTACCTTCAACTCACAAGAGACCTTGAACCGAGAGGAACAGTTTAAAGCTTCAGCCAGCTGTCTAGTATACACAGAAAAGAAAAAGGCAGTTGGAAAGAAAATTAATTACTATAACGCATGTATTTGGTGCGGTAAAGACACGCACGCGAGCCTAGAATGTTATAAAATGAATAAAATGAGCATTGAGCAAAGAATAGAGCATTTGAAGGAAAAGAAAGCGTGCACTTTGTGTTTAAAGGTCGGACACCACGTTAGAGTCTGCAAAGCATTCATAAAATGTCTGATCTGCGGGAAGAGGCATTCAACCGCCATCTGTTCAACAGAACCTGCAACACCAAAAACAAACCAAGAACCTCTCAAAAATAATGAAGAGGAGAAGAAAGATGTTAGCGGCGCACCATCTACAACCCTGTCATCTCAAGCGATGTCTCAAGGTGTGACGTTACTTCAAACAGTCGTGGTAAATGTAACCAGCGGAAATAAGAAAATTCCAGTACGTGCCATGTTCGATAATGGATCTCAGCGAACATATATCAGACAAGAAGTAGTCGATAAACTGAAGGTTCCAATCATGAATAAAGAAACTTTGGCACACTGCTTATTCGGTGGAATGGAAATTAATCCCATGAAACATAACGTTTACCAGTTTGAAATCGAAGGTTTAGACAGTAAGTTTAAGCTACAAGTTGAGGCCCTAAGCCAAAATTGTATCTGTAGTAATGTACCTAAAATTAATTGTTCTGATTTAAATTTGCAAAAAGTTCTTGAACAAAATCAGATCGATCTGACAGATAAGGGTGATAAAACAGATATAGAGCTTTTAATAGGTGCTGACTTCTCAGGATATTTTATGACAGGTAAAGTGGTCCAGCTACAAAATGGATTGGTAGCAATCAAAACAAAAGTTGGATGGACCCTACAAGGAAAACAGGTGAGTGTGGTAATGAATAACACTCTATCAACGACTTTATTCTGTTCTAATAATAATAATATTTCAGATTATTGGTCGTTAGAAACATTGGGTATTCGGGACCCCATAGAAGTAAAGTCCAGAGTAGAAACAGAGGCTGAAGTGATCATGTCCTTTGAAGAAACTATACAGGTGAATTCTGAAGGCAGATATGAAGTACAATTACCCTGGAAGGTAGGATTTGACCAGTTACAAAATAATTGTAATGTTGCAAAGCAAAGATTAGAGTTCACTACCAAAAAGTTGTTAATGTCTGGCACTTTTGATACTTATCATAACATAATACAAGAGTGGCATAGCACTGGGATAATTGAGTCTGTTTTTGAACCTGAGAATAATATGGACCAGTCACATTATTTACCTCACAGAGCTGTAATAAAAGAGAGCAGCTTAACTACAAAAGTGAGGCCTGTTTTTGATGCATCAGCCCGTGACAAAAATGGAAAATCCCTTAATTCCTGTTTGGAAAAGGGAATAATTTTTTTGGAGAAAATACCTACATTATTAGTAGCCTTCAGAAAAGGAGCAATCGGCATATCAGCTGATATTGCAAAGGCATTCCTTCAAATATCAATTTCTCCTAAAGATAGAGACCGATTGAGGTTTCTATGGTGGGAAGACAGTTCGAGGACTAAAATGGTGACTTTTAGACATTGTCGAGTAGTATTTGGCGTGACACCAAGTCCGTTTCTGCTATCAGCTACGATACAACATCACTTGTTTCAAGAGATGGAAAATGATCAGCAGTTGGCTACAAGTCAGCGTAAGGAGGCGGCTAAACTACTAAGTAAGTCATACTACGTCGATAATTGCATAACAAGCCTAGACTCTGAAGAGGAGGTTAATAATTTTAGGTCACATAGTATACAGATAATGCGGGACGCAAAGTTTGATCTGAGACAGTGGGTTACATCACCTATGAAGCTCAATGAAACTGGACAGTCAAGCATTTCAGTCCTAGGAATAATGTGGGACACTGAGTCAGATGAACTTTACTGTAATACTAGTACGTTGCCTCCAAAACAGGATATAAAATATGTCACTAAAAGAGACGTCCTGTCATTGACACAAAAAATATTTGATCCTATTGGATATACTTCTCCTGTAATGCTGCCGCCCAAATTGATTCTAAAGGAAGCATGGCGCCGTGAAATTTCAAGGGATGTAGTAAGGGTAGGACAGGTTGTCTTACTAAGAGACAGAAGAGAAAAGAGTAAATTGGCCACTAGGCATAGTAACTAAAATATTTACTGGATGTGATGGTGTCCAAAGGTCAGTGGAAATCAAGACATCGACTGGTCTAAAGATTAGACCTATTCAACGCTTGTATCCATTAGAAGTAGGTGACAGCCTGCGTGATTTTTCTTCTTGTTGCCCTGGCAAGGAGGCCGATGCTGAAGTAATAAATCCCGCAGCAATGGAGCCGAGTACCATTGTTAATACTAAGGATAAGGCCACGGCCACTCGCAGTGGCAGGATAACCAACTTACCTAGCCGGTATAAGGTTTAGGCTATAAGGTACCTACGTATTTAAAGGTATGTTTATTTTAGTTATAATAGGTAGTTGAGAAGTGAGCAACTTTCGTTTGTGGTTAGTAATTTCGCTAATATGGGGAATTTAATTATCTACCTACTGAACTACTTATCTGTCAGATACCGGTTTAAAAATAAAACAGCCAATAGGTAAAATTGTTATTTTATTAATAAGATAATAAGATGTGATTACCCTGTCTTATCATTATCACGTTGAACTGCAATAATGTTTCGTACCTATTTAAAGACAAGTAAAATTAATTAACAAACGCTTGTCAAAGTTTACCAACAAAAGCATGTCAAAGTTTACCAAATGTTGAATTTGTGTTCTAATTTGAACTTAAATGTTGAGGTTGAGTTAGGACTAGTTTTCTATAAAAATATTATGTGTTGCTTTGATTGTGGTACCTACTTGTTTTCGTATCATTACTTTGAGTTATTAGTGGGTAAATATTAGACATGAAAATAAAATGTATCATGTCGTTTCTTTCTCGCGTGTGGAGGATGTTGTGGCATAGACATAGTACTTAGCTTATCTATGGTGTGACATGTATTTGATTCGATATTGTTTTTTCCTTCTCAAATAAATGGCGTAACGACAAAGTCGAGTTTTCTTAATTGTTTCGATATCTGCAAACTAAAACGGCAACAGAAGGAGACTTTGTAAAGGAAGCTGTCATGCCTAATGATTCGGTTCATTTTTGTTTGCACGCGCGCCGTTGTGACAGTTGGTAGGTTATTCGCGAGTTGTACGATAGGACGGGTGCGAATAACTTTGCACCTTATTGCTGTGACGAGAGAGTCGTTATTTATTTAAATCTGTTTTCGAAGTGATCCTTCTGTACGGGTAGTACTAGTATTTATTCTGTGGTAATAGCTTATTAATAACAATGCTTAGGTACCTATTAATATGGTGGAACTTAGATTACATATTTTTAGATAACATGAACAACTTAAATCAAAGATTGTTTTGCGAAGACCAAAAAAATGGTTGTGTTAAATACTTAATATGTTAAGAAGCATTTTCATTGAGTAAACGATCTCTAAGTTTGAGTTTGAATAAACTGATTTTGATTAGATTTTGATGTAGTATTATGTTTATTTTGAGAATATTAATATTTATTTACATCCATTCAGATTATTATTAATATTAAGTAATAAAATTCATAGCAGGCTTTAACTTCAATAGATGATGGTAATAGCCATAGTAGGTACTCTGTGGTCACTAAATACTATCGTTAATCCATGGCTAAATTTAAAATTAAGGTTGATCGTTATGTTCTGTCCGCTAAATTATGTGTTTTTAGATTGTTAGTCT
The DNA here is from genome assembly GCA_922987775.1 of Agonopterix subpropinquella. NCBI lineage: Eukaryota > Metazoa > Arthropoda > Insecta > Lepidoptera > Depressariidae > Agonopterix > Agonopterix subpropinquella. The sequence continues at coordinate 15,241,371 of OV277698.1, read as the reverse complement.
TGAAAATTCCATAAAAATATGTTTTATTGCAGAGTTGAAAATTTTCAAGAATTTTAAATTTGGCGGACAGCATTGTAACGATCAATCTTTTAATGACAAGACGTAAGGTCCATATTCGCATATCCTGCCACTGTTAGTTCCTCATAATTCCTTGTGGAAAAAAACGCGCTAGTAGTATCGGATAATCAGTGTATTTCAAATCTTTTTGGTACTACGTTACACTTCTTCTCTCGGTAGAGAGTAGTTAGTAGAGAGTAGTTAGTAGAGAGTAGTTATATTCCTTGCAAACAATATACTCCATCTTGGTAAGTTCTGTCAACTCACAAACTGCTTTGCCTACCACCATTATTCCCAGCGCCATCTATGAAGTACATAAGTACATTAACACTGTATTACCGACGAAAGAGCGCTGTACAAATTATTAAAGAAATATTAGTTTCTTTACATCTCCCCCCCCAAGGAAGGAACATTTCAAAATGTTCACTTAAACTAAATCTAAATTTTACCATATTTTTTTTAGTGTTTTTACTTTTTTTTATTTTTTTTTATTATTATTATTTTTATCTTTTTTTTTATTATTATTGTATGTCTTACGTTCCGTAATCACGGGCAATTAAGTCCCGGACCTTTGGAAGGCGTGCATGGGGCCGAAGCCAACATGTAGAGGCCCGTTCAAAAGACAAGTTAATCTAAATGTAAGGGATACACACATGGCGGATACCATCCCCGAGCGTACAACATGATACCCACGGGGATGGTCCCCGCCATTTGTGTAAAGACTATTGGAGTACGGCGCTATGGCCGCGATGGAAAAATAAGGTCTTGGGCTATGGAGGTGAAAGTTGGATGGATGGATACTGGGCTATGGGAGGAGACTAACGGACGCCTGCCATGACAACTAGTCTCAAAATTGTAAATAGGGCAGGCGGTGACTCGCCGACTCGTCGAGTGGGCCCCATAAAACGGCCGCACGCACAAAGTGCGACAATGGGGCAACATCTCATTGAGCGGCTGAAGGTTGTCGAGAGGTGCGGCTCCGGTTTCACCATCGCGGGGTTTACCCCCGTGAGCGGGTTTCCCCGTTATTACGCCATTACGTGCAATACACTTCCAACCTGGAGCATAGGTTCTGCTCTTGCGATTCCACTCTGGACGGCCAATTAAGGCAAGCCAGAGGTAGGGGGGTGTGTTACTGTGTGTGTGGGTGTGGGGGTGTGTGTGTGGGTGTGTGTGTGTGTGTGTGAGCGCATGTCTGTATGGTCCCCCTGGATAGGGGTCCGCGGTGTCGCCACTCACCGTCAGCTCGCCACAAGCTGCCCCCGCGGGGTTATTATTATTATTATTTTATGTAGGTATTGGTATAAGTTTTGTAATGTGAAAGAGATTTGACTCAGACTTTTTATGACCAGTATTTAGATGAGATTGTAGAAGGGACAAAATCTTCACACAACAGCATTAATAACAATGCACCAGAGAAGATAAATATAGCAAAAACTGCTGAAAGGTTTTTAATAGAAAATTTTTCAAATAAAACTTCAAATATATATATATATATATATATATGTATATTTCTTTGGCACGGCCTACAACCTAAACGGCTTGATGGATTTCGACATATGAGGTGTCGTTAGATTTGTAAAAATCGTGAAAGTGACATAGGCTATATTATTTTACTAGCTGTTGCCCGCAACTTCGTCAGCGTGGACAAGTGATTTTGTTTCATGTCTCGTCTAAGATCATGGTCAGAACCAAGTTTAGGAATCCCGGCATGTAACATTAGAATGGCCATTAAGGAATGGGCTGATAAAAGACACGGCTAGAATGGTCTAGCCTATTGGGTCTGCAACACTATCAGCAATATAACACCACGAATCTCACAGGTCATACTGAACAACAGCAGGAGCAAAGCTCGTGCCATCATCGGAGTCCTCACCGGGCAGTACGCCACAGGCACGATAAAGCTCACCCTAGATCCCATTTGCCGAGCGTGCGGAGATGAGGAGGAAACCATGGAACATACATAATACTGTGTGACTGCGATGTATTCGCGGCTAAACGTATGTGTCTCCTGAGAGATGGTTATTCAAAACTGGAAGATTATAGGTTTTTTCCCCTGAATGCTATTGTCTCCCTCATTTTCCAAATTTTTTAAGGGTGAAGAAAATAAATATGTAGGGGTAAACACAAAAGATACCAGTGGGTCGATGTGTTGCTGGCATGCCAGCCCCCATAATGAGATAAGATAATAAGAAGGTTATGAATAAACTTTAGCTAAATCTAAATTTCAACGACAATGTCGCGATAATAAACTAAGTTTTTAAGCTCATGCTTTCAAGGTTTTTCAGCGAAAACAAAAAAATTCGGTGGCATTGGAATTAATAATTGTTGCACATTTGCTTTAAAAATACGACTAACGCCATCTATTAAGAATTTAAGATGAAAACGATACTACAATTAAATTAAAGAACGCTAAAAAGAAGAACGCTAGAAAAGGTTAAAAGACAGAGGATTTTTTTGTATTTTTCCAATTCACCTTACACAACAGAGACGTTTTGAGTTAAGTCCAAGTATCGTTGAAAATGGATGAATTTTGAGATAAGGAAACGATTAATTCAATAAACGTCTCTGAATCTTGACCTAAGCGTCAAGATGAACAGGTGTAGAAGTTTTTCATTAATTTATAGAGAAAAGTATATTTTGGGAGAGTCGATTCAACTATAGCGACTACAGTACAGTAGCTGTATCATTAAAGTTATTAAACCTTACAGTAGTAGAATAATTGACTTGAGTTGTCAAATTAAACCGTTTTTGGTGGTTTTCAGGAGATTATCGGCTGGGTAAAAATTATATTTCTTTGTATAATTCTCAATCTAACGTGAAATAGTGGATAATTTAATAAAATAGTGTTAGTGTATTTCACAAAATTATCTACGATTTCACTTTAGGTTCGCAAATAATCACAGAAACCAAATTTTTACCCTGCGATAAGATCCCCAAAAACGGTTCTATTGCCTCGTATCACGTACTTCTTTCTATTACACATAGCATCTTGCTCTTTGAGCTGTTAGTCACTCTATAGTAACTTTATGGGTAATACACTATTATCATTATTACCTTTCGCTAAAACCTCAGCATTATACTAAAAGTAAGTTTTACTGCAGGTGCAGGCTTAAAAAGGTAATTGGTACCTTTAGGTACCAATGATCCTGACCACCCCGAAAGGAATTACAATTGTTTTACATACGTGTGCATGTACTTAGCATGTAGGTACCTACATTCCTGCTCAGAACGGGAAACAGCTCCTCAAAAGTAAGCTAGATCATATGCAGGTCTTATACTTGCACCTTTTGGTGTAGAGACCATGGGCCTGTGGCGTCCAGATACCCGGAAGTTGGAAGCTGTTTATTAAAGAAATAGTTTCTAAGTTAGTCGACGCTAGAAGTGACCTAGCTAGCTAGCGCGTACCTCGGTCAGCGAAAAGGCATTGCCATCCAAAGAGTAGGTAAAGCATTCTGGACATCCCTCCCCTTGACAGCCATTGATCTTTGATATGGTTCTGCTATCTATGCGTAGTTGGTTCACTGATCAATAAGATTGGTTTCATATTATTTAGCTTTTAATAGTTTACTTATTTTTATGTATAATATCTTGTTTGAGTACCTAATGCAGGTAATGTATTATGTCTTTTTTTTAAAGAGAAATTTAGGTATAGTTTGGGAGAGCCGATTCAACTATGGCGAAGGTATCAGGAAATAAACTATTATCGCTACGTATTACCTTTCGCTGAAGCTTCCGAATTATGCATTGGTACTTTTAGCAATGTTCGTGACCACCCCGAAAGTAATTACAAACGTAAATTTACATACGTGTACTGTACATGTACTGGTCAGAACGGGAAACTTCTCCTCAAAAGGTAGGTAGGTTATATACCGGTCTTAGGCACAGCCTTTTGGTGTAGAGGTCTAGGGTCCAGATGCCCGGAAGATGGAAGCTAGTTATTAAAGAAAATAGTTTCTAGGATAGTCGACGCTACAGGTAACCAGAAGGCTGGCGCGTACCTCAGTCAGCGAAAACGCGTCACCATCCAAAGAGTATTAAGCATCCTGGGCATCCGTCCAAATTACAGCTATTGATCTTTGATAGGGTTCTGCTATACCTTTCTATCTATAGTTGTTTACCGATCACTAAGATTGGTTTCCTATTTGTACGTTTTTAATATTTACCTTTTTTTGTGTATAATATCTTGTTTGACTACCTATTGTTGCATTAAAAAAAGAAAAATGCTGAAAGATAATGGTATTGTAGTTGTAGGTAATTTTATTTAAAAAACGTAAATGAAAAAAAACATCTAGATTCTAGACCAAGAATCGAACCTTCACCTAAGGTATGAAAATCTAACCATTTTCTAAATGCGCTACGCGGCTTCTATGCGAAGCGATGAAAAAAGCAACTTCTATTTACCACTACAATCTATCCAAATACATATGTCAGCACAAGTCAGCGTAGTAAATCATTGTAAATTATTCCCACTTATCCCACAGGAACCCATTACTGGGATAAAAAGTATCCTATATGTTAATCCAGAACACATTCTATCTGCGTGCCAAATTTCATCCAAATCCGTTCAGCCGTTTATGCGTGATTGAAACACAAACATACAACCTTACAACCTCACAAACTTTCACATTTATAATATTAGTGAGATTATGGCGTCTGCGAATTAAAAAAAAGAGGGGGAACAAAATGTTTTTTTTTTTTGTGAAAAATTACAATATGGGTATCAAATGAAAGCTAGTAAACAGACGTATATATATATTATAGTACTTTTATGCTACCATTATATATTTATTTATTATATAATTACATTATATATTATATAAATAAACTAAATTATTAAGAAAAACCAAAAAACCCGACTGCATAGTGATTAGTGACTATAGAGCTTGTTTTTCTCTTTTCAGTTAATAGTTTTTTTATGCAGTCGGGTTTTTTATTTTTTTTTCTAGTAAGTATTTTAAAAATAGGGATGTAAAAGTACTATTGTGAAAGTTGTTCAGTTTGTCTAAACCACCCCTTTAAATATTACTATAGGGTGTTTCCCTGTTTAATTCTTCTTGATGATAAGTAATATAATCCCAAGTATAATATGAAGAAACGTTGTGGTATTTCATAACATTCCACATAAACGTGTTCCGAAACATAAACATTTTCAATAAACTATTCAAAACTATTTCAATATGAACATAAAACTATGCAGATATTAAATTTTCTGAGATTTAATGTCAAACCATTTTATAGACTATTAAATCAAATACAGGGTGTCAGGAAAAGTATCATTAAAGTTTAAACCATATACTTTTACCCATGAAACTGAACAAGTTTCACTAGGAGAGCAAACCACAATTTTAAGGGTTCCGAAGTCAACAAGGAACAACAACCCTTATATTTTCGCCATATCCGTCCGTCTGTCCGTCTGTCCGTCTGTCCGTCTGACCGTCTGTCTGTCCGCGGCTTAGCTCAGAAACGCTTAGTACTAGAAAGCTGTAATTTGGCATGGGTATACTTACATATTAATCAAGCCGACAAAGTGGTAAAATAAAATCATAAAAATATATTTTTTAGCGTACCTCCCCTATACGCGAAGTGGGGATGACATTTTTTTTCTCGTTTGTCACATGTTGTGAAGGCAGGAAAATTATCACCGCTAAGTAGGCTTTACAAGTTTACGAGTAATAGTCTATCAACTTATAAAATGTACTTTTTAGACTTTATTAGCCGTTAAACCGTAGTATAAAACATAAAGCCTCCTTCTAAGTCCATATTATATTGTGACAGGCAACTACGGAACCCTATCCTGCGCGTGGTCCGACACTCACTTGGCCAGTTATTTTGAAATAGAATAGAAAAGTTCTTCGAACAAAAACAGTTTCACAGGGGAGACGTTGCCACTTTATTAAATAGGTACTAGCCGGTTACCTTTATACCTATTAGCTTTGTTCTATATAGAACAAAGGTAAAATTAACGAACGACAAAATCAATAGTCGAAAACTTCTAAAAAGTTCTCCCGCCAAACCCGTGGAAATAATTAATGACACGGATCCGAGCCGACCTAATGATTAAGCCAGTCGAGTCACTAATCAGCTGAGGATTGAGGCAACTTTCAGAGCTGATCATTAGCAATACTGTGGTCGGATCCGCTTTGAAAATTACTAAGCCGTTACGTTATCTATACACGGGTAATTAAAACCGCCTTCAAAAAACTAAAAAGTTAAAAACTAATATTGCAGCCGATGACTTTTTCGTTCGCATCATAAGAACATTAATTTGTTTTATTGAAGTCGCTGTCAAGCCGGTACGATTCGCGACAGGGCTTGCATTTTTTGGCTTGGCTTGACACCGACTTCTATAAAACAAATTAATGTTCTTATGATGCGAACGAAAAAGTCATCGGCTGCAATATTATTTTTTAACTTTTTAGTTTTTTGAAGGCGGTTTTAATTTTTTTGTTAAAATTTCGTTTATTTCAAAATTTTCAGTGGTAAATTCATTAGTTCGATTTAATAGTAGTGCTTTAAATTAACAAACGCACTAGTCGGCACTACGATTTTCGAAGGTTCCCCTCGATATCTCTGGGATCCATCATCAGATCCTGATTTCCTTATCATGGGACCTCTATTGGGATATCTCCTTTCCAACAAAAAAAGAATCATCGAAATCGGTTCATAAACGACGAAGTTATCCGCAAACACACATTAAAAAAATTAAAAAATATACAGGGTGTACAATAAAATGGGACAGCTACTTAAAGGGGTGCTTCAGACCATCAAACTGAACAACTTTCTCTATGGGACCAATATCGAAATCGCGAAAAAAAATTCCGCTCTCCCATACAAAACTGCAAACATAACTCGACTGAAATGTATGGGACAGCAGATTTTTTTTTCGCCATTTCGATATTGGTCCCATAGAGAAAGTTGTTCAGTTTGATGGTCTGAAGCACCCCTTTAAGTAGCTGTCCTATTTTAATTTACACCCTGTATATCGAAGAAAACGTAATTTCTTATTTCAAGTAATCTTTTTTACCTGTGCGTACCGTTGTAAAACTGTTACTGAAGAGTGTCTGTACATTGGGGATTTTTACAATAAAAAAAGGTTTAGACAGGTTTAGGTATCTCCATGGGTAAGTGTGACTCTAAATCAAAAAATTTTGTCTGTTTTTTTGTTTGTTTATTTGTTGAATCATCAGGCGAAAAGTACTAGATTGATTTTGATTAAACTTTTTGTGTTTAAACGCTTATAATTAGACTTGTGTGGTGGAGCTATACCTTTATATAATTTTAGCGGTACGATGACCAAAACTGTTGCGGACGAAGTCGCAGGCAAACTCTAGTCTTTAAAATCGTGTGGCCGTGACTTTATAATCATAAACGAATAATTGTATCCATCCTTATGTCCAAAACTAACACTAACACACACACAAAGCAACCCATTTTCTCGAAAATGCCTGATTGTGAATGAATAAATGAATGAAATATACTTGCTTTGTGATACTTTTGTACAAAATTTTTCCACATGGAATATGTTAATTATAATTTTAATCAGTTTAAAGTTAATTTTAACCTTAATTAGGTGATCGGGCTAGTTACAATATAAATGTGGGAGTTGTGTTGTGTATACATAAGTTACCCCACTGCTCAGGGCTCAGACGGACTGTAGATTCAAAATGCATGATTTTTGTACTACTAATACCAAAAAATAAAAATAAAACCGGTCTAGTGCGAGTCGGGCTACTCGCGCACCGAGGGTTCCGTACTACACCACCATAGAACACAACATTATTAACATAGAAAAAAACTTTTTGTATCCGGGACCTTTAGCGCGAGACCGACTCACACTTGGCCGGTTTTTAGTATTTGTTGTTATTCTGTAGAGTTTGCTCTATAATCACACTAAGTTTGACGCTTGTATGTATTACCGTTTTTACGATAGAGCGTGAAGAAAAAACGTTGATAAAAACTATTTTTTTAATGAGAACCATCCTTATCTTTTAAGTTTTTGACATTTTTATTATTTGTTAACAAATCCGCCGTAATAACGCATAATCTGAGAAAATTTCAACTATCCAGCTATTACGGTTCAAAAGTTACAGTCCTAAATAGGTAGGATAGATGGACGGACGGACGGACGGACGGACAGACGGACAGACGGACAGACGGACAGACGGACAGACGGACAGACGGACAGACGGACAGACGGACAGACGGACAGACGGACAGACGGACAGACGGACAGACGGACAGACGGACAGACGGACAGACGGACAGACGGACAGACGGACAGACGGACAGACGGACAGACGGACAGACGGACAGACGGACAGACGGACAGACGGACAGACGGACAGACGGACAGACGGACAGACGGACAGACGGACAGACGGACAGACGGACAGACGGACAGACGGACAGACGGACAGACGGACAGACGGACAGACGGACAGACGGACAGACGGACAGACGGACAGACGGACAGACGGACAGACGGACAGACGGACAGACGGACAGACGGACAGACGGACAGACGGACAGACGGACAGACGGACAGACGGACAGACGGACAGACGGACAGACGGACAGACGGACAGACGGACAGACGGACAGACGGACAGACGGACAGACGGACAGACGGACAGACGGACAGACGGACAGACGGACAGACGGACAGACGGACAGACGGACAGACGGACAGACGGACAGACGGACAGACGGACAGACGGACAGACGGACAGACGGACAGACGGACAGACGGACAGACGGACAGACGGACAGACGGACAGACGGACAGACGGACAGACGGACAGACGGACAGACGGACAGACGGACAGACGGACAGACGGACAGACGGACAGACGGACAGACGGACAGACGGACAGACGGACAGACGGACAGACGGACAGACGGACAGACGGACAGACGGACAGACGGACAGACGGACAGACGGACAGACGGACAGACGGACAGACGGACAGACGGACAGACGGACAGACGGACAGACGGACAGACGGACAGACGGACAGACGGACAGACGGACAGACGGACAGACGGACAGACGGACAGACGGACAGACGGACAGACGGACAGACGGACAGACGGACAGACGGACAGACGGACAGACGGACAGACGGACAGACGGACAGACGGACAGACGGACAGACGGACAGACGGACAGACGGACAGACGGACAGACGGACAGACGGACAGACGGACAGACGGACAGACGGACGGACGGACAAGGTAGGCTTAGTAATAGGGTCCCGTTTTCACCCTTTGGGTACGGAACCCTAAAAAACCTAAAAGTTTTCATTCGTTTTGTAGTTTTAGCAAAAATTCAAAAGTTCTTTTTGAAACTTCAATATTTATTTTAGAGGTTAGCTTTAAAATGTTTCAATTACTTAGTTAGGTACTTTGGCTACCTATAAAACTTGAACAAAAATAAATTGTTGCCTACATCGCCGTCGTGTTTGTTTTTATCCGACTATCCATCATTGTCAAAACAAGTTGTAACATAACCTTTTATCTAAGTGCAAATGCAACTATCAACTGATTTGTGTAGGTACCCACATTTTTCTGTCGCAGTATGACTTAACATATTATTATATGTATAGGTACTTAAGCTACAATGTATGTTGTGACAGCCTGTAAGGGAAGTAACACTTAATTATTAAGTTAAAATGTATTCAGAATGTAATAGTGCATACTTTGTTGGCAGTCCTTAAATAAATAAAATAAAAATAAAATAAACAAGGTTTATAAGTGGGTAGTGTTCTTTTCCACAATAGCTACACAATGTTAAGATACAGGCAAAGTAATTAAATACTAATAGGTCAACCTATTCATTCAATTTATTGCTCTAATAAGACATCTGAATTGTGTTAAAACTAATGGAACTCACGTAATAGACTTACTTCAAAGGTGCTAATGCTAAGCGCCTAAGTCCTATCAAATTATAAAGCTTTCTTCTAATGCTGCTCTCAGACTTAAAACCCGTGCTTAAAACCTAAGGAATCCAGTTACATTGGTCTACTTATATTAAATTAAAACTTTGTTAAGGAGAGAATGCGAGATAATGTTGGCAAGATTTTCTCTTAGAATGCATTTAATTAGCCCGGATCTCAAACAATGCGAGGGATATTTAATCGTGCTAAAAAAGTTTGTTGTAGATTTGTGTGGTGCGCCGAAATATTTTTTGACTAATTTCCTAAAATTGTAAATAAGAAAGAACTTTGCTTTATTTTGCTGAGGCTTAGCTTTTATTTCAGTAGGGTATTCGGTACCGTTTTGGGATAAAAATGTTTATACAGGGTGTAAAATTAAATGGGACACTTACTTAAAGGGGTACTTCAGACCATCAAACTGAACAACTTTTACTACGGGACCAACACTGAAATCGCAAAAAAAAAAATCCGCTGTCCCATTCAAAACTCCAAACATAGGTAACTCGACTGAAATGTATGGGACAGCCGATTTTTTTTCGCGATTTCGTTATTGGTCCCATAGAGAACGTTATTCAATTTGATGGGCTGAAGCACCCCTTTACGTAAGTGTCCCATTTAATTTTACACCCTGTAGTATCTACTTTGGAAGTTCGTCCTTCGAATGCCACGATAGTTCATGTCTAAATATTTTATATCCATTTTATTGTTTAAATAAGAACTCTTTAAAATAGATAACGAGGGAGAAATCGAGGATTGTGACTTAAAAGCGGGCATTCCGTATTTCTCAATTTCAAAAAGATCTTGTGCCAATGAATGAAAATATTGTGTGGCCGTTAGATGGTGATGATTGTGTGTGTGTGTCGTATGTGTATTGGGCAAAGGATTATATAAGAGAATTAGCCATATTCCACGAACAGAGCCCGGTGATTAAAGTAGTTTTAATAATCCTTTATTGTAAGACAAGACATTCACTAAATTTTTTCTTGAAAATTGACGGCAAGTGACCCAAGTTGACATCACAAATGAAATTGTACCCTGTTGTAAAGTATTTACATCAAAACAACGTGTAAGTTTTATCTGTTTATTTTAGGTTAAGAATTTGTTATAACATTTTGTCCATGTTTGTGAAATAAATGATATCTCCCAATCGTACAAAATAAACAACGTGTTGCAGTAAACAATCAATGTAGATAATAATGTAATTCAATCGGCCCACGCACGTGCGTGTGGGAAAATGACCTAGAATGACCTTTCTAAATACACAAAATTCCGTTACATTTTGTCAGAATCTGGAAATAAAGCCTTACCATCTTTTTAGGGATTTAAATTGCTTGTCAAATTTAGACGTCTCATCGGAATTCCGACTTCATTAACGAAGAGTAAAAAAAATATTCGTTTATTACTTAAAAGTAGCAATAAAATCTGCCATGCCCTTAACAGATCCAGTTAATGTAGTCTACTTACATTTAAAGTTAGTTTAAAACCTCGTCACGTCGCCTTTGCTCTTTCATTACTTAATTACAAATGCAATTAAACTAAATCTTCGTTAGAAAGGTAATTTTTTTCACTAAAGCGAAGGAAGGTTTGTTATTCTTTTGTTAAGCTTTAGACTAAAGAAAGGTGCGTTTCGATAAGTCTGGCATGTGACTGGACTTACAATTAGATTCACCTTACAGGGTGTAACAAACTAACCTTGTAATATTTTAAGGGGTAGTGTAGCCCAAACTGAACAACGTGTACACACACCAACTAGACGTTAATTTCAATACACAGGGTGTAATTGTTTAATAAATTAGATAGTTTGACCACGAAAAATGTTAAAATTCCTCGTGGTCAAATCAGTTTGACTACTAAGTTTGACCACGAAGAAGGAACGAACTGATCGCTATGGAGACAACAACGAAAAAAAGAATCATCCAAATCGGTCGAGAAATGCCGAAGTTATCGCGTAAATACATACAAACCAGGCCCTCACACTTACACGTATTAGGTAGTCCAATATCTTGAAAACCACTAAACCGATTTTGATAAAACTTGCACTGTACCCTAAGTAGGAGTAAATGTAAGCCAATAAAAAAATAATGGTCACAATCCGATCTATAGTTTCGGAGATATGCGTGGACAAACATACATAAAAACATGCATACACCTATGAAATTTTGTATATTTGTTTGGAAGCCCTAATAGATTCATATTATATTATGAATATTTTGCAATTCCAATAATATTACATACATATAATATACGTATCGAATTGATAACCGCCTTTTTTAAAGTCGGTTAAAAATAAACAAAATGAGCAGTCACGTACATTTGAGTCGAGTAGGTAGGTATTGCAGTTTTGTATGAAACAGCTGATTTTTTATTTGCGATTTCGAAGCTATGGACCAAACATTGAAATCGCGAAAAATATTGTGCTGTGTCATTGATCGAGTGTTGAATATTAACATTTTCTATGGAACCGCTGATTTCTTTCATCGCGATTTCGATATTAGCTCCATATTCAAAGTTGTTCAGTTTGATAGTCTGAAGCACCCTGTTCGATATGTAACGCATTTAAGTTTACACCCTGTACAGTATACAGGGTGTAAGTGACAGCCTAGCAAATACTGAAACGGTAAACACAGACCATCAAACTGAACAACTTTCACTATGGAGCCTACCTCAGGAATCGCGAAAAAAAATCAGCTGTCCCATACAAAACTGCTACCTGTACCTACCCGACTCAAATGTATGAGACAGATGATTTTTTTTCGCGTTTCCTTATGTAGGCTCCATAGTGAAAGTTGTTCAATTTGATGGTCTGAGTTCACCGTTTCAGTATTTGCTAGGCTGTCACTTACATCCTGTATACTTAGTTAATTAATGTCGATTGTCGAGTACTTGTCACCAGAGTAAAATGTTTCGAAACAAAGATCCAGAATAACCTAAGCCCTCATGACATGACATCATAATCTTAACAATCAATCTAAAATTCATCTCGGATTTTTATAATTATAAGCAACAAATCTATTAAGGGGATGCTAGTAGTGGAATACATAAATCAATTAGCCCGGACAAGCGGGGCTGTGTTGAGGCTGGCAGCCCATTTCAGGAATAGGGTAGATGTACCCTATTTTGGCGACACCACCCCCTCGGGCCGACAGAATCGTCTCCGGTTTAATTCAAATATTACTTGTGGAATTGAAGGCTCGGTTGGGCTGGGAAAGTAGCGGAAGTTGACAGCTAATTAAAAAAAGGAAAAGTAATTTTGTTGGTTTAAATGTACAGTTGAGGAAAGAAAGCGTTTTTTACCTAAATGTAAATAGTACCTAAAGGTATATTTTTGATTGTGAACAAGCAAGTATGTCATTATGCTTATCTCTCCATTAATTACAAAAATATCACGTCAGAGCTAACTTGATGACATGTCAAATACGAACAATCCTTCCTGATAAGTGACGATGGTTGAATGTTTTCGGCTCAATGACGCATAAAAGGAAGATTGGCAGATTTGGACCCACCCATTTTTTACGAAAACTAAAAGCCATTCAGGACGGTGGTCATAATTATTATAAACAGAAAAAATTAAGGCATTTTGTAAAAAAACTTCCACATCTCCAGAAGTCCGGATTCAAAAGTAAACATAACTAGTAAAATGGACAAATCATCCAATAATCAGAAGCAAAACGCAACCATGACAGCTATTTTCATCTAATATTATCACTGATGTATTTTTGGTCGTTTCGGAACGTATTTGTCTTGCTTGAACTGATAGTGCGTGTGATTTCGTTTTCTTCCATTATCATAATATGGCACGGTTATCGTGAATTTTCATTAAAATAAACACAATGAATGCGTAGAAAATTGAGTGGACTATCTAATAAGAAAGATCATGGGTTTCATACACTTGATACAAAAGGTATCATAAGGAGAAATACCTTTCCCCAAACTTCTACAGATTACAACCAATTTACATTTTTGTTAGTTTTCTTTCACTCTACAGATATTACTAAGTTTCGTTAATGTATGGGACCTCTAAGTCTGGGTCTCAAATTATATTGCCCTCCGCCAAACTTCTTTAGATTTCATTTTTATTCAATTTTCCCCCACTAAGGTGAAAGTTGTTCAGTAGGTATCATGAGTACAATCACCCCCTAAAGTAATACAACTGTTTACCCCAACACCCTGTATCCACCACTATTTTGATTAATTGTTAGAAAAAATTTCCTAAGGAACACAAAAGTGAGTTTTTTTTTAACCTATACTAAAAGTGTGGATCATCTGATCGATTTTCTATGGCAAGTCCAAAAAAATATCTCGTGTTTCGACACATAATAATATTCTTTAAGAAAAGATGTTTAGTTTCATTGTCTTAATACACCCTTAACATTTTTCTAGGGATAAAAAATAGGGCTGTATTTGAAATAGATTGCTGACGGACCGATTTACGTTGTTTGATCAAAATGTGATGCGTATTTTCAATTGCTCTTTATACACGTCTAATCTTACGCTATTTTAGCAGCCTCCTGATTCGCGGCTAGCTCCATATTTACATAAAAGCAATTACAGCGCGGGTCACCGTCTCACGTTACGACGCGACGCCGACGCCCGCGCGGCCGCAGACCTCGCTGTGTTATTTACTAGATATACTTTATAAATATGCAGCTTTTAGCCGAATGCATAGGCATTCACTCTAAAGCGGTGTGTTTTACTGGCCACTTTATTAAATTATAGCCCAATATGTTGGTTTTTGCATCCAAAATGTTGAACATTTGTGCTCAGTATTTATTTCAGTAGACTTTGCTAGAAAATTCGTTTATACCAACTCTAACAAAGTCTGCTAAAATAAATAGTTTTCACATACAGTGTGTAACAAAACACCCTTGTAATACTTAAGGGGGTGCTTCAGACCATCAAACTGAACAACTTTCACTTTGGAGCCAACACCGAGAAAAAATAATAAAAATCAGGTATACATTTTGAGTCGAGCCGGTACTGCAGTTTTGTATGGGACAGTAGATTTTTTTTTTTTATGCCAACATGGAGCCAACTCAAATATACATATATATATTATATATAGCCAACATAATGAAAGTTGTAAAGTTTCTAGAGTGTTTTGTTACACCTGTATGAACACACTCAGGTATCCAAATTGTTATCGGCATTCTTTGAAGAAAAATTCAAAGTAATAAAATACAAATAAAATAAACAAAAAAAGCAATAACATGCTTCGACAACTAAAAAGAAAATAATCAAGGCGCCCTAAACGATCCTTTTGTGACGAAAATAGTTTAATCTTCGTTTTGTTTTGCTCAAATCAAACAGTTTTGAGTTGGATACACGTTTTATTAAGTCACTAGAGTTAACCCGCGACTTTCTCCGTACAAATTATATAGCAGATTTTAAGTCAGATCATAAGCTATCAAGCAAAAAAAATTCATCAAAATCGGTTCAGTAGTTTTTGTGTGATGCTCGATCAAACAAACAAACACACAAACAAACAGACAAAAAATCCAAAAAAAATTGAATCAGGGACCGTTAATAAAACCATATCGTAACTTTTTAGGGTTCCGTACCCAAAGGGTGAAAACGGGACCCTATTACTAAGCCTACGTTGTCCGTCCGCCCGTCCGTCTGTCCTACCTATTTAGGGCTGTAACTTTTGAACCGTAATAGCTAGATAGTTGAAATTTTCTCAGATTATGCGTTATTGCAGCGGATTCGTTAACAAATAATAGAAATGTCAAATAGTTAAAAATTAAGGGGGGTTTCAACAAGAAACTAGTTTTTATCAACGTTTTTTCTTCAGGCTCTATCGTAAAAACTTGTATTACACATACAAGCGTCAAACTTAGTGTGATTATAGAGCATACTCTACAAAATAATAACAAATACTAAAAACCGGCCAAGTGTGAGTCGGTCTCGCGCTAAAGGTCCCGGACAACAAAAGTTTTTTTTTTTTTTCTAAGTTAATAATGTTGTGTTCTGTAGTGGTGTGGTACGGAACCCTCGTTGCGCGAGTAGCCCGACTCGCACTTGACCGCTTTTTTTGTGAATATCTTCAATGAACATACACACTTCTGTTAAGATTAGATTATCGTTTAAGTATTTATTTTATTTTGTACAATAAAAAGCCTTAGTTTTTCATTAAAATTTAAATGCAAGTGGCATTAATAAAACTTAAAACGTGCTAAAAAGTTAATCTTGTTCAAACACGCTTAAAAAGATGATCATCATCATCACCATCATCTTATAAACCACGGTTTGGTAGACTTCACATACGCATCAAAGGACAACCGCCGCTCTCCCTTGAAAAAATACCTTAAAATGTATAGAAGTTTTGACTGAAGTCAAATGTGTAATAAATTATGAGGTTTAATAAAAACGACTCAGATAGTATCATTTATTTTTATTTAACGAGTTATTTAATAATTTATTATTAATAAATTATAAAAAAGCAGCAACCCCAACATGGCTGTCAATGTTGTTTAGTAGGAGGAGGTAGGAGGTGTTGCAAGCCTGTTGCAAGCACAATGTTTTTTTTATATAAAAATGATAAAAACTAATAAATCATTATAAAATAAACTAATGCCTGCAGTTAGTTTCTAGTATTCCATAGTCCATAATAAAAATAGAAGGACGGTTATACATTTTTGGGTGTGTTAAATAAATTGCCAGATGTCCTTTCTTCTCCACCGAATGCAGGTTTCCGTTCACCGTTTCAAAGCGGATAAGATAAGATAAGAAGAAAGAAAAGATAAGTTAGAAAACTCATAATTGGTATAAATAACTGGTAATTTGGTAATGGCATATCGTCCGTGCGGATTCGAACCCGGAGCCTCATAAATTGAGTGTTCCTCCCCGCAACGTGCCGTTACTCTTTATTCTGATACAGGGGGTAAGGAAAAGTATCATTAACCTATAAACCACATACTCTAACCATGAAACTGAACAACTTTTACTATGGGAGCAAACCTATCAGAACAAAAAAGAAATCAGCTGTTCCATACTAAACTGCAATGCCCATTTGAGGCGAGTGCCTCAAACGTATGGAACAGCAGATTTCTTTTTTTTTCTGACTGGTTTGCTCCCATAGTAAAAGTTGTTCAGTTTGATGGGTAGAGTATGTGCTTTAAACAAAGACATTATACAAGTAGGACTTCGCCTCAGTGCGCTATTAACGGGACCGCAAAGTTACTTACGGAATAGAGTAAGTGACATGAGTTGTCAAATGTAACCGTTTTTGGACATTTTTTGGAGTCCTCGGCAGGGTAAAAATTCGATTTCTGTGTATAATTCTCAATCTAACGTAAAATCGTGAATAATTTAATGAAACAGTGTAGTATATATCACAAAATTATCTACGATTTCACTTTAGGTTCACGATTATTCACAGAAACCGAATTTTTACCAGGACTCCAAATCCCCAAAAACGGTTCTATTGCCTCGCGTCACGTATCTCTTTCTATTATACAGTGATGCCGCTATGTACATCCACGCTCTCTCAGCTGTCACTGTCTCTCTTACGTAGTATAATACCTTTATGGTTGTACAGTCAAGAGCACGTCAAGCTTGACACTTTGGACTTTGTACCGTTCTTATTTAGTGCGCCATAAGCGTTACAATCGAACTGCAAGTGTAAAGCTTGATGTGCTCTTGACTGTACATTACTGTTTAGTGACCGAATACATTAGAAAGATTTGAAAGGACTGGAATGTCAGCGGCAATGTATTACAGCTAAGCATAACTGGGCCTCAATCGCCCTAAGTTTGAACGATACTACCAAAACAAAATCACAACCAAAAACGTTGCGTTATGCACAATTCGTATCGCGCAAATTATATTAACGGTAACGATTTAGCTTTATTTCGGAAGATACGTTGGCATAACGTTTGATGTCCATTCATTCGAATTTTCTGTATTGTGCGATTTAACCATTCAGAAAAAAATATCGCGATAGCATTTTTACTTCAGCTAAACCAAATCTTAACCAAAACCAAAAACGTTCCGTCCGAACGGTAAAACCGTATAAAATAGCGCGATTGAGGCCCAGATCCATGCAAAGGTGACATTGGAGACATGTGCCATTTTTGGTTCTGTTATTTTCATAGACAAAGAATTTTTCGCTTACGCTGGAAGACGGAATATCAGTGTAACCGGGTATCAGATAGCGATGCTCATAAAATCCTATACAATTTATATGAAGTGACATGTCGGAGTCAGGTGGAGTCAGTACAAAAAAGTGTTTACGCCAATAAGGATAGCAATAAGGTAGCGATCTCCTTTTTTAACTAGAACGTATTTGCTATGTGCATCTCATAATGAGTGAATATGACAAGATACGTGCTTCCTTCCAGATCCTTCTCTTTCTACGGTTATTTTATTACAATAACAGAAAACATCATGTATGACAACAATGTCATACATAATGTGGTGAGTCCCATAAAGATTGTAATTGGCTTTAAACGTTATTGATACGAGAGGAGATAGCAAAAACAGAGTAACTAATGAAGCTTACCATCTCGTTCGTTGGTTAGACCCACGCTCGATGGTCGACTGATTCTTACCAGTCTGATTACTTCCTTTGATTACTGCAAAAAGATCGCACCTAATGAATTGGGGATGAAACTTGAATGATCTGCTTTTTGTGGCGGTTATTTGACCAAAATATTGAAATCCGTCTACGAATATTTTATTTTTATTTCAAGTGGCTAAGTTTTTCTGTATTTTTGAAATCGTTCGAATGTTACATAAAACGTTTCATTTCATACAGAAAACGAAAGAACGAATAATGGGGTAAAGGAAATTAGAAAAAAAATTCTGTTGGCGTTTATGACAGTGGTGAGATAAGGGTGAGCAGAGGGTGAGATTCATATACGCGGGTACGAAATAAAAAAATGCAAATTAATTGATTTTACGTCATACATATTTGAATGCAGATTAGAACGTGTGAGATTACAAAAATAAAAGCGGTCAAGTGCGAGTCGGGCTACTCGCGCGAGGGTTCCGTACCACACCACTACAAAACACAACATTATTAACTTAGAAAAAAAAAGTTTTTTTGTCCGGGACCTTTAGCGCGAGACCATTTTTTATTACCATTTTTACGGTAGAGCGTGAAGAAAAAACGTTGATAAAAGCTAGTTTATTGTTGAGAACCCCCAGTTCAGAGAATTAATTTTAATATTTTGACATTTTTATTATTTGTTAACAAATCCGCCGTAATAACGCATAATCTGAGAAAATTTCACTATCTAGCTATTACGGTTCAAAAGTTACAGCCCTAGATAGGTAGGACAGACGGACGCACGGACAACGTAGGCTTAGTAATAGGGTCCCGTTTTCATCCTTTGGGTACGGAACCCTAAAAAAGATTTGACGTGTGTAATAAATGTGCTTCATCTCCTATATTGAATAAATAATGTTGACTTTGACGCCCTACCTCTATAGGCATCTAATTGATTTTGTATTTGTTTTAGACATATTCGTAAAAGGGTTGAGCCAGGTTTGGTTGGGTCAAAATACCCAATTTGATTTGAACGCCGCCGTCTCAGAACCCAACTTTTCCATTAATCCTTGTATTGGGACCGATTTACAGATTATTAGGGCTGTAAGATAATGTACCTATTTCTTCGAGTAAAATATAATGTTTTAGAAGAACTACGTTTGTTTTTTTTTATAATTATAACACTGTTACAGAAGTGTGTTCGTAAATTAATTTTATTTTTATTTGACGGCCCGGTAGCACAGTCGGTAGTGAACCTGCCTGCTGTGCCGAGGGTCGCGGGTTCGAATCCCGTAAGGGACAGATGTTTGTATGATGAATATGAATATTTGTACCCGAGTCATGGATATTTGTATCTATATATGTATTGTATATCGTTGTCTAGTCATCATAATACAAGTCCAGGCTAGATTCTGGTACTTTAAATGTGGCTAGATAATTTGTGTGACATTGTCCAAGATATTTATTTTATTTACAAAAAAAAGGTTACGACATGGTGTTTATTGTTTGTTCGAGCATCGCGCAAAATCTGCTGGACCGATTTTGATGAAACTTTTGTGTTTAAAAGCTTATGATTAGACTTAAAACTGGAATGTATATTTTATCTCGGTATAGCGAGAACTAGAGTGCGGACGATGCGCGATGTCGCGGGATAAAGCTCGTCTTTTATCAAATCTAATGCATAGGACTAGTGTTTGCCCGCGACTTCTTCTGCACTGGTTCCAGTCATCGTAGCGATATAAAATATAGTTATGTGCGATACCAGTTTTTAAGTCTAATTATAGACTTTCATACACAAAACGTTTCATCAAAATCGGTCCAGTAGTTTTTGCGTGATGCTCGAACAAACAAACAAAATGACAGACAAAAATCTAATTCTTCTTCTTCTATCGGTGATTTCAAGTCAGAAATTCCTAAACACCATTATAATATCGTAACCCTTTTTTTAAATAATGTACAGGGTGTAACAAAACACCCTAGTAATACATAAGGGGGTGCTTCAGACCATCAAACTGAACAACTTTCACTATGGAGCCAACTTCGAAATCGCGAAATAAAAATCACCTGTTTCATACAAAACTGCAATACCGGCTCGACTCAAATGTATGGGACAGCGGTTTTTTTTTATTTTTTCTCGATGTTGGCTTCATATAGTGAAAGTTGTTCAGTTTGATGGTCTGAAGCACCTCCTTAAGTATTACTAGGGTGTTTTGTTACACCTGTATAGGTACTATAATATACAAACACATGTATATATATTACAGTTTTATAATAGTGTAAATTCTGTATGGCTTTGTTTAAGTTTATTATCATGCAAAAGTTGGACATAAACTATAAAATGCGAGGGGACGGATGAGAAAATGATTGCACTAATTCTGTGTTATGTGACATCCAGAGGAATGACGGCATAAAGAGATACGTCTCTTGTGAACGAGGGATCCTTAGTTAGACCGATAAACTTGACATTTTATGACGGTTTAAAATTTTCACAAATTCTAAGACGAGAAAATACCTACCCTCCACTATAGCCTTAAATTTTTTGATTTTTATAAGATAAACATCGAGAACCCCGCTTTTTCGTGTTTCTATTCTTCTGTATTTAAGCCAAAAATGCGTTAATGTATAAATAAAGGCTTTTATTTGTATATTTTATCACTTCGGTGTATAGATTTTTCATTTCGGTGACAAAAAAAAACAATATCATTTTTCTTAGTGTATATCCTGCGTAGAATTTTCATGTTTCTATTTTCAGTAGCCTTAGCATAACCTAACCGTGCATTGTCTGTCTGTCAGTCAGTCAGTCAGTCACGGAACTATTTTATAAGTTGGTATTTTGGAAGTGTCAACCTACATCATAGTTTCTTAGTCGGTCGCGCGATCTCTTCTTTTTTGAAACAAAACAGAAATAAAATTCCAGAAAATCAAGTGCTGTGCCAAAATCTACAAACCGACACATCCTCTTTGTGACTGAGTGCATACACAACCACTGCGTGTGACGTCGCGTTCTAACACTTTTTTAAATTCCATAATATACAGAAACGAACTAAATAATTTTTTCACAGATAATTTTTATATTCAATAGAGAATACGATGAGCTAAAAATCTAAATTAAAAAAAAAAAACAAATTCAAAAATTATTTATTTCCAGACAACATTGATCCATTGGGGTTAGTAACAATTGTGACTTAGTCTACGTTAGTGTACAATTCGGTTAGTAAGTCTAAGACTATGTTAGTATACAAATTTCAACACGGATTTAGTCCTCTGTGTGAGGGACCACATCAGAGGACTATTTAATTTGTTTGCAATGACGTTCAGGAGGCTGTTGCTGCTCCCGCGCACTCTGCTCACCAGTGACGCCGTTTTCTTGCGCCAGATGGCATCAAAGCCATCTGTGCGCGCCTCAGCGAACATTAGTGAGGCACTACAGAAGCGCGGCAGCCGCAACAGCGCCCTGAACGCATTATTAAACTGGACCCGCAAAGCATTGTACGTCTTTTGGGTATATTTGACCCACAGACTTGCTGTGTACAACGATGTGCAGTATGCTTTAAATAGCGTGATTTTGACTGCATCCGTACAACGAGCAAATCTGCGGGCCAGCATGTTCGCCCGGACTGGCAATGCTCTGCGTTCCCTCTCCATATCTACATCGTCTTTAAGGTCGTCCGCTATCCAGTGTCCAAGGTATTTGAATTGGTGAACTCTGTTCAGCGGCACACCATTGAGAAGGACCGGTGAAAAATTGACAGGACACTTGGTACCGGCCTTAAAGACCATGTACTCGGTCTTTTTCACATTGTAGATCAGACCATGACAGGCTGCATAAGACTCACACACTGCAAGCAGCTTCCGGAGTGCCCTAATCGAGGGAGCCAGCAGAACCATATCGTCTGCGTAGCTGAGGTTGTTAAAGCACACACCATCAACATAGCAACCGACTGGCATGCTGCTGAGTCCCTCGACCAGGGCATCCATATACAGGCTGAAGAGCAGAGGCGAGCTCAGCCCGCCCTGTCTCACCCCACACTCCATCCTGCCAGGATCCGAAAGCTTGCCCGCCCATTTCACTTGGTTTTCCTGATTTAGGTACCAGTACTTAAAAATGGAAATCAACTCGGGTGATACCCCCTCTGCCCTTAGTTTCTGCCATAAATGTTTGAACATTCTTTATTATTATATGTCCCCAGTGTTTTTCAAAGTTTCAGTATTTTTAAAGCGTAAGTTTTAAGGGTTAATCTAAACTATTATTAAACTGTAAGAAAAGTAAGTCTGTACATTTAAGATATTTAAAAAAAAAATGATGATATGGTTTTTAGGTGTCCCCGACTCCAAATCAAACTTTTTTAGAATTTTTGTCTGTCTGTTTGTGTGTTTGTTTGTTTGATCGAGCATCACGCAAAAACTACTGAACCGATTTTGATGAAACCCTTTTTGTTTAATAGCTTATGATCTGACTTAAAATCTGGTATATAATTTGTGCGGACAAAGTCCCGGGTTAACTCTAGTGTATATATAAGATTGAAAAACAGTACTTAGTGATGCAACCCTTCTCAATTTACTGCTGACGTCTGCTCTCTTATTAGTTTAACCTAGATTAGCGAAGTGTCGACCTTCTGAACTTTACTATTCGTTACCAATTCATAAGGAGACCCAAAGTGTCATTCAAAACATCGGCATACCTATCTCAAAAATTATTCAATAAGTTGAATTTTCTAAAATTATTCAGATCTTATACAACGTGTTAATGAATTAACGCAAAACTAGAAAGTAGTTTGTTTAGAATCGAGAGCAGAATCGAATTATCATGGTTTCAACATAGGTAATTTTTTTCAAAATATTAAAATTTTTTTTTGCAAAATTTAAAATTTACTGAACCAGGTGACAACCCGCCGCACGGGCACACTCACCCTACTTACTACCAAAACAAGATTATAAAAATGTATCCATGAGTACGTTAGCGCTTTCTTTCAGTGCTGATATGATAACAAATCATTTTTGCCTCAGAACTTAAAATGCGAATAACTTTAAATTTTAATTATCAAAATAATGAAATTATTGTTGCAATCTAATTATTTTGTTATAAATCAGTTGGGGTGTATGAGGTTTTGCGCTAATTCATTAACACGTATAAAAACCGGCAAAGTGCAAGTCGATCTTGCGCCCGTAAAAAGTTTGTTTCCGGTCTTGTTTTCATATCTAAATTTTTTTTTCTTGCGACTTGTTTTTACAGCAGCCACAGCTTTTTTAACCTTTTTAAATAAAACAGGTTAGTTTTCCTAGAAAAAAAACATTTTTGTTTCAATCATTCTGCTCCAAAACCTTTGAAATCAATAAGCATTTTATTTATTCATTGATGGTACTTCCCGATTCTGGTCCGGCCGGTTAGAATTAACCTTCACAGTATCTTTAGTAAAAGTTTAGTTTGTAGTATCGTTAGTAGGTAACTTAACTGTAACTGTTTTAATTGTTTGTTACTTTTGCGTGCAATCAATATATTTATCATACTTACACATTGACTTACCAACTACTAGCTAGACATAGGTTCCGCACTCAAAAGTGTCCGATCCAAAAGAGAAACAAAATACATAAAGCGAAACAATTACGCGCTAGCTTTTGTTTGACTGACGGACTACGCGCCCGTGTGCATGCTGTGCTACTGTGCTGTAACAATTTGTAAAAATATCCCAAGCAAAATAAAATAATATACCATCAGTTTTTTTTTTATTTTTGTTTATGTAGTTATGACATTTTTCGAGAATTTTGTTTAAGACCCGGCGCGGCGTCCATAAATTAGTAAGTCAATGTACTTACATATAAAATTGTATTCCTCTTATGTAGTGGATAACTCTTGACTAAGATAATGTATAATCTATGGTTTAAATTAAATGATTCAAATATGAACGCTTATCCACCGAAAAACGAGTAAAATTGGGACTTCAGCGGACACAGTAGATGTAAAGTCGACACGTTTTGTCAATAAGTCAACGCGCCTGACTAGCGCCCATTGGTGCGGCAAGACTCCGAACAGAAAAGTTGTGCTTTTAAGTTAAGAGATGCAGGCGAGAGGCTGCTTATCTAAACTATTATAAAACTGTAACAGAAGTGTGTCTGTACATTGAAGATATTTACAAAAAAAAGATTACGATATGGTTTTTAGGCTTCCCTGATTCCAAATCACAAATTTTTGGACTTTTTGTCTGTCTGTTTGTTTGTTTGTTTGTTTGTTCGTTTGTTTGTTTGTTTGTTTGGGTGTTTGTTTGTTCGAGTATCACGCAAAAACTACTGAACCGATTTTGATGAAACTTTTTTTGTTTGATAGCTTATCATCTGACTTAAAATTGGGTATATAATTTATGCGGACGAAGTCGCGGGTAAAAGCTCGTATAAGATAAGAGCATTTACCCGCGACTTCGTTCGCATAAATTATATACCAGATTTTAAGTCAGCTAAGCTATCAAACAAAAAAGTTTCATCAAAATCGGTTCAGTAGTTTTCGCGTGATGATCGAACAAACAAACACACAAACAAACAAACAGACAGACAAAAATCCAAAAATTTGTGATTTGGAATTAGGGACATCTAAAAACCATATCGTAATCTTTTTTTATAAATATCCTCAATGTACAGACACCCTTCTGTTACAGTTTTATAATCGTTTAGACTATAGCTGTTGCCCGCGACTTCGTCTGCGTTACCCGGATAAATTTGTGATTTGGAATGCGTTAAATAGATAGTACCCTATGTGTTAATCCAGATCATGGTCTATCTGTATGTCAAATTTCATCAAAATCCGTTCAGCAGTTTTTGCGTGAAAGCGGAACAAACATCCATCCATACTTACAAACTTTCGCGTTTATAATATTATTAGGATTTAGTAGGATTGAAATAATTAAGTAGGATTGAAATAAGATTTATTAAAGTAGTAATCTTCCGCATTATAATATCATGATCATCATCACACCAGTCCACCTGGACATAGGCCTCCCCCAAGACTCACCACAACGCCGGTCCTGTGCTGCCCTCATCCAACAAGTTCCCGCCGCTGCCTTCATCAGGCCGTCGTCGGTCTACCTTGCCGGTCTACCCACGCTGCGCTTTCCGCGTCCTCTTTATACAATATACAGAGTGTTAGAGTAGACAGTTATGAACTCATGATACTGAACAACTTTCTCAAATGACTAGAAGGGAAATTAGCAATTAAAAAAACTACTTCTGTTACTTTTTTTTTTTATCTGCTAGTGTTTTCTTATGGAAGGTTGTTCAGTATCATGGCATGAGTACAATTACCCCTTAAAGCAATGCAACTGTTTATTTACCCTAAAATCCTGTAATAGGATCCTGAACTAAGATTAATTAAAGTACCTAGTAAACTTCCGCATAATATAATATTGACTATTAACATACAACCCGGGCGAATTAACTTGGCACCTGGCTCGCACGTGGCTCGGAATAAAAAACTCGGAAAACTCGGAGTTAATCTTACTCGAAAATGCTAAAGCGCAGGGACACGTGCAACGGTAACTGAAATGCTATGCTACGGCCTCGCACGGCGACGGTGGGGTCCCGTGGGGGGTAGCAGGAGGGGTGTCAAATTCCGAGCCACGTGCGAGCCAGGTGCCAAGTTAATTTGCCCGGTCAGTAATTAGTTGCAAGTTTGAACTAATAGCCGAATCACAGCTAGAGCTTGTTAGAAATGTTAGAAAGTGACGCAAATCCACAACATGTTTCGTCAGCAAAATAACAAAAATACACACACAAAACGCAGTTAGGTACTGATATGATGTTTGTGAGAAAAAGATACCATTCCCAAACGAGCTTTTTCTTGTTCGGTAATTCTGTATCGAAGTAAATAACCGCGGTCACTGAAGCTAAAGGAAAATTTATTTTACGTTGCACTTGGGGAAGTGTTCACGAATTATATTCCACCTTCTTCATGCACTATCACATAACCAGGCGTACTGCGCTGCGCTGTGTCTTTGCTTGCATTTATGGAGTTGCTACTTGGGAATGTTCCTACATTGAAAAGGGAAATACATCCGCCAGGCTAGGTGTGATGCCTGGGGACCGGCCGTGGTCCAACAGTTCTTAGTTGGACCTTGTATATGTATCGAATCTCTGTGATTATTTCTCTTGAGCGATTCATGTCTCGCATTCGATTGTGAACCTTATGTGTAAGTAGGTTACGAGTTACGTATTTACGATGAACGTTGTCTTTGGATGGAGCATATTTCCGAGAGCGACGGTATCGCCATCTGTTGGCATCTTTTGCTATAACTTGTGGGTGCTGACATCTGTGACAAGTCCCCACACATTAAAATTACTTAGGATATCCGGAAGATAAAACGCTATCATGCTGACGTTTTGTTGACATATTTCGCTGAGATCGCTTTTGCTTGTAGATTAGACAATCATGAAAGTTCGTTTGATTTCCCGTACGTGTCACGCGTCGACACAGCCCCGCTAATATTGTTTGGCTGACAACTACCTGTCTAATGTACCGTGAAATCGGGTGCAAGTGTTTAACGAACTAGTGTACGTAGCGCCTATTGCCTATCTGGAAATATGTAGTACCTACCTACAGACAGTAGGACTTGCCGTCGTAGTATGCCAGCGTGATATAGAGTAGCTATCACGTTTCGCTCTCTTTCTATTTGCGCGCGAACGAACGAGATAAAAGGCGTGATATAGCCGTATCACGTGCAACATGATAGCCCAGCAGGAACAACTCCCTGCAACAATTCCCTGAGTCAACCAAGCCAATAGCGGCAAGGGATTTATACAGGGTGTAATAAAACACCCAAGTAATACTTAAGGGGTGCTTCAGACCATCAATCTGAACAACTTTCACTATGGAGCTGCTCCATAGTGACATATTGGAGCAACATCGAAATCGCAAAAAAATAGGCTGTCCCAGTTTTCTAGCGTCATCACAGCCTATACAGGGTGAAACTGATATCATTAACATCCTTTTTAACTAAAAGCCTACCCATCAAACTGAACAAGTTTTACTGTGGGAGCAAACCGATCGGAACAAAAAAAATCTGCTGTTGCATACATTTGAGTCGAGTAGGCAGCGGCATTATGGGTAGATTCTTAGTTTAAAAGGATGCTAATGATATCAACTTCACCCTGTACCTATACGTCCCACTGCAGGGCACAGGCCTACCCTCAGGGAGGGTGTATGGGCGTTAGTCCACCACGCGTGCCCAATTCGGATTGGTAGACTACACATATACGCATGGGAATTTCTTCTTCCGCGTATGCAGTTTTGTAGGAAACAGCTAATTTTCGTTATTTCCTAATCGGTTACTATAATCTAGGTACTAATACTAAAATCATGGATTACCAACTTAACCCGGAATTAATTGCTAACCCAGGCTGAAGCAAGTGGGGCTTAGACTTCAAAAGAAATTCTTGAACTAAATAAAGTACTCTTTCTTATAACTGTGATAAAGTCTAACTTGCTAATTGTCAAAGTCTAGAACTTTAGGGTCAAGGCGAGGGGGAAGCTCGTGCAATGTGGCAATAAACCCAAGTCGTGAAACAAAAGACGTAAGACAAGTTGTTATTTTGTTCCGGGCGTTTAGAGTTCTCGTGCTCCAGCTCTCTAGCGCCGTCTTAGGAGTCTGGACTTAGACGAATAAACCTAGATACCTACTCGTATACAAGGTGTAAACTTAAATACGTTAGAAACTTAAATGGGTACTTCAAACCTTCAAACTGAACAACTTTCACTATGTGACCAAAATTGAAATAGCAAAAAAAATCTGATCAATAACTTCACGATAAAAATCGGTTCAAGAGCCGATCAATCAATCGGCATGAAATAAATTTCAAGCTATGTATAATAACTGGCAAAGTGCGTGTCGGACCACGCGCAGGATAGGGTTCCGTAGTTACCCGTCATAATATAATATGGACTTAGAAGGAGGCTTTTCGTTTTATACTACGGTTTAACGGCTAATAAAGTCTATATAAGTCGATCGACTATTACTCGTAAACTTGTAAAGCCTACTTAGCGGTGATAGTTTTTCTTTTAATTTCGTTATATATACTACTGTCATGAATTTTTTCACATATCCAGAAACAACCGTTTAGCTGGCAAGGGAGACACATGACTCTAACAAAAATTTTCACTTCAAAGCTTAATATTTCGCTAAAGGATCCCTAAATCGAAAAATGGTTTGCCCACACCCATAATATTTTTAAACGACCTATCCAACGATACCCCACGCCATGGGGTAGACAAGAAAAAAAATGTCTTCCCCACTTCACGTGTACGGGAGGTACCCTAAAAAGAAATATTTTTCAGATTTTATTTTACCACTTTGTCGGCTTGATAAATATGTATATCCATGCCAAATTACAGCTTTCTAGTACTAACCGTCTCTGACCTAAGCCGCGGACAAACGGACAGACGGACAGACGGACAGACGGACAGACGGACAGACGGACAGACGGACAGACGGACAGACGGACAGACGGACAGACGGACAGACGGACAGACGGACGGACATGGCGAAAGTATAAGGGTTCCTTGTTAACTCCGGAACCCTAAATAAAAGCGGTCAAGTGCGAGTCGGGCTACTCGCGCACCGAGGGTTCCGTACCACACCACTACAAAACACAACATTATTAACTTAGAAAAAAAAAATTTTTTTGTCCAGGACCTTTAGCGCGAGACCGACTCACACTTGGCCGGTTTTTAGAATTTGTTGTTATTCAGTAAGTAATAACACTAAGTTTGACGCCTGTATGTATTATTACCGTTTTTACGATTGAGCGTGAAGAAAAAACGTTGATAAAAACTAGTTTCTTGTTGAGAACCCCCCTTAATTTTTAACTTTTTGACATTTTTATTGTTTGTTAACAAATCCGCCGCAATAACGCATAATCTAAAATTTCAACTATCTAGCTATTACGGTTCAAAAGTTACAGCCCTAAATAGGTAGGACAGATGGACGGACGGACGGACAACGTAGGCTTAGTAATAGGGTCCCGTTTTTACCCTTTGGGTACGGAACCCTAAAAACGAACTAAAGGACAATGTGCATGTAGTTTTTTCATGTTCCTTCTGCAGCGTGATCTTCAATCTTCTCCTTCCGAAAGGAAAACATTGAATACGCTGCAGAAGCTAAGTAGTTTTGTTTATACAGGTTGTAAACAAATGGGTTAAACCATCAAACGGAACAACTTTCACTTTTTTCATCAAACAGAACAACTTTTTGTTTTATACATTTGAGTCGAGTGAAACAGCTGATTTTTTATGGGTTTAATCGTCTAAACTACCCGCTTAAAAATATTACTAGCATCTTTTGTCACACCCTGTTTAATTGAAAACTTTTTAAATTGCATCAAAGTCATACACATTCAACGTAGTTCTTTAACTATCAAACCAAGATAAAAACATCTCAAGAATCTCCGACTTGACTCACAACATAAAAAGTCAGTCCAAAACAAAACAAGTTTTAAACTTAGTTTAAAACCCGTATATCCATTTACGTGAAAGTTGCAAAATAAACAAGCGTAAAAAACCGAACAGTACACAAAGTCGGGCGTAACTTTTGTTCATCCAGTAGTAGCCTGTGACCGCTAAGCACTCCTTTGGGAGCGTAGGGGTGGCAAAAGTGAATCTTTTTAGTGGGATTTAAGACGTGATAGATAAAAACAAATAAGTACCTCGAATGTTTGTAAGGTTTGTTGCCGAATAATGAGGACTTTTCTTTGGTTTTTTAGTGTTCCGTACCAAAATGAACAAAACGGAACACATAAGTGTTCCGTAAGCTGAGCCGAGCTGATTCCATAAGGAATCAACTCGGTGTCTGTCCGTCCGTCCGTCCGTCTGTCACAGGCATTTTTCTCAGAGACCGTAAGACATAGGAAGTTCATAGGAAGTTAAGACAAGGTCCAATATCATAAAAAGCTAAATTTTTATATTGGGGGGCAATTTGGGGAGTAAGAAAGGGTAAATAAAAGAACCCGACCCGGACCCGGACGACCCGGTTGGTGTAATGGTTACCACGCCTGACTGCCAAACCAGGGTCCTGGGTTCGAATCCCGGTTCGGTCATGGATGTTTACATGTTTGTGCCGTTGTTGTATGGTTTCCATAATAAACAGCCTATTAATAGTGCTTTCTTGGGATCATTACAATGTATGTGCCTGTGAGCGTTATTTATTTATTTTATTATTTTAATATATATTGAAAGCTTATGAAAATACGAGTCTAAAAATTTTACTTTTCAAATTTAAAAAAAAAACTTTCTTTAACAAATGAAGACCGAGAAATTGCTGTCCCCACCTCTATTTAAAAAAATATTGCCGTATAAGATCTAAAAAAATCACGAACATCAGAAATAACGTGAAGATGGCGGGAAAATTATCAGGATGGCTCTAACTTGGATAGTTTTTTAACTATACCCAAAAAACTAACACTAGTGATACCAGTGTAAAATGATCTTCAGTTACTATGTGACCACATACTAAGTAAGTGTCAATTTATAGTGGTTAAATAACTGGTAGTACGGAACACTAATTGCCCGAGTCCTGACTCGTACTTGGCCGGTTTTTTTTTTAATTAAGAAGATTTACACACCGACCGCTCAAGAATGGCCATTTATATCTCAAATCGTTAGTATAATATTAACCGGGCAATAATATTGCACTGATTTTCATTATAACTTGCTGGTCAATAATGTGATTTTAATTTGGAACCGCAACCACAGATTACTTATATTATTTAATAGTTAGGTACTTTACTACAACCGCAACTCAACATTCGAATGAAAACATAGCAGCCCCGGATCTACGAAATCGCTGTGCTGTGTGCTGTAATTTTACAGGGCTGAAAATATATATATTTTAGTACAAATGTACTAAGAGGAAATGTCCATACAAGGAAAAGGACGTAAGGTGAAATGTCCGTACAAGGAAATGGACGTACTAGGCAATGTCCGATCGGGGAAAACGTCGTACAAGGAATTCGGGCGATGGACGTTCGGGAAATAGGACGTAACTGACCTGATCCGTAAAAATGCCTGTTCATTATGTTTTTCAAAAGATACAAACTGAAAAATTCGCGTGATGACAGTAATTTGATTTGACTTGACGGATCTGGGCCTCAATTGCGCAATTTTATACGGTTTCGGTTTGGTTTTGGTTTTGGTTTAGTTTTGGTTTAGATTTGGTTTAGCTGAAGTACAAAAGCTATCGCGATATTTTTTTCTGAACGGTTAAATTGCATAATACAGAAAATTCGATCGAACGGACATCAAACGTTACGCCAACGTATCTTCCTAAATAAAGCTAAATCGTTACCGTTAATATAATTTGCGCGATACGAATTGTGCATAACGTAACGTTTTTGGTTGTGGTTTTGTTTTGGTAGTATCGTTCAAACTTAGGGCGATTGAGGCCCAGGTCAGTTACGTCCTTTTCGACTCCGGAATAAATTCAAACCGAAGCCTCTGGTATTGTTAAGGTTACTCCTCCCATCTGCAAGGCTCTCTTTCTTACAAGCAAACTTTTGCAACTAGCCATCCCGCTTCAATTGCGCGGCTCCGGTCAGAATTTTCCGTTTTCTTTGAAAACCTGTATGATTTTATATGAATTTTCAAAAAATAAGAAAACCACATCATTTTATATTGTATTATGAAGAATATTGTAAATTTTCCTATTCTTCTGATCAACAATGTAAGAGTAAAACGGTTACAACTGGAAAAAAAGAGGTGACTTTGGAGTCGTTTTTCTTCAGTTTTATTAATTAAAATAGATTTCGAGAAAAACCACATCACTTCTCATATCCTGTAGATTGTTCAGTTTTGTTTTCTGCTTAAAAAGTGTCATAGTTAATGTATAAAATGGTTACAAAGTTACTCAAAACCGGACGGACGCCCCTTAAGTGACTTTAAAACCTTTCACATTACGTTACATATGATTAATTGAAAATAATAACTGAAGCTAAATATGTAGTACCTAGGTAACAAAATTACAAAACAAATTGGAGAAAACAAACTTGACAAAATTTTGTTGCCTCCTATTGTCCTATTTACTCAAGCACTCTCACAAAATTAACAAGAAATTAAACATAAGACCCAGTTAAGAAATTAATTTGGAAAGCACAATGCTCCTTCCTGTAAAATGTAATTTAAAATCGAATATTGTGTTTTCGGTCTCTTATTAATTATTTGTTGGCGTCCGCGAATCACAGCTCTGTTACCAAACGAAACGTAAGTTGTCAACGAAACCCCTATTCTGAAAATAAACTATTATTTTTCCGCGAAATAAAATATAAACCTGGAAATGTTGTGTACAGAGCTTCTGCCTTCAATTATGTTACCTCTTCGAAAAAAAATGAATTGGCCTTGGTAGGGGATATCGTCCGTCGTCAGCCCAAGTATTATCTTGTTTAGGATTTTGATACGCTCTCCAGCCCCGGATCTACGATTTTCCGACCCGGGGCAAAAACTTGACATTGGCGCCCCTCCCCTCCAAGGGAATAGCAATAATTTTTTCTCCCTCCGGAACCATCGATCCACTTTCCCGGGTTTAGTTTGTGTTGTCGCAAAAATATCTAAAACTTGGAGCGAGCGAAGCGAGCTCGAGATTTTACGGCAATAAGAGTACCTAGCTCGTCGTAATTTATGATCTAAAATCTGGATCGAATTCTGCAACCTTTTCATTTTGGCTACCCCTCAACCTGTCGCCCGGGGCGTGGGCCCCCGTTTGCCCCCCCTAGATCCGGGGCTGACGCTATCTAGAATGTATTCTAGTGTTATAATCCACACTTCAAAGTGATGCCAAACTCTATCGAATTTATGTCACTTTCGAGTATCAATTAGGAAACGTGACATTCAAAAATAGCACTCGTCGTCGCGCGACCGTCGCGCTTTGCGACGCTCTGCGACCCACCGCGACAGCAAATGTCGCTCGTCTGTAAGAGCCCTTAGTCCATATTATATTGTGACGGGCAACTACGGAACCCTATCCTGCGCGTGGTCCGACACGCACTTGGCCAGTTTTTTTTCTCATAAAATATATGTACACGTTTATGCAACTCACGAAACAGATAAAACTTACTCTATTGTCTATTGCAAAGAAAGGGTGAATGAAATTAAAAATGGTGAATAATTCCCCTTTTCTACCAATTTTGTGGTTAGGTATGTTAACATGTGTTTGTTTTTTTTAGAAGAGTGATTCAAAAACCACTGGGAGACAATTTTCTCAATAGCACAGAGATCACAGATTAAAATATTTTAAATATTAAATGCATGTTGATAAACTCTACCTATTAATTGCCAAAAAAAAGATATTTCTTTTTTAAATATTTCACCCCACTCACGGAATATACAGGGTGAAATTGATACCATTAGCATTATTTTAAACTAAGAGTCTACCTATCAAACTGAACAACTTTTACTATGGGAGCAAACCGAGATCGAAGCAAATCTGCTGAACCTAACTTGCATACATTCCGAGTCTAATAGGCAAAGGCAGTGTGAAGAGTGCAGTGCAGTTTAATATGGAACAGTCGATTTTTTTTTTACACTAATAATATCAATTTCACCCTGTATAAGAGTACAACCCCGCTGTAGACTTTGTAAACAATAGCAGTACAAGTAATTAGTTTTATGCAAATAAAGACGGTCATTAATTCACGGGCACAGATTTGCCTCCAACTCGGACACTATTGTACAATTTGGTGGCAAATTGAATTATAGAGCCACTCGTTTTGCGGCCAATTTAACAAATTCTAGCTGAAGTTCGAAGGCACGAGTTCTGTATAGTTAACTATGGAATTGGACAACTAAATAAGGTTGATTTAATATTTATTAGCGACTCGGGCCTTCCTCGTGAATCAGTCTATCTATTAGGGAAAACAGTATTGAAATCCCTAGAGTACCTACTTATAGTTTCTGAGATAAGACCGACAGGACGACAGGATAGGATACAGGATGTGAAATGAAATGCTTTAATTGAACAGCGTGCTTCAGGAGTGCAATTTTTGAATCTCATTCGCTGAGTTCAGCAGTTGAAAATGTCAATATTACTATGGAGACGTGCATCTTTCTACTGCTGATTTGATATTAAAAAGTAATACTCCAGGAGTGCGATTTTTCAAAGTCAAATCAGCAGTCGAAAGATGCGTATCTCCATACAATTGCAACTGCTGAGTTCAAAGAATGATTTTCAAAAATCGCACTCCAGACTATCAATCTGAACGCACGTATCCAGGGGGGGTATTGGTCGGACAGGTTAGTTCATAGTAAAAGTTTTTCAGTATGGTCTGCGGCTCTGCACCCCTTTAAATAATTATGTAACACATTTAAGTTTACACTCTGTATAAAATAAGTCACAGAACTGGAGTGCAATTTTTGAATCTCATTCGGTGAGTTCAGCAGTTGAAAATGTCAAAATTACTATGGAAATACGCATCTTTCTACGGTTGATTTGACTTTCAAAAATCGCACTCCTGAAGTATGATTTTTGAAAGTCAAATCAGCAGTAGAAAGATGCACATCTCATCTCCACAGTAATTTTGACATTTTCAACTGCTGAACTCAGCGAATGAGATTCAAAAATCGCACTCCTGGTCGAAATTTTTTATCCTCATGACTTTGTAGGTGCCCAAGTTTTAAAGAAACTACAACACGAGAAAAACTTTCACCGATTTATCGCCTAAAACATCTAATTACCAATTTTCCAGTTAACTGAACGGTGAGACCGAATGATTGACCGATTTAATCAGACCGGCTGGGATCGGCGTGAATGAGCAGATAGTTGCCGAATTACGTGTTCATTTTTGTTAGCCAATTTCTAATTATTTTATTCCAAATTAGTATTTCTGATAGCTTTTCCTTATATTTTGATAAATTCCTTTACAAACTTATAGCCAGCGTAGCTTACTGGCTATGGGCTACCTAAATTATATAATTGTATGAGGTCCTACCTACTTAAGCTAACCACCCGGCCTCAAGGGGCTCTGAGAACCTTACAAATGTTGGCGTCCACAAAAAAAGGTTCCTTAACTCAAAACCCGACAACTGGACCCTTTTTGCGTGGAGGTACCTTAGATACCTATAAACTTTTTAGTTTTTACACGAATTTTGCTGATTTTCTCTTCGATAGAGGGCAGCCCCGGTTCTATGTGACAAATCGGGGCCCACGCCCAAATCATGTGTTAGAAAAAAAACGAAAGCTTAATAATTTGATGAATGAATATTGCAAGAAAATCTCGAGCTTGCTTCGCTCGCTCCTAGTTATTATTGTATCGCAAAAGCCTAAACGCATTGGATTTAGATCGAGTTGCAGCTTTTCAATGACCTAATAATATTGTAGTAAAATCTCGAGCTCGCTTCGCTCGCTCCAGATTTTTTATTTTATTGAAACTATTAGTTGCATTGCAAGTTTGCAAGTCGGTCTAGATTGGATAGGTTTAGATCATAAATTGCGACGAGCTAATCATATTGCAGTAAAATCTTGAGCTAGCTCCAGGTTCAATTGCAAATACCTTTGGTCCTACTGGGAAAAAATTATTGCTACGTCATGGAGAGGTGGGGTGCCGATATCAAGTTTTTTCTCCGGTTCGGAAAAATCGTTGATCCAGGGCTGATTGAAGGGGCCCCCCACTATAAGATTTTGCCAGGAACCTCATACGTTGTAGATGTACATAGTTACGTCGCTCGCTGTGACCTACATTTACAAAACTGGGTAAATATTGCATGTCTGATATTGACAATATTTTCAAAATAAATTAATTGCAGTGCAGTGATAAAAGATCAAGTGATGGAAAAATCAAATCTTCAGTAGACGTGACCTTTATTGTAACTACTTTATTCACAGGAATAAATAAAATTAATAAGTACTTTGCCTTCATTCGTAAGAAAATCTGCGCAGTGTCACAGAATAAGAAAGAGTATCCAGTACCTACTACATATTATTAATAATCTTATCATATATATTATTAATTTTATTTATTCCTGTGAACACCTTCAGAACGGCTAAGCAGCGAATGATACCTACACGTCATCAGCCTATACAGGGTGAAATTGATATCATTGGCATCCTTGTAAACTAAGAGTCTACCCATCAAACTAAACAACTTTTACTATGGGAGCAAACCGATCGGAGCAACTAAAAAATCTGCTGTCCCATACTAAACTGCAG
Source organism: Agonopterix subpropinquella (assembly GCA_922987775.1). Lineage (NCBI taxonomy): Eukaryota > Metazoa > Arthropoda > Insecta > Lepidoptera > Depressariidae > Agonopterix > Agonopterix subpropinquella. The sequence continues at coordinate 15,204,721 of OV277698.1, read as the reverse complement.
TGCCTATTCGACTCAAATGTATTCAACAGCAGATTTTTTTTGCTCCGATCGGTTTGCTCCCATAGTAAAAGTTGTTCAGTTTGATGGGTAGACTGTTAGTTTAAAAGGATGCCAATGATATCAATTTCACCCTGTATACGTCCCACTCCGACACAGATCTACCCTCAGGGAGGGAGATAAGAGGAGAAAATTCCTCTTATCTCTTCGTCTAAGAGATAAGAGGAATTTTGGTACCTAACCATCAGCTGCAAGGCTGATTCAGTATTAATGTTATTCTTATGTGTAGAACATTTCTGTAATGGGGATGAATCAGGTCTGCCTACATAACTCCAGTCGGTTTAGGAAGTTACAGTCGCAACAGCAGTTAAGTTACTCATCTCTTATTAATTACGGAATTTCTTCTTCAGCGTATTCTATCCTTACTATGTTTTCCTATACCTACGAGTACCAAACTGAACATTTTTGTTTTTACAGGTACCTACAACTTTGTGATTTTACCAGGATTTTACCATAGCAATTTTAATTCAATACACAATTGGGCCTCCCAGAAGAGAAGGGCGGGAAAAAATAGATTGCGTTGAATCAATTCATTTGCGGTCAGGATAGGTTTTTGTTGACACCTCGCCCTAATTTTTTTTACCTTTACGGACTGAATCAAGGGACTGGCGTCAATTTTAATTAACCTTGGGTTTAGGCTTCGGGGACTTTTTCACAGGGAATTAGTGAGCATTTTCGGGAGCAGGGATTTATAAGAAATCACATTTATTAGGTTGGTTTTTGTACTAGGTTTTTCTTTAGCTTCGATTTTTCGAACTTATTAGAAAAGTAGGTACCTATAACCCTAAGCTATAACCTAGATAGGTTTTTTCTGGCGATTTCAGTGTTGAACCCGTTATTGAAAGTTGTTTACACCCGGTAGGTAAAGTAGTAGGTAACTAGTATTTATTCTGTGGTAGGTACCTCTATCTACCTATAGATAGGTAGCTACTAAAAAATCATTGTTAACTTTTAGAAAAAACATTTTCTATCTCAAATAATTTAATTTACTTATTTCATAAGTAGATCGCATATTTAGGTAATTTAAATGTGTTTTATAATAAAGTTTTTGCCAGCGACTTTTGATTTGACATTTTCTATACAACGTGTTAATGAATTAGCGCAAAACCGCATAAAACCCCAACTGATCTATAACAAAATAATTAGATTGAAACAATTATTTCATTATTTTTATAGTTAAATTTAAAGTTATTCGCATTTTAAGTTTTGAGGAAAAAATGATTAGTTATCATTTCAGCACGAAAAGAAAGCGCTAACGTCCTCATGGATACATTTTTATAATCTTGTTTTGGTAGTAAGTAGGGTGAGTGTGCCCGTGGGGTCGGATGACATCCGATTCAGAAATTTTTAAATTTTGCAAACAAATTACTTAATATTTTGAAAAAATTACCTATGTTGAATCCATGATAATTCGATTCTGCTCTCGATTCTAAACAAACTACTTTCTAATTTGGCGTTAATTCATTAGCACGTTGTATGACAGCAGATTTCTTTCACGATTTCGATATTGGCTCCAACTCCATACTGAACGTGTTCAGTTTGATGGTCTGAAGCACCCTGTGATAATTTAGTAGTCTCATATCTAGGACTTCTAGGAGTAAGACTATTTTAGTGAGGAGTAAAGAATGTCCAGTCTAAATGTGTTTCAATGAGCGTTTTTCTTTTCTTTTTTAATTTTAGTTCCTAAAAAACTCGACAGATGGCATGTTTATAGCTCCATAGAGACGTTCACGACATCCTGTTAAATTCATGTCAAGACTGTGCCTGCCATTTTTTTAAAGGCCAAGGGATCGAGCCCATACTACTATGTCAGACGTAAACAGTTTCATATTTCCGATTAAAATGATTCGCAAATAATGAAACATTCAATCAAAAGATGCGTGGGTTTCTTTTTGACCATCTTCTCCCTCTTTATTATTTTATTGAAACACTTTTTGAAATTTTGACATTTATTCGCACAGACCGTAACGCCATCTATCGATCCGCTAGAAAACCAAAAGAAAAACGCTCATTACGTACAGCCCAGCAAGCCACGATAATTCACGATATACCTATCAACCCTGTTCTGGCTTTAAAACGACCCTGATTCCACGGTGTACAGGGTCTTAGGGTAAACAGTTGCACTAGGTCCATTAAGGAGTGATTGTACCCATCCATGATACTGAACAACTTTCCCAGAGAAACCTTTAGGAAATTCGAAAAAAAATGTCGGCTTTGCATACTAAATGCAATCAGCTTATCAAACGTTTGTATGGAAAGTCGATATTTTTATATGCTAATTTTATATAGGTTTCTTAGGGAAAGTTGTTCAGTATCATGGTTACAATCACCCCTTAAAGTAATGCACCCTGTATACTCCAAATTTTCATGTCGTTCCGATCCATTATCCAAACACAAAACGTAAACTACCAAACCAATTTACATTAAGTTACGAAACTGCAATTAAAATTACTTAAATTCTATAGGTAGCTGCTAGATCCATGGATAGGTGAACTTTCAGAGCTTCTAATTACCAACAGCGCAAATTGGAAGCTTTCAAACACTTTGAATTGCACCCGGGTTGCACTGCACTGCACCGGCACCGGGCGGGCGCTTGAATGACGAGTTGCGTTTCACTCCCTTTTACAACTGTCTGTAAGAGCGGAACATCTAATTAATTTGGACACAGAGTCGACTGACGTAGATTTGATGTATTTTAAATTAATTATGAGCACTGCGACATTATGTTTCTGAGAAACCTTTGCCGTTGTGCAACTGTCTGAAAAAATATAATGAAAAGATATAATTGACAATAAGATAATTAATAGTAATTACACTGTATCACCCAGGTATCGCCACACCCCGGTCACTGCTAACAAAAAACAGAAATTGACAAGATGACGTCAGCACATGCGAAACCACTGAAATTGAACCTATATGTCTTGTTCTTAGGTAACTGCCGAGGTTAATCAGAGGGCAATAGAGGGGGTGAGGTAAAAAGTTGGTGGGAGGCAGGGAGTGTCCATAATGTAGTTTTTTTTATATATATCTTGGAAATTGCCACACAAATTATCTAGTCACATTTAAAGAACCAGAATCTAGCCTGGACTCTATCGAAGCCTGGACTTGTATTAGTCAATTAACAAAGTATTAATCTAAAATATGAATCCCTATTTTAATACCTTTTTTCGTCATTATATTTTGAAGATAGGTTGTCATAGGCATGCATTTCCAGGTAACAGTATTGTACAACAAAGTACGAAAATGTAACAAAGTTATTTTTTACAGTTTAGTGCAGTTTTCATTCAAATAAAATCGTTTTACATACTTAGTTTTTTTTTCCTTTTTTTTTGCGTTAATGATGGAAATATTTTTATTGTGTAAATTATCAGAGTTTTTCTTATATTTATTTCGTAATTCCGTTAGCATATTTACCTAATGTTTCGTCCGATTACTGTAATAAATTAAATTATGTTTTTTAGAGTGCAATACCAACGTAATACCATCAATAAACGTAACGTTTGTGGGCCTACAATAAATTGACTGCTTTTTGTGAGGAGTAGAAGTAGTGAAGAGTATTTCCAATCGGCCTTAAGGTGGACTTCCGATGCTAGCGGCCGACGCGTCTGACGCGCGCGGCTCGCGGCCGACGGCCGATGCGGCCATACTAGTTACTATGAAAACGTATGGCGCCGCTTCCGATGCCAGCGACTGACGCGCGCGTCAGACGAGCGCTGCCGATGTCTATCGCATCGGCCGCGGCCGCGCGCGGCTATGCTCTGACGTCACGCGGAACAAGAATGTTTGCCAGAAATATTACGAAGTTTTTACCGAAAATTTGCTTAATTTTTACTATTTTATTTGTATTTTATTATCTGCAAGGTCGCTCATCCACGTAGCGTTAACACCATCTATCGAGCCACTTGACTCTACTTTTTCTTTTTTCGGAAAATCTCTTGCCTACATAATTATTAGCTAGAAAGCGATCCATGTAGGTACAGGTTAAAAAGCCAAGGTACTCATTACTCCCAAAAATGTATTTTATCATACACCCTGTAAAAAAAATGCATTCATATATTCTCTAAACCTATCAATCTGTCAATCAATCAAATATTCTTTATTAAAATATGTATTGTTTTTTTTATTTGTGTTTTTAAACAAAACACCAAAACATAAGAACATACCCTAAATTTCGGGGAAAATACCCTAAAGTGATAACACTCTGCACAATAGGCACGCGTCAGTCGCTGACCTCGGAAGTGAGGTCTGTCGTCGGCCGCGCGCGTCTGACGCGAGGTTCTGTCAAATATGACAGAACCTCGCGTCAGACGCGCGCGTTAGTCGCATCGGCCGCTGGCATCGGTTTCATTCAAAACAACATGGTAAAAACAAAATGAAAACTACAAATATATCTACAATAATCATTTATTAAGTCCTCACACTTTTACAAACAATAGTAGTAATATAAAAGTCTATAAAATCATTCATTCAAAGTCACAATACATGTCACAATTATTGATGTTGAGGTAATCCAATGGCTAACTTATCTCTCAGCAGGATCTACTCTTAAAAAAACGCTAGAGTAGTTAATTAGATCTACATTGCCTAAAATAATACTAAATATAGAATTACAATGAATATTCCAAAAATATCTTAATTGGGTACAAATTACTATTTAAAGGTAAGAAAATATCTAATACACAATTGTTGTAATTCTTAATAAACTTTAAAAGCGATACCTCTCTACAAAATAAATACACATTTTCATTCAAAAATCATTACAAAATTATTAAAGCTAAACAAACCTTTTGTTCAATTAAATTCAAAAATCAAATAACTTGAACTAAATTACTTCTAAAACGTTAACAAACCGTGGCTGCTTCGAAATTGCTAATAAAATAATGAATTTTGTCGCCTTTGTTGAAAGATATGAAAATTAGCGACCAATAACCGTTGCCTTGAGCAATATTTGAATCTAGGTCCAAGTACTCCAAGTTTTGTCATTATTAAACAAAGTTGGCAAATTAATTAACAATAGTCTAATTATTTAGTTGTTACTATATTTTACGATTACCAATGAAGATGTAGGTACAATATCAAATACAAAATGTACAAGTAACATGTTGATAAAACACTCATTGAATACGAAAAATGTATCAGAGTTTTTGACCATAGATAAGGCATAAGAATAAAGGCTGGGCCACAGAGAGTGCGGCTGCGGAACGGCTGCAGTCCGGCTGCGGGCCGGCAGTAGTTGTAAACTATGGAATTATATGCGAGGTGTCACACTGCGGCTACCGTTCCGCAGCTGTTCCGCAGCCGGGCCGGACTGCATTCAGTGTGACACCTCGCATATAATTCCATAGTTTACAACTACTGCCGGCCCGCAGCCGGACTGCAGCCGTTCCGCAGCTGCACTCTGTGTGGCCCAGCCTTAACTTACCTATTAGCTATTCTATGCATAAGGTTAGAACACATTTTCAACAAACTACCCGACTAAGGATCGTAAAGGCGCATAAACATCAAAAGTTGCTATTATCTCATTTATGATAACAACATTAGCTGAAACTATTTTAAAGGAATGATCAGACGATCAAACTGAACAACTTTCTCTATGGGACCAATATCGAAATTGGGAAAAAAAATCTGCTGTCCCATACAAAACTGCAAATCGTAACTTGACTCAAATGTATGGGACAGCTGTTTTCCCCATTTCCATATTGGTCCCATAGAGAAAGATGTTCAGTTCGATGGTCTGATCATCCCCTTAAAATAGTTAGCTAATTTTGTTAGACCTTATACAGGGTGAAATTGATATCATTAGCATCCTTTTAAACTAAGAGTCTACCCATCAAACTGAACAAGATAATACGCACAGATAATACGAAGTGATTATAATATTCTCTTTGCAGATAATGTGACCCGGTTGTATTCGACTATGTTTTAATGTTTTGCGTTCTAACATCATGCAGTAAGATATTACAATTACAAAACTTGTTTGAAATTTGTTTTAATACAGGTAAAGTAACCTAAATAATGAATGTTTGGAGGCAAAATATGTACATCAATGAAACTTTGTTTGGTCCTACCCCCTTCCCTATGGGTTGGGGGGGAAATTTTGGCTAATGCACATTTAACAACCTGGAGTGCGATTTTTGAATCTCATTCGCTGAGTTCAGCAGTTGAAAATGTCAAAACTACTGTGGAGATATACTTACATCTTTCTACTGCTTATTTGACTTTCAAAAATCATACTTCAGGAGTGCGATTTTTGAAAGTCAAATTAGCAGTAGAAAGATGCTTAACTCCACATTAATTTTGTCATGTTCAACTGCGAATGAGATTCAAAAATCGCACTCCTGGGCGAGTGACGTATCATTTGCTATGTAATTTTACGCGCTGAATCGAATAAGACCATCCACATGCTTGTAGGACCTCGTTCCGGCGCACTACCGTACCTTTTCTTGAAGAGATTCTGCGTATTTTTGAGCGCTCATAACTTCGGTCAGGATAGTACCTGTGAGCTCAAGTTTTCAGGACTGCATGTGCTCATCACTCTTATAAAATGTACTCAATTTATAGCCCTGCTACTTTAGATTTTATTAATACGCAAACTTCGTTGATTTCGTCATTTACTCACTAACTCACTGTTGTTCATCAAAATAACAGGTACTTACCGAAATCCTAGAAAGCTGAAATTAAGCACGTTTAATAAAAATGATGACCACATGTTGTCCTGAAAATTTGAACTCTCAGGTACTATCCAGCCGAATATCTTCGAGAAAAGGTACTGTCCCCCTACCCCCCTAAAGGGCCACTAAATTTTGGGTGGACTCGGCAGATCCTCATTTCTAGTGCCAAGTCAAAGCTAAAAAACAAAGTTTCAATAATGTATGTGTAATGTGTGTGTTTTGTAATAATGTATTTTTCCTGTATTATTTCATGAGTTTCCAGTCGTTCTTAATAAATTGACGTCATAATTATTGTCCGATATTAATAATCAAAATTCCAGATCGAAAGCGAAACAATAGAAAGATAGACTCATTTAGTTGACAAACTATTTAAATGAGTAACGATCACGTTTGATCGACAGCGTATTACGTTTTGTAAGCTTTCAAACGATCCTTTCGACAAAAGGTAACCGTTTATTTGGAAACTATTCAATATTCGGCGAGTTTTTCATTAGAGGTTTCGATAGAATCTACAAGTGAAGCGTTAGTTTCAATGCTAAACATTATATTAATTTCGTAAATTTATGGCTTTACCCTAACATTATAAGTGAGTTCGTTTGGTTGTTCCACAGTTTCTTACTCTAGGATCAAAGAATAAACATGATACCATCATAGAGGGGCAGTATAACCAATACAATTCGTGTCGGCACCATAAAGATATTATACCTTACCATACCATACGGAATAGAGGGAGTGACATGAGTTGTCAAATGAAACCGTTTATGGAAGTTTTCAGGAGTCCTCGGCAGGGTAAAAATTCGATTTCTGTGTATAATTCTCAATCTAACGTGAAATCGTGGATAATTTAATGAAATAGTGTTAGTATATTTCACAAAATTATCTACGATTTCACTTTAGGTTCAGGATTATTCACATAAATCGAATTTGTACCAGGACTCCACATCTCCAAAAACGGTGCTATTGCCTCGCGTCACGTATCTCTTTCTACTATACAGTGATGCCGCTAGGTACATCTCGCTCTCTTAGCTGTCAATGCCTCTCTTCCGTAGTATAATACCTTTATGGTCAGCACGAACGAAACATTCCCATTACAATTACCTTTGTAGAATGTTCTTAGATAATAAATTCTTATTTTAATCACTATAAAAGTCTTATCTTCTTTCAGGTCCACATAGATGCCAATCAGTTCACTTCCTCTGCGATAGCGCCGCGGGTCTGGAGTAAGGGTGGGTCTGCACTCGTTCCCGTGCCCGAACTGATTTAAAACCAACTGATTTTTGAGTGACATTGCTCTTCGAACGACCCACAGACTCTGTTAGTTGTTAAGGACGTCACAGGACACGCACATGAAATAAAATTGTTAGTTAATTGTTAGAATAATTTATAATATAAATAGAACTTACAAGTGTAGTATTAAAAATAAGGTTGCATGCTTATTAAGAAGTACCTATATGGATATATCTTAGAAGAGATAATCTTGTCAAATTATTTTCTTTATTATCTTAATTATAAGTATAATAGTCCGAGATCCGACCGTAAAATTATGCACCTATTTCATACGCGAATGAAATGTGATCAATCTGCCGCAACTATGGGGTTGCCAGGTTCAAAGAAGTCATTTTTGAACCTGGCAACCCTAGAGTTGCGGCAGACTGAGAGGTGGCAACCCTTGTTTTTCCAGTACTTTAGATCAGTCTCCTTCCGATGATAATTCACTTCCCTAACAGACACGTGAAAAAAGTTATACCAAAAATTTTAATGGAAAAGGTACTTGCAGTTGCGGCAAGATTTTTCTAGGCAACTTGGCGGCGTTGAATTTACCCCTGTGTAAACATACACTAGAATCACATTTCATTCGCCTATGAAAATAGGTGCATAATTTTACGGTCGGATCTCGGACTATAATCTCTTGTAAAAGACATATTCACATTTAGGAACTTCTAACACAAAATACATACAGAAGCATAATAAATACATATAGAAATTGAACTGTTCATGACTTTCATGCAATGAGCGAAACAGACGTACATCATAGACGCGTACACACGGCGACACATCAAGCTACGCAAAACCAAAATAAGCTGGACGCGCGACTTTATACGTTACGAGCTTTTACCCGCGACTTCGTCCGCATAAATTATATACCAGATTTTAAGTCAGATAATAAGCTATCAAACAAAAAAAGTTTCATCAAAATCGGTTCAGTAGTTTTTGCGTGATACTCGAACAAACAAACACCCAAACAAACAAACAAACATACAAACAGACAGACAAAAAATCCAAAAAATGGTGATTTGGAATCAGGGACAGGTAAAAACCATGTCGTAATTTTTTTTTGTAAATATCTTCAATGGACAGACACATTTCTGTTACAGTTTTATAATAGTTTAGATTCACCCTACTTGCGGCCAGCTTATGTTGGTTTTGCGTAAGTTGTGTGTCGCCCTGTGTGCGTACGGCCACAAAATTAATAGATACTGGCGTTCGCCCGACTCGACCTGAGATCGCCGTAGATAGGTAGGTATATACCTGGCGACTATAAAGGTGTAAAAAAACACCCTAGTAATAATGAAGGGGGTGCTTTAAACCAACAAACTGAACAACTTTCACTGTGGAGCCAACATCGAAACCGCGAAAAAAAATCAGATGTTTCATATATACCTACATAACTGCAGCACTTTATTCAAATCTATAGGACAGCTTATTTTTTTTCGCGATTTCGAAGTTGGCTCCATCCATAGTGAAAGTTGTTCAGTTTGATGGTCTGAGCCAACTTTGAAATAGCATAAAAAACTGCTGTCGGTCGAGTCGGTACTGCAGTTTTGTATGAAACAGCAGGTTTTTTTTTTGCGATTTCGGAGTTGGCTCTGTTGTGGCTCTGTTTGATTTTCTGTAGCACCCCCTTAAGTACTACTAGGATGTTTTGTTACACCCTGCATATGCGTGCGCCTGTTTCGCTCATTGCAGTTCTTCTGTACGTATTTATTTTGTGCTTTTGATCTGTGTTATTTCTGCATTATTTCGTCTGTTTACTAATGAGTAAAATCTTAGATCAAGATAAAAGATATTTATTTTAGAAAAGTGCGGGTTGTCATTTCTGACTTCATTTTCGACTTCCATCACGAATTTCTAAAGACATTGACCCACCTCTCTCTACAACACTGCAGTAACTATAACCCGGAATAGCGGGGACCATTCACTACTCTAGACAATAAAGTCCAGACATTGTCTTGACTCTAAACTGTCTTGAACTCACAACAAATTCAATGAAAGAAAATAATGGTGGAGTAAAACAAGCGGCCATCTCCCACTCCGTTGTAAAATGGAGACTGATATAGGGAAAAAAAAAATAATAAGGTTGCGTTATTGTGATCCTAAAGACAACTTTCAAAATTGTACATACATACATACACACATACATAAGCTCACGCCATTGTACCAAGGGGGTAGGCAGAGACCACGGACCGCCACACGCTACGACTCTGACACACCTCTTTCACTTCCGTCGATTGAGGGTGCTCCGCATTTGTCCTTTTCGGAAAAGATCATTGATTTGATCGTGGTATGTTTTCCTCGGACGGCCTCTCCCAACACTTCCGCTCACCTTTGCTTTATAAATTTCATTCGTAAGTTTAACAAAATCATAATCCAAAAACTTAACTTGACTTTTTGACTTCGTCCGCGTGGATTTCGGAAAACTTTAACACCACGTTGCACCCCTTTAAGGGTTGATTTTATAAATCCTTTCTTAGTGCACCCTTACATGCTTTGTAGTAGAAAATGTATTCCAACCAAATATCATACTTCTATCTTCAGCGATTTAGGCGTTTTGTCTGTCAGTCAGTCAGTAACGTCAGAGGCCGTAAGGTGGTCTGAAAAAACTCTGACACCAGGGTTTGCTGCCGACACGATAAGAAGAAGAAGTCACGTATAAGTATAGATAATGGCTTAAGAATAATTGTATTATTTTTATTTCGTTATTATTTATTAGACCTAAACGAGGACAAGGTTTTCTAAAATGTAGAACATTTATGATGAAGGGAAAATGAAAGAAATTTCATTTAAAATAATCTAGTCTAGACCGTTATTAAATAACACCATGCTTCAGCTTTTATCTCATCAAAAAATGTAATCTGACAACATTTTCCACTCTCAATATTATGAATCCCCCAATTGTTGTTACATGTTGCTATGCCGTCTTGTTAAAATAATCAAATTACACAACAAATCGTTAAATACAAACACCTACACACATGCATATTTGAATATTATGTTATCTACCAAACCCTTAGTTAGACAATATAACTATGGACGAGTTACGCGTTACTTGACAAACTTTTCTGCCACTTTTTGCGGGAGACGAGGTAGAATCAAATCCTCAACTTTTGATTTTATTCCATTACTTCAAATTTAACAATCAAAATTCGAATCTGAAGTAATGGAATAAAATGAGTGGTCTCGTGTGAGCCCCGAACGCTACAAGTTAGAAGTTATAGTTCCGCAATTATAGGCTGTCTCGTTTTGTGATAAGGTATAAAATTGTACGTAAAATACACATGATTAATGGATCTTCTAACGTGGTAGAGGGGAAATGCTACCGCAAGGCTGGTCCCTAGTTATATGGTCTATGACCAAACCACCTAATCTTCTCCACCTCCGTAAAACAATACAAACTTTAATACGTTACAGCGGAGTGCCGTCCCGGGACAGGCTGGAGCCGACGCCGGGCGGGCCGCCTGACCATTAGACAGTATAATGTTACCTTGAACACTCCTGGGCTGCGGCGTGCCCCTCAGCAGCGGAGTGTCGTCCCGGGACAGGCTGGAGCCGACACCGGGCGGGCCGCCTGACTATTAGACAGTATAATGTTACCTTGAACTCTCCTGGGCTGCAGCGTGCCCCTCAGCAGCGGAGTGCCGTCCCGGGACAGGCTGGAGCCGACACTGGGCGGGCCGCCTGACTATTAGACAGTATAATGTTACCTTGAACACTCCTGGGCTGCGGCGTGCCCCTCAGCAGCGGAGTGCCGTCCCGAGAAAGACTGGAGCCGAAGCTGGGCGAGCCGTCTCACTATAAGACAGTATAATGTTACCTTGAACACTCCTGGGCTGCGGCGTGCCCCTCAGCAGCGGAGTGTCGTCCCGGGACAGGCTGGAGCCGAAGCCGGGCGGGCCGCCTGACTATTAGAGAGTATAATGTTACCTTGAACACTCCTGGGCTGCGGCGTGCCCCTCAGCAGCGGAGTGCCGTCACGGGACAGGCTGGAGCCGAAGCCGGGCGGGCCGCCTGACTATTAGAGAGTATAATGTTACCTTGAACACTCCTGGGCTGCGGCGTGCCCCTCAGCAGCGGAGTGCCGTCCCGGGACAGGCTGGAGCCGAAGCCGGGCGGGCCGCCTGACTATTAGACAGTATAATGTTACCTTGAACACTCCTGGGCTGCGGCGTGCCCCTCAGCAGCGGAGTGCCGTCCCGGGACAGGCTGGAGCCGAAGCCGGGCGGGCCGCCTGACTATTAGACAGTATAATGTTACCTTGAACACTCCTGGGCTGCGGCGTGCCCCTCAGCAGCGGAGTGCCGTCCCGAGAAAGGCTGGAGCCGAAGCCGGGCGGGCGCGGGGCAGGCGCGGGCTGCGGGGCGGGCCGCCTGAACGGCAGCGCCTTACATACTGGAACCGGCTTCGCGATCTTGGCTATAGAGAGATACAGGGTCCTTCTTAATATCCTGACAGTTTCTTAAAACAATGATCAAACCATCAAATTCGCGAACAAAAAATCTGCTGTTTCATACAAAACTGCAAATTTAGAGTACAGATATAACACCCTCCGAAACGGTGGTGGGTGAAAGTTAATTAAAATTTCAACTTAACGAATTAAAGATTTTTGTTTTTTGGTCTTGAAAATTTTGGAAACATAATTGAAACATATTATATTTGATTGATTGGCAGAGAAAACATTATTTTTTTCCTTTTTAGCAAAGGCCTCCACCTTCATTCTCTAATCCTCTCTATTATGGGCAAACCTTGTCAAAGAAAAACGATTGTCACAGAAAATTAAAAAACTATAAATCAATTACTTACCACCACCGCTGCCATAATTGAAATTGAGACTTCTCTGTATAGTGTTAGTTCTATCCGACAGCTCTCTCTTCACAGGCTGATTTTGCATCTTATTTGGTTCAGATTTGAACGACTTCTTCAACGCCTCCATCTTCCCCGCCATATCGAAAGTAGAGTTCAAATTACTAGGCTTAATTCCAGCACCGCAGTTCTCTACATCGAACGAAGAATCGAACTCTCTCTTTATCTTCTTAGCAGAATTCAGAGTTTTCGTCGTATCTAAACTTTCCAGTGAATCATTTATTATTATTGTTTCGTTGTTCGGTAGCTTAATAGGAGTTCCTTTGCGTTTTTTAGCCGATAATTTTATCGGTTCCTGATTTTCTAAGTCAGTTAAATCGTCACTGTCTGTTACTATGTCTATTGTAGAATTTGCGTCTTTTTTGGCGTAACTATATTCAGGACAAGTAGGCTTCTCTAAGTCAAGGTCAGAGATGAATTTGAAATGGGAATCGCTGACACAATCCGAGTCGGACCAAGTGATGCCTTTAGCTGATTTAGCTTTCTTCATAATCTCCATGTATTCCGCTGTCAGCGCAGGAGTAGTTCTCTCGTATCCTTTCAGTGTCAAATATAATTTCTTCAGCATATTGGGCATTTCACTCATATATTCAGAGAATGCGTTGATTTCGTCATTTTCTAGTGTTAGCAATTTGTGTCGCAAGCTGTCTCTGGCTTGAAGGTGACGTAATTCGGTTTGCATTTTTATTTTATCGACAAAGTCTTGTAGTTCCGGGCAGTCGGATAGTGCTTGATCGCAAATAATCTGTATCTTCTTGCGACTTTCGTTCCATTTAGTCCATGCTGTTGTTATTTTGGCATCCAGGTGGATCGCCTGTTTGGTGTAGTTTTCTGCAGCTCGCTCTTGCCGAGGAATGTCTTCTGTACACATCTACAAAAGATATTAATTTAGTTATTATTTAACACAGAGGAAAATAAAGTTTCTCACGCACCTCTCAATTCAACCATTTTAAAACGTAGGTTACTTTTGAACGTTCTCCCAATCACGTTATACAGGGTGTCAATAGTCATTGCAGGGTGTGAAAAAACACCCTAGTATCTAGCTTATCTTATCTTATTATGGGGGCTGGCAAGACAGAAAAACTTCGACCAAGTTGAATCTTTCGTATTGACCCTACATATTTATAACTTCACCCTTAAAACGTGGTAATTACGGTAGTAAGTGATGGTAATGAGCAATTCCGTTCAGAGCAAGAAACCGAACCTGAAGAAACACCCTAGTAATATATAAAGGGGTGGTTCAAACTGAACAACTTTCACTATACTAGAGACAACGAAAAAAAAACATTAAAATGTACTGTCCCATACATTTGAATTAAGTAGGTACTGCAAATTCGAAGTTTGCTCCATAGTGAAAGTTTTTCAGTTTGATGGTCTAAACCTAAACCACGTCTTTAAATATTACTAGGCTACTATTAAGTTTCTATAAAAATTTATAATAATAGTCAGCCATAACGAGGTTTTGTGGCCTATATTATTATTGTTGAGTGTACCTGTTCCATAGCTTCAGTAGAGTTGCGGTGCGCCAGCTCGGCGACGTGACTGAAGGCGCGCGTGCGCAGCTGGTGGCGCAGCGCAAGCACGCGTTGTCGCGACATCAACGTCAGAAGCTCGTGCTCCAGTTTGCTATGAGCCTCCTCAGCTTCCACTATACGGAGGCGCCATTCTTGTTTAGCTGATGGAAAAATATATCAAAACTATTATAAAACTGTAACAGAAGTGTGTCTGTTCATTGAAGATATTTAAAAAAAAATTACGATATGGTTTTTAGGCATCCTTGATTCCAAATCACAAATTTCAGGACTTTTTGTCTGTCTGTTTTCGTTTGTTTGTTTGTTTGGGTGTTTGTTTTTTCGAGTATCACGCAAAAACTACTGAACCGATTTTGATGAAACTTTTTTTGTTTGATAGCTTATCATCTGACTTAAAATCTGGTATATAATTTATGCGGACGAAGTCGCGGGTAAAAGCTCGTGTATTTATACAATTACATAAGATACAAGCAAACAGTTACCCTTACTGTAGTATACATGGTACAATAATATACTGCGCCTGGTATTCTCTTCCGATCACGTGACTGACACAAGCCTACGTCATCATACCCTTTTACCATGTTTAGCGGCCATTTTTTTGTGACGTAGGCTTGTGTCACTCTGGGAATAGAAGACCTTGTTTTTTTAGACTATGTGTAGTATACTATGCCATTTAATCTAAACTGTAACAGAAATGTGTCTGTACATTGAAGATATTTACAATAAAAAATTACGAGATGGTTTTTTTTTACGTGTCCCTGATTCCAAATCACCAATTTTGTCTGTCTGTTTGTTTGTTTGTTTGTTTGTTAGGGTGTTTGTTTGTTCGAGTATCACGCAAAAACTACTGAACCGATTTTGATGAAATTTTTTTTGTTTGATTGCTTATCATCTGACTTAAAATCTGGTATATAATTAATGCGGACGAAGTCGCGGGTAAAAGCTCGTTAATTATAAAATAAGCAACATGCCTCGTACAAAATAAAGATAAGTCAGAAATCCACGACAAGCTTTGTCATAAAAAAGTATACAAAAATCCACACATTTCGTCAGCATTAAAATAATAAACCACAACCCACTATTAGGCCATTTAAGTTTCTTTAGAATTGATTTTCACCTGTTTGACAAAGTATAGTAATAAAACCGGCCAAGTGCGAATTGACCTCGCGCACCAATGGTTCCATACCACCACAATCAATTAACCAAAAAACAAATGTTTTCTCCAGGATCATTAGTTCGAGCCCGACTCACACTTGGCCGGTTTTTATTATTACAGCCCTTTAAAGGAAGGATAGACGGGCGGACGGACGGATAGACAAACAGACGGAAGGCGTAGGCTTAGCAATAGGGTACCCTTTGGGTACGGAACCCTAAAAACAAACCTTTGTCCTTAATGGGGTCTTCCTTCGCGGCTTGCTGTCTACCATTCAGCGACAGCTTGGCCTCCAACTCCTTCACGCGCTGATTCGACACTGACAGCTTGCCTTCAATTTCTTTCATCTTCTTCTTCAGTTCTTCATTCATCTTTGTCAATTTTGAATCACCATCTAAAAGTTATTATTTTTATTATTTGTTCTGCTGGGTATAGGCACAGCCACAGACACTTGGACACTTAGCTGTCATTTCATACAAATGGGAAATATTGAAAAAAAAAATTACTAATAAGGTACTACTGTACTAGATATAGATACTATGTCTTATACTTTGCTATAGGTACAGGGTACAGAAAAATAATATTACCTACAACTACATACAGAACTGGCCATCAAGACGACAATCTAAACTATTATAAAACTGTTACAGAAGTGTGACTGTACATTGAAGATAATTACAAAAAAAAATTACGACATGATTTTTACCTGTCCCTGATTCCAAATCACAAATTTTTTTGGATTTTTTGTCTGTCTGTTTGTTTGTTTGTTTGGGTGTTTGTTTGTTCGAGTATAACGCAAAAACTACTGAACCGATTTTGATGAAACTTTTTTTGTTTGATAGCTTATCATCTGACTTAGAATCTGGTATATAATTTATAATAAATAATAAATATCTTGGACAGTGTCACACAAATTATCTAGTCACATTTAAAGTACCAGAATCCAGCCTGGACTTGTATTATGATGACTAGACAACGATATAGAATACATATATAAATACAAACATCCATGACTCGGGTACAAATATTCGGGTATATTTATGCGGACGAAGTCGCGGGTAAAAGCTTGTGTACTATAAAACTGAAAACCATTATCTTATTTCCTGAATGAACAGCAAATAATTAAGTAGAGGAGGCATACTAGAGGGCTAGTACTAGCGGGTTAGGTTTGTACTATTATTAACAAACCTTTATCGCTCTTAAGCACAGAAGACAAAGTCAATTTCGCCTCCAACTCCTTGACCTTCTTCTTCAACTCCTCAATAATCTTGACATACTGTGACAGCCTCATATCTCCATCGACAATGTTCTTCTTTATACTCATCTGGATCTTGTTGGCTCTGGCCGCGTATTTCAAAGTGTTGTATGTGTCCTCGTAGCTACTGCTTGAGGGTGAGACATTGGCTATCATGACCGTCTTGCAGTTACCACCGAGACTGTCTTTCAGTAGACGCGTTAGTTTTGAGTCTCTGGAATTAAACAGGTATTATAATACGGTTTACAGACATATGTGGCTGTAGTATGGCAGCGTGATAGCGCTTTCGCTCTCTTTCTATTTGCGCGCCAACTAAGGAGATAAAATGCGTGATATAGCCTTAACACGCGTCATGCTACGGCCTACGGATTCATTGAAATCAGTCCAGTAATCTAAAGAAAGTAAAACTTTTTTCAGATTTGACACGAAACAGGTTCAGAGAAATCTTGTCTCAAATAGTTTCACCACTTCAGAAGTGGTGAAACCCTATTAATTCAAATTCAAAATGAATTTACTGCAAAATATTAATTTTGCGGATTCAATTTGTAAAATCAGTAATTAATTACTTTTTGTGGGAGCCAGAATTTATAAAACATGTTTCATAATTGTCTTAAAAATTGTCAACGTAAGTTGATACGATATATTGCTTTCCTTTACTAACTAGTTTTTTTAAGTCAATTACAGACACTAAGTTTACAGACATTTTTAAACTACTTACAGAAAAGTTCAGGATAAAAGGCTCCTTGAATGATTGATTTGATTAAAATTAGAGCCATTGCATAAATACAATAATTATTGTGTTAATCATAATTACCTGTAGGGAATATAGCTGCTTCCATCAGCCAACTTATTAATGCAATTGGCAAGTGACAGCAGACTCTTGTTAATATTGGCCCCTTCCTTGAACCTATCCCCCTTGCAGCCTGTGGCCGATGCTCGCTCACTGCCGGCCAGGTCAATCATCGACAGCTTCACTATCCTCACTTGACTGCTTGTCTTGTAACTCATTTTTATGTATACCTGAGGGAGAAAAGTACTCGTATAGCAGACTTGGGGTTAGAACATTGATATACTTAAGAAATTAAATGAAATGAAGTGTTTTATTTGTATGAATACAGTTTCAGAAAGTGGTTTAGCATTATTGTAGGTAAGACTCTGTTTCAACATGTCGCAGCATGCAGCTGCATGCGGTCGACTACGAACTTGTACCTTAAAATTCATAGATTTAACATTACCTGGAAAACAGCATGACTCCTAGAGCTCTCAGCATTGGCGTCTGTGGGGTGCTGCGTCCGATTCTTGTTGCCATTCTCAAGCATGTTGAGCAGTTCTCGGGCAGTCTTTATGTTGTTTAGTGTAAGGCCTGCCACCATCACCCCATACTTGTTATCTTCACGCAGTTGCAGAGGGGTTTTTGAGGGCTTGATGAGGTCAAAGACATTTTCATTGTACACCTAAAAGGAATTTTAATAAGTTATGCTTATTTTTCTTTTCTAGAAACTCCAAAAAACGACTGGTAGAAAAATATTTAAAACATATTTTTTTCATAGTTGTTTTATTAATTTTTTTCAATCAATGTCTACAAACAAAATGTATGGACCAGCAGAATTTTTTGTGAATTCATTATTTGTTATGTATAGTGAAATTGGTAGTTTGATGTTTCAAAGCATTCCTTTAATATGTAGCACATTTAAATTTACACCCTGTACAGCACTGTATTACCAGGGCCAAGTTGATAAACCAAAATAGTAAGTTTAAATAAAAAAAATAATAAAAAAAAAATAATAAAAAAGGTATTTATTTTCATCTCACATATAGGGACAGTGAAACATTAATGTTGTTACAAATTAAGCTGAGCTTAGTACTATATGTGAGAGATATATAAATATAGTACAAAATAATAAATAATAAGTTTAGTTTTAGAAAAACCAAGAAAAAACATTGTAATAATTAATATCATTGGGTGGTTTTGGCTTAAAATAAACCCCATTTCTTCCAGCAGAGTTTGTACAAGGTGACTAAAAGATAAGATTTCTTATGCAGTCTTTTATGTGGGCTTGGGAAAGACTTGCCACCTATTTTTTTCACATGTTATTTTCATCCTGAAACCTTAAATATATGCTGAAGGTGAACCTTGCTACAACTGAAGGCATAAACACAAAGTTGATATTTGTAGAAAAAGTTACAGACTACAATAAAGGGATTATGGTGTATTCCATCATCATCACAGCCTATACGTACGTCCCACTGCCGGGCACAGGCCACAGACCTACCCTCAGGGAAGCTATTTGTGCGCTAATCCACTATGCATGCCGAATGCGGATTGGTAGACTTCACATACACATTAGAATTTCTTCTTCAGCGTATGCAGATTTCCTCATGATGTTTTCTTTTACCGTTTGAGAACCGTCACTATTACATACATAAGGTAGAAAAACTCATGGTACATGGCATGTCATCAGTGCGGATTCAAACCTGGGCCTCAAGATTGAGTTTCCATAGCTCTCAGCAACACACCACCATTGCTGTCTAGTATGCTGTGTAGTATATATGTATAATTATATCTTATCTATGTATAATTTGTCATTAACTATCCAGCAGTTTACCATAAATAAAAAACATTTGTTTATAGCCTGTACGATCCCACTGCAGACCAAAGGCATACATGCATATACTCACGACTATATTCCCCGAGGGGGTAGTCAGAGACATCTTAAAACCTCAGAACATCCATGTTTCACTAGTAATACCGAAACTCTGTCCAGTGAGACCAAAGGCCTCCTCTCATAAGGGTGAGAGGGAGTGGGCCTTACACCACCACGCAGGCCCAGTGCGGGTTGGTGGAGGCAAGCTAGTGGTCAACTTTCTGTCAGAGATTTCCAAGCTGCCTTAATAGGCCTCTGATCTGGTTTAACATATAACACCGCCATCTGACAGATCTATCCAGGACCAACTGTTCTGATTAACTTGCCTTCCGAAGCATGTAGATGCTTGAGGCCTGACGTTGCTTAATGTCAGTGTTTGTTTCCAGTAATGAAGTTCCGGTAAGCCAACTGTTACCAATAGTCTTGAGGCTATGTTTCAAAAGTTTGGAAATCACTTGGGATGTGAATATGAAAGAGAAAAAGCATACGAAGATATGCATGCTAGAGTGAGACAGATAGACACGCCAAGTGATTTTACAAGTTTAGAAATCCTCAAATCAGTTTAGAAGCTAAATAAAACTTACCTCAATGTACGAAACAGCAATATCAAAATCTCTGTCCTTCTCAAAAGAATTAATAGTGTAGAATAAATGTTCCATCGTCAAATAAGTCATGCCGGGATTCTCCTTATTCCCGATCATAGTGAAGGTCTTCCCCGCTCCAGTCGCTCCATACACAAACACTGAGCAATTGTACCCCTCCATGAGTGAGGACAGCATATCCTTCGTAGTCATCTCAAAAACATCCTTATTGGTCGACTCAAGACCACAAACATGGTCAAAAACAAATTTCAGCTCCTTATTAGCCCGTTTCATGTACCCCCTGCTTGGTTGCTGTACTCCCTGGTAAAAAAACGGGCGCATCTCCTCTTTAGGGTCGAATACAAGCATTTTATCGTCCACAACGTCAATTAAGATTCGATTGTGCTGCTCCCGCTCTCTGTCGTTGAGTGGACGTACCCTCACCACGACTTTCACGTTTGAAGCCATGTTCTGGGTAGAACCACATCTGGAGGGCAGCAAACCCGATGAGCTCTTCGGCCCGCCCAAGCATTTCTCCACTCTGACCATTTTGCACAACCTATGCTACGAATCGTTTATCATTGAACCATAATCTTTCTACACTATAAAATCACACGAGTAGTAGTTCACTTGAATAGCAACAGTTCTAATTCGTCACAAACACTCACGAATCAATTATAAATAAAATATCGCCCAATTTCAAGACTTGTCATGTAAACAGTCACAAAGTTTGAATTATTTTTCGTAACTAACCGTCAAATTTCAAATTGACAGACTGACAGACGCCACTTTTTTTTTTTTAATTCTTCTGACTTTTGGAAAGGTAATGGGATCTAGACCTTACAGCCGTCGTCTTTAGTAATTATTTTTGTCGTATAATCGTCTTTATTGCATATGAATCTCCCGACATCGTGCTCTTTAATCACAGAATAGATAATAGTCATAGAGATAGGAAGTATTATTCTTGAGGTATACATACAGAATGACCATTCCTTGCCCCTCTCTGACTTCAGATACCGCACCTCACCATACACTTTCTAGGGACACTTTACGGGAGCCGAGCAAGGGAATGCAGCGGCGCGCGCATCTTAAGGGTATATTTTCGTTTGTGACGTCATCACTTGCTGTCAATTTGCCATAAAAAATGTGGATAATGTGTTGTAAGTTTTCCGCGACCTTTTGTTTGAGCTCCACCATCGATAAGAAAAGTGTTAAGTATGTTTGATATTTTGTTGAATGAAGAATACTAGAACAATTTAAGAATAGTACCTAATATTTTTTTTTACACAATCTGTAATTCATTAGGGTGCGTTGGGGTAATTACGATAGAAATTTTGTCGAGTTGAGTAAACGACATCATCTCAGGTAAAAAATCATTTTATTTTTAAATTGTACTTCCTAAATTTTCGTATCTCTTGAAAATTGATGAATAGACTTATGATTAGTGGACATTACATACTAAAAATACGCTGTTGTTTCTTTTTTATGCATATTTATTGTCATGTCTCACTTTTTTGGACATTTGGGGGAAATACGAAATATGCCCGGGTAATTCCGAAATAGTTGAAAAGTAGATCTTACTACTCATAGACTTGCGGTTTATATTTATTTTTCATTTGTAATTACCCCTTACTTGTAATATTGGAAACTTTGTTAATAGTTTCGCTTTTACGTTCATTTCGGACTGATTACTTCGGATTTACCCCGGTAAGAGGCAGTGGTTCTCAATATTTCAGACAGATACGCAGTATTTAAAGTAGTAAAAAAACGCATTTAACTGAGAAATAACTTTATTGTTTTCCAAAAAACATAAACGTAATAGAAATGGCAATACTTAACATATAACTTCAGTATTCTTATCTTGAGGAACAAAGATGGTACATTCATAACGGTTTATAATTTATTAAAGATATAAAAGAAGCCTCCATCTAAAAAACATACTAAATCTGCAAGGGTTGTAGTTAAATCAGCAAACCCTTAGCACCAAGGTACTAGTAAACAATTTCTGAAAAAATAATGTGATATCAACATTATTTTAAACACAAACACAGTTATTGCAATCTTACTATTTAAAATTGTAAGTCCTGGTTATAGACTCAATCGGTTCAGCCATTTAAGCGCGTGGAGGTAACAGACAGACAGACAGACAGACACACTTTCGCATTTATAATATTAAGTATGGATGGATGGATTAAGAAAGTTGAAAGAATAATAATAACGATGATTTGAATATAGTACTATGTGAGTAGAAGAGAATACATTGCTTTGCAATAAGTACCTTTCGATTGAATATTGCAAGAAAATATGAACCTGACATATTTAAATATTTCTTTATCCTACACTGCCGTCCATTACTTATAATGCCGTTATCTACGAAAATGAGTTTTCGATTTACGCGGGATTTAAGGTAAAATGGATGCTGTTTGATAAATAAACCAGCTATTAACAAGTTCGAGATATCATTGAAATGGAATTAATGTGATCTTTGCAATGCTTTTATTTCCATAGCGTAATATACAACGTGTTAATGAATTAACGCAAAACCTCATACACCCCAACTGATTTATAACAAAATAATTAGATTGCAACAATAATTTCATTATTTTGATAGTTAAAATTAAAAGTTATTCGCATTTTAAGTTTTGAGGCAAAAATGATTTGTTATCATTTCAGCACTGAAAGAAAGCGCTAACGTACTCATGGATACATTTTTATAATCTTGTTTTGGTAGTAAGTAGGGTGAGTGTGCCCGTGCGGTGGGTTGTCATCGGGCTCAGTAAATTTTAAAATTTGCAAAAAAAAAATTAATATTTTGAAAAAAAAATACCTATGTTGAAACCATGATAATTCGATTCTGCTCTCGATTCTAAACAAACTACTTTCTAGTTTTGCGTTAATTCATTAACACGTTGTATAAGCGTTACGGAAATATTTTGAAATTTCTGTTTGCATTTAGTATCAGTTTATTTTTTTGAAGAAAATAAAACCACTTAAATGTCGTTAACGTTATATTAGCGACATTTTAGCGTTTCATTTTCGATATATTTTATTGTATTGTAAAATTCTAAATTTCTCTTTATAAATGCTTTACTAAAATGCCGGTAAGTACTATAACGGCATTTAAGTTTAAACCTTCTGTTCTGTCACAATGCTCCTATAGTCCTTTAGCGGCATTTAAGACATGTTATTCAAGTGTAAATTTTATCAAATAGTTTTTTATTTTCTTTTGTGGGATTATTGCAACACTACATTGCAGTTAACTTTCAAACCTTTAGACATAACGACAATTTAGCTTTGTTAACACTATAAGAGAGAACTGAAAGAATCCAACAAAATGTATTTAAAGTGGAAAAATAAAACAGCTCAGTCTTAAATTCGGTTTTGTTATTTATTAAACAATCAACATTATATTTTAGGCGTTTTCTAATATAGTGTAGGTAATTACAATAGAGATTAATTCAAATTACTTTTAGCATTATTTTTATCTAGGTTAGGTAGTCCTTAACTGAAAGGTGCAACTCCTGACGTTCAAAATTAACACAACCATTACCTACAACTTATTTGTATCCATAAGAAAAAAATATGAAGTGTAAAAAGTAAATTAAAAACTAAAAAAAAACAGCTCTGCCTGCTTATTATATAGTGTTCATCATAACAAAAGCAATTCTAAATCAAAAAGATAAAACTTTTCAAAAAATATAAAAGTACAAACTTAACTAACAATTATTACTTACTTTAGAATTAACAAATGTAGTAATTAAACCTATATATGTAATTAAATGTTTCAGATAAATTAAACAAAAATTAAAGTAAATTAAAAACTCAAAAAAAAAACAGCTCAGCCTGCTTAAGTGTTCATAATAACAAAAATTCTTCTTAATCAAACAATAAAGTAAAAACCTCTCAAAAAATATAAACGTACTTGCTTAAGAGAATATTATCCCGAGAGCGTAAATGCGCGCTGCATACAAACGTAGTCTCAGGGCCGGATTAAGCCATATAGAGGCCCCTAGGCATTTCAAGCCCCGGGGCCCCTATCCCCGTGGGCCGTGGGATGGATTTGTCTCGGTGTCCGGGAGCTAGATACAGGCTAGGTGGTCGCAGTACCATAACCACAAAATAACATAAGCCACTAAAATGTGGAGCGATCTCGAGCTTTTAATACCGATCTAGGGCTACCGTCAGCAAAATTGCCGTCGCCGGACAAAGTCTTCAAAAACCCCGGACATTTCAGTAAAATCTGAAATCCCCGGAAAATCACGAAACATTATATATCGACTACAAAAAGCGCTTTCACTACAATATAATAATTTTATAGGTCATTGCCAATCAGAAATATGATCTAAATTCTCAGCCCTGGAGCGAGCAAAGATTATTGCGCTGTTGCGCTTGCGACACAATCACAACCAAGAGCGAGATCGAGATTTTACTTAAGATCGTTGCAATGCCATCAAAAACCAAAGAGCGAGCGAAGCGAGCTCGAGATTTTACTGCAATATTATAAGTCGTTGCGCAATGCGATCTGAATTCTGAATCAAGGGCCGAGCGAAGCGAACTCGAGATTTTACTGCAATACGACTAGGTCGTTTCATTATTTTCCTATATATTATGTTTATTGCACCTACCTATAGCTCATGTCAAAATGGACTTGATTTGTGTATGAGACGAAAGCATCGAGCGAGCAATAATAGCTCTCGGTATATTAAACAGGATATAATAACTCGATTACAGCAAGAAGTCTGTTTTAAAGCCAAAAATAAAACAACAAAAATGAGCGAGCGAAGCGAGCTCGAAAATTTTTAATAAATATATTTTTTGACTTTCACAGACTTTTTAATAATTCGATTAAATTTTGGGGTGAGTTAAATCTTCGAGTTTTTACTTATTTTTCTCTCAGGCCGCGGGGCCCCTATGCGGCGGTGGGCCCATAGGCCCGTGCCTACTTTGCCTCTATGGTTAATCCGGTACTGCGTAGTCTGGTGATATTTTCAATACGATTCAATCAAAGTCAACGAAATTTTTAGAAACAATCTAGTAACTAATCTCTATGTCTGTATGAAGTCAGATTTTCGTTAAAATATACTGGTTTAGAGCAAGGATTAATTAAAGATTAGTATGGAAATCTTTGAGGCACTGTAACTTTAAAACTATACATTTTAACGAAAATCTGACTTCATACAGACATAGAAATTAGTTAGTAGATTGTTCCTGAAAAATGTCGTTGACTTTGATTGAATAGTATTGAGAATATCACAAGACTACGTATGTATGGAGCGCGGCAACGGTTTAAGGAACAATTATTACTTACTTTAGTATTTAACAAATCTGTAACTAATAGGAACATTTTTAACTTATAAGTTATTTATTTACCTATAGGTATCCCCATTGGGGAGTCAAATGTTCAGCAGTTGACGGCATTTTAGTGAAGTAATGTGGGATAACCACATTTTAGTTATGACTTCTTCTAATAATTTTTCGGCAATAAATTTCTAAATTGCCGTTAAGATCCTTTAATAGCATTCATACATTATAGTCTATAGTAGTACATTTTACAGAATTAAACTTAGTACCTATAACTATAATACAGTAAATGTACTTTAATCGCACTGTAGATTATTAAAAATATGTTAACGGCAATAAAGTTACGCCATTGAGAATAGAAAAAAGTTATAAAGGCATTTTAGTCATGCAATTATAGTTAGACGCATTATAGTTGTGTATGCATTGGAAAATCAGGCACTTAACTGCAATTTTCTTTTAATTATTTCAGAAACTAAATAAGATAGGAAAATATGAGTTAGCTAGGTCGATAGAGAATCGTTTCGTGATTATGATGACATCAAAAAGTGAAAATCGAGCAGATGTTGGTTAACAGCATTATAGGTAACGGACGGCAGTACATACCTAGTTTGAGAACCAGTGGTCATTTCTATGAAAATGTTAGGTGGGGTTATTGCGAATGAAATATGTATCGTAATAAACCCAGAGGGGTATTTCCGAAACAAAATAAAAAACAGCATGTGGACTTGGTGTTCCCCTCAATCAATAGTAAAAAACAATAACCTACAATACTAAAAAACAATTATTTTAATAACTTACCTGGGTTCCGAGAAAAGAGTGCTGGGGTTATTACGAAGCACCCAAAAAGGCGCGAAAACACACTTACGCTAGCTGCGACGAACGGCGACGGGAGCGTCAAAGCCGATAGCAATGGCGTCTAAAGTAATGGAGCCAGTAAGAAAAAAATGCGGGGTTTGGTAGTTTTTATAAGCTTTCGGAATATACCCAATTTCGCAATTACCCCAATACACCTTACATGAATAAAAACATTTTAAAGTAGGAAATTTTGGTAAATTTATAGTGTAACCTACATGCATACCACTTTTTTCAAATTAAATACGATCATCACAGTGGGCAAAGAAAATTACCAAAGAGATAATGATACAAAAAATATGCCTTCACATGTAATATGACTACATAACTAATTTAAAATTTGAACATCTACCGTGATAATGGTATGGGAGAAAATTTAATGCATGGGAGAAATTTTGTCTTTCCTAATTAAGTTTATACGGAACCCTGAGGGATGAGTCCGAGTCGCACAACATAAAAAAAGATTGATACAAAATGGCACAGCTTAGTGGCGCCGGCGCCATCCAGATGACGCTATGGATCCCCGGAAAATTGCTGGAAAAACGCTTATTATGAATGCAAGGCAATCGAGGATAAAAATTAAAAAATAAGTAAATCATTTTTTTCTATACAAATATTCTGTAATATGAAATTGGTTGTAAATTTTTGGTTGCATTGATCTGCCGTTATTTAATTTCAGAAGTAAATAAAGGCTATGATTTACTTATTTTATTACCAATGATATTGTAAGCTCACTGCTTATTAGTATCCAAAATTTTATATTATGTAGGTAGGTATTTAATCTTCTTACTTCGATTTTATTTGAATCTGTGCGCGACTGTATTGGTAACTGTATATTGAAAAGCCAACCAAAGAGAATGGTAATAGATTTCTATATGCTACTGACATAATCGAAGTCATTTCAATTTGATTGAACAATATGTCGAAAATTATCCAAAATCACGTATAAAAATTTGAAATAAAACATCATTTTAGCTTTAGGAAAACACAAATAATGAATTATTCCGTTAAATTTCCTTTGTGTTTTAGTCATCAACAGATAGATCGAGGATAAAATTGTCGCAAATAATTTTCAAAAAATGTAACGCGGACGTGCGCTGATTACGGCAGTTCGCCGTACCAAAGAGAATATAATCACTACGTTTTAAGAGACGGGACTCCTTGGAGCAAAATAATCGTAAAAAACGTCAACTTGTATGACTTGAAGCCAGCTTGAAGCTACCATTCCATAGCCAACATAGAGCAACATGTTGCCAATATTGAAAACAAAATGACAGTGCAAAGTAGTGATGTGCTGTGAATATTTAACGATATCGATAGTTGCAGAAAAAAAAAATTGCCATATGATATTGATATTTAAAAATTGCAGATTTTTTTAGTGATGGATTGATGTTAATCCAATCACTAGAATAAAACAAACAATTCGCCACCTACTAATAAGTCTGGGACTGTCTTGAGATAAAGAAAAGACATTCGTAGGTATTAATAATTATAATTAATTTACATAAAATTATACCACATTGAAATAATAGGTTAGATTGGCTATCCTAACTGTTATGAAACTCTTAAAGAAGACTATGTACATTTAAGATATTTTATTTTATTTAATATGGCACACCAACAGTATACATATTTAAACATTTACAATAACATAGGAACGCTAAAAATCAATTTCTAATACACACACATATAACAGGCGCACACAGCATTGGCCAGTAACATAAGTAATCTACAAATATATATAAATCAATACAATATCTTACAAAATAGAAAATTTCAACATTCATACCATCACCGCAAACGAGTGAGGATTGCGGTGCGTTCCTGCACAAAATGTGCGTTATGATAATCATAAATAATTAAAACTAATAATTCTGGGCTGTAAAATAAATAATGTGTGGTATAAGACCCAAAACGAGTTACTTTTAATGACTTTTGTACAGTTAATTTTTTGAAACTTTAAAGTTAAATATCTCCGAAACGTTACACCGCAGGAAATTTTTTTTTGCATAACAATGTAAGGTAATATTCACCCTAAAATACCCACAACATTTGGTACCTGGCCGCTTAAAAAAAAAGACGCCAATATTAGCCGTACCACTTTTGTTTTTTTTTTTAATTTTTATTCATTTTAGGAAAACTTACGGACTAATTACAGGATAGTATGCAGTGAGCCGTATGGATATGGAATGGCAGTTGGTTTAAATTTTGTCATTTTTTATGAAAATCTTCCAGGCAGGAAATGTTTCTCGCAAATAATAATTGGTTCATTTTTCGATTGGTATGTAGGTACGCTAGATCTTCATTTCCAGTAACTTGAACCCATTTTTTGCATCTGAAAATAAAACATGCATACAAAAGTGTAATCTTATCATATCATCAAAAATATGATGGATGATTTTTGTATGGTGGATGTTCTGATGTTTCAGAATATCTCTGACTACCTCCTCGGGGAGCATAGTCGTTCGTATCCGTATGCGTCTGCATGTATGTATCAACAATTATATCGATATCGACATTTCTCCAAATCCCTCACTTCTTTACAAATACTTCCGCTCTTTACGAAAATGATTGCCTAAATATAAACCTGGGCTAATAAATAGGATAAATTTATGCTTACCGAGCTTCATCCAGTGGAAATCTTGCTATGAAGTTACGTTTTTACCATCTTTTCTTTCCGACCTTTCACAGCATATTTCGCATTTCTAGTACTTAATTTTAAGCTTTTATGGTGCAATATCACGTAATACACTGAATTTACTTGTGTTTTATGTTTTATATTCACGTTTATTTATTAATTCTAAATATAATATACACCCAAAAACATTTTAAATAATTTAGACAGAGTCCGTTTCATAACGTGTGAAAAACATCTGAATTACGTCACGTGACATTTCATGAAAGTGAGGGTCAAGAAAAGAGACGAATATAGACGCCCATTCAAGTTCTGCCCTATCCCATACATTTTCTCGCATCTATGCAGTTGCGATAGACTGCGCCGTACTGCGCCGTACAATGGAAAAAATCAGAAACAAGGTTAGTTATGCAGTTGTCAGAGGATGTCAAGAGATTGCATTTGTTCGCCATTTTGTATGGTAAACAGATTTTTTGATTTTTACAATTTTATTTTAAGAAAACTGTACGATTCCGACTCATATTTCAAAAAATCGATTCATTGTTTTTTTAACATTTATATAAACTATATTTCTACGTAAGCTGTATTTTCAACCGTGTAACGTAACCCTTCTAAAAATGTTCCTAAAGTAACCCCATTTTTAGCTATATTTCGACAAACAGTGTCCAAATTTTACGCGATTACTAAAATAAATTATATGAAACGTACTAAAAACCGATTCATTACATTTTTAAGTAAAGGCAGGACTTTCATATTAAATATAATACACTGGATATGCAATAGGATATCACTGAAAACAATGTTCCTAAAGTAAGGCGTTTTAGAGAATATACCCTTAAGTATTTGACTACTTACGTAAAAGATATTATATTCCTATATTATCTTTTCAGTAACAGAAGGAACCTTTGAAATTATCCATCTGAGAAAAACCGCATGTAACATATAGACGGACGGATGGACAGACATCGAGAGAGGTGATTCCCATAAATGTGCCGTTCTGCCAATTTTGGTACGGAACACTAAAAATGAACTACTTATCTGTTTATGCTTCGTAAAGATTATAGCTGAGTAGTAGAAGGCTTTATTGTGACGGCAGCGACAAGACAACGCTATAAGAAACAAATACAATTTCCGCTTAATTTCCGCCGTGATCTTATCTGGACATAACGAGAGGCTTAGCATTCTACCGGGACTTCCACTAAAACTTCGGACGGGAATGACGGAATTTGATTACCTTCTTGTTTATACCTAAACATTATCCATTTACCTAATCCTAGTTGTGTCTCAAACTGAATACCTTGCTTTCTAGACTTCAAGGCACGCCTGCAAGTTAATCAAGCTCATATATTTTGTATGTATAGTCAAGAGCACATCAAGCTTTACACTTGCAGTTCGATTGTAACGCTTATGGCGCACTAAATAAGAGCGGTACAAAGTCCAAGGTGTCAAGCTTGACGTGCTCTTGACTGTACCTTAGGTAGGCCTCCGTCCGCACCGACTCCACGACATGACATTAATACAGATCAATACCAGACTTTAACTTTTTCAAACAATAATTTAAGGGTACATATTTTATTCTGAAAGTGAATAATTTACGTACATTAGATATTATTTGAAAAATGCAATTTTTCTCAATTATTCCGGTCCGGTCAGATTTTGATGCCCGTTTACACAAGGGTAAGTATAGTCAAAGTTATCCGAACAGCGAACACAAACACCAAAACCGTAAAATAATAATACAAACTTGCCCAGTCTGCTTTGCGTTTCGTTCCTAATAGTATAGATTGCTATAAATTTACTGCCAGGCGTTTAAGTACCTAGTACTTGGACGAATAAACCCTAGTATTTGGACGAATTCGGTCCAAGACCTACCTAGTAGTTATTTTCTAATTTCTATTTTTATTCTCAGTGTGCTACTATTATACACCTATTGGTTTCGTAGCCTATAGGTATATTAGTAAGTATAGTACTAGGTATACCGTACACTTTTTAAATCACAGAGTTTATCAAAAGGACATACCTAAATCTAGTTTAAAGGAAATTATGTAGGTACGATATAAATAAAAACCGTACTCCAGTTAGTAATTAAATCGCTAAATTACGTAGGCGTTTCAAATGTAATAGCATAGGGTATTAGGAAATTCAATCGCCAATATCTCACCCTATTATTATTAGGGACAAAATACCTATGCGTAACAACTGCAATTCTCTTCAAGAATTCTCACGACACTTATAAAATATCTCTCCATAGCTTCAAAAAGCGACATTCAATCACGCAATTTAAAAAAGAAAAGTCGTCAAATCGTTTTTACACAAAAATGACTGCTAAACTAAGCAATAGGATACTAAAGATGTTAAATTTTCTTGAAGATCCCAAATATCCTTCAGTTGGTCCTCATCTTCGTTTTGTAGGCCTTACTGGTCTGTGGCACCCTATCAAAACCCTCACTAACTTCAAACTTGTTATTTTCTACATCACCACAACTTTCTTCTTCAGCCAGTACGTAAAATGTCTAATCAGTTTGAATCCTGACTCTCTGCAGTTGATTCTGCAATACGCTCCTTTCCACATGGGCATAGTCAAGGCCTGCTTTTTTTATAAAGATTACAAATCCTGGGAAAAACTAATCGAGTACACATCACACGTAGAACATTCACAATTAGCCGCAAACGAAGAGCCCGTCAATAAAATAATAAAAAGTTATGTTCTCCGTAATCGTAAAGTGTCGTACTTTTTCTGGGTCCTAGCATTTTTTGCCAATTTCTCAATTTTCTCTGAGCCCTACCAAAAAAATATTATTATTGAGAATGGTACCAGTACTTACACAATCATGTTTGATGGATATACTCCATTCAGCAAAGAGCCCCCTGGTTACTATGTGTCTATGTTCATTCAGACTGTTCTGGGCTACATAGTAAGCTTCTACGTCGTCAGTTGGGACAATTTGGTCGTGTCTCTAATGATTTTCTTTACCGGTCAATTGAAAATTGTCCGCTATTATTGTGTCCATGTAATAAAAGAGAATACTGATAGTCATCGAAACATCGCCGAGCTTCACCGTTTCTTCATTACGATGATAAAGTATGAAATTTTTGTAGTATCTGTTCATATAGTTGTTTAAAATGTATTTAGAGCTGACTGGTACTATAGCTTTCTTTCGTTCTTTACAATACCTGAAAGAAATCACGATTCCAGCATCTATGATTTCAGATTCCAGAAACTGTTTAACTCCATAATATCGCCTGCAATGTTTCTTTATTTGATAGTGATTTCAGTAAATCTTGGAGTGAATATAATACAAATTGCAAAGGTAAGTGTTAGAAGTATTTTTGTACTTATAAATATACAAGCACCTATATATGCGTGTGTGTAGATGATAGGTACAGGGCCATTCGACAGTTTTCATCCCAACTTCAGTTTGACGATCTGATCAATTCTACATATATTGTAAGTATAGATTTCACGTCCAGGAGTGCGATTTTTGAATCTCATACGTTGAACTCAGCAGTGGAGAATGTATGGAGATATGCATCTTTCTACTGCTGATTTGACTTTAAAAAATCATACTCCAGGAGTGTGATTTTTGAAAGTCAAATCAGCAGTAAATGATAGCGTGTCTCCATAGTAATTTTGTCATTTACAACTGCTGAGTTCAACGAATGAGTTTCAAAAATTGTACTCCAGAACTCAAAATTTTTACCAATTATTAATAACTTAACTGTAACTTATTTATAACGTACCTACTTACTTATATACATGCATAAACAGCATGCATATGCTCACGACTATATTCCCCGAGGGGGTAGTCAGAGATATTCTGAAACCTCCGAATATCCACGTTTCACTAGTAGTACCAGCACTGGTAGCATGCCAACCCGCGATAGCCGTGATACGGCTTTATCACGTCTTTTATCTCGTTCGTTCGCGCGCAAAAGAACGAGATAAAAGACGTGACAAAGCCGTATCACAGCTATCGCGGGTTGGCATGCTACCAGTGCAGAACACTGTCCAGTTTGACGGGGAGTGAGCCCGTCGCCACTTGGAATGGACAGTACCTAGGTACAATACATGCCTCGAAATTGAAGTATGCCGGTTTCCTCACGATGTTTTCCTTCACCGAAAAGCCACTGGTGTTACAAATCGTACATAAATTTCGAAAAACTCATTGGTACGAGTCGACCTAGACGGGGATCGAACCATCGCCTCCTGCACGGCAGGCAAGGTTACTCGCCACTGGACCACCACGGCTTACATGCATAAACAGCGTCCTTTTTAATATTCTGACACTTTTTAAGGGGACGATCAGACCATCAAACTGAACAACTTTCTATATAATGTCCTTCTTTGGACCGCTGGACCCAAGACCAACATCGAAATCACGAAAAAAAAATCTGCTCTCCCATATATTTGGCTCCAGTAGGTAGTTGCAGTTTTGTATGGAGGAACTATTTTTTTTTTCGTCAAACTGAATAACTTTCTCTACCGCACCAACAACGAAATCACGAAAAAAAAATTGCACTTCCATACAAAACTGCAAACGTACGTCTACCTACTCGAGCCAAATGTATGGGACAGCGGTTATTTTTTTGCGATTTCGATTTTGGTCTCATAGAGAAAGTTGTTCAGTTTGATGGTCTGATCATCACCTTGAAAAAGTGGCAGCATTTAAGAAGGACCCTATATATCTGCTTATTGATGACGTCGGTTTATTTTCATCTTCTAAAAAAATTGCAGAACAAAGATGATTTTGCGACACTGGTGTCTAGCTGTGTATACGTGTTTGCTTGCCTCTTTCAACTGCTCCTATTCTACTGGCATAGCAACGAAGTCACTGTTCAGGTAAGTCTTTGTCAAAAATGTGCTTAGTATCCACAGGCTCGACCACTGTGGGCTCGGCAATGTAGGTACCACAATGCAGGACACCATACCACCAAATACATACCTTAAAGGGGTTCTTCAGACCATCAAAGTGAACAACTTTCTCGATGGAACCAATATCGAAATCGCGAAAAAAAATCTGCTATGTCCAATACATTTCAGTCGAGTTCTGTTTGCAATTTTGTATGGGAAAAGCCGGATTTTTTTTTCGCGATTTCAGTGTTGGTCCCATAGTAAAAGTAGTTCAGTTTGATGGTCTGAAGCACCCCTTTAAGCAAGTGTCCCATTTAATTATACACCCTGTACAGGCTGATGATGTTGATAAATAATGCTTTATTGTAGAGCACGCTGGTGAGCTACGCGACATTTGAAAGCGACTGGATGATGCTGGACCACAAATTGCAGAAAGAAATAGTTCTGCTCGGAATAACGACTACGAAGATATTGGTCTTCAAAGCTGGCCCGTTCAATGAAATGACCGTTGCTACTTTTATTGCTGTAAGTTTTGGGCAGTTTGATTTATTTCGTTTTTCGTCAGTTTTATTGTTTCTGAAACAAATCAGAGTCAAAAACACATAGGTAGTGCAGACATTGTTAGTACCTAACGGCTACCAAAATAGCTAAACACCTTAGCAAGTTTGCAATTGCACAGCCACTGATCCGTTCAATTACTTTACTTAGTAAAATATGCGATAAAATATTAAAACGATGACGGTAATTTTTTTTTAGAAACTTGTCACTGCAAACTGTTTGATGTTTTGTTCCACAGAAGCTTTGAAAAGGTTCGAAGGTGGTCTACAGGGTGTAACAATACACCCTAGTAATACTTAAGGGGGTGCTTCAGACCATCAAACTGAACAACTTTCACTATGGAGCCAACATCGAGAAAAAATAAAAAAAATCTGCTGTCCCATACAAAACTGCAGTACCGACTAGACTAAAATGTATGGGACAGCTGATTTTTTTTATTTTTTCTCAGTGTTGGCTCCATAGTGAAAGTTGTTCAGTTTAATGGTCTGAAGCACCCCCTTAAGTATTACTAGGGTGTATTGTTACACCCTGTATAAGTATTCCTATGTATATTAATTATTTCATTTATTCATTCATAATCACAACACAAGGTAACCTACCTAATATAAGACAACTTTTAATAAACCTAATCTGTAATTTTATTGTTTCAGATATTACGTACAAGTTACAGCTTCTTTACCTTACTGAACAAAACTATGTAAATACTTAGATTATTACAAAAACATTTCTAAAAGAAAAATCGCTTACTTATTGTAACATAAGCTGCATAACGAAAAGGTGATAAAAATATAGTTTGTTCCGTAGAAAGTACATGTCTAGATAGAGGCTCACGCTTACCGTATAAAACAAGAGTGGCCAACTTTCTTAGGTTGGTGTGCGTGAGGCGTCATATAACTTATCACTGTGTGCGTGTATACCGACACGGTTTATTACCTCAGAGTTCGATGATAGTCTATCTTGACATAAAACTTATCAAAGGTTTGTTTATTATTAGTAGTAGGTCTTACCTCAGAGTAATTAGGAGGTACACCGGCGCCGGCGCACCCTGGGCAGTCAAGTCAGCCTCGAGCCGACCATTACATTCATCATCATCATTATCAGCCGATAGATACAAGTTAACGAGTAATAGTTGACCAACTTATAAATAGAAGTGAGCATAGTTAGCCATTACAGCCGAGGCGGTATTGCAGCACGAGCCGCCATCGCCAGGCGAGTGCTGCATACTAGCCGAGGCTGTAATGACCAACGCTCACGCGTTTCATGCGACGTTTTTAAACATAATTGCGAGGAAAAAGTAATAAAATTTCCTGAAACCCTATTTTAGATAAATATTTTTGGAAAATGGCGCTGGGCTATGGCTGGGTTTTTTTTTTTTCAATATGCTATGCGCGCGCAGTCGTTTGAAGAGGCAATGACTTAGCAGACATTCAACCAACGACATTTTTTTATAAAAAACCTAATATTAAAAACATTATAATCTTAATAATTATTTATGTATTTATATTTTATAACTCAAATTAATGTTAATTAATCAACTAAAAT
This sequence comes from Agonopterix subpropinquella, assembly GCA_922987775.1. Lineage (NCBI taxonomy): Eukaryota > Metazoa > Arthropoda > Insecta > Lepidoptera > Depressariidae > Agonopterix > Agonopterix subpropinquella. The sequence continues at coordinate 15,168,949 of OV277698.1, read as the reverse complement.
ACATTTTTTTGATGAAATGAAATGTTTGTTTATTATCATATTTTGTAACACCTTCACAGATTATTTATTCATAAAAAAAGTTTACTTAATAGTACATTACTGCAGCGGCCAACAACAGAGGCATCGATGGACGAACGTGTAAATGTGGGCCGAGGCGAAGCCGAGGCACACATACGTAAGTCCATCAATGCCTAGTTGTGGCCAAGGCTTGTATAGTACTTTTCTCAAATAATGCGCGGAAATGAAAACAATACATTTTCTCAAATAATTCGCGGAAATTAAAACTCTTTTCAAGATCAATGACGAACAACGAACAACAATTTGTTTTTTTTTCAATAAACAGCTTTCTATTTGCAAGCCTGTTCGAAATTTAAATAAAACCTTTGATGAGTTACCTCCTTGGTCGCCATGTTTCGGAGTAAAAGATCGTTCCACTTTTAAATTACACGACAGATATGAGTTTACTATGTAATTTATTTGGCCGCTAAACACGACAGATATGGATTTTCATACAAACATTGCCGGCCGCTGCGCGCATGTATTTGGTTGGCCAGTACAGCAATTTCGATTTATCTCGAAGAAGGTTGTCAAAATAATGCTCACATTTCCAAGCATGTTTGAGAAAATGTACTTTTCATCACTCATACTCTGAAAGTAGGTTATTGTTTATCTAAGAAGCGGGTTGAAAGTGATACATTTCTTCCCTAGGGCGGAAAAGTAATTAAAAAAAAATCTACGTCTATACTGAGCAAAGGCAGAAACCTATACAGCCACACTTCGATAACATTATATTAAAAGTATTAATTTTTATAATTATTATTAAAAAAAAAACGAATTTAGTAATAATAACAATAATTAGTAACATTTCGATACTTTTGTATAAGTTATATGCATTTTGTTTTCTGCGTGAAGAACAGGTGAAGAAAAAGTACCTAATTTAAAAAACAGGCTAGTTTAAAAAAAAAGTTTTTCTTTTTCGCGCAAGGCTGCGTTCAGGACCTTTGGGTGCGGTTGTTTTTTCAACTCGCACTATGGTAGAACGTTTTTCACCGAGGCTCTGAAGTGCGATTTTTGAACATCATATAAGCGAATCGGTACGAGCGAATAGAAAGATGCATAATATCGTATTAATTATGACATTTTCGACTGCCGAGTCGCTCGTTGTCGAGTCGAAAGTTGCGATTGGGGTGCACCTGGGGCGTAGGTTCGGAACGCAGCCTTGCGCGAAAATGAAAAAAAACTTGAAAAAAAATGGAGGGAAAGCCACATGTTGCAAATTTTGCGGATCTTTTTCAAAACGTGTAAAAATCACTAGGGAAGTATATCTGTCTCACTCTAGCATCCACAATCTTCGTATGTTTTTTTTCTACTTCCTATTGGTCCCCGAGTGATTTTCAAACGTTTTGAAACGTATCCTAAAATGAATTCATCGAGCTAATATCGATTCAGAAATTGATTTTGCATTATCTGGTTTTGGTTAATTTCCTCGTAATCGTGATGAAAAGCAGAGTGTTTAACTCGGGTGAAAGTACCCATTTCACACTCGAACTATGGGCGCCCCTCACGTTCGTTCGGGGCGCCAAACATCTCGTGTGAAATGGGTCACTTTCATCCCTTGGTTAACAATCTACTATTTTTAGACTTTATTAGAGGTTGAAATGTGTAGTATAAAACAAATAAGTCCGTATATTGTGACGGACAACTAAGGTACCCTACACTGCGCGTGGCCCGACACGCACTATACTTCTGTAGAATCTGCTTGTGTTACTCTTACTTCGTAGCCACAGTATAAGTAAGAGTAGGTATCTATTACTACTTACCTACCGTAGCTACACTTGCCCCGCCTCTCCTTATTTCAATTTTTTGTCATTGTGCTAGTACTAGACTTTTTAAATCACAGAATTAGTGGTATCACACACGATAAACGCACCGACGACGGAGCGGCAGAAGACAGTCCGTCATTTGTGAAACAAGGAGTTGTATGAAACCGCACGTAGTAAATCTAGTTTTAACAGAAATATGAAAGTACCTACGAAACATAAATGTAATCTAGTTTATGGCAGTTAGTAATTAAATCGCTAAATAGATAGGCGTTTCTTAGATAATAGCATATAGGGGTAATAGGAAATTCAATCGCCAATATCTTACCCTATTATTACCTACTACGGACAAAATATTCGCGAGTAACAACTGCAATTCTCTTCAAGAATTCTCACGACAATAATTACAATATCTCTAACTTCAAAAAGCGTCATTCAATCAAGCAATTTCAAAAAGAAAAGCCGTTGAAATCGTTATTCTTCTACACAAAAAAGACTGCTAAACGAAGCAAACGAACAAAGATGTTAAATTTTCTTGAAGATCCCAAATATCCTTCAGTTGGTCCTCATCTTCGTTTTCTAGGCCTTACTGGTCTGTGGCACCCTATCAAAACCACACTCACTAACTTCAAACTTGTTATTTTCTACATCACCATAACTTTCTTCTTCAGTCAGTACGTAAAATGTCTAATCAGTTTGAATCCTGACTCTCTGCAGTTGATTCTTCAACACGCTCCATTCCACATGGGCATAGTCAAGGCCTGCTTTTTTTATAAAGATTACAAATCCTGGGAAAAACTAATCGAGTACACATCACACGTAGAGCATTCACAACTAGCCGAAAACGAAGAGCCCATCAATAACATAATAAAAAGTTATGTTCTCCGTAATCGTAAAGTGTCGTACTTTTTCTGGGCCTTAGCATTCTTTTCCAATATCTCAATATTCACTGAGCCCTACCAAAAAAATATTATTACTGATAATGGTACCAGTACTTACTTAATCATTTTCGATGGATATACTCCGTTCAGTAAAGAGCCCCCTGGTTATTATGCGTCTATGTTCATTCAGACAGTTCTGGGCCACATAGTAAGCATCTACGTCATATGTTGGGACACTTTGGTCGTATCCCTCATGATTTTCTTTGCTGGTCAATTGAAAATTGTCCGCTATTATTGTGTCCACGTCATAAAAGAGAATACTGATAGTCATCAAAACATCGCCAAACTACACCGTTTCTACATTAAGATGATAAAGTATGAATTTTTTTTGTTACTATCCATTCACATAGTTCTGAAACAACAAAGTTTTCAGAAATACGGTCCAAAATAACATATGTCTTAAATGTATTTAGAGCTGACTGGTACTAAAAAGTTTTTCACACCACCCGCTCGAAAATAGTAGATTATGTACCAAGGGGATAAAGCAGTGTCTTTCATCACGGGCGCGATATTGAATCCCAAGCGTAACGAGGGATTCTAGGGTTAACTCCCGAGCGTAGCGAGGGAGTTTAGAGTTAACTCCCGAGCGAAGCGAGGGAGTTAAGACTAGAATCCTGAGTGAAGCGAGGGGTTCAAGCTCGCCCAAGATGAAAACACGTTTATCCCCGAGGACCATACTCTACTTTTCACACCCTCCGCGAGAAAATAAAAAGCAATACTGTTAGAAACCCAGGGGAGCGTGTAAATTCTCTATGGTTAGAAACCAATTCTTTTATTAGAATTTATAACAAAGTATTAGAGTTCAATAGTATAGTATTTAGAAAACACTATTTTATTAAATTCTTTTTTTTTTTTTTTTTTTATTCATAATGGGTTTGCGCTTGGCTTCAGCTCACCTGATGGAAAGTGTAGATGAAGCCGAGGATGTAGCGCACTCGCCCAGAAAAAGCCTATTTACTCTTCTTTTAAAAATATCCTGATTGTATTTGCTTGGGAAAACAGACGCAGGGAGAGAGTTCCAAACCTTACCGGTTCTCATTATAAAAGAGGATGCGAACCTATTTGTGCGGATTGTTGGAATATCGACAACGTGTGGATGCAGTCTCGCACTACGTCTTGTCGTACGATGATGGAAGGGGGATGGTGAATTCAAAGTGAAAGTAGATATTTGAAACATTAGACCAGGAGAGCGATTTTTGAAACTCATTCGCTGAGTTCATCAGTTGAAAATGTCAAAATTACTGTGGAGATATGCAACTTTCTACTGCTGATTTGACTTTCAAAAATTATACTTCAGGAGTGTGATTTTTGAAAGTCAAATCAGCAGTAGAAAGATGCGTATCTCCATAGTAATTTTGACATTTTCAACTGCTGAACTCAGCGAAAGAGATTCAAAAATCGCACTCAAGTTGTGGAAAGAAAATGTAATATTTTTTATTACTACTTTGTTCGTAGAAATAGGTACAGAGATTTGCAGTATTCGCGCCTTTTTTTCTTTTTTTGTGTTCAATACTCGTGGTGGCCAGTTCGAATTTCGAATTAAGTTCTTTTTGGTGCAGGTCTCCATGATAAGTTTTCATACGAATTTTAAGTAAGGGTCGTAGTAAATGTTAAATAATCTGTGGATGCGGTTCCATATTCAAATCTCATTATTGACCAGCGGGTTATAATGAAATTCAGTACAATATTATTGCCCGGCTAGTCCCAGGGCTATAATGACTTGCTTTAGGTGCGAGTTACATGACATATAATGTTCCATTTTCGAGCGGGTGGTGTGAAATGGAACATTATATGTCATGTAACTCGAACCTAAAGCAAGTCATTATAGCCCTGGGACTAGCCGGGCAATAATATTGTACTGAATTTCATTATAACCCGCTGGGCAATAATGAGATTTGAATATGGAACCGCATCCACAGATTATTTACGACCCTTACTTAAAATTCGTATGAAAACTTATCATGGAGACAGGCACTAAAAAGAACTTAATTCGAAATTTGAACTGGCCACCACGAGTATTGAACACAAAAAAAGAAAAAAAGGCGCGAATGCTGCATATCTCTGTACCTATTGCTACGAACAAAGTAATAAAAAAATATTACATTGTACAACTGGAGTGCGATTTTTGAATCTCATTCGCTGATATCAGCAGTTGAAAATGTACTATGTATGTGTTGCTAATTGCTATAGAGATACGCATCTTTCTACTGCTGATTTGACTTTCAAAAATCGCACTCCTGGAGTATGATTTTTTAATGTCTAATCAGCAGTAGAAAGATTAATAGCAATATTGACATTTTCAACTACTGAGTTCATAGAATGAGTTTCAAAAATCGCACTCCTGGTCTAATGTTTCAAATACTTAAGTATACTATTGAACTCTAATACTTTGTTATAAACTCTAATAAAATAATTGGTTTCTAACCATAGAGAATTTACACGCTCCCATGGGTTTCTAACAGTATTGCTTTTTATTTTCTCGCGGAGGGTGTGAAAAGTAGAGTATGGTCCTCGGGGATAAACGTGTTTTCATCTTGGGCGAACTTGAACCCCTCGCTTCACTCAGGATTCTAGTCTTAACTCCCTCGCTACGCTCGGGAGTTAACTCTAAACTCCCTCGCTACGCTCGGGAGTTAACCCTAGAATCCCTCGTTACGCTCGGGATTCAATATCGCGCCCGTGATGAAAGACACTGCTTTATCCCCTTGGTACATAATCTACTATTCTTTCTTTCCCTAAAATACTTGAAAGAAATCACGATTCCAGCATCTATGATTTCAGATTCCAGAAACTGTTCAACTCAATAATATCGCCCGTAATGTTTGTTTATTTGATAGTGATTTCCGTAAATCTTGGAGTGAATATAACACAAATTGCCAAGGTAAGTATTAAATATAAGCATTATGTAACATTACACAGGCATTCGAAAGTTTCAACCATGTTCAAGGTATTCTTATACCCAATTATTAAAATTAGTAAAACAGCAGGCTTCAGTTATTGCAACAAAATCAGTTCTTGTAGTTTTTTTTGTGGTGCTCGAACAAACAAACAAAAGTTTAATGAAGCCAGAATATTTTTACAATTTAATAATAATGCATAGAATACCTACCATATGCGTAGGTACATAGTCTACAATATGCGTACGGGTGAAGGTAAGTAAACTTAAATGGCTTAAATGCGATACTTACGTTTTCGGATTTTTGACGCTATTTTGAAATTGACTCCATATTAAAAGTCGTTCAGTTTGATGGTCTGACGACATTCAAGATGCCTCCGGTACAATACAACCAAAACCCACATCGTCTATTTCCAATATAGACTGAAATTCAAATGGCCTAGTCCAAATCGATCACTTCTCAAAATGTCTTAGGCCCAGAATGAATTAAATCCGAAATGCCCTAGCCCCAAATTGACTGAAGGTTGATGAATGATGATGGTGGTTTAAAGGACAACCGCCGCTCTCCCTTGAAAAAATACCTTATAAAATGTATACTACCCGTTTGTCTGGAGTTGGCCGTCGATGACCGTTACAAAATTTCGTCAAAGGCACATTAACTGGTCCCGTCGACAAAAAATAATATAACAAGCAAATAAAAATTTAAAATTAAAAGTGATATTAGTGATCGGGACGGACGTGTCGTACGTGGTTGCGTTGCTAAAGGTTATAAAATTGCGTTTCATAGGGTCTCTTAGGGGTGCGGTACGGTGAAGCGGGAAGGGAGGGAGCGGCCAACTCGAAGCAAATGACTAGTAGAAGTTTTGACTGAAGTTAAATGTGTAACTAATAACTTATGGGGTTTTATAAAAACGACTCATAATAAAGTATCATTTATTTTTATTTAACGAGTTTTTTAGTCATTTATTATTAATAAACTGTTAATAAATTATAAAAAAGCAGCAACCCCAAATGGCTGTCATTGTTGTTTAGTAGGAGGTGATACAAGCACAATGTTATTATTTATATAAAAATGATAAAAACTAATAAATCATTATAAAATAAACTAATGCCTGCAGTTAGTTTCTAGTGTTCCATAGTCCATAATAAAAATAGAAGTTCGGTTATACATTTTTTGGTATTATGTGCCGGATGTCCTTTCAGTCAATAGGTATGGGAATTCGGTAAGTTATGTTTTTTTTTGGGATAAAAGTTCTGAGCGATTTTGCAGACCCATGAACATTCTCTCTAACGTCGGTTCGTCCTCTAAAATTTTTGCAGAACAAAGATGATTATGCAACACTGGTGTCTAGCTGTCTATACGTGTTTGCTTGCCTCGTTCAACTGCTCCTTTTCTACTGGCATAGCAACGAAGTCACTGTCCAGGTAAGTAAAAATATACTATAGTATACACAGGCTCGAATACTGCACTGTGGGCTCGGCAATGTTCCACAACTAGATATCCTACCAGAAAAACGGCTTCATACAGCGTCATGTACCAGAAAGAGCGGCAGTTTGGAAGAAACCATATGAATAAATATCCCTACAGAACGAAAGCTGCATACAAGCGGTCGCTGCCGTGGTGCCGTGTCGGTGAAGTCACATACACGGTCCTACTTAATAATGCCACTTTTTTAAGGGGATGATCAGACAATCAAAATGAACAACTTTCTCTACGGGACCAACATCGAAATCGCGAAAAAAAATATCAGCTGTCCCATACATTTGGCTCGAGTTGGGTTGCAGTTTTGTATATTATAGGGTAGATAAATATTATGAAGCAAGACATAATAACACTACTTGCCATCTATTCACACTTATGACAATCGCCCTTTAGAATAAGTGAAATGTCAATAGTAAACAGGTACCGTCTTGAACCATTTTGTCACCAACCTCCAGCTGGAAGACTCCGCTATTTCCTTACGTTACGTTAAGAACGACTTTTGCTTGAATTTGCTTAAAAAGTGGTGCCATTTGTGTAAATGATATTGCCGATCTTTAGTTTATACGTCTATGCAGTTTTGTATGGAAAAGCTCATACCTATTGTTTTCGCGATTTCAATGTTGGTCCCATAGAGAAAGTTGCTCAGTTTCATGGTCTGATCACCCCCTTAAATAAGTGTCAGCATATTAAAAAGGACCCTATTCTTCTTCTTCTTCTTATCGTGTGGGCAGAGCCCTTGTGTCAGAGTTTTTTCAGACCTCCTTACGGCCTCTGACGTGGTTTTTATGTCACGACTACTACCACCAGAGATAGTAGCCGGGACCAACGGCTTAACGTGCCATCCGAAGCACGGAATCATTTTTCTTTTCGGACGATCAGGTGATTCAGCCTGCAATGTTCTAACCAACTGGGGAAAAACGCACAAAGTGACATATCACTAAGTGTCCCCCGTGGGAATCGAACCCACGACCTCCGTGTCGAGGGCCCAATGCTCTTAACCATTAGACCACGGAGGCAGTACCCTAGGACCCTATACAACGTGTTAATAAATTAGCGCAAAACCTCATACATCCCAACGGATTTATAACAAAATAATTAGATTGAAACTTTAATTAAATTATTTTGATAGTTAAAATTTAAAGTTATTCGCAATTTAAGTTTTGAGGCAAAAATTATTTGTTATCTTTTCAGCACTGAAAGAAAGCGCTAACGTACTCATGGATACCTTTTTTTATTATCTTGTTCTGGTAGTAGTAGGGTGAGTGTGCCCGTGCGGTGGGTTGACATCGGGTTCAGAAATTTTTAAATTTTGCAGACAAATTAATTAATATTTTGAAAAAAATTACCTATGTTGTTGAAAACATGATAATTCGATTCTGCTGTCGATTCTAAACAAACTACTTTCTAGTTTTGCGTTAATTCATTAACACGTTGTATATACCTACCACGTATGTGGCCACACAGTGACCATAAATGCCCACACGGCACTCGCCATCGCGCGGCTCTCAATGAAACTGAACTGTATGGCTGTAATGGTATCCAGAGCGTTGGTGGCGCGTTGCTGAGAGGTATGGACATGGACACCAATCATGGGAGTCCAATTTCGAATCTGCATTACGCAGGGGCACGGGCAGCATTGCCATGTATCAATAAGTTGTTGTAACTAATACGTGGTAATACCGACTGCTCTCAAACGGTAAAGGAAAACATCGTGAGGAAAACTACATACGCTGAAGAAGTAATTCTGATGTGTATATGTAGTCCACAAATCCGCATTCGGCACACGTGGTGGACTTGACACCTAAACATTCTCATGGGTAGGCCTGTTCCTTGCAGTGGGACTGTTAGGCTGATGATGACGATAAATAGTAGATTGTTAACCAAGGGATGAAAGTGACCCATTTCACACGAGATTTTTGGCGCCCCGAACGAACGTGAGGGGCGCCCATAGTTCGAGTGTGAAATGGGTACTTTCACCCGAGTTAAACACTCTGCTTTTCATCACGATTACGAGGAAATTAACCAAAAACCAGATAATGAAAAATCAATTTCTGAATCGATATTCGCTCATTGAATTCATTTTAGGATACGTTTCAAAACGTTTGAAAATCACTCGGGTACCAATAGGAAGTAGAAAAAAAACATACGAAGATTGTGGATGCTAGAGAGAGACAGATATACCTACTTCCCTAGTAATTTTTACACGTTTTGAAACGGATCCGCAAAATTAGCAACATGTGGCTTTCCCTCCCTTTTTTTCTTTTTCGCGCAAGGCTGCGTTCCGAACCTACGCCCCAGGTGCACCCCGAGTGCAACTTTTCGCACTAACCCGTTCAGGAGTGCGATTTTTGAACATCATACGAGCGACTCGGCCGTAGAAAATGTCATAATTACTACGAGATTATGCATCTTTCTACGGCCGATTCGCTCGTATGATGTTCAAAAATCGCACTTCAGAGCCTCGGTGAAAAACGTTCTACCATAGAGCGAGTTGAAAAAAAACCGCACCCAAACATCGTGAACGCAGCCCAACTTAATGATTTTTTTAAAACCAGCCTGTTTTTTAAATTAGGTACTTTTTCTTCACGCAGAAAACAAAATGCATATTATTTATACAAAAGTATCGAAATGTTACTAATTACTGTTATTATTACTAAATTCCAATATTTTTGTTCATAATAATTATAAAAATTAAAAATTTTAATATAATATGTTATCGAAGTGTGGCTGTATAGGTTTCTGCCTTTGCTCAGTATAGACGTAGATTTTTTTTTAATTACTTTTCCGCCCTAGGGAAGAAATGTATTACTTTCAACCCGCTTCTTAGATAAACAAAGACCTACTTTCAGAGTATGAGTGATGAAAAATTAATTGTAGAGCACGCTGGTGAGCTACGGGACATTTGAAAGCGAGTGGATGATGCTGGACCACAAATTGCAGAAAGAAATAGCTCTGCTCGGAATAACGACTACGAAGATATTGGTCTTCAAAGCTGGCCCGTTCAATGAAATGACCGTTGCTACTTTTATTGCTGTAAGTTTTGAGCAGTTTGATTTATTTCGTTTTATGTCAGTTTTATTGTTTCTGAAACAAATCAGAGTCGACAACACATAGTGCAGACATTTTTAGGGTTCCGTACCCAAAGGGTGAAAACGGGACCCTATTACTAAGCCTACGTTGTCCGTCCGTCCGTCCGTCCATCCGTCCGTCTGTCCGTCTGTCCGTCTGTCCGTCCGTCCGTCCGTCCGTCCGTCTGTCCTACCTATTTAGGGCTGTAACTTTTGAACCGTAATAGGTAGACAGTTGAAATTTTCTCAGATTATGCGTTATTACGGCGGATTTGTTAACAAATAATAAAAATGTCAAAAAGTTAAAAATTAAGGGGGGTTCTCAACAAGAAACTAGTTTTTATCAACGTTTTTTCTTCACGCTCTATGGTAAAAACGGTAATACATACAAGCGTCAAACTTAGTGTGATTATAGATCAAACTCTACAGAATAACAACAAATACTAAAAACCGGCCAAGTGTGAGTCGGTCTCGCGGTAAAGGTCCCGGACAAAAAAATATTTTTTTCTATGTTAATAATGTTGTGGTCTGTGGTGGTGTGGTACGGAACCCTCGGTGCGCGAGTAGCCCGACTCGCACTTGACCCGTTTTATTTGTAACAGCTACCATAAATGGCTAAACTTATGAGTTATTAGTTATTACATAATTATAATAATCCTGCTACTCCTTAGCAAGTTTGCATAGTCACTGATCCGTTCAATTATTTAGTAAAAAAAATTTATTTTTATTTGTTGCTATAGGTAAACGAAAGTCGTAAAAATGTTTATAGAACCTTGTCACTGCAAACTGTTTGCAGTTTTGTTTCACAGAAACTTTGACAAGGTTCTAAGGTGGTCTATAAGATACCCATTCATGGATATTGATTATTTCATTTATTCACTTACAATCACAAGGTAACCTACTTACCTAAATATGAGACAACTTTTAGTAAGTAATATACTGTACATAATTGTTTCAGATCTTACGTGCAAGTTACAGCTTCTTTACTTTACTGAACGAAACTAAGTAAATAGAATACAAAAACATTTCTAGAAGATAAAATTACTTAGGTACCTACTTACTTATTATAAAATAACTAAGTAAATGTTTAAAATTAAAACATAATAAGTTGCATAAAGAATAGGGTAATAAAAAAGTAGAGCCGAATCCTAAAGTTACGTAGGTATGACGTATGTCAATTTGGCATGTTTTCTAGCATAATTTCAAATGATACAATTTTTTTTAGTTTAGAGTTATGATAATGCATATCTTTTGTTTGTAATTAATTAGGGAGATATGGTATTATTGAATTTTGATTTGAAAAGATGACGACGTAACAAGGTTATGGTGGTTGAGCTGTCATACGTAACTTTAGGATTCGGCTCTACCTCTACTGTAGGTACTTAATTTGTTTATTATTAGTATAGGAACCAGCTCTTGTAACATGACAGGGTTGAGAGCGACACAGGTCAAAGTGAGATTTATTTTATTTTATTCATTTTAGGAAAACTTACGGACTAATTACAGGATAATAGGGTAAGTATCAATATTTTTTTTTTACGGCCCGGTAGCACAGTCGGTAGTGAACCTGCCTGCTGTGCCGAGGGTCGCGGGTTCGAATCCCGTAAGGGACAAATATTTGTATGATGAATATGAATATTTGTACCCGAGTCATGGATGTTTGTATTTATATATGTATTCTATATCGTTGTCTAGTCATCATAATACAAGTCCAGACTAAATTCTGGCAGGGCCGGATTAAGCCATGCTGAGGCCCCTGGGCAATGCAAGTCTCGGGGCCCCCCGGCCCATGGGTGTAACAATGATTCTTTTCCAGTGTAGTCCAGATTAGGTGGTCGCAATGAAACAGCACATATCTACTAAAATGACGGATGTTGCAACATGATCCAAAACCTATAGAGTAGTCTGTGTAGTGTTCCATAACAAAATTGGGAAAACGGAACACTTATTGAATCACCTCGATGTCTGTCCGTCCATCTGTCTGTAACACTCGTAAACTCGTTTATCTCGGAGATAAAGAGATTTTTATATAATATATAAAATTCTTATATTATAAGAAGCTGAAACTTCGTTTTTTATATCAATTAAGGGCCCAATAAGAAGAGTGCAGTCAAAAAAAGATTTATTATTACAATTGAGCTTGGGAGTCAAAAGTTTTTTTATTCTAAAATTATTATGTGGGGTATCATTAAAGGAAACGTTATGAAAATAAAAAAAAATATATTTTTTTAATCTTTTCTAAACTTTTTATTCAATTCAAATACAAAAACGAATTGTTTTTTCTCAAGAGCCGCGGGGCCCCTTGGCGGTGGTGGGCCCGTAGGCCCGCGCCTACTTTGCCTATATGGTTAATCCGGCACTGAATTCTGGTACTTTAAATGTGACTAGATAATTTGTGTGACATTGTCCAAGATATATATATATTTTTTTTTTTTATAGAACAACATTGCCAACTAAAAGTTTCCACAGATAAATGACGCTTATCTCCGTAGTATCTCACTTAAATTTGACGTTTAGAATAGTGACCTGTGTCGCTCAAACCCTTTTCATATTACAGGGGTAGGTATATACAACGTGTTAATGAATTAACGCAAAACTAGAAAATAGTTTGTTTAGAATCGAGAGCAGAATCGAATTATCATGGTTTCAACATAGGTAATTAAAAAAAAAAAAATTTAAATTTACTGAACCCGATGTCAACCGACCGCACAGGCACGCTCACCCTACTTACTACCAAAAGAAGATTATTAAAATGTATCCATGAGTGCGATTTTTGAAAATCAGGCGTTCAAAACGAGTAGTAGAAAATGACGTAAAATCGATGATTTGCCATTTTTGAATTCAACTTTCTATCACTTGCAACGAGTGCTCCGAACCACTCGTATCCAATTCTACCACTCGAATGTTTGACGTTTGTAATGTTGTCAGACGTCAACAGATTTAACTTTTTTTCTACGTTCCGTTAACCCATAATTTTGGCGGTAAAGTCCGTTTTGAAATGTTACTATGAAACCATTCATTCGTTCGTTCGTTCAATTGAAACGTTTTCTATGTGAATCGAAACGGTTTTGGCATATCCGAACGATTTCAAAAATAGAGAAAAACGTAACCACTCGGAATGAAAATCTCAATTCGTATGCGAATGTCAAGTCGCTCGTATGATTTTCAAAAATCGCACTCCATGAGCACGTTAACGCTTTCATTCATTGCTGAAATGATAACAAATCATTTTTGCCTCAAAACTTAAAATGCGAATAACTTTAAATTTTAACTATCAAAATAATGAAATTATTGTTTCAGTTTAATTATTTTGTTATAAATCAGTTGGGGTGTATGAGGTTTTGCGTTAATTTATTAACACATTGTATAGCTAATTAGGAGGTACACCGGCGCACCCTGAGCAGTCAAGTCAGCCTCGATCCACCCATTACATTCATCATCATCATATCAGCCGATAGATGTCCACTGCTGGACATAGGTCTCCCTTAAGGATCGCCACAACGACCGATCATGTTCTACCCACTCCTTATTGTAAAGATCGAAGACTGCGCTCGAAGTTGTTGACGATTATGTTTACCTGGGAAAAACTATCCAGTTACGTAGTTCCAACTTCGAGAAAGAGGTCAACCGTCTAATCCAACTCCGCTGCGGGCAGCAGCGTTTGGGATACTACGTGGCGACCGTGTACCAGAAAGCACAGCGTGGGTAGGCCCCCAGGTAGGGCCTCGTATCTCGAGACCTCGAAACCCCTCCTTTTAATTTCGTTATATATACTACCTACAGCCATGAATTTTTTCACATATCCAGAAATAACAGTTTAGCTGGCAGGGGGGGACACTTGACTCTGACAAAATTTTTCACTTTAAAGCTTAATATTTCGCTAACGGATCCCTAAATTGAAAAATGGTTTTCCCACACCTATAATATTTTTAAATAACCTATCCAACGATACCCCACACCATGGGGTAGACGAAAAAAAAAATGTCATCCCCACTTCAAGTAGGTATATTTTTCAAAATTTTATTTTACCACTTTGTCGGCGTGATTAATATGTATATCCATGCTAAATTACAGCTTTCTAGTACTAACCGTCTCTGAGCTAAGCCGCGGACAGACGGACGGATGGACATGGCGAAACTATAAGGGTTCCTTGTTGACTTCGGAACCCTAAAAATGTAGCTCTCGGTAGCCAGCGTGTAGCCCAACCAGTTTCTGAAAAAAACATTAAGGGTATATTTTCGTTTGTGACGTCATCACTTGCCGTACTATGGAAAAAATCAGAAACAAGTAGAGGTTTGCAGTTGTCAAAAGATGTCAAAGATTTAATTTGTTCGCCATTTTGTATGGTAATCAGACTGTTTCATTTTTACGAAAATATTTCAAAAATGTTGTATCTTTTCTAATCGTATTTAAAAAAATCGATTCATTAGTTTTTTTATATTTAGGTATATTATCTTTCTTTTTACGTTTTAACCGTGTGACATAATCTTCTAAAAATGTTCCTAAAGTAACCCCATTTTTAGACAAACAGTGTCCGGATTTTACGCGATTACTTAAATAAATTATATGAAACGTACAAAAAAACGATTCATTTGATTTTTAAGTAAAGGCAGATCTTTTATTATCAATATAATACACTGGATTTGCAATAGAATATCACTGAAAACAATGTTCCTGAAAGTTGGGGGTTTAGATAATATACCCTTAACATAAATATATTTTCTAATTACAAACAAGATGGCGTTGCAGAAAATTTAATCGTGCCATCGTTAGATTTCAAAATTTTCTTTTAGGTACAATAATGTAAATAAAGTATAATTAATTGATTGAATAATGGTTTTTTGTACAACTTTTTTCTTATTCTACTATTGCAAATCATGGGCGAGTCCGACACACTCTTAGCGGGTTTTTTTATAATTTACTGCCAAAGAGAATATTTTACTACCTATTTGTTCGGCGGTTCCACAAACATGGCGGTTCGCATAGTTCGGCAATTTTTTTGGTGGACCACGCACGGCCAGTACCTCTATTACTTACTTATTTACAGTTTTACAAAACGACTAGATCCTCGCTCATTTAATCGAACCAATAAATAAAAACATATACGATATTTATATGAGCAAAAATCGTCCACAGTTGTAATATGACAAGAATTTTCAGTGAAAAAAATTAGGAAAAAAAATTAAATTAAATTATTTCTTTACCTATAAGTATTTAACGGCGATTCAAACAATTTTTTTTGTGGAACCTGGCCAGTATTATTTGCAATGTTACAAAATAACTAGATCCTAGCTCATTTAATTAAACCAACAAAAAAAAAATTACGATCTTTCTTATGACCGAAAATCTTCCACAGATGTAATTTAATAAAATGATTGCCTTTAAAAAAAAGAATTTATTTAAAAAATTCCAAAGAAAGTGAACCTAAAGAAAAACTCATTATTTTCTATTAGTTTATTGACCCAGAATTTTCGTAACATCAGCCAACTTTTGTTTGATTTGGATATATAAAACTCCTTATTTTTAAATATCTTGGTCGCATGCAAGAAAGATCTTCGCCTCCACAAATAAAACTGCCTCCCAATCACTTCCTTGTTCTGACTAAGCACAAGGTGGTCCGACGACCTGGTGAAGGCAGCGGGAACCCGTTGGATGAGGGCAACGCAGGAGACCGTTCGTTATGGCGATCCTTGGGGGAGGCTTATGCCAGCAGTAGACGTCTATCAAGTGATATGATGATGATTGAAGCACGTTATTTTATTGTCACTTATACAAACTAGAAGGTACATAGTAATTATAGTATTCTGTGAAGTAGTAAGTAGGTATCTATAGTCCTACCTGTGTTATAATTATTAATTACGAGCTTTTACCCGCGACTTCGTCCGCATAAATTAGGGGGAGTGCGGGATGGATGAACCACGTTTTGCTTAAACGCACACCACTTTTTATTGCAAAGACGCAGCGATGTCACCTTAGTAGCATTAGATAGCACAGTTATTAGGCTACAAACGATATGTACTAAGATGTCTGTGAGTATAATATTTATTGGGCTAGACAATTTTTTACAAAAAATGAGATTTGGCTCAACCATCCCCAATGGGTGGGATGGTTGAACAGGGGGGTAGGGATGGTTGAACATACCCTTATAATTAAAGAAATAAAACAAGATAGCGTTCAAAATTCATGGTATTCATAATAAAATGTCATATTTATTGTATGGGATCAATCTAAAGTTGTTAACATTGAAAATGGAACAAAAAATAACGGCATGTCAACATTGCATACTTTGGGTATGGTTTTCTTCATTAGCATGAAAAAAATTACTACTTAAAAAACATTTTAATGTCAAAATAAACGCAATTCTTAATTAAAACGAGTACACTAAGCAAACTTTTATAAAAGAAACTAAAGTTTAAACTAAAACATGGCAAAAAAACAAAAAGCTGGGGTGTGGCCTTAGAAGCTTCGGAAGTTCGAATCTACAAATTTCTACTTCTTGATTTCCTTTCTTGGGGCTGAAGCCTGTATTCTGCTTAGTTTTGGATTGGAAGGGCATTTGAAGCCATAAAATAAATAAAATCGAGAAAAATGTTATTATTAACTATGGTCATCCATCCCTCTGCGGGGTGGCTCAACCATCCCTTATCGACCCGTTCCTACTTTTGTTTAGATTTCCGAAAAACTCTTAATCACAGGTTAAATAGGCTTTGCATTCAACAACCTACACTAGTTTGACAATATAACAATACATAAACATAATACGTACCTTTCAATAAAACGCAGTAACGATCAAATACAACAAATATATTTTTTTAACTTTTTACTATGAAAAACACATAAACTCAGCTCGAAGTCAAACTACTCTGCCGGCAAACTTGATGGCGCTTGTGGTGGTAGATGTGGTTCACGGGCATGCAATGACACATGAACCGAATCGATAGCACGAAATTTTCAATCGAAAAATTGAGGTGGCTCATCTATCCCACCTGTTCATGCATCCCGGTTTCCCCCTATATACCAGATTTTAAGTCAGATGATAAGCTATCAAACAAAAAAGTTTCATCAAAATCGGTTCAGTAGTTTTTGCGTGATACTCGAACAAACAAACATCCAAACAAACAAACAAACAAACAAACAAACAGACAAAAAATCCAAAAATTGGTGATTTGGAATCAGGGACCATGCAGTATTTTTTTTTTTAAATATCTTCAATGTACAGACACACTTCTGTTACAGTTTTATAATAGTCTAGATACACTGTAAAAACACACGGGGCGGCGGAAAAAGCCTCATTAGCCCAGTCATTTTACGGTTTGACCCGGGACTAATTACTAATTGCATTTTTTTTTCGCTATAATATTGAAGAGCCAATTTGAGCTTAGAAATGTACCAAAATTAAAAAAGAATCTCGTCAGCAACAGTTCCAATTTAAAAATTTTGGTATTATCTCGTTATGAAAAAACCTGATGGTAATTTCTTTTGCACATATTTAAGGCATTATCATTATACATACTTCAAACATGGTGTAAATATTTTTGTCTACTTAGAAGGTTTTGAAAAATACATTCCTATTTTCTAATAAAAACCTATTTTTTAAAATTTCAATGCCTATTTTATTGCTAAAAATAATTTACATTGTAAAATCTTATTCAAATTAGTGCATAGTATTAATATTATTAATTTAAAAGCCTTCTGGAACTCACAATTTTGATTTCTATGTTGCGTAGCGATTTTTTTTTTATTTGTTTTCAGAAAGTCTTTTTGTCACTAAATAGTACCGGTTCCAGATTGAAAGTCCAATTAGTAATTACTTCCCACCTCTCCTAACAAAAGTCCGTAAAATGACTGGGCTACATAGACAGTAAGGGGGAGTGAACCATCCACCGTACTATGTTGGTTGGTTTTGTTATAAGTACCTACTATAATAGGTAAAGGCAGAAGTCCGTGGTGTAACGCCCTCGATCCCAGAAAACTGTCGTCGGCATCCAGGAGTGCGATTTTTGAATCTCATACGTTGAACTCAGCAGTTCAAAATGTATCACACTCCTAAAGTATGATTTTTGAAAGTCAAATCAGCAGAGTAGAAAGATGCATATCTCCATAGTAATTTTCACATTTACAACTGCTGAGTTCAAAGAATGAGTTTCAAAAATAGCACTCCAGGGCCCTGTTTAATAAACGCGACGATGACAATTTGACAATGACAATTCAGAGTACATTGCTGAGAATGCTAGGACACATGAAGCACTACTGTAAGGCTGCCTGTCCATTGACGCGAGCTGACTGTGCGAGCTGCGTAGCTGTGTAAATATTAACCAATCAGAGATCCGACCGAGATCGGCCGAGCTCCTGATTGGTTAATATTTACACAGCTCGCACAGCCAGCTCGCGTCAATGGACAGGAAGCCTAAAAGCGTCATAAATAACCAGCGATGTACTCTGAATTGTCATTGTCAAATTGTCATTGTCGCGGGCCCAGGCCCAGGTCGACCTAGGAAGAGGTGGCGGGCGGGAGGACCTGGATGTTTTTATTTGACAATTGGCCTGCAGAGCTTGCAAATCAAATCAAATCAAATCAAATATTTATTTGCATAGAATATGGTTACAGTTGTTCCAGTTTTATGACAGTCAATTATATTCAACCTGCGTGCAGGTGTACAAATTTTTAAAATATGGTCGAGCTACATTATAAATTACAAAAGTCATCCTAATTACATTATACATATACAATAGTCAAAAATATTAATTATATTATCATTCAATGATGTACATTATAATTTAAGTATTCATTAATACTATAGAAACAATTTTCCAAAAGCCAACTACTTAACTTTGATTTAAATATGTTCCCATCTAGCAGTTTTATGCTATCCGGTAACCCATTGTAAATTTCAATGCTCATGTTGTATGCGTTTCTTTCGTAAATATATGTACGGGAAGGAGGTTGATAGAGAAGATTGATGTACTGACCTCTAATATGCCTTGTGGACACATCACTGCGTTTTTTAAAGTAGGTTGGATTTGATTTAACAAAAAGACAAACTTGCTTTAGGTACATAGATGGTACAGGAAGAATACGGAATTTTTTGAAAAGTGGTCTGCAACTATCCAGATACCATGCATTACTAATGGCGCGAATGCACTTTTTTTGAAGTTTACAAGGGATGGTTGGACAGTAGAAACGGAGCTAACCTACCTTATTCGGTTGCGGAGGCCTTTGCCAAGCAGTGGGAAAGTGGGATGATGTATGCTAAGAAAAAAAGAAGGTACCTACAATACAAAAAACAATTCTATTTCTTGAGATAACGACGACGAGACGAAATTACATAAAATAATCATTACTATTTGAAACGTTAATTAAGTAAACAAAATTACACTAAATACAATGTCTCAGTACTTATCTAAGTTATGCTTTGATGTAGTGTATTCTTATTCGTAGTGCAGTGTATTGTAGTTAATTTAGTAATCACCTTTGTGACACAAGCAGTAAGTATTCCATTTGTGTCTAATTAAAGCGTACCTACCTATCTACCGACTGTTATTTTCACTCAAATGTTTCTAATTAACTTCATGTCTGAGAACTCTCAATAAATAAGTATTATTATAATGGCTATAGCTTAATGAAAGAATAATATAATTTTCTTTTATTAAAAGGCAGAGACCTTTTAATAGGCATACGAAATTATTTATACAATAAAGGTGAACAACAACCCTGGGGAAGTCTTTGGAAAGGATTTGTGGAATGGAAAAGGATTAAAATATTGTAGACCTTTTTAATCAACCCAGAAACAAAAATTTAAATTAAATTAGATTCTTTGTTTTTCTAATGGGTAATTTTATATACCAGGATATCCCAAAACTCAACGTCAAGCCGAAAACAAGAGATAGGGGAGTTTAGTTATAAACTTCAGGGAAAAATACAAAAAATTCAATATTTGATAGTTTTCGAGATTTTCAAATGTCTTTTAACATTAGGAAAATCGCCACCCTGTGCTCAACTTTTAGTTGTAGTACTTGAACTAGGTACACATTTGATATATATTTTTTGTTACGCATTTCTGAATAATTTTTTCAATGGTCTTGATTCAAATATAAAGGAATAGTGCCATAATTTTTTAAGAAAACACCATCTTCCGTCATACTTCTGCGGTATAAAAAATTGTTAATTCTTTGGCATCTTTGAGATTACACCTTGGATAAAAATTTATGGCGCAAACCTGGCAAGTTCTTTCAAAAGTTGGACCATTTAGTGAAGTTTTCAACCTGGTATCACACTTGGCAAAATGTAGTATAATAATTTCTTTTGTCGCCGAATGGCAAAAACGAAAAAATTAATTTGACTTTCCAGACAAAAATGCGGATCAGCCGATCTGTTTTCTATGGGAGGTAGGTATAAAAATGTTTTTCTTTTTTCGACCCATGTTCCATGGGGAAAGTTGTTTAGTTTCACAGTCTGAATACACCCAAAAAAAGGAATTACCCCGTTCAGTGCAATATTTTATGTTTATGTACCTTTGAATCGTACATAAGATACGTAAGTATACGAGTTTTGTCTTATTGTGATAACGTCCCCGTGACAGTTCTACCCTGTGGACTAACTGCGGATACGATACAATCCGAAGACTTGCTATTTAACTAACTCTCACAAAGTTTGAGATCTCGCTGCCGATCCCGAGGATCTCCTGTGAATCGATTAAGTTTGAAATTTCTATTCTGACTGGACGAGTTGGCTCTCGATTGTAATGCAGTTGCAAATTCGTATTTGATTAAACATTCGATACCTTAGTGTTAGAACTAGAGTGTACTCAATAGAAACAGTTAAAAGTTCAAATGCTTTTCAATTTCGTTGTGCTTGTCCATCCGTATACCTCCATTTCGTTTTAGTAAATGCGTTTTGACTTTGCCATCGTAAATTAATAGAGTCAGTAGGGTTAATTTGAATTGAATAAGTAGTTCGTTTCCAATTATGAATTACTAGCGACCCGCCCCGGCTTCGCACGGGTTCAATGCTGATAATATCTAAACTATTATAAAACTGTAACAGAAATGTGTCTGTACATTGAAGATATTTACAAAAAAAAATACGACATGATTTTTACCTGTCCCTGATTCCAAATCAACAATTTTTGGATTTTTTGTCTGTCTGTTTGTTTCTTTGTTTCTTTGTTTGTTCGTTTGTTTGTTTGGGTGTTTGTTTGTTCGAGTATCACGCAAAAACTACTGAACCGATTTTGATGAAACTTTTTTTGTTAGATAGCTTATCATCTGACTTAAAATCTGGTATATAATTTATGCGGACGAAGTCGCGGGTAAAAGCTCGTTATACATATAAACCTTCCTCTTGAATCACTCTAAGTATCTATTAAAAAAAAACCCTTCAAAATCGGTTGCGTAGTTTTAAAGATACATACTATACATAGGGACAAGCAGACAGCGGGAAGCGACCATGGTGTAGGTAGTGATCATAGTCTAAAAAAACAAGGTCTTCTATTCCCAGAGTGACACAAGCCTACGTCACAAAAAAATGGCCGCTAAACATGGTAAAAGGGTATGATGACGTAGGTTTGTGTCAGTCACGTGGTCAGTCACGTGATCGGAAGAGAATACCAGGCGCAGTAAGTATATTATTGTACCATGATTAGTACCTATATTAATGTACCATGGGTAGTGATAATCGAAACTAGAGGACGGTTTTTAAAGGAGCATTACCTACTGCTTACGATTTCTATCTCTTCCGAATATACGTGTTAATAAATTAGCGCAAAACCTCATACACCAACTGATTTATAACAAAATAATTAGATTGAAACAATAATTTCATTATTTTGATACTAAAAATTTAAAGCTATTCACATTTTAAGTTTTGAGGCAAAAATGATTTGTTATCATTTCAGCACTGAAAGAAAGC